>CM035110.1:10790854-11414001 GCA_020205505.1 Panax japonicus | reverse complement strand
GAGTGCCCAAACTGGCTTAGGGTACATCAGTGATCAAGCTATGCAGTTTCAAGATGAGGATTAGTGTCGAAACCATCCACTACAGCATCTCTCGGAAGAAGATCATTGAGTCAACAAAGGAAAAAGTAGAGTCCATAGCTACCTCGCCAGGATACTCTACGAACCAAAAAGGTCAATGGTCAATCCACGTCAGTATTGATTATTCTCTTAAAAGGAATATAAAACCGAAAAGGTTATGGGGAGTTACAGCTCATTACAGAGCATCGTGCAATCAATGGCTAGTTGACACATCACAGCGCATGCAGAGTCAGAAGGAACTGTCATATAGACAAATTCAAAATATGCAAATAGTTATAAAAAATTATCGAACCTCTCTTTCTCCCAGTTTTCAAACCCTAGAATTTTTCTAAGCCAGAATCCGTTAACCCTCCAGAGCATTGCCCAAATCACATTCATCGATCTCTCAAAAGATTCTCTAAATCAAAATACCCATATTCTTTAAACTCTTCTAATGGCAGACTGGCAAGTAATCACTGGCATTCAGCTAGGAACCAAGTTGTTTAAAAAATCCAAAAAGAAGTTCAGAGACATTTTTGAACTTGTAAAGAAAGCTGTGTTGGAAGAATGCATATTTTGATTTGATGTTTTAAAGTAAATGCTCATGATTATATGTAAAGTCCTTCAAGGAATATATGTACAAGGACTTAGTGACAGATCAAAACTGTTAGGTTGATCTTAGTCTTTAATGTTCACTTGAATAGATAAAGAGATCAAAAATGTTAGTTTGATCTATGACTAGAAAGAAATAGATAGGCCTTGAAGAGAATCGTAGTCTATCCAGCTGATCAACAGAATGCAGAAGCTAAGGCAGGATCATAGAGCTTAGAAGATCATAGTGTATCTGCCTCGAAGGGCCTCTCTGATAATCGTAGAGTGATCTAGACGTTTGCCGAAGATAACTCAGAAATCGTAGTGTGCTCTCGGAAATGTAGAGTCTGCAAGACGAGCAAGCAAAGATAGTAGTGTGGAAAGATCGTAGAATGAAAACCCATGAAAGAAATCGTAGTGTTCTACTCAGATTAAGCAAATATGGCAAGACACCACGATATGCATCGTAGACTATCATTGTCTTGTGTCAGAAGCATCGAGCCCTATCTTTTGTTTGGAAACAAATTCCAACAAATGTGGAATGGGTTTTGAACATTGAAGCACTCACCAGTCCCAACGGTACAAAAGATATCCTTAGTATTGATCAAAAGGAACGTATTCAAGAAGCTAAGAAAAGGAGGCGGAGAGGAAAACACCTTTTCAGGTGTTAGGTGAAAAAGTAGTCTGTTGTGTCAGTGGGCCAGATTACAATTCAAAAGATGTGCAGAAAAGTCTCCATCAAAGCTCGGAAATGTCAAACGTATTTAATGCCTCATCAGATGACTTCAACGGATAGATTTAAAAATATCACATATATACAGAACACATACAGATGAGATAAAGTAAGCAAGCATTGAACAAAATGCACAAGAACACTCAACGCTCAACTCTACGATCTAAGAAAAAGAGAAAGCTTACTCAGCTACTCAGTTCTTTCGAACAAGTGCTTAATAGCAACTGAGTAGCACCAATCACGATCTCAACAACAACCAATCAACTGAAGTGAGAGTTCCAAGTCTGAAGGACTTGAAGAGTTCTAAGTGACTATGAAGAACCAAGTTTGCAGGACTTGAAGTGTTAAGAGTGAACTAAGAAGTGCCTAGACTGCTGGTCTAGAAGGAATCTATGAGATTCAAGAAGTGTAACAGACATCCTTAGTGGATATCCTACTCAAGGAGTAGAAGAGTAGATTAGGAGCTTTAAGTACTCTGAACCACTTAAAACTATTGTTTCCATTATAACTGCTATAACTGTCATAACTGCATCACTCTCATTAATTCAAGATATCTAAAAGAAGGTTTATCAAATACTCATTCCGCTGTGCATTAATCACCATCATACTAACTAGTTTAAAAGAAATTTTTTTAATTATCTATTCAATCCCCCCTTCTAGATATCTATTGTGCCTCCGGGAACTAACAAGCTGGATTCTCAAAATGTCTTGAGGCAAGCACTCGAGTATATACTAAACTGGTTAAGGAGTTTTACCCTAACGCGTCCATAAATTCTGGAACCCTTTCTACCAAGGTCAAAGGTCAGTCTCTAAAGCTGGAATCATCTGACATCAATCAATACTTAGGCTTTCCTGACCGAGGACTGAAGAGCCTTGATGAGATTGACACTGAACAAGCGAAGAAAATTATGGGGTACCAAAGAAACCCTTGTCTGAAGGACATGAAGAAAAAGGAGTTTCCAGAAGAATTCGAGTTCTTTGCTGAGATAGTGGGCAAATGTATACTATGCAAGAACACTGCACATGACACCATGCTTGATCAACAACTGAAGATTATGTCTGCAATAGTTCTGAAGAAGAAATAAACTTTGGAGCTATCTTGTTCGATCAATCTCTAAATGGCTGGAAAGGCTGAGACGCAAGAAGTCTACGGATAAAACCCCTCACAAAGGTTTTCCATGGAACACTATTGAGCATTGTGCTAAAGAAGAAATTGGGAGACAAGATCAAGGATGATGAAGGATAGCCTCTGAATGTTCACAAGTAATGTCTCCACAACTGTTTGTGAACTTGAAGAAAACCCAAAGGAAAACAGGAGGTTAACAACAACTAGGAGCAGCAGAAAGAACTCTGTGAAGAAGAGGAAGGCAAAAAGAGGTGGAAGCTCAAATCTGGTGAATCTGTACCAATGGAAACCCACACCAGCAAGGACGAAATCCAAGGGTGTGAAGAAAACTGAGTCCTTACCAAGAAGTCTCTCCACAGAAACAGGGATGAAGATGAAAAGGTCTCAACTGCAGAGACCACAAAGAGAAGAAGTAACAGATTACTTCAAGGGCCATCCAGAAAGAAAGCCAAGGTGGTAAACAGGCCAGCCCCAGTTTCCCAAGAAAGTACATCTGACGAAGCAAAGGACGTAGATTCAGAAGAAGAGAAGGGAACTGATGGTCTCAAGACTGAGTCCCCAAAGAGCAAATCTAACGATGAAGGTAGAGCTGGATTCATGAAAGAAAATGTAAACCCTGCTGATGAAAAAGAATATGCAAGCCCTATGGCTAACTCTCAGAGCATTCACTCTCATGATGAAGAAAAGCTACAAGATGACCCAACTGCATCTCCAAATGCAAATGTTCCAACAAGCCCAGATGATAAGTCAAATGGTGTTGACTCGGAAGAAGGACTTTCCCCTGCCAATGTTGAACGTCAAAAAAGTTTGCCAGATGATACAAAGGCATCCGAGTCTGAAGAGGAAGAACAATCTGACTCTCCTATAGCTGAACCCTCAAGGAGAAGAAAGAGCTACAGACTACTTGCTAAATTTGCCCCTAAGAAGAAAAGTGATCACTCTACTGCAGTCATTGAAGTAAGTGATGATAAATCTGAATCAAAGGAGAAAAGTGCTAATGATGGAACTAGTAATGAAGAGTCTGAATCCAATGGAGAAGATGCTGAAGAAGATACTAGTAATGAAAATCAACAAGAAGGATTCACTGATGAATCAGATAAAGGAAGTCAACATGATTCAAGTTCAGAAGGTGAAGAAATAAGAAAAGATTCTGGTTCTGCTAATCAGGAATCAGAGGAACCAGCAGACTATCCTGTTTTCTCTCCAGCAAAATTAGCAAAAGAATAGTGGTGGAAGTTTTTGATGAACCACCAGCTGAACCAGCAGCAAGATAGATAAGTCATGGAAATGAACAACTTCGAGTTATGAGAATGACTACAGATGAAGTACTTCACAATTGGAAAAATATGGAGTTAGATTGCACAACAATACTGTACAATTCTGAAGATCTTCTGATGAGATTGTTCTTTCCGTGGATGCCCTGGCTAAAAGCACATACTGATAGAGATGAGAGCTACTTCAGCTGGTCCTACTCTCAGTTTCCAAATCTAGAGCTGGTATCACAAAACATTCCAAGGGTAAAGAAGTTTGCAACCATGATGATCAAAGACCAGCCTCACTACAAAGTCTATTGACATGGTGGTAACCATTATATTCCTTATGATCGTAGAGTGGACTCTGATGGAAAAAGGATTATGGCCAAGGAGATGATCGTAGAGTCTGTTCGCTACCAATGATGTTAATCAAGTCCAAAATGAGAAGACTTTCTCGGCCCAAGCATTGTTAACCGACATTCCTTCATCCTTCAATAGCGATTGGCACTCAACGATTGTTCAGATTCTCAACGCTTTCAAAAATCTGTCCAAAGATGAAAATCGTAGTGTGACGCCCCCAAAATAGGTCCATTCCATCCAACCCATTCTGAGTCACCAAATACATGGTACAGAAATAAGTATAACTTTATTATTACAACATATAAACTGTGAGTTTAAATACAGATATTGTCGTCTAGACAATATCCACACGCAAATAAATCCCCATCATAATTATTGATACATTATTTTACAAAAATGGTGAGGACTACTAAACAACTCTCTCTAGAACCTTCATTCCATACCCCGACTAGTACTCGCTACATTCTCGCCTCCTGAGAAGAAAAATGGAACAAAAAGAAAAAGGGTGAGCTCAACTAGCCCAGTAAAGAATATTATGACTAAGATAATATACAACAAATTATCGTTAGTCTTCAACAGGGAAAAATCTAATAGAATACAATAGACAACCAGTTTTAAATCAACAACTGCAGCGGGAAACAATAATTCATTAGAAGAGTTAAGTAGAGAATGCAAACTACTATCTTCTATATATGAATTTAAAAGTTCATCGTCGATATTTTATCCCTGTAACATCAATCAATATATATCTGGAATCAAATATTCATCTTTGCACTATTGGCCAAAGATATTCATCAGTCGGTCATGTTCATCTAAACACATGTTCATCTTTGCACTACGGGCCAAAGATATTCATCATAAAATCATTCATCTTTGCACTACAGGCCAAAGATATTCAGTAATATCATCATTTAGGACTGAGGATGATGAAAATATTTTAAAGAAAACGAATCCAGTGAATCAAAAGAACAAATATTAAGGATTCGTACTTTAAACAATTCCCATTCAAAAATACTTCATAAATATCCAGAGTGGGATAAAATTTAAGAATGATCAAAACATGGATACAATCAAAGCTAGTGTCCAGAATAGATATTTTGGACGAAAAGAAGAAATTTTATTTTTCGGTGAATAGTGTCGTATTCGTGAATAGGGCTGTATACGTGAATAGTAACTCTGACACTAAAAGATAGAAATTTCACAAAAAATATCATCATGCTTCGTGAATAGTACTCGTAAATAGTAACTCGTAAATAGTAACTCATGAATAGTAACTCGTGAATAGTAACTCATGAATAGTAACCCTGACATGAAAAAGTTTTAAATTTGATAAAAAGTTCCAACCAATATTTCAGCATAATGATATTGAAGAAATAATATCATTTGAGAAGAAAATAACATCCCTTACCTCGAAAGACAATACTTCTAGTTGAAACACTGGATATAGGCTATGACTTGAACTTGCACCGTATAGCAATACTCAAAGTATACTCAAAATACTCACAAGAATATGCACGATAATATAGAGAGAAACTTCAGTTTCTGGTGTGATTTTCAATTCTAACCTAAGCACCCTATTTATAGGAAAATGCTTAGAACAACAAAGTAGAAAATTTAATAAATTAATATTACATATATATAATTGTCAAGCCCTCTTTTACCAACTGATTCAGACCATTTCTAACACATGTACGCCACTTAATTGCAACAAAAAAATGTTTTTCTTACAAAAAACATTTTAAACTCCAAAAATCAATTATTTCAGAACTCTGAAACTTCAATAATTCATAATAAATAGCTCTTTTGTCAAAAAATTTGAATCTCGCGATTTTTATAGGAAATTCAATTCTCTACAACTTTGCAGAAGAAAGTTTTTCCAAATTCCAAACAGAAATTGACCGAAATCCATAAACGGACGATTTTACAAGCTATAATCAAATTTCGGTCAATAATTGTGTCCACCAACACACAAAATATGTGTTAAACATTCAATGCCACAAAAATACTCTTCCTCCTCATATACTCATATATCCCACATTCATTATAAAAATATCACCGTTAATATATTATTAAAATAATATATTTAAATGAATTATTTTATCAGAAAAAGATAAAATATTAATTTTCAAAAATTGTCACATTAAAAATTTTCTCCATCTATATCCACATAAAATCAATATTTTCCTCATCATATAAATCAATAATTAATTATTCACAAATAATATTACAGAATCACAATATTGACAACCAGGCAGTTCCCAGGAAAGAGGGGGCTTTCCAATAAGGATCTCTCCTTACTGGCGCGCAATTAGGTGACCAAACCTCTCCTTAGACAGAACTTTCTAGACATTGCCAATAATGTTATCCAATAATATTATTCAGATAATATGAATTATTGCTTCGATAATGGAAAATACTGTGTAATGACAATTTATTGAAACAACAGTAATATAAAATATTAATGGAGCAATTATTAAATCAATAAAATAAAATACTGAACAGTAATTATTGTAACCATTATTGAGTAGTGCATTCTTACGTAAGAATCAATAATTGGTGCAATACCGTGTGCTACTGTGTTTTAACCACCGACTATTTTTACTGTATTAACGGTAACAACTACGCCGTTATTTTTAAACAACTTATATTTGTCGTTTTCTTCATTCAATCGCTTTCCGTTATGGGGCCCACACAAGATTGCGCTGTCGTACGAATATTCCCCGACAGCAAGAATATTCCACGACCAAACGAATATTCCCCGACAATAATGAATATTTTATAACCACTTGCTTATTTTGAAATATTTGCGTATTTTACCCATAACTATCCATATTAATCAAATTAACCCTTACTATTTCAAAATAATAAATAGAGAAAATTAAATTTCATTAATAATAAGTTGGGGTCTTACACGTAGAGCCTAATCTGGTGTTCAACAAGAGGATGCCCAATCAGATGACCAAATTTCCATGGCGAAGGAGCTATTGAAGAATTCTGATGAGCTGGTTGAGAAGATATCTCAAATCAATGAAGAATCAAAGATGTTGAAAGCAGCAGGAGATAATTCAGCTCAAGATAGACTTGAAGCCACTATGGCTGATGTATCTCTTAGCATCAAAGAGAGAGATCAAATTTATCTGAAGGCCATACATGATCAGAAGGCCGAAGCTCTACGAGAACAGAAGGTCAATGAAAAGCAAATTCAAGTCCTCTCAGACAAGATCGACAACCTGAATTAGTCTTTATCCATGCAACTTGAGCTGAGCCAACAAGAACTCGAGAATAAAGTTGGTAACTCCTCTTATTTAATGGAGCAACTTATGTCCAACATGGAACAACTCTCTCAAATGATTGATGACAAAAAGAGGGAGAAAAAAAGGCATGGAAAAAGGCACTCAAGGTGGAGTAGCGCAAAAAGAATGAAGTCAGAAAAGAAGGAGAAGAAGAAGACAGCAGCAGCAGAAGCCGAAGAAGAATCATCATCTAAGGGGGAGCCAAAGGATGATGATCCCATGACTGCAAAGTTTGAGGGGGAGCCAAAAAACAAAAAAGAAATGAAGTCAACATCCCTGGGGGAGCAGGAGCAAGAAGGTCAAGCAGATGAGTAACTGATTAACAAAACATCCTCGAAACACATATGGAGCCAAAGAGGTACATCTCTAACCACTAGGTATGTTTTGGATCCAGGATGTAAAAGTGGCATAGCTTATAAAATTCCATATCATTATAAAATGACATTCATGATTATCTGTTTTTAGAAAAATAGTTGTTCACTGTATATAAGATTCATTCATATCATGCATATGCACTTATTTTTTTGTCATAATTAAATAGGGGGACATTGTTAGGAATAAGCATGTGAATGATATTCCTGTTTATATATGATTTGATTATGATATATATATATATATATATATATATATATATATATATATATTAATGAATATGCAAGTATGCTTGCATTAAGAAAAGTTGTAAAATCCTTTGATAGAGAATAGAAACACATGTACAAGGACTTAGAATTAATTGATCAAATGTGTTAGGTTGATCCTACATAAGCAAAATAGCTTTGTGAAGTCCTTAAAAAGAAATAATGTAAAAGGACTATAAATATAAAAAAATCAAGCTTGTTAGGTTGATCTTATGATGTAATAGATAGGCTTGTCTGATCATCGAGCACTGCACCAAAAATTATAGTCTGCCAGGAGAGTCAAGTAAAACTCGAGAGCTGTCGAGGCAGAATCGTAGTCTGCAAAACAGTAGATCTCAGAGTTTGTAGACTGCCAGGAGAGACGAGGAAGGATCGTAGTGCGTCGAGAAGAACTTCCTCAGAGATGTAGTCTGCTGAGAAAGTCATGTGCAAAATCGTAAAGATAGCCTGGCAACGAGCCGACCGAGCATCTGCCGAAGCCAAGTAAAGAATGGTAGACTACACTTGGAGTTGTAGAGTTTATTGATGTCGAAGCCAAGTTAAGAATCGTAGACTACACTCAGAGTCGTAGAGTCTACTAATCGTATCAGAGGCAGAGATCGTAGTCGAGCAAGATCAGATGAAGACAACAAGCACAACGACAGAAATCGTAGAGTGTCAAGATCTGATCTTGGAGTCGTAGTGTCTACACAGCTGAAGCTGAATCGTAGAGTGTAGAACTGAGACTTCAACAGATGTGCTCACAACACCAAGGCAGAATCGTAGAGCAAACACGATTCTCAACATTTGAACACTCCTAGAATATCGAAAGGAACGAAGCCTCTAGTTGGTACTGCAAGGACACATCCCACTTAAAGGAAACCAGAGAGCACTCAACGAATGTCATATAAGCTAACAGAAGATCTAAGCACCAACTCAATCTACATCCAGACTAAGTTGTGAAGCCATTCGAGATGAAGTCTTCCACAAGTTGATCAGAAGAAGACTTCAATAACTGATTAAGGAAAGTCAGCGAGCACAGTAGCTGTCAAGAAAATAGAAGACAACGATCTTGAAAGCAACCAGGATCGTAGTGTTTTCTAAACAAAGAAGGAACTGATGGAGTGTACACAAAGATACTGGTCAGCCTCTGAAGAACAAGGCTAAAGTGATTAAGCATTAGGTCAGTCCATTGATGATAAGTGAATGGAAGATCACAAGGAGAAAGCGAGTTGGACACGCCACAAATCTGAAGTGTCTTGCTATTCAGAAGGGGCCAGAACAAAGAGTCTAACCATCAGTATCTGAAAGAAGTCAAAGCAAACAGAAGTGTTGAAGCACTGTACAAGTGAAGGAAGAGGTGTTCTACATTAAAGATTCAATCAACACTCTTCAAGATCGTAATGTTATCTTTACCTGTCAACTAGACACTACGATCTAGTCCAAGAAGGTATGCATCATAAACGTATAGTTTGGTCATCTGAAGGTTGAATCATTGGCAACGGTTCAATCTGAAGATTGATGATCGAACATGGATTATTGGAGAGCATCGATGAAAAAGGACAACCTCTGAACGAGAAATCAGAAGAAGGAAATAAAGTTGACTACCTTCCCGAGACATCAAAGTGACATCTCTGACAGGGTAGGTGAAACAGTAGACTGCAGTGTCAGAAAGTCAGAAAAGGGGATGTCATGTCACATCTGCAGTCTACACCAAATAACTCGAGATCTGCGAAGCAATTCAAAAAGCTTTTAACGGCTACTTTCCAACGGGAAGATTGGGAAGGAGTATAAATCAACAGAGCTTCAAAGATCAAGAGTTGCTGATGATTGCTAAGTTGCAGAATCGTTGAGTTGTTGGAATGCTATTGTTGACTCTACGAGTTCCACCAAAGATTAACAGAACAAGTCTTAGTGACAGTGAGACTACATAGGTGGAAGTGAAGCAGCTTTGAAGAAGTACTTACATAGACTAGAGCTTCACTCAACAAAGATGAGAATGTCACTGAAGATGGCAGCTAAGCTGAGAGCCAAGAAGGACAAGAAGATAGCATTCAGAAAAGTGGCAGAGTACAAAGAAGATCAAGAAAGCCACTCTACAGATCACCATGAACCAAAGGCTGAAAAAGAACAGATGTAGAATCATATATGCAAAGCATTCAAGAAGGGTTCAGGGATTGCTAAGTCCCAGATGAAGTCTAACTAAAGCTCAGAGACTTAGCAAATTCAGATGGTGATGGTGCACAGTTGACATCAAATGAAGATTAGCAGAAAAGAGTAAAGATCAGCTGCACCAAAGAAGATGTAGTCCAGACTCTAAGCAGAATGCCAAGAAGACTAAGCCAAGTTGCTAAGTACATAAGATGTTAAAGCTTAAAGACATCTTAGCAGCTCAGCAACAACAACAACAACAACAACCACTACAACAACAAGAAGCCAGGGCCTGAGGGGTCCTTGTCCAGAGGGACTAAACGAAGTTCCCAGCCTGCTGGGCTTGAAGAGTTTCTAGGGAACTAAAGGAGTTCCAAGGCTGCTGGCCTTGAAGAGTTCTTAGTGAAATGAAGTACCAAGGTTGCTGGCCTTGAAGGAATCTTAGTGATTCAGGGTGTTTCCCTTCCTTAGTGGAAATCCTGCTAGTTGAAAGCAGAAGAGTGGATTAGGAGCTTGAGTCTCTGAACCACTTAAAATCCCTTGTGTCATTTACATTATGTACCTAACTGCTATAACTGCTATGTATGTATTAACTGCTTACAACTTAACTAAATTTAAGAACAATGTATGTATGATTATGAATATATCAATGAAGGGGATCTTTTACTTATTCCGCTGTGCTTGAAAAGATTATTATATTTGTCATATGCTAATTCATTAGCAATACAAGATAAAAGAGAAAAGTATTTGAAAAAAGTATAAAGGATCTATTCAACCCCCCCCCCCTTTTAGATCTATTGTGTGCCTACTGGGAACTAACAGAATTGATTACCAGGAGACATTTACTTTTGTGGCAAAGATGAACTCTGTTCGTACCAATATGTCATTTGCAGCAAACTTTGGTTGAGATATTCAGCAATTGGATGTGAAAAATGCATTCTTTCATGGTAACTTGGAGGAGGAAGTATACATGAAAATACCCTCTGATTTTGTTTTATCTGTCACCAAGGGTAAGGTGTGTAAACTGCAAAAGGCTTTATATGGTTTGAAGCAGTTTCCAAGAGCTTGGTTTGGTAGATTCCACAAGGAAATGATAAGATTTGGGTACAAGCAAAGACTCTATTTGTCAAACAGGTAAAAGGTAAGACTACTATTCTTATCGTTTATGTTGATGACATTATGGTGACAGGGGATCATAGAGAAGAGATAGTTAATCTCAAAGCAAATCTAGCCAAAGAGTTTGAAATTAAAGATCTTGGTTCTTTAAAATATTTTCTTGGTATTGAAGTTGCAAGATCTTCCAATGGGATTTCCCCATCTCAAAGGAAGTATGTCCTTGATCTTTAAACAAAAATTGGCATGTTGGGATGTAAGTCTGTTGATTCTCCTATTGAAGTTAATCATCATCTAGTAGGTGGCACAGGACCTACAGTTGATAGAGAAAGATGTCAATGTTTGGTGGGACGATTGATATACCTTTTTCATACTAGACCTGATATATCTTATGTTGTGGGAATAGTGAGTCAGTATATGCATGACCCTCGACATTGTCACAAGGAAACTGTTTACAGAATTCTGAGGTATCTCAAGTCTGCTCCTGGAAAAGGTTTATTGTTCGCACCACATGGTCATGTGAGAGTTGAAGTTTTTTTCGACTCAAATTGGGCTGGCTCTATAGAGGATCGTCGTTCTATGTTAGGTTATTGTTCATTTGTTGGAGGTAATCTTGTTACTTGGCGCAGTAAGAAACAGTCAGTGGTGGCAAGATCTAGTGCAGAGGCTAAATATCGAGTTATCGCCTTGGGTATATGTGAACTAATGTGGCTTCGAACCTTGCTAAAAGATTTGTGTGTTACAATTAAAATGTCTATGCAATTATTTTGTGATAATAACGCAGCTATTAGTATTGCAAACGACCCAGTACAGCACGATAGAACAAAACACATTGAGATTGACACACTTCATCAAAGAAAAGTTAACCAGTGATCTTATTTGCTTACCTTTCATTAAAACAGAACATCAAACTGATATTTTGACTAAAGGACGTAGTAGTAAGATGTTTCATCCATTATGTTTCAAGTTGGGTATGCGAGACATCTATACACCAACTTGAAAGGGAGTGTTAGAAGATATTGCATGATTGTAGTTTCCATAATCAGGGTATACACATAATTGTAATTTAAGAATTATCATAACTTTAATTAGGATACTTATAGATATAAATATCAACCTATGTAATAGAGAATTTTAATTCAATAATAAAAAACTATTCATTTCATCAATATAAAATCCTAAAGAATGAGATGTGTTACTTTTGCTCTCCACAGCTCCACTTAGAGTTGGCAATCACAATTTATGAAAGTAGTAAGTTGGATCCTCGATGCCACTCCCAAGTAGTCAAATATGCTTCATATGGCAATTAATTGTAGTCAAATATGTTATCACCGTTTGCTTAACTTTATAGAAATTCTATTTCGCATAGAGGAACTAGAATATAACCAACTGCCCACAAATGCGTGTGTGTGGGTGTAAATTAAAGATAGGTGCCACCACATACTTGTATATGTAAAATTAAAATGTAATAAATAGAAGGAGAGTATGTATGGATGTGAACAAATGGTTGCCAACACAATAGAATAGGGAAGTGCCCTGACAGAAGTGATGAAGCAGCGCAGAACTCATTTTTTTATGCAATTCATTATTTATTAAAAAAAAATTAAGAATCTTCGGTGCACCTTGCTGATCCCGTAAACATAAACTCCAGATGATGCTATTAAATAAGTACTCAAGCATGTATGTTTTATTTTTGGATAATAATCATAAATTATTCGAGTCATATTTTGCCGATGTCAGATTCCAAGATTGATAAGTTTGTATCTTTTTACAAATATGGGGTGAAGGAACACTTAGACAGTATGTATGTATTGTTGCCTTGTTTGCTTTTTGCATGTTGTTAATTGTTATAGATTTATAGTATGTATGTTGTTAATTGTTATAGATTTATAGTATGTATAATGTATAGTATGTTGTTAATTGTTAATTCTTATAGTATGATTTATAGTATGATGTATAGTACAATTACAAGAGATTTATAGTATGTATGATGTATAGTATGTTGTTAATTGTTAATTGTTAATTGTTATAGATTTATAGTATTTATAATTTATAGTATGTAGTTAATTCTTGTATGATGTATAGTATGTTATTAGTTGTTTGCTTCTTGTATGTTGTTAATTTGTTGCAAAACATTCTGCGGATGACTTTGAGATGCAAAACAGTCATTTCATCAACTGAACATGCTCTGCAACAAATACTCTGCCCACGTGCTTTTTTCAGTCTCCCATTAAATTCTACCGAAATACATTATTACATTTTAAGATCAAAACAGAAAAAAAATAATATAAAATTAAATCTGAGAATTGGTAAAATATAAAATAGAGAGAAGCAGTGTTGGAAAAAGTCAAGTGGCTGCAAATGAATGAAACTAGAAAAAAAAAAAATCTGGCAAAATCTTGAGGATGCATATGAATGAGGAACTCCATGTGACAAAACAGAGTCATTTCATATTTTCATCAACTAAACATAAAAGAACACTAGAAACAGAAAACTAAAGTAATGCATTACCATCACCTGTGAAGAAAACTAAATCAAATAAACTAAAAATACCAAAACATGAATAAATCATATTACATATCCAAATTAAATATCACATAATCAAAGCTGAAACAAGCAGCAGCCACTAGCCAGTAGGTACAAAGTTCAATCAACCATATTACATATCCAACTAATCCAAGATTAAAAACAAACAACGCACAAGGCACAATTCCCTCAACTATAAAGTCTCCAGTCTCGAACAAATCAACCATATTACGTATCCAAGATTGATGCATCTAAATCGCCTGCTGAAAATTCTGCAATTTTTAAAAGACAAATGTGAGCAAATCATAATTTATTAAGAAAAATTTAAACTACATTACAAAAAAATAAATAAATACATGTTCTCATAAAAATTGTTTCTGCACCACATAATTGTAAGGTGAGACAAAAAGAATGAGCAACCAATTGAAGGAAAAAATGGTTGAGTTCCGAAGTATATAACCCTTTCTCAAAACTAAACCCAGGCTGACTTGATCTCGAAATGAACTAAAATATTTGTAACTTTGCAACAAACCACTACAAATTGTAATTCAGTTAATACGCACATCTAGAGGGGGGGTGAATAGGTGTTTAAGCTTAAAGTGATAAACAGTAAAAACTTTTAAAAATTTTCTGCTGCAAGTTTAATTCAGACAACTATATATGTCTGCTATAACTTATGTTCTTCGTTCAATATTATCAGACAGCTATACCTGTCTGCTTTAATGTCTGGATTCGTGTATCTTCAAACTAATAAAGAAAAATAACCAGAAATTAAACAAACAGAAAGGAGAAGTGCAGAAACGTAAAGGCGCCAAGATTTTTACGTGGTTAGCCCCTATCCTCTATCTAGTGGTCTAATCCACGTCCAATCCCAACTAGGATTGGAGACTCTTTTTATTACTATTTAAACATCAATACAAAGAGTCTCCAATCCTAGTTGGGATTGGACGTGGATTAGGCCACTAGATAGATGATAGGGGCTGAACCACGTAAAAATCTTGGTGCCTTTATGTTTCTATACTTCTCCTTTCTGTTTGTTTAATTTCTGGGTATTTTACTTTATTAGTTTGAAGATACACGAATCCAGACACTAAAGCAGACATGTATAGCTGTCTGATAATATTGAACGAAGAACATAAGTTAATGCAGACACTAAAGCAGACATATGTAGCTATCTGAATTAAACCTGTAGCAGAAAATTTCAAAAAGTTTTCACTGTTTACTTTAAGCTTAAACACATATTCACCCTCCCTCTAGGTGTGCGTATTAACTGAATTACATTTGGTATCAGAGCTTGGCTCTACTAATATTGATCGTTACAGGTCGTAGGGGAAGATCCTACGGCACACCTAAACTTTCAAGAAGGCCAGTCCACAAATAGGCCACCGCTGTTGCTCGGAAGTGAGAACTTCAACTTTTGAAAGTCCAGAATGAAGATCTATCTGAACCGTGACCCATAGGAATGGTGGGTAGTCGAAAATAGACCAGTCATTCCGCGACATGATGATGGCAAGCCAAAGAATCTCATGGAAATGGACTCAAATGAATTGTATATGATATCTTATGATTCCAAGGCCATGAATACACTTTTAAGTGGCATGGTTCAGTCAGAGATAGATAAAGTCTCTTCTTGTATTACGCCTAAGGAAATTTAGGACACAGTCATCATGAGCCACGAAGGTACTACTAAAGTGATGGAGGTCAAGATAAGCATGCTAATGCACGAATACGAACTATTCAAATTGGAGAAAAATGAATCAATTAGAGATGCCCAAGCAAGATTCCTCACTCTAATGAATTCTTTAAGCATGCTCGGACGAAAGATTGATCAAAAGGAAATCAACCGAAAGCTTCTTAGAGTCATGTCAAAGCGACACCAAATGTTACTACACTTCAAGACTCGGTCACAATCAACACAATGGAAACTCTTACCTTATTTGGAGAACTTGAAGAGTTTGAAAACCAACTAAAATTGTATGATGAAGAAGATGAGGTACCTAAGAAGAAGACTTTGGCTCTACAAGCTGAAAGCTACATAGAAGGCAATGATGAAGATTCAGATGAAGAAATAGCTTTAATGACCAAAAAATTGAGGGAGCTGATCCGAAAGAAGAATAGATCAAAATTACCAACAAAAGCTTTCAACAAGAAGAAAGACTTGAAGCAAAAGCCACAAGAGGAAACCTGTTTCGAATGTGGAAGACCTGGTCACTTCAAAAGAGATTGCTTCCAACTAAAAAGAAAGAACAAAGCAAATGGTTCAAAAGGGAAGGCTCTAATGACATGGAGTGATGATGAATCTAATCATGAAGATCAAGAAGAAGAAACTGCTCAACTGTGCTTCACCGGAATACACAATGAGGGAACATCTGAGGTAAGTCCTAAACTTGGAGAAATTACTATTTCTGATTATCTTGTTTTAAAAAATGAAAACCTTCGTATAAAAGAGAAAAATGCTCACTTGAAAAGTTGGATAAATGACTTAATGAAGGAAGTAGAAACTTTAATTGAGGAAAAACAAGAAATAGTTAAAGATTGCACATCATGTGAAGTATCTAAGCTGAATGCTAAAATTGGATATTTAGATAATTATAATAAAATTTTATATAATCGTGCAAACAAATTAAATGAAGAAAATAATAGCCTTAAAAAGGAAAATGATGATTTAAAAGAAAGCTTGAAAATGAGAGATACTTGTATAGATGCTTTTAATGATGGCATAATAATAAACATACAAAATAACAATGACGAAGAAATAATATCTTTGAAAAAGGATCTTGCAAAATTTGTTCAAGGAGAAGAGAATTTAAATATAATGTTGGGTGCTCAAAGGTCAAGCTTAGATAAACAAGGAATTGGATATAATCCTGTTAAAAACATAAAAAGCACGACTAATAAAATTAGAGTAATAAATAATAAACCAAGGAACAAGCTTCTTTATTACTCACCTTATGTTACTTGCAGAAAATGTGGTTTAAAAGGACATTTTGATACAAACTGTAATAAAATTAAAATAAAACAAGTTTGGATAAAGAAAGAAGATTTAATTGCTACTAACAATAGCGGACCCAAACAAATTTGGGTACCAAAAACGATGAGCTACTTCTTTGTTTTGTAGGTATGCTTAAAAGCTAAAGTACCATCACATAAATGGGTACTTGACAGTGGATGTTCTAGACACATGACGGGTGATAGAACTAAATTTACCTCACTTGTTCCAAAGAAAGGAGGTACGGTTACTTTTGGAGAGGACAACACATGCCAAATCATCGGTAAAGGTAAAATTGGTAATGGTAAGGTTTTCATTGATAATGTCCATCATGTTGAAGGGTTAAAATATAATTTAATTAGTGTAAGTCAACTATTGGATAGTGGTCATAAAGTTATTTTTGAAAAAGATAAATGTACTATTATTCATGCCTCTCATACTGTTCCTTTAGTAGCTAACATAGAAGGTAATATATACACTATAAATTTTGAAAATCAAAATAAGGATATTTGTTTAGTTGATGTTCAAGGTCAAACTATTCTATGGCATAAAAGGTTGGGGCATGTGCATATGGAATTGATTAACAAGTTAGTTACAAAGAACCTTGTTAAAGGTTTACCAAAGCTAAAATATGAAAAGACGGGTATTTGTAATGCATGTCAGTTAGGTAAACAAGCAAGAAATTCTTTTACAAGCAAAAATCAGGTATCAACTTCTTTACCTCTTCAATTATTGCATCTTAATTTATTTGGACCCGAGAGATATGCTAGCCTAGGAAATAATCATTATGCTTTTGAATTGTTGATGATTTTTCAAGATTTATATGGGTTTTATTTTTGAAAACTAAAGATCAAGCTTTTGCAGAATTTGAAAAACTTATAAAGAATGTTGAAACAAAACACAACCTCAAGCTAATTGGTATACGGATTAACCACGGTGGAGAATTTGGAAAAGATTTTATACCATATTGCAGTGAGAAAGGTGTTACACATGAGTTTTCTGCACCGGTGTGGTGGAACGTAAAAATCGTACTCTTCAAGAAACTACAAGAACTTTATTACATGAAAGTAAACTGCCTAAAAGTTTTTGGGCAGAGGCTATAAGTACTGCATGTTACATTTTAAATAGAGTACTAATTAGACTTATCCTATTGAAAACACCATATGAGTTACTAAATAAAAGGATTCCAAATATTAAATATTTTAAAGTGTTTGGTGCTAAATGTTTCATTTTAAATACTAATGGTAATCTTGGAAAATTTGATGCAAAATCAACCGAAGCTATTTTTCTTGGGGCTTCAAATCAAACAATCCAATGAAGGGATTCATATTCAACAATCAAAGTATGTGAATGAGCTATTGAAGAGATTTGGATTCGAAAATACCAAACCAAAGTCAACACCAATGAGTACTACCATCAAGCTTATTGCGGATGCTACAAGTAAAGATGTTGAAGAGACAATATATGGATGTATGATTGGTTGTTTACTTTATTTAACTACATCAAGACCAGATATTATGTATAGTGTATGCCTTTGTGCTAGATTTCAAGCTCAACCGAAAGAATCTCATCTTAAAGCGGTAAAAAGAATATTTAAATATTTATCTGACACAATTAATTTAGGCTTATATTATCCTGTATCTCCAAGTTTTGAACTAATTGGATACTCAGATGCAGATTATGCAGGGTGCCAAGTTGATAGAAAAAGCACAAGTGGTGCTTTTGAATTTTTAGGTCAAAGCCTTGTAGCTTGGCACAGCAAGAAACAAACATATGTTGCCTTGTCTACTATAGAAGGTGAATATTTGGCGGCAGGTAGTTGTTGTTCACAAATTCTGTGGATGATACAAACATAACATGATTTTAATGTTATTTATGAAAATGTGCCTATTATGTGTGACAAATAGGAGAAGAATTTGGAGATGTAAGAGTTGAAGTAGTAGGAACAAAACACTGAGTAGGAAACTTCTCAACATCCCAACATAAGATTCCATCAGAATTCACTTTCAATGTAGATTGCAACAAGATATATTTATCAATGTTATCAAAAATTTACACAACATCTTTATTGAAAAAAGAAATTTCATAGTGTGCAAGAATTTTGGTTATGAAACCCCCAAAAGGAAAACACTTTGTTTAGAATAAAACATTGAGCACCAAGAAAAATAGCTTCAGTTGATTTTGCATCAAATTTTCCAAGATTACTATTAGTATTTAGAATGAAACAATTAGCACCAAACACTTTAAAATAGTTAATATTTGGAATCCTTTTATTTAGTAACTCATACGGTGTTTTCAATAGGATGGGTCTAATTAGTACTCTATTTAAAATGTAACATGCAGTACTTACAGCCTCTGCCCAAAAACTTTTAGGCAGTTTACTTTCATGTAGTAAAGTTCTTGCAGTTTCTTGAAAAGTACGATTTTTACGTTCCACCACACCATTTTATTGAGGCGTTCTTGGTCCAGAAAACTCGTGTAACACTTTTCTCACTGCAATATGGTATAAAATCTTTTCCAAATTCTCCACCGTGGTCACTCCGTATACCGATTAGCTTGAGGTTGTGTTTTGTTTCAACATTCTTTATAAGTTTTTCAAATTCTGCAAAAGCTTGATCTTTAGTTTTCAAAAATAAAACTCATGTAAATCTTGAAAAATCATCAACAATAACAAAAGCATAATGATTCCTAGGCTAGCATATCACTCGGGTCCAAATAAATCAAGATGCAATAATTAAAGAGGTAAAGAAGTTGATACCTGATTTTTGCTTGTAAAAGAATTTCTTGCTTGTTTACCTAACTGACATGCATTACAAATACCTGTCTTTTCATATTTTAGCTTTGGTAAACCTTTAACAAGGTTCTTTGTAACTAACTTTTTAATCAATTCCATATGCACATGCTCCAACCTTTTATGCCATAGAATAGTTTGACCTTGAACAGCAACTAAACAAATATCCTTATTTTGATTTTCAAAATTTATAGTGTATATATTACCTTCTATGTTAGCTACTAAAGGAACAGTATGAGAGGCATGAATAATAGCACATTTATCTTTTTCAAAAATAACTTTATGACCACTATCCAATAGTTGACTTACACTAATTAAATTATATTTTAACCCTTCAACATGATGGACATTATCAATGAAAACCTTACCATTACCAATTTTACCTTTACCGATGATTTGGCATGTGTTGTCCTCTCCAAAAGTAACCGTACCTCCTTTCTTTGGAACAAGTGAGGTAAATTTAGTTCTATCACCCGTCATGTGTCTAGAACATCCACTGTCAAGTACCTATTTATGTGATGGTACTTTAGCTTTTAAGCATACCTACAAAACAAAGAAGTAGCTCATCGTTTTTGGTACCCAAATCTGTTTGGGTTCGCTATTGTTAGTAACAATTAAATCGTCTTTCTTTACCCAAACTTGTTTTATTTTAATTTTATAACAATTTGTATCAAAATGTCCTTTTAAACCAATTTTCTGCAAGTAACATAAGGTGAGTAATAAAGAAGCTTGTTCCTTGGTTTATTATTTATTACTCTAATTTTATTAGTCGTGCTTTTTATGTTTTTAACATGATTATATCCAATTCCTTGTTTATCTAAGCTTGACCTTTGAGCACCCAACATTATATTTAAATTCTCTTCTCCTTGAACAAATTTTGCAAGATCCTTTTTCAAAGATATTATTTCTTCGTCATTGTTATTTTGCATGTTCATTATTTTTCCATCATTAAAATCATCTATACAAGTATCTCTCATTTTCAAGTTTTCTTTTAAATCATCACTTTCCTTTTTAAGGGTATTATTTTCTTCATTTAATTTGTTTGCACGATTATATAAAATTTTATTATAATTATCTAAATATTAAATTTTAGCATTCAACTTAGATACTTCACATGATGTACAATCTTTAACTATTTCTTGTTTTTCCTCAATTAAAGTTTCTACTTCCTTCATTAAGTCATTTATCCAACTCTTCATGTGAGCATTTTTCTCTTTCATACGAAGGTTTTCATTATTTAAATAAGATAGGTAGAAATAGTAATTTCTCCAAGTTCAGAACTTACCTCAGATGTTCCCTCATTGTGTATTCCGGTGAAGCACAGTTGAGCAGTTTCTTCTTCTTGATCTTCATGATTAGATTCATCATCACTCCATGTCATTAGAGCCTTCCCTTTTGAACCATTTGCTTTGTTCTTTCTTTTTAGTTGGAAGCAATCTCTTTTGAAGTGACCAGATCTTCCACATTCGAAACAGGTTTCCTCTTGTGGCTTTTGCTTCAAGTCTTTCTTGTTGTTGAAAGCTTTTGTTGGTAATTTTGATCTATTCTTCTTTCGGATCAGCTCCCTCAATTTTTTGGTCATTAAAGCTATTTCTTCATCTGAATCTTCATCATTGCCTTCTATGTAGCTTTCAGCTTGTAGAGCCAAAGTCTTCTTCTTAGGTACCTCATCTTCTTCATCATACAATTTTAGTTGGTTTTCAAACTCTTCAAGTTCTCCAAATAAGGTAAGAGTTTCCATTGTGTTGATTGTAATCGAGTCTTGAAGTGTAGTAACATTTGGTGCGAATCGCTTTGACATGACTCTAAGAAGCTTTCGGTTGATTTCCTTCTGATCAATCTTTCGTCCGAGCATGCTTAAAGAATTCATTAGAGTGAGGAATCTTGCTTGGACATCTCTAATTGATTCATTTTTTTCTAATTTGAATAGTTCGTATTCGTGCATTAGTATGCTCAGCTTGACCTCCTTTCACTTTAATACTACCTTCATGGCTCATGATGATTGTGTCCCAAATTTCCTTAGCCGTAGTACAAGAAGAGACTTTATCTATCTCTGACTGAACCATGCCACTTAAAAGTGTATTCATGGCCTTGGAATCATAAGATACCATATACGATTCATTTGAGTCCATTTCCATGAGATTCTTTGGCTTGCCATCATCATGTCGCGGAACGACTAGTCTATTTCGACTACCCACCATTCCCATGGGTCACGGTTCAAATAGATCTTCATTCTGAACTTTCAAAAGTTGAAGTTCTCACTTCCGAGCAACAGCGGTGGCTTATTTATGGACTGACCTTCTTGAAAGTTTAGGTGTGTCATAGGATCTTCCCCTACGACCTGTAACGATCAATATTAGTAGAGCCAAGCTTTGATACAAAATGTAATTCAGTTAATACGCACACCTAGAAGGGGGGTGAATAGGTGTTTAAGCTTAAAGTGATAAACAGTGAACTTTTTGCAATTTTCTGCTACAGGTTTAATTCAGACAGCTACACATGTTTGCTTTAACTTATGTTCTTCGTTCAATATTATCAGACAACTATACATGTCTGCTTTAGTGTCTGGATTCGTGTATCTTCAAACTAATAAAGTAAAATACCCAGAAATTAAACAAACAGAAAGGAGAAGTGCAGAAACGTAAAGGCACCAAGATTTTTACGTGGTTCAGCTCCTATCATCTATCTAGTGGCCTAATCCACGTCCAATCCCAACTAGGATTGGAGACTCTTTTTATTACTATTTAAACCTCAATACAAGAATTACTCCCTGTTATAAAGAAGCCTCAATATCTGATGTTGGACATTATGTCCCTTTTTTGCACCTCTGCAACTTGTACACCTCGACACCTCTTTCTCACCTCTAAGACCCTTGAAGCCTTCTATGAACAGACTAACTAAAACAGGAAACCTCAAGCCAAAACTATGCTCGAGTACTTTGGTTTACAATGAATGAGTTTGGAAGGTAAACCAAATTTCCAGCACAAAAGAATATAACAGATTACAATAAAATGACTAAAATAAAATAATTGAAGTGCTCTGATATAGTATGTCAACTTGAGTGCAGATTCAAGAGATGTGTCCTGTTCAGCCAAAGAGAAGCAGTATATATAAAAAGACAAGCAACGACTATAAAATATGTTAGCTAAGAAATCTCAGTCCCGTTAAAGTAAATCCATGATTTCAACATATTTGTATCACCAGAAAAATAAGAACTATGCGCCAACTATTTGATTTTGAAGTAGCTGAAATAAAGGAGATAAACTTCTATACCCAGTCAACTATTTTAAACCAGAGTAACAATGAGATAAGATAAGACCCAGCAACTCTAAACAGCTTCTATAAGACTCCTTATCAAAATAGAATACAAAATACCACTAACTGTTGTGAGCCCCACCAAGCAATAGTATATCCTTAAATAAAATTTAGTTCAGCTGACATATTCTGTAGAATAAATAAACTAAATTTGGGCAAGCTGGAAAAAACAATTAATAACATAAATCCATAATATTTGTCATTATTAAAATTAAAAATACCAACACAAATTATTTAGTTTTTTTATATTTAAAAAAAATTGGAATATATGTAACTATGACTCCTTTAATATTTGAAAATGAGACATCATGAAAACAATTCTAATTTGGTATCCTAAATACCGAAACAGATAGACATAACAGTGCAGGATTTGGAGAAAGAGGATGCTCAGATGTTGCATAAATGAAACAATTTCATTATGCTTTCCATGCTTAAATAATAATAGAGCCCAAAACCAACATTAAAATGGATTAAAGATTAAAGTCTCAGAAAAATCATCCCTCATCGTAGCAAGTTTGCAATTAAAAAAAATGCAGTATATGATATCTACATTACTAATATATATGTATATATATAGACTATCCTAAACTAGAAAATACATGGTTCGACCATAAATTTATTAGATAGAATAATAAGATACCAAATCCACAATGCTAAAATGAACCTTCTATACACACAAAACCTTATTTCTCAAAAGAAATAATTGCATCTGTCCCTGAAGATTATCATAAAGAGATACAAAGAGGATGTGCAACCAATTGACAGAAACATGATGAGTGTGAACTCAAAGAACACCAATTACAAGGGGGAGAAGAAGAAAAAAATCATACACCTAATCAGTTTTCGAAAAATCTACAACAGAAATAAGAAATGACTGTGAAAAAGAGTGAGACAAAACGAGACAAGTTGTATAAACATAGCAGGTCAAGACAAAATTTATACCCAATATATAAGTTATAACTTAGTTAACAAAACCACCGTCGGTGACTGTTCGTCTGTTCCGAATCTCTTGGACTCGAAACACCTAGTTTACAGATCTCAGAGAGTCAGAGTGCAGAAATCTCAAATCAGATATGTACTAATGTAACTGTGTAACTGTGTATCAGATCTCAGAGACTCAGAGTGCAAAAATCTCAAATCAGACTTACCGTCGGCGCTAGTCGGAGACGTTGGTTGCGACGTTGCGTGTTGCGTGCTCGGCGACCGGTTACCCTGCAGGCCGGCACTCGACAGGGTGAGCAGTGAGCTTTAATGGAGGAGAAGCTTCAATGGAGGAGAAATTATTAGTGAAGAACGGGTAGAAGACTGAAGAAGAAGGGAGAGTGAAGACTGAAGAAGTGAAGAGTAAAGTAGCTCTGTAAAGTAACTGAGTAAATAAAGTACTTAAAGTATTAATTAGTAAATTTCGGTTTTTTTTTCGATTTTTCAATTTTTACCGAATTCAAAATTCTTATTACCGCTACCAGTACCGAAAAGTATAAAAAAACCGAAAAAATCGAAACCGAAAAAACCAGTACCGCCGGTACTGGTTTCAGCCGGTTCTGTAAAAAAACCGAAAAATCAAATTTTTTGAGGACCCCTACTACAAACATTATGAAACTACCTACTAATAATGGTCCACCCATTCTACATGCAAGCTTGTTATCAAGGTGTTTAGTATTATGAGAACCCATCCCATTGTGATTGGTAAGAAGAAACACCCATCAAAGTCGTCTATTAATGCAAAAACTCCATTCTCAAAACCAAGCAAGAGTGTACGCTTGATAAACACAATGCTAGATACATTTTTTTTCCTGATAAGTAAATGGAAGGCAAACACTCACAAGCATGTACTTCTTTTTGCTGTCATAATCTAGATTACGGAAATGGCCATGCTCAATAGAATTTGTTTTCCTATAAGCCAAAGAAACTTGAAAATATTAGAAATTAACTCTTACCTATTAAAATAATAGGCAAACCATTGACAGTCAACAACTCCAATCACTCAATCACATCCTGGAGTCACGTTACTTAAAAAGCTTGTATAAGACAGGATAATGCATATTACTATGCTTAAATGAAATGCTGACAAGCACGAGAGTCTTCTAACTCAAGTACAAAGAGTCAGAAAACTTACAAGTTACAATAGATTCAAATATCTTTTGAATTAATTAACCTAATTCAAACAAGGTGAAATTATACCCAATACAAGAACAAAGCCTGAAGCAGCAAAGGGCTATTAGACAATAGAAATTCACTGTTTATTAAAGTCCCATGTTTATCTCAATTTAGTCTCTATCATTTAGTTGTAATTATATAATCCTATCCCTATCCTAGCATTACCTCTGTTGCAGGTAATTATATAATCCTATCCCTATTCCTATCCTAGCATTACCTCTGTTGAAGGTATGCAAAAGTAATCAAAACATATTTGAAATTTAATTAGGGCAAGGGATATATTTTTTCTATTTCAACTAGGAAAAAAGTTGGCATGAATTCAAGTACTTGAATATAGTATACCAACTTTTGTTTGATATTATTTAGAGAGAGGAGAAAATGGATCAGGATTCAAGGATAAATGCGTTGCTGGTTGCCAATAACGTCATCCTTTTAAGGAGAAATAAAAAAAATGTGAAGGTAAAGGTAAGGCTTAACCACCGTTGGCCTGATGCAGTAATGTATCACTCCCACGAGAAACTGTTTCTTAATTCACTTAGTCATATACCTACAAACTAATGAGAACCACACAAAGGATGATCACGCATAAGCTTGCACAAATATTTGGCTTCGGCACAACTAACTCTTTAAGCAAACAATAATGAGGTGGGCAATGTCACCTGAATTTAGGAGTATTTAGACAATATATTATATATGCACCTCAAACTTTTTCCACATTTAGTTGGATAATTTATTATTTGCTAGCCAGCTTGGATATGCTTGCTAGAATGTCTGTAGACTGTAGTGCTATTTGTGATGTTTCCTTCAATAGTTTATTTGTCACATAATTTACACATCAACAGAAACTATCTTTTTTTTAAAAAAAAAAAAATTATATAAGTCAACAGAAACTATCATGATATATTTATTTCATCTTGCTCAGAGACCTGAACTCATGCTTTTCTTTTAAGCTCATCTAAGATGATGCAAACTTTTGTTCATCAGAGTTGTAAGATCTATATTTGGCAAGTGTATTTTTTTTTCTTTATAGATAATTTTGGACCCGAGTATGGGGATTGGAACCACGGTTATTACTTGTTCCTCTATAGTGGGAAAGTGTATGAAGTGAGAAAGAACTTACTTCATTGTTCGCAGATCCCAAAACTGAATTGATGATTCACATGATGATGCAACAACATTCACGTCATGTGGATCCCATGCTCCACCAGATAAGTAATGAAGCATACCAGATGACTCTTGTGATTATACTTAGATTTAGTAGCAAGGCCTGAATAAGGGTAAGCACAAGCATTCATCTAACATGACTATTACTTAGATATTAAGGATCTTTGTTTTAAACAACGTGTAACCATATGGGTTATGGAATAATGAATTGTTGACCATGCTAAGGCGGATTTAAAAGTGGATCAAATAATAATAGACCAAACAACATCCAATCTTTGAGATAGAGGAACACAAAGTTATACGATTAAAAGCAAAATTGACAAGCTGGTGTACAATTGTACAAACTTGAAACATAAGCACCAGCTCAACTAAATACATTTTTTTCATAGAAATAGCTCAACTAAATACCTTTCTACATTGCCCCGAGAAAAACAAGTATGAGTACGCAGATAGCTAGAGCTAGGAGAACGATAAAAATTGCTTGAAAAAAATTCACCTACAAGAGCAACATCACGTATGTAAATTTTTTATTCTATAAGAAACTATCCAAAAGTCCCATCCAGCCCACCGTTACTAGCTGGGAGTTTTTCTTTTTCTTAAAAAGTATACCAGCACTATTCTCCCATACAAGTTCCCATTTCTTAATTTTCAAGGAGGGCCTACAAATTTCGAATTTAGGAACTTAAAAAATATACAACCAATGGAATTTGGCCCAGCGGTATGACTCGCCTCATGGTTTCCATGAGGTCAAGGGTTCAATCCTTGGTGGCAGCAAGGAGGGTGTGTGAGTGTGGTGTGTGTGTGTGATAATGTAGCAAAAAAATAAATAAATATATATATATATACAACCAGAGGAGATGTAAACTTTATTGTTTATAGAACTATGTATCAAGGTTTTAGATAACATTACTGGACCGTCAATCTGTATCAACATCTTATACTTCAGGGGTATTAGATGAACACGAGTGTTTCCCTATTACCCTAGGATAAGACGGATGATTAGATAATCTGAAACTCTTTTAAGCTGAATAGATATACAAGATGACAAAGACAACTTAAAATCAGGGGTATTAGATGAACACGAGTGTTTCCCTATTACCCTAGGATAAGACGGATGATTAGATAATCTGAAACTCTTTTCAGCTGAATAGTATCTATACAAGATGACAAAGACAACTTAAAAAGAAAAGAAAGGCAACCAATAGGTGTAACTAGGGCAGCAGACAACAAGAAAGCAAATATCAGTTTGAAAAATAGATCATACAAGTGACAGTGTCTGTTTAATGGAGCTTATGAATGTATAAGATCAATGCATGCATAAAGAGGAAGGAACAGCTATATGAATAGTCCCAAATTATACGTCTATCCGAAAAATCTATATCCTTGAGGCTAGAGCTATTAAATTTCAAAGCAGATCCAAGTTTACAATATCTTTGGCACCCCTCCTCTGTTAGCTCTTAGCACTAATCTGTTACTTGTAAATACTTGAAATTTCCAACAATAATATCCGGTGCATACCTCGAGACCAAGAACAAATTTTTCCACTAATTAAAGTTCTCTTGTCCATTTAACAAAGAACAACAATTTGTAAATCACACAAAATGAACTTAATTAACAAATCCTTATTAGGATTTTTACTATGTAGCTTTTATGTCTTTTTTGTGTTTAGTTTCACAATTTTTAAATCTTATAAAACTAGTTCATTCTTCACATGTAGAAAGTGTAGCAAGCTAATTAACAAAAAGAAGAGATACTTTAAAAAGAAGAGATAATGTTATCAGAATTGTTATACCAACTAAAGATACAAAAACACTAATTGAAGTAACTACAAATCTCGAATGGTATCACCTCGTCATGAAAATCATTATTAAGCTTAACTAACAAATAAAGAAACAACAAAGATCTTATGAGCTCAAGTGTACCATGAAATATGTTACAAATATATATATATACACACACACACACACAATATATATGATGTGACATATGATTGCTCCAGTCCTGTAGTTTCCAATACCTGAGCAATCTTCCTCGAAGAATCCAAGCTCCAAAATAGAGATTCTGCTCTTCTATACTTATCAACTTGTCATGCTTTCCAGACGGCCACCAAAGTATGCTGTCAAATAGGTACAGGGCAAAAAGTTCTTTAAATCTCTTCTAATAGTTTTAAAATGACTAAATTAAAAGAAGTTAATTTTGAATCACAAATGTATCTGTAACATGACTCCAAGGAACAAATATTACAATTTAAGAGTAGACTCCTGAAGCCATTCCCACAAGAAAGGCAAGTACATCATTCAAAATACGTAATGTAGATGATCCATAGGCCTTCTTAACTTTAACTAACAGTTAGAATGTTGGGATCATGGTTCTTGGATTGAGTGGAGAACTGAAAAGGATGAACGGAAAGAAGGCCATAATGGTGATAAACTATGTTCCATACCAAGTAAGGATCAACAGATTATGCCTAAAAAAGTAATAAACGATTAAAGTTCCTTGCGAATCAGACATGCCACAATCAGCTAGAGGTCTAGCTAAATATTAACATCACATAAACAAGATAACAAAAATAAATTAACATTTTTTAGACAAAAATTTGAGGAATGAACATAAACTTCTCTTCTTTAATAGTTCTTATCACCGAAATCAGCATGGAGACAAGTTAAATTCTAATAGTATGTGTGTGTAGGCCAGCAAGACTAATCCCCACTTGTTTCTACTTTGTCCTATGGCGTAAGAGTTGTGGAGTTTGCTGTTTATGGTTCTTGGAGAGAGTTGGGTTTGTTCTTCGAGCGTAAAGGAGTTGCTTCCTACCAGCTTTTGGGATTCAGTAGGAAGAAGGATGAGAAGGTTGCTTAGGCAGTGTGATTGTTTTGCTATTTTTTAGAGTCTTTGGGTGAAAGGAATGCATGGTTTTTCGGTAATCATTTATAGTCCTATCATCATCTTTGGTATTTTATAAATTGGTACAGGGTCACTTTCCTTGCCTCAACATGGACTGACACTTTTGAAGGGGTTTCAATCTCTATTTTACAAATTGGGAGGATTCCCTTTTATAAAAGACTTTACAAATTTCCAGGTCTTCTAAAAAATTATTCTTTTATTATCAAAATTAAAATAAAATAAAGTAAAAAATATAGTATCTTGATTCTTGACGATATCTACATTTCAAAGAGAAAAAAGGAAATCTTGAACAATCAAATGCACTAAAAGAAAGGTAAAGAGGATTTAAAAACTTGGTGCACAGATGCAGCGATAAATCTGATTCCTTTGTACAATTTATGATTATAAATAAAACCACCACTTCCTAAGAGACAACAAACATATATATGTGCGTGTGCGTGCAAAAATATTCCTTATCATGAGAAGCACATAAGTTTGTGCCCAGAAATGATCAACTTACCATTTAGCCTTCGACGTATGTGCATCAAGAGTTGCAATTCTTTCCAACTGAGGTGAATTTAATTGGCCATAGAGTTCAGGAATCTGCCAGACTGCTGCTCCATATGATTCACCTTCAACAACAAGACACAACTCCTGCATTTAGACAACTGAACATTTACTTAATTGCAGCTACCCTACACAATCTTGAGATGTGATATTCCCTCTGCCCAAATATGAAGTCCACTTTCAAAAGAACATGTAATTTACATAGAGTTGACTTTTCGAATTTAACCTTCTAGCTAATCTAAATAACGACAATAATATCTAGATAACTTATAGGCTTACTCACTTTTCATCAAATTTAAACTTTAATCATTATATCACTTCTAAGTCTATGTGCAGAAAATAGACTCTTATTAAGGTTCATAAAAATGGAGAAATGGACTCTTATGAAATATGAAAGATATACTAATGGCATATACTTTAGCATAAACTGCAAAAAAACACCACACTGACTGCAACGACCCCGCCCAAACCAAGCCCAGATCAAGTATTGTTTCAAGAGTAACACTGGGTCATCTTAACCAAGTCCACCTGAAAGGTCATGAAGTTGGTACCCTTGGTAATAACCTTAAGTCCGTCTAATGTACAAGCTAGCACATCCCATGTTTGGGTTATCACACTGACATAAGTACACAAGCTTTTAATGATAATATAACGGAGAATCAATCCAAGGTGATATGTATTATCCACATTGCATTTTCCAAAGTAATATTATATGCTTAACAAGCAAACCATTGATTACAACGCAATACACCTAGCAAGCAAAACACACAAGCATAGCATAAGAGATTATCACCTATCACTTACCGAAAGAGAAGACGGTGGAGAAAATGCGTTGATCAAAAGGACAAGAAGCGAGATCCCAGATCTCGTTCGGATGGGAAAACAGACCTTCACATATCAGTTCTGTACCGCGAAAGCCTAATCAAATATGCCTGAGAAAAATGTGTGTTCATCATATTGAATTGAAACTTGAAAATATACTCGAATTGGATTAATTATTCATTAGAGATATAAGAAACTAAAACAAACCTCATTTTCTTCTTTGACATTGAGAGTGCCAGTGATGAAACTGGTGTGATCTATGTCTGCTTTCACGTCCGCGATGCATCTTGCCTGTAAATATTGAAGAATTTACATACGCGATGAGATTAGGGTTTATACACTATAAATAATTTGGAGAGAGGATTTGACTGAACTGATACTTGAGACCATAACCGATGCCCATTGATCCTCCTTGCATTATTAAAACCCAATGAATACCGTTTGATCCGTAAGCTAACTATGGGCCTGTTCGGGAATGACTTATTTTAAAATGACTTATAAGTTAAAATATAAGATCACTTATAAGTTTTTTAAGTTCTGACTTATAAGTAAATGCGTTCAGCTGATAATAACTTATAAGTCATAAATTAAGTTAAAACAAGTTACGAAGATGTTTGGCTAATAATGACTTACAAGTTAAAATTAAATGTAAAAATTACCAAAAAAGATATTATAAAAAGATACAATTGATTCAAAATCATATCATAATAATCATCCACAATTAAGGTTGTAAACGAATCGAACCGGAGCGAACAGAGAGCTACTCGAATTCGACTCGAAATTATAAATTTGTACTCAAATTCGGCTCGAATTCGAATTATATTTAAAAATTTCTACTCAGATTCGACTCGACTCGAATATTTATTACTCGAATTCAATCCGACTCGACTTGAATATTTATTCAAACTATTCGCGAGCATCAAATTCAAGCTCAAATTCGAATCTCCACATAATAACTAGTTTTTATAATAAATATAATTATAAATTAAATTTGTTATTTTACTTAAAAATGATAAAATATATTTATTATTACACTTTACAAATATAAAATCACAATTAAAATTAAAAACAAAACAAAATAATAACTAATTATCCTAATTTGATTTAAATTTGTATATATTATAAGAGAATGTATCGAACATCTAATTGAATATGTATTAACCGAGTATGTATCGAATCACAATCAAAAATTCGAGTAGTTTGAATCTTAAACGAGTCCAGTATAACCTTGCTCAGATTCTACTCATATTTTTATTCGAACTATTTTTAATGCTCAGATTTGGATCATATTATTAACGAATTCGAGTCCCGCTCGTATTTTTTCGAGTCGAGCCCGAATCGAGCCCAAACTGTGTTGGCTCGTTTACAGCCTTATCCACAATTACACTAAATAAAACCCTAAACAAATTCTCTAAACATATCAACTACAATCTTATTCCAAGTTAGAGATTCTTAATGCAATATTATCTCTCATTGCTTGCATAACTAAACCATTACTAACTGAAGTAGATCCACCCCAATGTACAACATTGTCATTAGCAATTTTTATCTATACAAAAATCTTGATAACATCGTGATTCAATTCTAAAAAGCTCAGAATTGTATGTTACTGCCATATTATGAGTTGAGAAATAACTTTCAGGGGAAAATAAATAGAAAATAAGAAAAATTAATGGTAAAGAATGCCAACACACAATGCACAATCCAACACAGATGACATTGATTATTCAAAAAACATTCGACTCAGATTACCATTAGAAAAAAGAAATACAATTTCATGGGAAACACATGAATGATAATGGTGTCAGAACTACCAACCAACTAAAAGGAGTACAACATTAACAGGATAAAATATCAAAATGGCAAACATTAAAGAAGAGAAAATGACACCAAATGCACAGGCTAAAGTCTTGAACTGCTCCACCTGGGATGCTGGGCATATATTGGAGTCGGGACATATTATTTTTAGCTTCTCTTTCCAAACAAAAGTATAACTTTGAGTTTAGAGAAACGCCTCACCTTCTGCTGGTCATTTAAAAGGGACATGGGCAACTTCCTCTCCTTCAAAATGACATTGTAGTTACTGGAGCTCATTCCGAAAATTTTTTAATTAGATTGTGGAGAGTCTGGAGACTGCTTATCATGTAATCGGGAAATACCTTCCTTGGCATTGATAGTATAGAACTATAAGCATTCTCTCTACCTAAACAATATCTTTTCGCGGTCATTAATTGGAATCTATCAGGTCTGGCCTTGTCTTGGACGAATTTATATACTGATAATGAATATGCGCACGACATATAATACATTTAACTGATTTTGACACTTTATTTATAAACAAATCAGATAACTTATCAAGAAAAAGTAAATAAAACATATCGATTAGAAAAGAAGAAAAGTGCATATACCGAACCAGCGGCGATCGGGCTAAATTCGAGTTGAAGGCAACTCCTTGGATTGCAAATCATGTTTGAGAATTTTTCCTGTGGTGTCGCGCTTCGAACTCGTATTGTACATACTGAGCAACTCACAGTTTGGGCAGAAGGAGTATAAGAAATTGGAGTTTGTTCACATATAAAACGACTACAAAAGATATTTTTTCTATAACTAGTTAACTCATTTGTGTGTAATGATTTGATTACTTTGCAAACCCAGGAATAACCAACCTGTCCAACGTCGGAATTTTTTTTATCTTTTCTAGAATTCCTTTTTTACCCTTTATGTTTTTTATCTTCTTTATGCGTTGAGTTTTATTTTTATTTGAAAAGACAAGTATAAAAAGAATTCAACACAAAATGTCGGACGATTTAAAAATTCAAAATCAACCAATTGGTAGTTTTGAAATAGTTAAACCAATTCAACTGAATTTGCAAAGGTTTACGCAAAGGCTAATTGTTGGACTCTGTTTAACAGACCTTAGAAACTTAGATTTACAAAGTTCGAGGGTTTGATTAAACGGGGAAGGTGTTAGGCACCCACGACTTCCGTGAAAACACGGTTACCGCGACTTTTTAATTACCTAATTTATCTGAAGTGTGTGTTTATTGGGCCTAAGTGCAGTTATTTGGAAGTAGTGTTATGCATCATTTGCACTTATATACAAAATATTTGATTTATATAAAAGTTCAATTATAAACAAAATAAAGCAGTGACGTTTTGAAAATAGGTTTTTAAACCCTTATGCTCACATAGTAATTGAGGCATTTGATACTTCCATTTTATTCCGTATTCGGCTTGATTTGATTTTATTCTCGAGATGCAAATCATCTTCGAAAAAATAATATACATAGTAGTGTTGAGCTTCTTATGGGCATGAAAGCCATCGAAGAATTTCCAAACACCATAAATAATTTACAAGCTCGTTGTACAGCTGAAAAGAGTCTATCGTGAGAACCAGATCTAGATCCGTTAGCTGGATCTTAGACCTCGTGGCTCCTAGGCTCATATAATAAAAACTAGAAAGAAAACTAGATTTAAATAAATCTTAGCCATTCTAGCTCAACGGTTTCAGTTTTGCAACTTTTGAACCGGTTAAAAGTTAGATATGACTAGATTTATATATATATATATATTAAAGCAATAGAAAGCTTCAAATCTAAAAAAATCTTACAGTGTACTGCACAGAAGGCTTCAAACCGCTTTTGGAGCTTGAAAACTCAGTTTTCACCGGTTAAAATTTGATATGTTGTAGAATATGTGTCTACAAGTGTTCAGAAATAATAATATCAAAGTTTGGAACATTCTAGAAGAGGTTAATGGATGAAATGGATAGAGTTTTCTCTCTTTTTCTCTTTTTTTCTTTTTCTTTTTGGCTGATGGGGGGTCTATTTATAGACCAAAGTGGTCACGGGTCTACCTGTGGCTCCTTGGGTAGGCCCGGGCCCCGTGGATCCCGTTGTCTTGAAGTACGTGCACTCGAGCCAACGTATTGTCTGCTCGAACCTTCATAACTTCCAATCCGGGAATCCGATAGAGGCGTGTTATTCCTTTCTGGAAAGCCCTTGACGAGAGCTACACAATGACATGGGATTTGACATTTTTTGAATCCGGGAAGATGGGTCTATGACCAGATCTTTGAGTCTTCGAAGTCCATTCATTGAGTTGTCTTATGTTGTTTTCACTCGGGATTGATATTATGGTTTGTTATGACTTCTTTTGCAGTGATTTGGGTTGATTTGATGTTGAGTTGGAAAAATTACTATTTTTCCCCTCCCGGGTTGGTTTCGGGCTTGATATAGTTGTAGTTATCTTTTCTCAAGGTTGTCTCAGAGATTAGATTGTTGTTGACTCCTAACAATCCTCAGGGTTCTCTCTGAGGTTGGTTTGATCTCCCGAAGTTATCTCCGATCTTTGAAATTGATCTCCCGGGGTTGTCTCCAGAATTTGAACTTGATCTCTCGGGGTTATCACTGGGGCCTGGAGTTGATCTCCCGAGGTTGTTGTCGGGGCATGGATTTGATCTCCCGGGGTTGTTACCGGGGCTTGGATTTGATCTCCTGGGGTTGGACTTGATCTCCTAGGGTTTTTACTAAGGTTAGATTTAATCTCCCAGGGTTGTTGTCGGGGCCTGGATTTGATCCTTCGGGGTTGTCACTGAGGCTTGAAGTAATGATTTAACTTCCAGGGTTGTCTCTGGAAGACGATTCTGTCCTCTTGCATGGTTAGCAATAGGAATGCAACATTTCGAGTGTCTACAAATGCCCTTCTTTACTAGACACTTGAAATATGACAAAATTTAAACGATGTCATGCAATGCCGCATGATGTGATGTTATGCTGAATGTTTTTGTTGGAATTATTTCCAACAAAATTCTATCACTAACTGTTCCCGCCATTTCTGTTGGGGATGGATTTATCAATGATGGTCTCTATTGAACCGCTTTGATGTCTACTCGAAAGGTAGTTTACAAAGTTTTCATCACCTGATCTTTCCCGATGCTACGCTGGGGTTGTCGTCAACGATTTGAAATGTTCATCAGTGCTATTTGAGACTGATTTGACGATAAGTTTGCAGATATGCTTTCAAAATCTCTAATGTGGAGGTTTTCCCATGACTGAGACCATTGGATTTTGACATTGGGGTTGTCACCAACATTCTTTATCTTTTGGATGTGCTTTCTGACTTTATTTTCGTCGAAGATGTTCCTCTCTTTTCCAAGTAACTCTCGGGGGATTTTTGATTTTTATCCTTATGATAGCTTGGCTTGGTTACCATAATTGGATTTTTCTTGTCGTAACGTTGGGATTATCACCATCGCCCTGGCTTTCTACAAGGTTGATGCCGATAGCTTTATTGGAGATAGAATTTTTATTGCTTGTTTTCACAGCATCCTCGCAATACTTACTCAAACGGTAGTTTTGTGAAGGTTGACCATCACCGACTTTCCTCGGTGCCTACTTGAATAGTTGTTTACAACGGTCTGGAAATTACCAAACTTTCGTGGTGTTTCGGCTAGGGATTTGTATAACAGATTCTATCATCGATCCTCCCCGATGAAGATAGTTTTCCATGGTTTTCATCATCAGATCTTTCCTGATGCTACGCTGGAGTTGTCGCCAACGGTTTGCAATATCAAATACTCTGGCCTTCGTTGAAGTAGTTTTCAACTGCTTACATCAGTACCGGACCATTCCCGATGCTACGCTGGAGTTGTCGCCAACGGTTTACACTATCAATCATTCTGACCTTCGTTGAAGTAGTTTTCACCGGCTTGCATTATCTGACCATTCCCGATGTTATGCTGGAGTTGTCGCCAACGGTTTGCACTGTCAATCATTCTAACCTTTGTTGAAGTAGTTTTTAACGGCTTACATCACCAGACCATTCCCGATGCTACGCTGGAGTTGTCACCAATGGTTTGCACTATCAATCATTTTTGATATATCTGCTGGGGATATTTCTCTGACGAATGGTATCCCTGAACAAATCTGGACGTTTTGATTGCATTCAAGACCCACGATTTATGGCACCAGACCTTCCCAATTTTTTGACAAGGGACGTTTTCAATAGCCTCTATCATCGATTTTTTGAACCACATATTTGGGTTAATACCAATGAATTACATGTAGATCAGAAGTTTGGTATCTTGATTTAGGATTTCAGGCCCTTTCTCCTCAATCGCGTAGCACTATTTCCCCTATTTTGACTTTTTAGCTTCCAGGACCTCCGTTGTAACTCAAATTTGATCAAGTCAGAGGGGGTAGGACCACTCTAGGAAGTCGCAGGTAGACCCGTGGCTCCCCGTGGGTATATTTACTCTATCCCTTCTCTTTCACAAGTCATTTTCAAGTTGAACTACATCGAAAATCCAAAATTTCTTCTTCATATCTACTGAGTCCATGCTGTTTTTTGCAAAATTTGTCACCGTAAAAATGTTTTCCACAAATCTGGTAATGTTTACATGTTTTCTTTTCAAGTTTTGACCGTTAGAAGGTTAGATTTCATATAAACTGCTTCTAAACACAAAGTAGTGAATATGCATACTCATATGACCTGATAAAAATTATTCAACTTATTAAATGTTAATATTTTACCATACAGAACGTATTGATGTGAAAAAACTGACTTTTGAGATAGTCATTTGGCACCCTTTTTTACTAGTTTATTCATCCTATTTGAGGACAAATGAGCAAAGGTTTTCAAATAAAGCACAAAATGGCTGCCATGGGGGTGTAATTTTAATGTTTTTTTTATGTATATAAGATTTTCATGATTTTAGATTGGTGTACTACTGAATGGCCACCTAGTAATGCCTATGTGCATGTGGACAGTCTATTTTACAAAGAAGACTCTGGAGAAATTGTTTCACTAGTCTTGGCATTTAATGAAAATGCAATTTTAACTCTACTGTGGATGTATGTTAACACAATGCATGTATTATGACTTAGATTATGCATGAAGTAATGATTTAAATTTAATGAGCTTCAAGTTTAGAATTTTACCCCACCATTTCTGAGGTGATTTGAAGACGTTGTCAAAATTATGGATCCAGACCAGTCGAGTAGCTCTTGTAGGGCCTCTGCAGGTGTGAGGAGGAGATCTTCTGATGTTCCTCAGCCTCGTCCAGCCCGACAACCTTGTAGGTTGACTGAGACAGTTATTCGCCCTATTCGGGTTGAGAGGCCGAATGTCGTGGACAATGAGGAGGATGGTCCTATTGTAGATCATGCTCCTTCTTCATCCATTCCCTGCTAGAAGCTTCCAGCTATTAGCGTGACTATTCCAGATCTTCTGCATGATTTGAGTCATCATCCTTTGATCTATCTTCATGCGAACGAGGTAATAGTTGTTTCCATCTTTCTTTTCCTACTTTTGGAGCAAGGGTTTTGATCTTTGATTTGCAATTTGATGCAGGTTCCCGAATTTACTCAGCCCAGGGGGAACTGGTTTAGCATTCACTCTTTATACCAGACCCTCAATTCAGAGTACCAGGAGATCGTCTATTCATGGGGTTTTCAGGCTTTCTTTTCCATCCCCCTCCGTCGCTACCCCTGGGGTTATCATAGGGCTTTCTCTAAGCACTAGTTCCACCAGACCTAGTCTCTCCATTTGCTGAATTGCGAGGTGATGATGACACCGATGGATTGGTTGTTCATCACTAGGTTGGAGTTTATAGGGGCGCCAGTGCCTTTGGTGGCTGACATTTCCCCAACGGTTGTTCAATCCATATTAGGAGTCCCAGCCACGACCCTCAAGGGTCGGACTGTTCATTTTGGGTCCTTGAGTGTAGATGCCATGAGTGGGTCTCTGACTAAGCTTTTGTCTGATGATCCAAGGATTAGATATTGCATTCTTCGGCGATTGTTCCTAATCATCATCAGGGGTTGTTTCTTAGCGAACAACTCCTCAATGGTTTCTCTCATTTTAGTCAGTTCCACTCGTGAGGTATACCATATTAGAGACTTTGACTGGGGCTCGTACACCTTTGCCTACTTCTTTAGAGGGACGCGTCTACGCTCAGAGGGCGTGACGGAGGTTTGGCTAGGCTTTTACCCATTTTTGTTAGCGAGTATTCTCTATCTTTTATTTTCCCTTACTCGAGTTGTTAGTTTTTTTATGAGTGAAAATTATTCATTTATTTTGTTTCATTTATGTTTAGTTTTATTGCATATTTCATGTGTATATGAGCTTATTAAGGTGTTTAATGATTTCAGGAAGAATTGTAGTTGGAATGAGGAAAAAGGAAAAATTGCATGGTTTTTAGCATTAAGTTGGATGCATGGTCTTGGCTTGAAACTTGGATTTTATTGTAGAGCTATTCCTTAGCTTTTCGAAACATCTTGAATCGTCCCAATCAGAGTTTATATGAAAAAGTTATGATCTTTTTACCAAACGGACGTTGAACCTCAAGTTTGGAAGTTGCAATTTACATAACAGTCACTTGGAGCCCAATTTTGACCTTGATGCAGAAAGAATATGTCAATTCTCAAAGAATGAAAGTTATAGATCTCGTCGATATCTTCATTTTGATAGATAGCAGACTCTGTAACTCCTCTCAAATCAAAAGTTATACTTGTTTTACCAAAGGACGTCGCAGTAGAAAATGAAAATTCGCCCAAGCGAATTTGAGCGGGAAAATTAGGAAATCTTGGATTTTTGGAAAGTTTCTAAATGCAGATTTTGGCAGACTTCTACATGGAATTGGATTGATATTTCTATTAGCTTTAGAATTTCTTTTAGACTAAGATTTATTTCCAAGTTGAATTCTATTTCTTTATGGAAATTAGTGTAAATTGTAATTTCTTTTAGGATTTGGATTTCTAATTCCCATAGGATTTAGGACTTTATCTAGCACTACAAATAGAGGATGATAGTCAGGATTTTATTCATTCAACTATCATCTATTGGAGTGCAGACTCAAGAGCATGTCCGGCTAGTTCTTTTCATCCAGTTATAAAGGGATGTGAATCATTGTTATAAGTAATTGATTAATTGTGTATTATTATTTATTCCTTCTTGTCTAAAATTTCTTCTGATAATCTGTTTTCATTGATTGCATGATAATTGATCTAATTGATTTAATATGGCCAATTGAGTTATTTTGATCATTATTACCTGCTAGATTGAGATTGGTATTACGTGTAATTGATATCTATCTTCATCACAAGTAGCAACTTGGTAATAATAATTGTGGACAAGCTTTTGTTTATTGCTAAGATTATTAGAAAATAAGTTAAACAAATCGAGCTTATGTGTTTGTTACTTGGATTAGCCTAATTCTCTATTTTTTTAATGTTTCTATCATATTAAATCTAGAGAGCTTATTCTAGATTGTATGTTAGTTAGAATCTGGTGGAAAGATTGTTTCATACAGTGATAATCTAAGGGGAATTTCGGATAGCAGAGCTTATTGTTATCTAGGGATAATAGTTTCATTGAAGGGAAAATAATAATAACTTGATTAATTGATTGTTGAACTTGGTGAAGCTGAACTATAGAAGTGAAGGTTTTACATATTTGGTTAATTTCATCATTAAGTCTTGTTCTCTTAGTTTAAAAATAATTTTCAAAAACCCATCATCTTTATTTTATGTTGAAATAGTAGAATAATTCTAAAACAACTTTACTCTTTGTGGGATCGATCCTTACTTGCTACTGTACTAATTATTATAAATTGTGAAATGAAAGTGAGGTTAATTTAGGAGTGTCAATGACAGCTCCCAGTTTTCTTAACTGAAGATATTTGATCTTTGCATTTTCAATTTTGGGCCTGTGAGAGGCTTCCATGTCTTCATCCCGTTACCACATTAGGTCTGGAGACCTATCCATGGGGATGACGAAGGCATTACTCCACTCTTGCAGAGGTTCCTATAGCCGAGGGGTTTACCCATTCTCATTAACAGTTGGAGTTATTAACAGCTGATGTCATCACATGGGTTCCCTACTCCAAGGACCATTTGACAGTAGGCTTTGAGGGTGGTTTCCTACTGGTGTCGAGTACGTATTATCCACCAGTCATATTCCACTCTTGACTGATGGAGGCTGGGAGCTCTATTTAGGAGAGAGTGCTATCAGGAGCACCACATGGGAGATTCGCATTCCATTCTTTCCTCCTGCCATGCGAAATTGGCCTTTATCTCAGCCGATCACCGAGATTGCCCTGATGGGTTTAAACGGCTTCACTTTATCAGAGGGCCCTTTTACTCAGGAAGCTTTCTACCGCTAGTGGTTCCCCTGCACCATTGGAGCTCAGACCCGTGCCGCACAGTTTTTGGGGGGTATAGTTCCTAGGTTTGTTATGATGACATAATGGATTTTCTGCGTCTGAGAGCCCACTCATTTGACCCAGATTGACAGTTTGACCCAGAGGTTAGACCGGACATATTTTTTCATCCGGCATTTGGGTAGAGATCCATTAGAGGCCGATTCTTTTGATCCATCTAGCTCTGGCGCTGGCCCTATATGTGATGCCCCCAAAATAGATCCACACGACCCATTCTGAGTCGCCAGATACCATACTATAAAAATCAAATACAAACTTTATTTATACAACTGTTGAATTGTCGTGAAGAATACGACCACAGTTAAACTGAAAGTTTTAATACAAATGTATGTAACTCTCATGGTGCCTTGACCACAACCTTACAATGGTACCTTACATAAAAGTACAGTCAATAATTGTTTTAGAAATTAAAATCTTTGGCAAGTGCTCAAGGAAACCTTCGTACGTGGGAGGCCATGCGTCTAGGTTATGATAGATATCATATGTCCACAGAATTATCCTTGGTTGACCCAATAGTCCCCAAAGAAAAACAAGAAGATTGCTATCATCTTCTTTCCAATGGTGAGTCTTCTCTAGACATATAATTATCTCTGCTGTCTCCAAGTGAGAATTATATTTCAAATAAACTCCAAGATTATATAAGTAGTGCTCGTAGATATACTCATCAAGTGGATGTGCACAACCCTGTCTTATAATAACATGAGGTTCTATGTCATTAGACATCTTGTATGATAGTGGTAAAACACCCTTCCAAAGTTGGATTCACCTCACCCTATTCGGTTCACCAAAATTAAATATCAAATGACATATACAATACTACACACTTATCTAAAGTTCTCAATAAAATTATTTTCATACTATTTAGGGAGAACCTCAACAGCTATAGACCACCGTTCTAATCCTCTTAATACCCTGCTCGACCCAGCTACACCTTTATTACCTGAAAGGAATTGTGAAGCAAAAGGGTGAGCACAACTAGCCTAGTAAAGAATATCATGACTAAAGATAATTAAATTATCAATAGCTTTCATCAATAATAAATCAGAGATTTAGAACATATGGTAGATGATAAAACTTTTCAACCATAGTTGCAGCGGAACGAGTAATCCATTAAAAGAGTCAACTAGACCATAAGGTCTATTATCTTCTCCATGTTAAAAGTCCACCAACAATGTTTTATCCCTGTAACATCAATCAACAATTCATGTCCACAATCATATGAATAACTCATAATCATAATTGTGGTTCTAAATTTCTCTTCGCACCCAGGACGAAGATAATTTTCATCACTTGTCTTTACCTGAAACATCAAAAATCATGGTTATACCAAATCATAATTCTTGTTCATAATCATACTAATAAATTCATCTTTGAACTACCGACCAAAGATATTCATTAACAATTCATCTTTGTTCTACAGGCCAAAGACATACAACTGTATTATAGAAGAGTCAAGTAGAGCATGATATCTACTATCTTCTACGAATTAAAAGTGTATTAGCAATATGTTATCGCTGAGACTCAACTTAATAATTAATTAACATCATCGAATCATCCTTGCACTACGACCAAGGATATTGATTAGTATTATGACCACGAATTATCCATGCACTACGGGCCAATTATATTCGTGTTTTCAACAATGGCCATGATTATACCGAATAATCCCTAGTTATAATCATACCAACAACTGTCCATCAATGCACGTAAGCCAAAGATATACAACTATAAAACCAATAACCAACGGTCCATCTTTGCACGTAAGCCAAAGATATACAATTGTAAAATCAATAATCAACAGCCCATCTTTGTACGTAAGCCAAAGATGACTTTCATCACAATATAAGCATGAGGATGATGACAATGATATAAGCGAAAACAAGGATAAATATTAAAGACTTTAAAATTTATTCAAATATTATCGATCACTTAATAAACTCATAATCTAATATTATTAATATTATAACAATATTTTAATCACTTCTTAAACTTATAAATAATTTATTTCAATTATTTGCATTTTACCAAATAATGCATTTAATCATTCAAAAATCTCATACTCATAAGATTTCATCACCAATGATCAAATCTCTCATCAAAAATCTGCATATACCCTATATAGGATTCCCAAGCCATAAAATCCTATTTTTCAATTTTGTTAATTCACATAACATATTTAATTTATTTATTCATAACTAGTTCATTTTCATGAAAAATATCAAATCAGTCCCAAAAATAATAATATGAATAATTTTATCGTCTCAATTATTGATTTAACAATATATATTATATTATGCAGATGATACTGTGACAATAATTGAATTAACAATATGAGAGATATGATGCAGCAATTACTGTAGCAATAATTGATTATAACTGAGTGACTTCTTACGTAAGCATCAATAATCAATACCGTGTGATACTATACAACCATGCGTATTACTGTAATTTTACTACCGGGTAATTCAACAGTTTTAACGGTAACACTTTCGCCGTTATTTTTATAAAAAGATAATTCTATCATTTTCTAACTACGACAATACTTTCATTTTGGGGTCCACCAATGATTGTGCCTTCGTACGGATATTCCACGACAAAAAGAATATTCTCCGACCAAACGAATATAATATAACAACTTGTATACTTTGCGAAATTTTCACATATCACCCTTAACTTTAACCTTTTATCAAATTAACCATTTACTAAATAGAATAATTATAAGAAAATTGAATACTTTCATTTCATAAAATTCGAGGTCTCACACTATAGGTGGCCCATATTCTGATATTTTTACCTGTGTAGATCCTCCTTTTTATCGACCTGACATCCCTTCTGGCAGAGACTCAGTGACTCAAGAGGAGTTATATCAGGTGGATCAATTTGATGATGTGGACATCATTGATTTCTTCTGATAGATTTCTCATTATTTCTTTTGATAGGCCTCTATTAGATATTAGGCGGTTGTGCCCCATTTCTCTTTATATCTTTTGATAGGCCTCTGTTAGATATCGGGGGACGAATGTGCCCCATTTCCCTGTACTTTTTATTTTTAGTTGTATACAGAGATGATGTATTAGATGATGATGTGTTTAGGAATGTATGTATAATGATTTCTATTCCCTACATCATATTGTCATTTATCATTTGTCATTTATCATGATGCATGCATTATATCATGGATATGCATTCACTGAGGTGAGTTTAGCATTGACCGTTGGATGGTCTTATGATACGGCTCTACAGATGTCTTCATCCACTGTTAGCCGGAATGAGCATACCCCACCCATATTGGTGGCTTCTTCTTTGAGATCCTGGTATGACAGTTTGTCTCCCTCAAATCGGGTGACAGTTGATCAGTTATTGAGGCATTTTATAACCCTCCTGACGTTCCAGGTACCATTGGGCTTTGTAGAGGGCATGATATTTTATTGGATACCAGAGAGACATGTCTTTAGATTTGATATCTATGAGATAACTCCTACATTGGAGGAGTATGAGCGTCTCACTGCTTTGCCCTTGGACCGGCCTTGAGCTAGGATGGTTGTCGATGATATGAGCTGGTAGTTTATGACCCTGACAGGCTTACGACGCAGAGTTTCCCTGGACAATATTACCTCAGGGCATGTGGTGTCCATGGATTTCTTGATTGATAGATTTGGGTCACTGGACAACTATCTACGACATTCAGGGTATTTCACCATTACTGAGGATGAGTGGCATATTGCCCACGTAGATATTCTCTTAATGTGCATCATGTCCTATTAAAACATGTCGTTGTATATGGACCATCTGGACATTGGCCTGATTACGGTATTTCATGCTCTCAGGGAGTGTTACACCATCTTTCCCATGATATTGGTGGAGACCTTGAGGTCGACCACATTTATCCATACCCATCCTGTGGGGGTTTTCAGAGGCAGTGCCGTCTTGTTGTATGTGTGGTTTATGACACATTTGAGATCGATTATCACATTTAGACGTCATGGGTACTGCTTTACTCATGAGATAGTCATGTCTTATTCCTTTCAGCCTGCTGAATGTACAGACGCATCATCCCAGTTGGCTTTTCTAATAGGGATTGAGGATCCATTTGCCATCTTGCCTTGTTTAGGACTCAATTCTCCCTATAGCTTTATCACTCATATATTTGGCATGGACTGTCTTCCCTTGGCTGGTTTGAGAGGGGTGACCACATACCATCCACTGGCTGTCATGGAATAGTTTGATCATTTTCAAGATATTCATCCCTTTGATGGGGCATTGGGTCAGCGACTGTCAGCTTGGCTTTTGTCAGCAGAGGACTTGACCAGGATTTATGATTGTTGGACTCGTCGAGAGAGGGATGAATTTTTGACTAGTCATCCAGGTCGCTCTTCAGAGTATTCTGCATGGCTGGAGGCAAATATTGCATCGGCTATGGTTGTTCACTCAAAGCCGAGTATTGATTCTAATGAGGAGCCTATGGAGGACCATGATTATCCCACCGAGGATGAGCTATTTTTTGGTTTGACAGCAGCTCTAGTTGATTCCCCCAATATTCTCATTGCCCTTCAATAGAGTATTTGGAACAGAGGTTACATCTATTGACATTTGAAAGTGATCAGGCTAGGGCTCTGATGTTGAAAACTCTTTCTGGTAAAGATGTTGGTTTTACTAAAAGGGATGACGCCCGAGCTAGCAGTGATACCGCTTTTGTTGAGCGGGATGAGGCTCGAGCGACTCGGGATGCTGCTTTTGTTGAGCGGGATGAGGCTCGAGCTACCCGAGACGCTGCCACTGCTGATAGTACTGCACTTAGATCTCACACGACTAGCATCGTTGCAGATATGAGTGCATTCATAGATGAGCATGGTAGCACTATGCAGATGACCATAGAACTTCTGGCTCGCATGGATACCCTAGGGCAAGAGCTTATAGATTCGCCTCCATCTTCTAGGAGGGATGCCAAGTTAGACTTTCTGGCTCGTTTATCTACGGGTGTGTAAATTAGCTTTTATTTTCTTGCATAGACAAGGTTAGCCATTTTTGTCATGAACATGATACATTGTATATATCAACCAGTATTGTGACGCCCTCAAAATAGGTATACATAACCCATTCTGAGTCGCCAAATACATGGTATAGAATTAAAATACAAACTTAATGATACAATAAGTCCAAAAGCGTAGCTGAGAGTTTTTACACGAATATTATTTTCTAGACAATATCCAAACTCAAATTCAATATTATTACATTTATTTTCACACTATTTCACAGAATAGTGAGGACTACTAATGCACCACCTCAGGACCATTACTCCATTCCCCGACTAGTCCCGACTATGTTCTTATTTCCTAAAGAGAAAAATGAAAGCAAAGGGTGAGCTCAACTCGCCCAGCAAGAAATATTATGACTAAGATAATGCAGAATAAATTATCCTTAGCCTTCAACAGTATAATAACTGATAGAATATAATAGACAACAAGTTTTAGATCAACAACTGCAGCGGAATAAACAATCCATTAGAAGAGTCAAGTAGAGCATGATATCTACTATCTTCTACGATTTAAAAAGTTTATCATCAATTTTATTGCTGAGACTCAGCTTAATAAATAATCCACATCATCGAATCATCCCTGTACTACGGCCAAGGATATTCATTAGTATAACGACCACGAATTATCCATGCACTACGGGCCAAGGATATTTATGTTTTCATCAACGATCATGATCACGCCATAAAATAATTCATCTTTGCACCCTTGGCCAAAGAGAACCCATGGTCATAATCATACCAAAAACTGTCCATCAATGCACTACGGGCCAATGAGGACTTTTAACACATCATTTGTAACATTACGGTCATGATTATACCGAATAATCTCTAGTCATAATCATACCAAGTCCATCTGTGCACTACGGGCCAAAGATGACTTTCATAACAATATAAGCATGAGGATGATGATAATGATATATATAAGAATTCAGTTAAATGAGAGTAAAAGATAAATTTTAAATATTTATAATTTAATTTATCCGAAATTCAACAATGTCCAAATTGTCCACATGATACTTCTTTGTGAAGTAAAATTCAAGAATAATATTGTATCAAAAATGATTTGGACCGAAATAGAATCAATTTTTGTCATGAATAGTACCCCGAGTGAATAATACCCCATGAATAGTAACTTCAGGAATAGTAACCTCGTGAATAGTACTCCGGCATGAAAAAGTTAAAACTTATCAAGAATGCTCAGAATAATATTTCCATGAAAAGATACTGGATGAAGCGCAAATATCAAGGATATTCTACTAATTTCATGGAGTGTAGAAACCAAAACTTTAACAAAATGAGTGTAGAATTCGAAATCTGAAACGAAATAATATTACTTACATACTACAGAGTATGGAAGAAAATATTATTTCATACGAATACTGATCAAAAATAATATCCTTTACAACTGTTGAACGAAAATAATATTCTTTATGAATATTAAACGAATATAATATTCCTTACGAATATTAAACGAATATAATATTTCTTGCGAATATTGAACGAAATAAAATTTCTTACGAATACGAAAAATAATATCGTAAGCGAATATGAAATAAATAATACTCCTTACCTTGAAAAGAAGAGTATTCCAACTGGTATAGCAGGGATATTCTTGAAGAAAACATTCACTGTTTTCTACACTCAAAGCTTCCTTAAACTCGAAAGAAATACGCTCAATATTATAGAAGAAGAATTCACTGATTCTGGTGTGATTTTCAATTTCAACTAAGCATCTTATTTATAGGAGAATGGAAAGGATACTATTTGGACGCATAGTGCACAAAGGTTCATGGGCGAAGTTTTGAAATTCACAAACGAAACTTTTAAAATTTGATTTTACTATGCAAACACTATGCAGCCATTATGCAAGCATTACACATAATAAAATATAATATATTCTATTTTTCATAAAAAACAAAACTTATTATAATATATATATATATATATATAACAAGCATAGTACTCCACCCGTGCCTGCGAACTTTCTCCCAATTCATTTTTTCTTACACAAGTGGGCCCCACATGTGGCCCCACCTTTATTATATTAAATAATTTTCTACCGATTATTTTAAAAATAGGTAAATGTGGGTCCATTAAATAAGTAAAATTTATAACTAATACTTCATAAAAATCCCCTTAATATATTTAACAATATTTATTCATCATTATTATAACTTCGCAATATCAATAACTAGATCGCTCTCAAGAAAGAGTGGGGCTTTCCGATAAGATTTCTCCCTAATTGGCGCGCAATTAGGTGACCAAACCTCTTCCTCGAAAGAAATTTCTAGACATTGTTAATTATGCAAATAATAATATGAATAACTTGTCATCCCAATTATTGATTTAATAATATATAAAATATTTACAATAATTGAATCAAATAACGTGATATACTATACAAAAATTATTGTGGCAATAGTTGAACAAAAATGAGTGACTTCTCACGTAAGCATCAATAATCAATATTGTGTGTTACTATGCAATCATGCGTATTACTGTACTTTTACCACCGGGTATTTCAACAGTTTAACGGTAAAACTTCCGCCGTTATTTTTATAAAAAGATATTTCTGTCGTTTTCTCATTTCGACAATAATTCTGCTGCGGGGTCCACCAATGATTGCGCCGTTGTACAAATATTCCCTATTAAAATGAATATTTCCCGATCAATCGAATATTTTATAACAACTTGCTTACTTTGCAAAATTTATAAATATTACCCACAACTATAACATTATATCAATTCACACTATAATATTCAAAAAAAATATTTCGAGAAAATTAATTTTTATTCATAAAATTTGGAGTTTTACAAGTATTATATGGCAAGGAAATATATTTCGATTCACTTCCCTTTTAGATATGTCTTGTCACTTGTTTGATAGTTGCCATTTTCTTTATGACTTTCTATCTTGATGTGTCCCGAACTTCTCCTTGATGGATTGACATTGAAATGTCCTAGGATCTTTCAGAATGGGTCGTTGATCTTTAGGTTTTCTATTTTTTTATGTCTTGGGACTGGTCTTTGATGTGGTTAAGGTTCAAGCAAAGGGTTTGGCTTTCCTCTTTAAGGGTTCGATCGCACCATAGATGGTTGCCTTTGTACTCCCATTGATGAGAGGAGATCAGGTCTCACGTAGTCCCAACTCTTTGTTTGAGATGTTGAAGAGATTTTGTGGTTTTTTGTAAGGGTTAGACCACACCATAGATGGCTACCTACGTACTCCTATTGATAAGGAGAGATCAGGTAGAGATCAGGTCTTTCGTAGTTCAAGCTCTGATTTGAATGGAATGCTTTAAGAAGTATTTATTTGGATTTTGGGTTTCTTGTTAGGTTTAATCGCACCATATATAGCTGCCTACGTACTCCCATTGATGAGGGGATATCAGATCTTTCGTAGTTCAGGCTCTCCAGTGAAAACCTGAATTGACTTGATTGATTTTATTGATAATGATTATTTTTTTTCAGAACTAGGATGTTAGTTTGCAGATTATTTCAGACATAATACCTTTTTATGGTGTCTGAAGTCTGAATTGATAAGATGGGAAAATTCTTCGCCATCCATTTCTTGCAGTTTGAGGGCTCCTCCCGTCAACACTTCCTTGACAATTAAAGGGCCTTCCCAGTTTGGGGCAAACTTTCCTTTAGATTGATATTGATTGGCAAGGACTTTCTTCAGTACCAAGTCATTTTCTTTGAATTTCTGAAGCCGGACTTTCTTGTTGTATGATTGAGCAATCCTCTGCTGATATAATTGACCATGAAAGATAGTTGTGGCCCTCCTCTCATCTATTAGAGATAATTGGTGGTACCGGTCTTACAACCATTGGTTTTCCTCCATTTGAGCATCTATCAATACTCTTAATGACTCCATTTCTACCTCTATAGGGAGCACTGTCTCCATGTCATAGACCAATGAGTAGGGGGTAGCCCTAGTAGAAGTGCGCATTGACGTTCTGTAGGCTAGCAAAGTCTGTGACAACCGGAATTTTTATAAGTTATTAAAATAGGAATTTAATAATTAAAATCCTTATTATGAGATGTTTTGAGTTTGAGTATGTATATATACGTGCTATATGTTTTGAAATATGTGATCTGGTGTGAAGAGGAATATATAATCTTATATTGAAAAAGTGAGGTTTAATAGTTAAGTTAACTATTGAAGAAATTAAATGAATTTTGTAATTAATTTTAAATATTTATTGAATTAAATAAATATTTTAATTTATTTATTTATTGAGATAAATAAATAATTGATGAATTGTGGTGCATTAATTTAGTAATGAAATTGAATAATGGTAATTTTTATTTGAAAGATTTAATTTAATGAATTAATTAAATTAAATGATTTGTTTAATATTAAAGAAAATAAGTAAATTAAATAAAGCGATGTTAAGTCTAATGTATTAATTAAATTAGATATATGATTATTTATTAATCATTAGAATAATTATAATAAAAATTATAATTATTATTGTAAGTTATGTAAATTGGTTACATGTGTGACAAATAAAATCTATATAATATAATATTATCAAAATAAATTGGAATGGGGGGAATTGTGTGTAACCAAACAAGGCCTTGTGGCCATTGGCTTATTTTTAACTGACGCTTATTCGGTTTTTGTAACAGATGTACGTGAGAAAGAGGGGTTATCAGTTTATTTCTACGCATTTTATTTCTTTGCCTAAGACTAGTTAACAGAGATCTAGAGAGCAAACAAAGGGAGAGAGAGTTTGTGAGAAATTCTCTGTAGATTTTGCTAGGGAATTGGAGTATCAAGGGAAAAACAATTCTATTCCCAATAAACAAATATTTAAGGTATAATCTACTCTAATCTTAACTTCTATCTTTGAAATTTCTATAAGTAGTTGTGTTGGATTGATATATATATATATATATATATATATATATATATATATATATATGCATGTTTATGTGGTTTATAATCTGTTAATCAACATTTGTGAGTGTTATTTGATGATTAAATACATGAAATTGGGTTTGTAGTAGAAGATTTCAAAAACAGTGTTTATTGTATAGGATATGGCTTTAGAAAGTACAAAATTTCATGTTTAATATGTGTGATAATCTGTAAATTGATGTTGGATTATGTTAGTATGTTAAGAAACGAAAGCGAAGTAGTTTGAATCATGTCAATTGATTAAGAAACGAAGTCGTGGTGATCGAATTCGCCAAAAGTGGAAAAAATGATGAAATTGAAAAAATTGGGGTTTTGATCCCTTAAAATTGAATATATATATAATGTTTATGTAGTGAGAATGGTGAATATCATAATTATTGATGATATTACAAAGTTTTAGGTGTTTAGGTTTGTGAAATTTGGTGGAATTGGTTTGAGTTGGTGTGACTGGTGCAATAGCAGAGTTGCTGCAGTTTCTGTCTGGGTGTGACGCAGCTGCGCTGTATGGTTTTCTGCAGTCGAGCACCAGCACAGCTGCGCCTTATGGTTTTCTGCAGTCGAGCACCAGCGCAGCTGCGCCAGTGCTAAGGTTTGGGATAGCGCAGTTGCGCCGTGCCCTGAGCCTAGGCAGAGAAGTCTGTTTATTTGAGGATTGTCAAGCAAGGGTCTAATCTAGTTAGCATGCATGATTATGCTATTAAAACATAATATGGACTACAACATCAGATTGTAATGTAATGTAAGATAAAATGGGAAGATTTTAAGTAATCGTTTAAATAATTTATGTAATGAACGAAATGTGATATTTCTAAAAGTTAGAGATGAATGATAAGATTTATGTTAGTTTATTGTGAGATTTCAGATTCGTTAAAGGTGTTAACCAACATGGTTAGGTGTTAAGTTAAGGATATGACCTAAATGATGGGTTAAACCCATAAAGCTAATGTTAATACAACTAATTGTTATTACGATTCCAATGATATGTGTAGGGTAATTGGCGAACATTATTACACTTGTGTATCAAGACTTAAACACTTGAATGAACTTCGAATATGAAATATAGTGAGATATAAGTCAAAAGTTAACACAATAAAATTAAACATTGTGTATTGATAATAGGAAGGGTTATGAGTAAAGTTTACATTATAACTACTACACATTGCTATGTGACTAATAGTTAATGTGAATGATTATATAACTGTGTAGGAATACACAAAGTGTAGATATGGGTTAAGCAGTTAAGTCGTAGTTCATAAACTACGAATCAGGCAACTCTTTCAGTTCCTATTTGCTTATGTGAACTTGATGATGAACTATTTTAAATCTTCATTGCAAAGAACATGATGTGTTATATATATGTTGAAAGTATGAAATGTGAAAATTAATTTATGACTACTGTAAGACCCCAAATTTTACGAAATAAAGTATTCAATTTTTATAATTATTATTCTATTTAGTAAATGATTAAATTGATAAAAGTACAGTAATACGCGTGATTGCACAGTGGCACACGGTATTGTACAGTTCTTTGATTATTGATGCTTACGTAAGAAGTCACTCAGTTTTATTCAATTATTGTCACAATATTTTATATTATTAAACCAATAATTGAGATGAAAAATTGTTCATATTATTATTTGCATTATTGACAATGCCTAGAAAGTTCTATCGAGAAAGGGGTTAGGTTATTTAATTGCGCGCCAATAGGGAGAAATCCTTATCGGAAAGCCCCCTCTTTCCTGGGAACGGTCTGGTTGTCAATATTGTGAGTTATAATATTAATGATTAATGTTATTAAAAATTAAATTTGAGTTCGGAGTTGAATTTGGAGATGCAGACGTGATATTTGAGTCCGGAACGATGAAATTAATAAAAATAGACTATAAACAAAAAATTTACCGGGGTTAACTTTTTGTTCAAAAAGTCAACAGTTGATTTTTTGTTCAAAAAGTCAACAGTTGATTTTTTCGGAAAAAATCAAACTTTGAAATTTCAAAAATAAAATTGTTGATTAAAATATTTTCATTGTGTTGGGAATTATTAGTGTTGGTGGAAATCGATAATTATTTCGATAATAATTGATTTCTGAAGGTTAAATTAACCAATCGGGTAATTAATCGGATAAATGAGAATTAATTGTTATTAATTCACATGTTATAATCCGGGAATCCGATGGAGGCGTGTTATACCTTTCCAGAAAGCTCTTGACGAGAGCTACACAATGACATTGGATTTGACATTTTCCGAATCCGGGAAGATGGGTCCATGATCAGATCTTTGCGTCTTCACAGTCCATCCGTTGAGCTGTCATGTGTTGTTTTCACTCGGTATTGATGTTATTATTTGGCATGACTTCTTTTGCAGTGATTTGGGTTGATTTGATGTTGAGTTGACAAAATTACTATTTTTCCCCTCCCGGGTTGGTTTCGAACTTGATGCAGTCGTATCTGTTTTTTCTCAAGGTTGTCTCCGAGATTGGACTGATGTTGACTCCTGACAGTCCTCAGGGTTGTTTCTGAGGTTGTTGTCTTCGAGGTTTAAACTTGATCTCCCAGGATTGTCTCCGGGGTTTAAACTTAATTTCCTAAGGTTGTCAGTCGGGACTTAGATTTGATCTCCCGAAGTTATTGTCAGGACTTGTATTTGATCCCCTAGAATTAGCACTGGTGTTACTTTTCGTTGTTGTGGACCGCAAATCCCAGTAGAAAGAAACAAAGGAACTTCAATCTCTCTGTTGCACTCACTCGCACATATTCGGGACAAAATAATTCAAAGGGTCTAATCTTAGAGTGAAAAGTTAAAATCAGAGATGCTTAAAGCGCATAATACAATAATCGACCAATAGTGAAGAGCCATTTTCCAAATGATACCACATTGCATTAAAAATCTAATTTTCACTTCTCAATTTCACCAGAATTTAGACATTATAATTCAAACTTTCTCTAGCAGGTTAAAGAAGCAAAATTTACATTTCATGACGAACCAAAAGAAATAACAAACCGTATTGCGATACTTCTATTAATACTTCTATTAAAACAAAAACAATACAAGGCAATGAGGCCAAAGCAAAACCAAACAGAAAATACTGAAATTCTACTTGAATAATATATATGTGTTTGGAAGTCACAAATCATATTGCGATCCAGGAGGAATTGTATGCTGAAAGAGACTGACCCAATCGAGCGAGAGAGAGTGATTCAATCGAGCGAGATGAGCAGAGCAGCCGTTTGTTTACGTTAGAGAAGGTAATCACATATTAGTTGGAACTTGGAAGTACAAAGATGCCATTTATGAAAATAAAAGAGCTAAAGCATTATATTTGGTTAAAATAGCTTATTATGAATAACTTATAAGTCATAAGTTACAAATTATTACTTATTAGGTTTGATTTTGTTCACAAATTTATAATTTCAAATGGTAAGGATTATAATATTAAGTTGGATATGGTTAAATAATTCCCTCTTTCAAATCATTTTATTATTCCGGGACTAAACAAGAAACTTGAGATTAATAGGCAAATCTCAAGTATAATTTTTACAAACAAACATAAACTTACTTTTTCCATTTCATATCATAATTTGACAGAAGCAATAGCCGAAAAAGAAATTTGGTCATTTTTCACATAGGAGTTTATATGGTATTCAAATTATGACTTTTTGTTTGCAAAAAATAAAAATAAAATTTATATATAATGAGAGAAAACAATTGAATTTTTTAAAGATAATTCTTTGATCAGAAAACAAAAAACTTAACCTACTGGCAGTTTATGTAGTCCATTAGCCATTCCAACTCATCTACTTAATTAATGTTTAATAAATAAAACAATATAACTTCTATATTAGTGATTAATCCTATAAACCCTAGTGTAATTTATTATTCTACATTAATATTATTCTTTATAGAAGTGTTTAAGTGGTCGTACAATAGACGTTGACTTAAAATCATGTTTAAGATTTTACTCAACTTTATACTTTAAATATCTATGTATTAATAATATAAAAAAAATTATGAGTAATTAATAATTAAAATTTTAAAATATATTTTAAAAAACATATTAATGATTAAAACTTTAGTTATTAATTTTATTTCATACATGAGTCCTTTAGTTAGCTAAAAAATCTAACTAATTAATTTGGAGAAGAAACGTAAAAATTTGAGAAAAGGAAGTCTTGTTCAGGAAGAAAGTTGCATCTCCTCTCCAACGGTGATTACACCACAGAAAGAGCTGATGGTGAAATCGAAGAGAGAAGAATATGTGGAGAAGGAAACATATGAACCGCCCAAATGAGTATGACTGTCTAATAGATAAATGAAATTGATACTTTCATAAGAAAAATTGATAATTTCACAATTCTCCTCTCACATAAATTGTAAATGGGACCCACATCTATAGTCTATACCAATAAAATCTTATAGAAATAATAATTTTCTATATATATATATTAGTAATTGTCCTGTGACGCACGACGTAATGAAATCATTCATCTCTCTTCGTTTCGATAATCCCACTTTTATTTCTTCTTTCTCCTTCTTCCTCTCCCACCATTCTTTCTCGCCCAAATCAATTAGAATGAATCTGAACCGTCCTTATGTTTTCTCGCCCAAATTCAAAATGAGTTCTATATATATATATATATATATATATATATATATATATATTAAGAGCAAGGATCAAGTGCATACCCCTTATCTTACTCACCCGTGCTTACCCCCCTTTAGGCGACGGTTTCGTTCATACAACCGTCGTCTATACTTTTAGCGACGCTATATGTTTGTCCATCGCTAAAAGTATAGACGACGGTTGTATGACTGAAACCGTCGCCTAAAGGGGGTAAGCACGAGTGAGTAAGATAAGGGGTATGCACTTGATCCGGATCGTATATATTATATCTAAATTAATCTTAGTTTGCAGCCCTGGGAATATTAATTTTATTTTTGAAGATTTGTCTCCAAGAAAGGAATAATATCAAAAGTGAAGAGAAAAGGACGACTTTTTGAGGAATCAATTTCTCCAAAGTCACAAGAAATTAATGGATTGGTTGTGAAAGCTTTATATGCTGAGTACTTTATTTGAGGAATGTCATGTCCTCTGGTTTACTCATATTTTTTTTGTAGGCTAATGTATAAGATACTTTTAAGTCTACAAAGGTTCTTTTATATATATATATATATGGGAAAAATGTATGTACATAGCCGTGTATTATACAGTCGACTATGACGACAATTTTTTGAGCTATAGCGACGGTTTCACCCGTCGTCATAGCTATTCTGAGTTATGGCGACAGTTTACCGTCGCCATAATCCTACTGTGTAATACACAGCTGTGTATATACATATAGCCCTATATATATATATAAGAAAAAAAGAAAAAATAAAATATATAAAAGAAATAAATAAGAAAGGATAACAAGTTAGTATTCCCTCTCTTCCAAACAATTGACATTTTTTTCTACAAAAAATAATTTTATTTTTAGTGATTATATTATAATATAAAATAACATAATATCTATAGTTTATTGTCGTAGTTTTAATATTATGGCATTGCTATTAAATTAATAACTTTAGTGTTCGTTTGGCACAGTAGTGCCCGTTTGATATGTTGAGAAAAAATATTTTTAAGAAATTGATATTTTAACAAGTAAAAATGATAATTTCACTAGTACTCCTCGTATAAATAGTAAGTGGGGTCCATTCTCATGTGAGAGAGTATTTTGTGACACTTTTACTCAAAAAGTTCGGGCTCGATTCGTACTTGCTCGACTAAAAGTGCGATTCGAGTTCGACTCAAAATATAAATGAGTCAAATATAAGCAAATTTTAAAATTCAATAAATTACTCTAACCTCCTCAAATTTTAATTTTCTATTGATACTCGGATCATATTCGTTCGAAAAATTCAAACTGTTCGGGCTCGATTCAGAATCGGGCTCGACTCGGTAGCTAAATGAGCCTAAATCAAACCTTATTTTATATTCGATAAATTTTATGAACCAAATCTGAGCAACTCAATACTCGGTTCGACTCGGTTCGTTTACACCCTTACTTTTACTAGTGAAAATATCAATTCTCTAATTTTAAAGAGTAATACTAGGTTGCTTAAATTTTTGGTATCAAATATGTCCCAAATGACGTGGCACTGAATATTGTAATTATAATTATAATTTATGACGACGCATCATTTGAGACACTTTTTGAGACTAAAATTGAAACCCCTAGCATCACTCAATTTTAAATGTATAGTTTTTTGACAAAAGTGATGTAGTGAAAAAATAAAATAATATTTAGTTAAATAATTATAAAAGTGCTATTGAAAATAAAAGACAAAATCATACAAAAGTGTGGTATGAACTTTTATTATTTTCAACAAATTTAAGGACAAATTTGTACATATTGATTCGACTAAAAGTGTTTTTGCATTGTTTTTTAGCCAAAGTTTATACTCACTAAAAACATGTGTAGAGGGCAACCAAACACTATAATTCTTTTCTTTTCATAAATAAATCTGAAAAAATATATGTATATATTCTTAATATTTGTAAATCTGAAAGTGAATTGGTCATTTAATTTACTAATAACTCATGTTAATTGGTAGTGTTCATACACCCTTGCATGCTTACCAGAAATCTCATTATAAAGCTAAAGCTAATTCAATACTACTTATTAAGTATGAGCTCAACCAAATGAGTGTTTAAAAATCAATTACTCCCTCCGTCCCAAATTAACTGCTCAGTTTTGACTTTTTTAAGTCAAATTGACTATTTTTAGAATTAATAATTAAGCATATATAAATATATTCCTAAAATTATAAAAATTAGAATTAGTAATAAATTGTATATACTTTCTTTTGGTTATAATCTTTTTGCCTATATTTTAGCAAAAATAGTAAAAAGATTAGTTTTAAAAATGGTCAATTTGACTTTAAAAAGTCAAAACTGAGCAATTAATTTGGGACGGATGGAGTAATATTTAATCTAAAGTAGTTAACTTAACTTCTTCTTAGCAGTTCAAAAAACTGAGATATATTAAAAGTGTGACCCATCACAAAAAATAAATTGAAAGAGTAATTTTTTAAAATAACACAATAGATAATCAGAAAAAATGGTCAATCGTAACAACAATACTAGTGTACACCAAATAAATTCCTGAAATACAATCATAATAATATTAGAATATGCATATCTGAACCGTTCTTCAGCTTGATAACGGAAGAATAAGCTGCAATGGAATCGCTACATTCAAATCTGAATAATCCATTTTCAACAATTCATGCATCGAAAAAAGTCTTACGAACAAAAAAAAATCTCATAAACAGAGAAAACAAAATCTCTCAAACAAAGAAAATAAAATATCTCGAAAGATAATAATGAAATCTCCTCACAAAGGAAAAAAATGTTTTTTATCTCATGGAGAAAACAAGTATCACAAAAGGAAAAAACAAACTCTACAAGAAAGAATAATAATTTATAAGATCAAAATAAGATAGATCTAAGGGTGGGTATCTCCAAAAGGAGAGCCCTCCCCCAAATCTAAGGTGTAGTTTAGGATTTTTTATTATAGAGAAAAAAGTTTTAAAACGACTCTAATTGACTTAAACTTGTGTTAAGAACATTCACGATAATTTTTTTATCTCTATCTTTATTCTACAGTGTCATCGGGTCATTTTGCATGATAGGGATTCAATTTTTTCACAATATACCCAACAGGTTCCTTATATTGATTCATTAAATAATGAAATTTAAAATTTAAAAGTTTCAACAATCAAAACATGTTTTGACCGTTGTAACTATTTCACGTTTGTATTGGCTTCATGCGTTAGAACTTATGATAGATGTAATATACTACCAAATATTATTTTTAATTATAAAATGTCTATTAATTTATTAATCTTTTTTGAAGTATGTGATATTTTTAAATTTAAAATTAATATAATTTTAATCAATACATATTGTAACTTATTTAGCAAAAAAAAACTATTACTTACAAATTTATTATTTTTACAATTCTTAGCAAAATTATTAAGTTTGAAAATGTATCAAATTGACTTATAAAAATTAATAATAATTTTATAATTTATAAAAGAAAGTATAATTTATCAATTGTATTCCACTGTAAAATAACTTTTATTTTACTTTAAATTTTAAGTAATGTATGGAGTGAGTATTAAATGAATTGTAGCTGCAAATATACATAAGATCAACATTAACTTTTAAAAAGTTAATTTGTGATATTTTTAAATTTAAAATTAATATGATTCGTTTAAATTTTGAAAATAATAAAATTTAAAATTAATAGTAATTTTATAATATTTATAATTATATGGACATAAATTAAATAAATTTATATCAATTTTAAATTTGAATACGTTTCAAATTAATTTTTATAAAATAAGTCAATATTAATTTTGTAACTTGAAAATGAAGTAGTAAAAAAGTAATGTGACAATAATGTCAAGACGTGTATGATTGATGAGTTGTTCACTTTAATGAGAGTGTGAAATCTCATTTTACTGTATATAATGAACCGTCTTTTGACTCCCTCACCTTGGAGAATAAAATCATATATAGAGATTAAAATAGGGAGTTAAATAAGGATAGAGAAACTGTTGAATAATGATTTGTTGATGTATTCTTTAAAATTAAAAATAAAGAGTGTTCAATTAAGATTTTTAAAGATTTTTTTTAAGTGACGTACTTTTGTAGAGTTTGTGAATTTTAATGACTTTTAAAGACTTTAAAAACTTTTTTAAAATGACTTTTATAGACTCCATGAAATAAGTGACAGACTTTAATAGACTTTTTATCAAGATTTTGATAGACTTTGTATACTTCTCATATATCTTGTAGCTTATATTAATTGTTAATTAGCCCATGTGTACAACCTCTCACTCTTTTTTCATAAACTACATGAAATCTCATTATTTCATTAAATTATTATGACATTAGATTTTATATATTTTGAAAACGTTCATATTATTCTACTCATTTCATCATAAATTTGGATACTCGAATACGAATAAAACTTTAGAAGCTACAGACGCAACATAAAAATTAAGCTCACTTTTCATTGAACTATATATACTATATATGCGTACGATTTTTTAGGTAGGAGTACCAAACTCTATTTTCACAAAATAATATGACAATGAAAATCTATATGATTGCAAAACTTCATATATGTGAGTAAATTGCTACCAATTATAAAAAATTTACCAGAGATTTTTAGTCATCGGTAAGCCACAGATAAAATTATCAGATAGATTTTATTTTTCTTAAAATTATTAATAGTTGTTAGTGAACCAAAATTGACCGTTAAAAAAATAATTATGCCTATTTTTAATTTATTTATGATGTTAGAAATTAATTAATTAAAATGCTACGTAACTAATTTTTTAACAATCAACTATTGTCATCTTTTAACTAATTTTTTTTATTTTGATGAGTTTTAGAATTTATCAAGATTCGTATATATCGTATACTATATCTATATAATATAATATATATATATATATAATATAATATTAAAAATCAAAATTTACTGTTTAATTTTTCAAAGTCATAATGAGATATTCTTATGATAAAAGTTTGTGTAATTTATATAATTTTTAATAAATTTAGTAAAAAAAAATAGTATAAACGGTTTATATTTTCTAAAATTATATTTTCTAAAATTATATTAATTTATATTCATTTTAAGTTAAAAATTTATCAGAGAGTTTTGCGACTTTTGAATTTTCCATAAAATCCCTCTTCAATATTTTTACTGACCATTTGAATTTCTACCTTTGTTGTTTAATATTTAGAAGTCTTTAGAAGTCTTTAGAGATGAGGTCAGACTTTGGATATGTATTGATAGTTATAACTTTTCTTTTAAAGTATGTCAAACTCTACCATTTGATAAAAATCTAAAAAATCAATGACTTTTTGAATACCAAAATACTTTTATAGACTTTATAAAAGTCTTAATTCAATACTACCTAAATTTTAAAGACATTACAAAAGTTGTAATTGAATACCAGTAAACTTTTATAAACTCTTTAAATGTCTTAATTGAATACAACCAAACTTTAAAAGTCTTAATTGAATACACCCTCCTTAACTAAATAGAGGTTTATGACTTTATAGATTACATATTTCATAAACCATCCAAAAAAAGAAAAAGATTGATTCCTATGGAAACATTTGATGTTGGCCTATAGAACAGCCGGAAAACTACTGTGAGACCCCGAATTTTATGAAATGAATGTTTTTAATTTTCTTATAATTATTCTATTTAGTAAATGGTTAAGTTGATAAAAGGTTAAAGTTAAGGGTGATATTTAAAATTTTTCAAAGTAAGCAAGTTGTCATAAAATAATCGGTGATAAAAATACAATAATATGCGTGATTGCATAGTAGCACACGGTATTAATTATTGATGCTTACGTGAGAAGTCACTCGATTTTATTCATTATTATCATAATATTTTATACTATTAAATCAATAATTGAGACGACAAAGTTATTCATATTATTATTTGCAATATTGACAATGTCTAGAAGTTCTGTCAAGGAGAGGTTTGGTCACCTAATTGCGCGCCAGTAAGGAAAAATCCTTATCGGAAAGGCCCCTCATTCCTAGGAACGACCTGGTTGTTAAATATTGTGAATTATAATATTAATGATGAATAAGTTCGTGTTGATTAAAGATAAAATTTATAGTTCTATTGTGTTGGAATTATTAGTGTTAGTGAAAATCGTCATTTATTTCGATAATAATTGATGTCTAGAGGTTATATTGACCAATCGAGTAATTAATCGAATAAATGAACAATTAATTGATATTGATTCACATGATTATAACTATTTGTTCACATGTATGTACTATTGATTCACATTCATTTACTATTAGGGGAGTTGGTGCAAGATTGATAATACTTGCATGACTAAATTAAAAATGGAGGTATAGTTGAAGGTAATATACTATAATTAATTTTTTCACATGTTTAGAACTATTAAGTCACATGATTTACTATTGATTCACATGATTTACTATTAGGGGAGGTGGTACAAGTTTGATAATACTTGCAGGACTAAATTAAAAATGAAGAAAAAGAGGAAGGTATTATACTGTAATATTTCGAGCCCCAAAATATGCAATTATTAAAACTATATTTTCCTATAAATCGAAGCTTATTCTTCCTTCATTTCTCACCAATTCACTAAGTCTCATAGGAGCAATTATAGGGAGAGAAGCTATAGAGAGAGAAGTTATAGAGAGAAAGAAGAAGAGTAGTCTGCTACTTCACTACTCCAGTATCCAGTCTTCTTCTGAGGTAAGAGTTATTATTTTTTTTATATTCTGAAGATATATTATTTTTCATATTCGTATGAATATTATTATCGTTCAATATTCATTATATTCGTTTAATATTCGTAAGGAATATTATTTTCGTTCAATATTTGTAAGGAATATTATTTTCGTTCAACTGTTGTAAGTTAAGGGTTTCTGCCAGGGGCAATTTTGTAATTGTTTTGACCCTAAAAAATTCTAGAAAAATTTGAAATGATAATTTGATGAGTTTTCTAGATTGTGTCCAAAAATGGCGATTTTTGGATCTATAGATTAGTAGTTATGAATTTTATGAGAAAAGACTATTTTAAAAGTAAACCCTTATGACTCATTGTAGTTAACTCCAAAATTGGTGAAATTTTTATTGAGAGTACATCTATATAACATCAGTATACCCTGTAAATTTCGGAATTTTTGGACAAAAGTACAATTTTTGATAAATGTCTAAATATTCGGCAGTTTTAGCCATATGAAAAATAGTAAATGAATTTTAAAAATTCTGAAAAAAATATATGTTTAATATGGGACTATATTCTGCTAAATCCAGAAAAGAAAATTTGTTTGTAATGATTTGGTATTTTTCATAAAAATGGACTAGTTATGAGTAAATGAATTAAATATGTTATGTGAAGTAAGAAAATTAGAAAATAGGATTTTATGGCTTGAGAATCCTATATAAGGTATATGCAGATTTTTTATAAGAATTTTGGTTATTGGTGATAAAATCTTATGAGTTTGCCATTTTAGGGTGATTAAATGCATTAATTAGTAAAGTGTAAACAATTAAAATAAATTGTTTATAAGTTTAAGAAATGAATTAAAATATTGTTATAATATTAATAATATTAGATTATGAGATTATTAAGTGATTTATAATATTTGAATTAAGGTGTTATAAATATTGATATGAATTTTATTGTAAACCTTAATCTTTTTGTGCAGGGGTTATTATTCACGTATACGACACTATTTACGTATACGATACTATTCATGTATATGGTACTATTTGCGTATATGACATTATTTATGTATACGGTACTATGTACAAATACGGAGTACTATTCATGAGTTACTATTTATGAGTTATTATTTATGAGTTACTATTCACGAGTTACTATTTATGAGTTACTATTCACGAGTTACTATTTATGAGTTACTATTCATGAGTTACTATTCACGAGTTATTATTCACGAGTTACTATTCACGGGGTACTATTTATCCGAAAAATATATTTCTTTTCTGTCCAAATTATTTTTAGTACATGAATATTGTAAGACCCCAACTTTTATGAATAAAGATGATTTTTCTATGAATATTATTTTTGAGTATTATGGAATGAATTTGATATAATGTTATAGTTGTGGGTAGTATTTATAAATTTTGCAAAGTACGCAAGTTGTCTTATAAATATTCGATTGGTCAGAGAATATTCGTACAACGACACAATCATTAGTGGACTCCACAACGGAATTATTATCGGATTGAGAAAACGATAAAAATATTTTATAAATAACGGCGAAGGTGTTATTGTTAAAACTGTTGAACTACCCGGTAGTAAAAGTACAGTAATACATGTGGTTGCATAGTATCACACAGTATTGGTTATTGATGCTTACGTAAGAAGTCACTCAGTTCTACTCAATTATTGCTACAGTAATTGCTGCATCATATCTCTCATATTATTGATTCGATTATTGTCAGTACTATCTGCATTATATGTTATATTATTAAATTAATAATTGAGACGACAAAATTATTCATATTATTAAATTGCAATATTTACAATGTCTTTAAATTCTGTCAAGGAGAGGTTTGGTCACCTAATTGCGCGCCAATAGGGAGAAATCCTTATTGGAAAGCCCCCTCTTTCATGGGAACAACCTGGTTGTTAAATATTGTGAGTTATGATATTAATGATGGATAAGTTCGTGTTGATTAAAGATGAATTTGATAGTTCCATTGTGTTGAAATTATTTGTTTTAGTGAGAATCGACATTTATTTCGATAATAATTGATGTCTGGAGGTTATATTGTTCAATCGGGTATTCGGGGCACTTTTTGTGTCAGAGTACTATTCACGAGTTACTATTCATGAGTTACTATTTACGAGTTTCTATTCATGAGTTACTATTCACGAATTACTATTCACCCAATTACTATTTACTCTAGTATTGTTCACTCGGGTATTTGGGTACAATATTATTCCATGAGAAGATGTGTTAATTTTTCAGACCGTTGGTTGAAATTATAATAGTAAATCAATATGGATCGTTGATTTAAAGTCTTAATAGTAACTTGTCCCTTTAATATTACCAAGAGTTAATTGCCCCTTCGTAAATAGTAGTTGTCTCTTCAATATTACCAAGAGTTATTTGCCTCTTCGGTGTTCCAAGAGTTAATTACCCCTTCGCAAATAGTAGTTGTCTCTTCAATATTACCAAGAGTCATTTTGACCCTTCGTTAAGACCAAGAGCCACTCTCAGTTTTTCTATAAATAGAAGCTCATTCCTTCATTATTTCTTACGAATTCACTGAAACTCTAAAGAGAAAAAATATAAAGAGAAAGAAGAAGAGTATTCTGCTACTTTACTACTTCTATATCCAGTTTCTTTTACAGTAAGGGGTGTTATTCTTTCTTATTCATAAAGAGAACTTCTGTTATTCCATTCTTTATTATTCGGTTGGAATAACCTGTATATGTGGCATACCCTATACATAACATGTATACGCGGCATACCCTATACTTGGTGAAATCCTTATGTTATTCCATTCTTTATTATTCTGTTAGAATAACCTCTATACGCGGCATACCCTATACATAACCTGTATACGCGGCATACCCTATACTTGGTGAAATCCTTATGTTATTCCATTCTTTATTATTTGGTTGGAATATCTTGTCTGTGTGTTTTACACTGGACCTGGTTCCGTCTTTATTATTCTGTTGGAATATCCTATCTGTGTGTTTTACACCGAACATGGTTCCGTCTTTATTATTCTGTTGAAATATCCTGTCTGTGTGTTTTACATCGGACCTGGTTCCATTACTTATTATTCTGTTGGAATATCCTGTCTATCTAAAGTACCGAATGCATGGTGATTTCTTTTGTTATTCCATTCTTTATTATACTCAGTTGGTTAAAGTTTTGACTTCTATACTCCATGAAATTAGTGGAATATCCTTGATATTTGCGCTTCATCCAGTATCTTTTGCATGGAAATATTCTTCTAAGCATTCTTGAATTTTACTTAACAAAGAAGTATCATGTTGACAATTTGGACGTTATTAGTTTCTGGATAATTTAATTCGTGGACTTGTTTTATTTTATTCTTATATCATTGTCATCATCCTCATGTTTCTATTTTTTTGAAAGTCATCTGTAGCCTGTAGTGCATAGATGGACTTGGTATGATTATGACCAGGGATTATTTGGTATAATCATGACCGTAATGTTACAAATGATGTGGTAAAAGTCCTCCTTGGCCCGTAGTGCATTGATGGACAGTTGTTGGTATTATCATGACCATTGATGAATACACGAATATCCTTGGCCTGTAGTGCATGGATAATTCGTGGTCGTGACCCTAATGAATATCCTTGGCCGTAGTGCAGGGATGATCTGGATTATTTATTAAGCTGAGTCTCAGTTATAAAAATTGATGAAAATATTTTAAATCATAAAAGATAGTAGATTTTATTCTCTACTTGACTCTTTTAATGGATTGCTTGTTCCGCTGCAGTTAAACTTGATGTCTATTGTATTTTATCAGTTTAACATTGTTGAGGACTAATGATAATTTATTTTGTATTGTCTTAGTCATAATATTTCTTACTGGGCTAGTTGAACTCAGCCTTTCTTCATTGTTCTCTTCAGGAAATAAGAATATAGCTGGGACGAGTCGGGGAACAGATTGACAGTTCAGTTGATAGCATTAGTAGTACTCACTATTCTGTTAAATAGTGTGATAATAAATATAATGAGGACTGAATTTGAGTTTGTATACTGTCTATGAGGACTCCATTGAGAATGGATATTGTCTAGAAGACAATATTCTTATTTAAACTCTCAGTTTATGTTTTATACGACAGTTGTATAATTATGTTGTATTTGATTTTTGTACCATTTATTTGGCGACTCAAAATGGGTGATGTATACCTATTTTGAGGGCGTCACAAATATTATTCTTAAATTTTACTTCACAAAGCAGTATCATGTTACAATTTGGAATATTTTTAAACTCTAGATAAATTTAAAGTCTTTAATATTTATCCTTGATTTTGTTTGATTAATGCTTATATCATTGTCATCATCCTCATGCTTATATTGTGATGAAAGTCATCTTTGGCTTACGTGCATAGATGGACTGTTGATTATTTGTTTTATAGTTGTATATCTTTAGCTTACGTACATAGATGGACTGTTGATTATTGGTTTTATAGTTGTTATTTTTGGCTTACGTGCAAAGATGGACATATGTATGACATGATCATAACCACTAGTGATAATAACGAATATCCTTGGTCCGTAGTGCATGGATAATTCAATGATGTGATTGGCAGGATCATGACTATTAGTTAACAGTTGAATGTCTTTGGTCGTAGTGCACTGACAGACAATTGATTGGTATGATCATGACCATTGGTTTTATAGTTGAATATTTTTGGCACGTAGTGCAAAGGTAGACAAATGATTGGTATGATCATTGTTATTACATTTGAATATCTTTAGCCTTTGGGGTAAGGATATTGAGTAAACGTTCTATTAATCCTTTGTGGCAAGGAGAAACTGTCGATTTACATGATTATAAATATGAATTGTGGATTTAACTATAATCTTTGCGGCTCAGGTGAAGACAGGTGATGAGAGTTCTTTTTTTGTATAACAAAGAACTGTTGATGAGTATTACATGAATAAAATATTAACGATGGACTTTTAATCTAGAAGAGATAGTAGACATTATGTTCTACTTGACTCTTCTAATGGATTGCTTATTCCGCTGCAGTTAAACTTGATGTTTATTGTATTCTATCAATTGTTATACTGTTGAAGGCTAAGGATAATTTATTCTGCATTATCTTAGTCATAATATTTTTTACTGGGCTAGTTGAGCTCACCCTTTTTTTCACTGTTCTCTTCAGGAAATGAGAATATAGCTGAGACGAGTCGGGGAATGGAGTGATGGTTCGAGATGGTGGCTATAGCAGTCCTCACTATTTTTATAAAATAGTGTGATAATAATTGTAATGAGGACTTCATTGAGAGTGGATATTGTCTAGAAGGTAATATTCGTGTTTAAACTATCCGCTATGTTTTGTCGTATTTTTCCCGACAGTTGTATAATTAAGTTTGTAGTTGAGTTATGTACCATGTATCTAGCGACTCAAGATGGAATGATGTATACCTGTTTTGGGGGCGTCACAACTACCATTATCATAAAAACTTATTCCATCCGTCCTATGAAAAAAGATAGTCCCATCTAAGTTTTTTCAAATCATTGTTAAATTTTTTAAAATTGATATAAATTTATATAATTTTAATTTAATATTGTAAATTGCTTAATTTTTTTATCAAATAAAAATAATTATTTAATAAATTAAATTATAATAAGTTCGCAAAATAACTTAACTACTAGAATCTGACAAATGAAATAGTGCACGTTTAGTTACACAATTTTTGGAGTATTTGATGCGTTTGAAAATCCAAACGTACTTGAAAATTTTATTTGTCTAGTAACAGTTTATTTCAACGTAGTTTATTGAATTCACAATCAAACTCATTGTTCGGGCCTCAAGGGGGAATTTGTTACATGTCACCTAAAGTGATTATTTTAAATCCCCGATAGTGTGAATTGGTCATTTTTATAGATCATGTTTATTACCCTGATAATCTTACATTCTCAATAATAAGATATTCGATAGTATCAAAATTCTTGATAATTACATGACAAAAAAATAAGTGGTAATATGAGATTACCAATTTACCATAAAGTGGTCATATTGAAATTTTTATCTAGACAAAAATATCCTTTGTATTTAATAAATGAGACATAAATATCTTTATTGGTCACATAGTTTATATTATTATTTTTTGCTTGTCTACATATTTAGTTTAACTAAAATATTTTATTTTTCATACAACATGTCTGATATTGTTTGTTATTTATTATTACAAGTTTAATTTATTATTAAAGACATATTTAAAAAATTTTTGTTTAATAATTGAATAAATCATGAATTATTATTTAATAAATATATTAAATTTTTAATACGATTTACTATTTAACACATAATTAATTACTTATTTCAATAATACTTTGATAATTGTTGATTACATTTGGCAATAGTCTTATTAAAACATCTCAAACAGTCTCTTCAACCACTATGGGATACTGAAATAGGTGAGCCACATTACAAAAATCCTACTTTTGAAACTGCCACGTAGGTAAACAAACATTCTTTTTAATCTTCAAATATGCAAACTTCTTCTCACTCTTCAAATTTATAATTAAAGGCTAAAAATATTTATTACGCTTGATGGGTTTTGTAAGACCCCAAATTTTATAAAATGAAAGTATTCAATTTTCTTATAATTATTATTTTATTTAGTAAATGGTTAAATTGATAAAAGGATTAAAACTAACGGTGATATATGAAATTTTTTGCAAAGTAAAACAAGTTATAAAATATTCGTTTGGTCGGGGAATATTCTTTTTGTTGGAAAATATTCGTACGACGACACAATCATTGGTGAACCTCACAAACAGAATTATTGTCGGAGTTAGAAAACGATAAAATTATCTTTTAATAAAAATAACGGCGAAAGTTTTACCGTTAACTGTTGAAATACCCGATAATAAAAGTACAGTAATACGCGTGGTTGCATAGTAGCACACGGTATTGATTATTGATACTTATGTGAGAAGTCACTCAGTTATACTCAATTATTACTACATTAGTTACTGTTCAAAATTTTATTTTATTGATTCAATAATTGCTACGTTGATATTTTATATTATTGATTCAATAATTGTCATTGCACAATATTTTAAATTATCAAATCAATAATTCATATTATTTGAATAAAATTATTAGATAGCATTATTGACAATGTTTAGAAAATTCTATCGAGGAAAGGGGTTTGGTCACCTAATTGGACTCCAATAGGGAGAAATTCTTATCGGAAAGCCCCCTCTTTCCTGAGAACGATCTGGTTGTCAATATTGTAGTTCTGTAATATTATTTGTGAATAATAAATTATTGATATATATATATATATATGATAAGGAAATATTTATTTAATATGGATTTAAACGGATGAATGTTTAGCATGTGACATTTGTTGAAAGTTGGTATTTTATTTTTTTCGATAAAATAATTCATTCAAATATATTATTATAATATTACATTATAGTAGTAGGATGTGATTATATAATAGTATGATTTTTAATTTGAATGGTAACATTATTATAGTAAATTCAGGGTATAAATGTAAAAGGAGGTGGAACATAATAAATTAAATTTGAATTCGGATGATGTAAGCAATGATGTCATCCGAACGATGAGGTAAGCAATGATGTCATATGATCGATGATGTCATAAATTATGGCAAAAAGACTATTTTACCCTTACTCTGCCAAGTCTATAAATAGAAGTTCATTTCTTCATTATTTTTCACCAGTTCATTCAAGCTATAGACAGAGAAAATATAGAGAGAATAAGAGAGAAAGAAGAAGAGTATTCTGTTACTACACTATTGTAGTATCCAATCTCCTACTAAGATAAGGGGTATTATTTCTTTCGTATTTGTAAGGGGTATTATTTCTTTCGTATTCATGAAGAGAGTTATTTCTTTCAATACTCGTAAGGGTTGTTATTCCATTTTTTATTATTCTATTGGAATAACATGTCCAAGAGTCCGCATGCATGGTGAAATCCTTTTGTTATTCTATTCTTTATTATTCTGTGGGAATAACCTATCTACGCGGACTACCGCATGCCTGGTGAATAACTCTTCGTATTCATTTGTTATTAAATTATGAAAATGATATGTCTACGCGGACTACCGTATGACAGTTAAAAATTCATTTGCAGTTTCGTATATTGTGCATTTCTGATTCCTAAATTTAAACTTACTATGGTAAGTATTGCTTCTATAATTCTTGAAATTAGTAGAATATCCTTGATATTTGCGCTTTATCCAGTATCTTTTCATGAAAATATTATTCTGAGCATTCTTGATAAGTTTTAACCTTTTCATGTCATAGTACTATTCACGGGGTACTATTCTCGAAGTACTATTCATGGGATACTATTCACTCGGGTAGTATTTATCCGACATACTATTCATGACAAAAATTGATTTCTTTTCGATCCAAATTATTTTTGATACAATATTATTCTTGAATTTTATTTCACAAAGCAGTATCATGTTGACAATTTAGACTTTATTGAATTCTAGATAAATTAAATTATAAATTTTTAAAATTTATCCTTTGCTTACATTTAATTGAATTCTTATATCATTGTCATCATCCTCATGTTTATATTGTTATAAAAGTCATCTTTGGCCCGTAGTGCATAGATGGACTGTTGATTGGTATAATTATAACCAGGAATCATTCGGTATAATCATGACCTGTAATTTTATAAATGATGTGGTAAAAGTTCTCATTGGCCCATAGTGCATTGATGGACAGTTGTTGAGATGAACATGACCATTGGTGATATTAATGAATATCCTTGGCCCGTAGTGCATGGATAATTCAGTGATGTGGATTATTTATTAAGCTGAGTCTCAGCGATAAAATTGATGATAAACCTTTTAAATCATAGAAGATAGTAGATATCATGCTCTACTTGACTCTTCTAATGGATTGCTTGTTCCGCTGCAGTTATTAATCTAAAACATGTTGTCTATTGTATTCTATCAGTTGTGATACTTTGAAGGCTAATGATTATTTATTTTGCATTATCTTAGTCATAATATTTTTTACTGGGCTAGTTGAGCTCACCCTTTGCTTTCATTGTTCTTTTCAGGAAATGAGAATATAGTTAGGACTAGTCAGGGAACAGAGTGATGGTCTAGATGTTTGCATCAGTAGTCCTCACTATTCTGTGAAATAGTGTGATAATAAATGTAGTGAGGACTTATTTTGAGTTTGAATACTGTCTAGAAAATAATATTTATATTAAAACTCATAGCTCATGCTGTATATTTAAGTTTGTATTTGTATTTTGTACCATGTATTTGGCGACCCAAGATGGGTGATGTATACCTATTTTGGGGGCGTCACAATTGGTATCAAAGCTTAGGGATATGATTTTTGGCTGAGATGTGAGACTAAAACTAAGAGGGGAGAGACGGGTAAATCCTTCGCTAGTATGGCCTATCTAAACTTATTTGTTATTTAATTGGTCGATCAGAGTATAGGGATAATATGTGGCATGTCAATTAACCCTTGTTTTGTGGCAGTGTTTGAAAATGGCATCTGAAAATGTTGAGATTAGAAATGAAGCACATGAGACCGTTGAGACACCTCTAATCACTAACCACGATAATGTGATGTCAGGCGATGAAGAAATTAGAGATATCCATGTAATAAGTGAAGAATTAATAATTGCACCCGAGCTAGTCGCAGAGGTTGCAGCTGAGAGTGAGGAAGAAAAGGAACCCGAGGGAAATTTATTAGGAGAACTTTATGATCAAAATGTATAATTGCAAAATCGTATTATTGAGTTAGAAGAGCAGGCTGAAGAACGGCAGGCGGTCGTGGAGCAAAGGGATGTAACAATTCAAAATTGTGTTACCCGATGTGCGATACTTGAACAGAAACACTCTTCGTCGGAGTATAAGATATTAGAGCTGGAATCTGGTATCCTCACCTCTTTGACATACCAAGTACGTACCCTAATTTTGAGGGCGAAATTTCATAAAGAGGGGAGAATGTAAGACCACAAATTTTATAAAATGAAAGTATTCAATTTTCTTATAATTATTATTTTATTTAGTAAATGGTTAAATTGATAAAAGGATTAAAACTAAAGGTGATATGTGAATTTTTTTGCAAAGTAAAGCAAGTTATTATAAAATATTTGTAAGACCCCAACTTTTATGAATAAAAATAAATTTTCTATAAATATCATTTTTGAATATTATGGAGTAAATTTAATATAATGTTATAGTTGTGGGTAATATTTATAAATTTTGCAAAGTACGCAAGTTGTTATATTATATTCGATTGGTCAGGAAATATTCGTTTTAACAGGAAATATTTGTATGACGACACAATCATTGGTGGACCCCACAACGGAATTATTGTCAAAATTAGAAAACGACAGAAATATCTTTTTTAAAAATAACGAAAAAAGTTTTATCGTTAACTGTTGAAACATTCGGTGTTAAAAGTTCAGTAATACGCGTGGTTGCATAGTAGCACACGATATTGATTATTGATTCTTACATAAAAAGTCACTCAATTTTATTTAATTATTGCTATAGTAATTGTTGCATAATATCTCATGTTATTTGATTCAATTATTGTCTATATTTTATATATTATTAAATCAATAATTGAGACTACAAAGTTATTCATATTATTATTGTCAATATTGACAATGTCTAGAAGTTCTGTCGAGGAGAGATTTGGTCACCTAATTGCGCGCCAATAGGGAGAAAATCTTATTGGAAAGCCCCATCTTTCCTACGAATGACCTGGTTGTTAAATAATGCGAATTATAATAAAGATGATAAATGTTGTTAAAAATATTGAGATAATTTTTATGAAGTAGTTGATGTAATTTTGTGTATTATTTGGATCCCCACTTACCCATTTTTCAAAATAGTCAGGAGAAAATTCTCTCAGTTTATATATATATATATATATATATATATATATATATATATATATATATATGAAAAATGGGGGGGGGGAGGAAAGTGGCGTGGGAAGGAGGGAAATACATTTATTTTCTCTATATATATATATATGTGTGTGTGTGTGTGTGTGTGTTGATAATGGATTTTGGTGGGGGGAGTAGTCACAGGAAGGTGTACTACATGTGTTATATATATATATATAGGTAGGTAGGTTTGAAAAGTTGGCAGGGGGAATAAGATGAGTTCACAGGATTTCCACCCGTGATTTTTTTTTTCTCTGCACATGTTATATATATATATATAATATATTATATTTTATTTAAAAGTTTTCGTTTTATTAGAATATTTTATTACATAGTATTGCATAATAAAATCAAAATTTTCAACGAAATCAGCCAAAGAATTCGCCCGTGACCTTTGTCTACTGTGCGACCAAATAGTATCCTTTTCATTCTCCTACAAATAGGATGCTTAGTTAGAATTAAAAATCACACCAGAATCAAATAATTCTTCTTCTATAATATTGAGCATATTTCTTTCGAGTTTTAAAAAGTTTTGAGCGTAGAAAATAGTGAAAGTTTTCTTCAAGAATATCCCCGCTATACCAGTTGGAATACTCCTTTTTTCAAGGTAAGGGATGTTATTTTTGTTCAATATTTGCTTGAAATAATATTTTCTTTCATACTTTGTAGTATGTAAGTAATATTATTTCGTTTCAGATTTCAAATGCTATACTCGTTTTGTTAAAGTTTTGGCTTCTAAACTCCATGAAATTAGTAGAATATCCTTGATATTTGCACTTTATCCAGTATCTTTTTATGAAAATATTATTCTTAGCATTCTTGATAAATTTTAACTTTTTATGCTGGAATACTATTCACGGGGCTACTATTCTCAAAGTACTATTTATGGGGTACTATTCACTCGAGTACTATTCACCCGGGGTACTATTCATGATAAAAATTGATTCGTTTTAGGTCCAATTTATTTTTGGTACAATATTATTCTTGAATTTTACTTTACGAAGCAGTATCATGTTGACAATTTAGACGTTATTAATTTCTGAATAAATTAAATTATAAATCTTTAAAAATTTATCCTTGAACTTGTTTTATTGAATTCTTATATCATTGTCATCATCCTCATGTTTATATTATGTTAAAAGTCATATGTAGCCTGTATTGCATAGATGTACTTGGTATGATTATGACCAGGGATTATTCGGTATAATCATGACCGTAATGTTACAAATGATATGGTAAAAGTCCTCATTGGCTCGTAGTGCATTGATGGACAGTTGTTGGCATGATCATGATCTTTGATGAATACACGAATATCCTTGGCCCGTAGTGCATAAATAATTTGTGGTTGTGATACTAAAGAATATCCTTGGTCGTAGTGCAGGGGTGATTCGATGATGTGGATTATTTATTAAGATGAGTCTCAGCGATAAAAGTGATGAAAAACCTTTTTAAATCATAGAAGATAGTAGATTTTATACTCTACTTGACTCTTTTAATGGATTGTTTGTTCCACTGCAGTTAAACTTGATGTTTATTATATTTAATCAGTTTAACACTGTTGAAGGCTAACGATAAATTATTCTGCATTATCTTAGTCATAATATTTTAAACTGGGCTAGTTGATCTCACCCTTTTGCTTTCATTGTTCTCTTCGAAAAATGAGAACGTAGCTGGGACTAGTCGTGGAATGGAGTGACGATCCAGATGATAGAATTAGTAGTCCTCACTATTCTATGAAATAGTGTGAAAATAAATGTATTGAGGACTTCATTTGAGTTGAATACTGTCTAGAAGAAAATATTCTTATTAAAACTCTCAGTTTATGTTTTGTCGTATTTTACATGACAGTTGTATTATTAAGTTGTCTTTGAATTTTGTACCATATATTTGGCGACTCAAGATGGGTGATGTATACCTATTTTGGGGGCGTCACAGTTGGTATCAAAGCTTAGGGATATGATCCTTGACTCAGATGTGTGACAAGAACTAGGAGGGGAGAGACGGAAAATTCCTTCGCTAGTATGACCTACCTTAGTTTATTTCTTATTTAATTGGTCGGTCAGAATATATGGATAATATGTGGTATGTCAATTAACCCTTATTTTGTGGTAGTATTTAAAAATAACATCCGAGAATATTGAGAATAGCAATGGAGCACAGGAGACCGTTGAGTCACCACAGATGAATACCAAGGATAATGTGCAACAAGAAGAAAATAATTCGCAGGTAAACAAAAACGATCGAATGATGAAAGATAGGATGTTCAGAGACTTTATGCAATTCATGCAACATCAGGCGAGAGCGGCTTATGTCCAAAATCCAAGTGGAAACACTGGCAACTCTCGTACGGTCACCGCTAAACAATTCAAGGAGCTGGGACTACCAGAGTTTTTTAGAGAGCCAAAACCACTTAAGGCGGATATGTGGATAAAGCAGATCAGCAAGATATTTGATGTCTTAGGATGCTCCGAGGAGAAAAAGGTTCCCTTTGCCACCTTCATGTTGCGAGCAGAGGCAGATTACTGGTGGAAATCTGTAAATCGTACTCAACCTGCCGCATTGAAGATGACTTGGGAGAAGTTCCAAGAACTGTTCAACGACAAGTACTTTCCCGTGAGTATTTGTCACATGAAAGAGGTAGATTTCATTAAACTGTAGCAAAACAACATGCCCGTGTCGCAGTACGAAGCCAAGTTTACCGAGTTGTCCCGGTTTGCTTCTCACTTAGTTAATAATGAGGAGAGAATGATGTGGATGTTTCTAAGAGGTTTGAAACTTGAGATACGTCAATACCTTATCTCTCATAAATTGTGTTTGTATTCAGATGTTGTAAATAGGGCTCAATTATTAGAGCGCGATAATGAGTCAACTCAACCAAGAGAGAGCAGTCGACAAAATGATAATACCAATGGTAGCAGTCATCGAAGCGGTGACAACAAACATGGAGGGAATCAACATGCCAGAAATGGTAACCACTTCAGTGGTAATCATGGCCAAGATAATAAAAGTGGACATTTCAAGAAGAGGAGATTCAATAATGATGGAAAGACATCAGCACCAACACCAATTGTTAAGGAAGGAGAACGACCACTTATCATATGCTTCAAATGCGGAAGGGAGGGACACATCAGTCCAAATTGCGCGATGAAATCCAAAGCATGTTACAATTATGGAAGAGAAGGTCACCTAGCCCGATTTTGTCATTTACCGAAGACAAGTCTAGCTGGGATGGAGGCACCAAAGGCCGTTCCAGAAAAGTCAAAACCAATAGTTCAACGGAGAGCGTTTGTCGTAACCTCCCAGAAAGCAAGAAACCCAAACGAGGTCATCACGGGTAAGCTTATCATAAACTCTAGCGAAGTCTATACCTTATTTAATACCGTCTTTACCCATTCTTTTATTTTTCCTACTTGAGCTCAACGTTTAAATTTGACTTCGGAGAAATTAGACTTTGACTTATCTGTTGAAACTCCGTTGGGAGAAACCTTCATTACATCCACTGTTTATAAGTCTTGCTTGGTTCGAATCGATACCCTCACATTTCCTGTCAATCTTATTTCATTGAAAATACTTGCATTTGACGTAATTCTAGGGATTGATTAGTTAACTATTCATCATGCAAAAATTGATTATTTTCGTAAGGTTGTTAGCTTTTATATTCCTAACCAACCTATTATGCGAATTCAAGCAACCAAACCATTAAAATCAATCACTGTCATATCAAGCCATAAAGCTATTCGTTTATTGAAAAATGGATGTTAAGCTTTCTTAGCCCATGTCACAAATTTAAACAAAAATACGTCAAATTTGAATGATATTTCTATTGTTAATAATTTTCCTGACGTATTCCCTGAAGAACTTTCTGGCCTACCCCAGAGCGTGATATTAAATTTTGTATTGATTTTGAACCCGGTACAAAACCTATTTCCAAAGCCCCATATCGAATGGCTCCTATTGAACTTCAGGAGTTAAAAACCCAACTGCAAGAATGGTTAGACATCGGTTTCATTCGTCCTAGTATGTCTCCTTGGGGTGCTCCTGTTCTATTCGTAAAGAAGAAAGATGGGAGTATGCGACTTTTTATTGATTATCGGGAGTTGAATCATGTCATCATCAAAAATAGGTATCCATTGCCACGTATTGATGACATGTTTAACCAGTTGCAAGGAGCCAAATTCTTTTCAAAGATCAATCTTCGTTCCGGATATCATCAGTTAAAGATTAGAACCGATAACATTCCAAAGACGGCTTTGAAAACTAGGTACGGGCATTATGAATTCCTAGTCATGTCTTTTGGATTGACTAATGCTCCTGCTGCCTTCATGGATATGATGAACCAAGTATTCAAGAAATATTTGGATCACTTTGTGGTCGTCTTTATTGATGACATCCTCATATATTCCAAAAGACATGAAGATCATGAGCAACACTTGAGGCTGATACTCCAAAAGCTTCGTGAAAATAAGCTTTTTGCCAAGTTTAAGAAATGCAAGTTCTGGCTTGAGGAAGTAGCATTCCTTGGGAATGTAATATCAAGTCATGAAATATCTATTGACCCGACAAAGATTGAAGCTATTCAAAGCTGGGAGCAACCTAAATCAGTGACCGAAGTACGTAGCTTTGTCGGCTTAGCCGGATATTATCGGAGATTCGTAGAAGGGTTTTCTCGAATCCCTACTCCATTAACTCAGCTGACTCAGAAAGATACAAAATTTGGTTGGAGCGAGGAATGTGAGGAGAGTTTTCAAGAACTCAAGAGGAGACTCATTTCAGCACATGTTTTGACAATACCATCTGGCTCGGAGGGATTTATTATCTACTGTGATGCTTCGGGAAAAGGGTTAGGATGTGTTCTCATGCAACATGGGAAAGTCATAGCCTATGCCTCACGGAAACTCAAAGAATATGAGAGGAATTATCCTACTCATGATCTAGAGTTGGCAGCTGTTGTCTTCGCACTTAAAATTTGGAGGCATTACTTGTATTGGGAGAAAGTGAAGATCTTTACGGATCATAAAAGCCTAAAATATTTTTTCACCCAAAAGGAACTCAACATGGGGCAACGACGTTGGCTTTAATTGTTGAAAGATTATGATCATACCATCCAATACCATCCTGGAAAAGCTAACGTAGTAGCTGACGCATTGAGTAGAAGATAATATGCGGGTACAAGTGCAATATTATCAACGTAAAGGCCCATTTTGTATGACTTACAAAGGATGGAGACAGAGTTAAAGATTCCAAGGACCCATGTGATGATGGTGAATATACGAGTAGAACGACTTTAATCGATAAAGTTAAAGCTGCTCAAGCTACAGACCTGGAGCTGATGCATATGAGGAAGAAAGTGCAAGAAGGTGTTATGCAGGAAGCAAGAATTGATGAAGAAGGAATACTTCGAGTCAACTCCAGATTTTGTGTTCCTAACGATCCTGATTTAAAGTATAAAATCATGATAGAGGCGCACAACAAATCGTTTGCAATCCATCCTAGGAGTACCAAAATGTATCGTGATCTTCGACATATATTTTGGTGGAGCAATATGAAGAGAGAGATAGAGGAGTTTATCTCAAGGTGTTTAACTTGTCAACGAGTCAAGGCAGAGCATCAACTACCAAAAGGTCCATTGCAACCACTTGAAATTCCAGAATGGAAGTGGGTGCACATTACCATGGATTTTGTTACTGGTCTTCCCAAGGTTTCTCAAGGCATAGATGTAATTTGGGTCATTGTTGATAGATTGACCAAGTAGGCTCATTTCTTACCTATACGAGAAATTTATACACTTGAACATCTTGTTTGTATGTACATAAACGAGATTGTAAGATTGCATGGTATGCTAGTATCCATAGTTTCTGATCGAGACCCAAGATTTACTTCACGATTTTGGGTTAGTTTGCAAAAAGCTATTGGCACGGATTTATGATTTAGTTCGGCATATCATCCTCAAACAGACGGGCAGTCGGAAAGGAATATTCAAACTCTGGAGGATTTATTAAGACTCTGTGTCCTTGACTTCAAGGGAATTTGGGACAAGTTCTTACTATTGGTGGAGTTTTTTTTACAATAATAGTTATCAAGCAAGTATTGGCATGGCTCCATTTGAGGCGTTGTATGGAAGAAAGTGTCGTTTTCCAGTATGCTGAGATGAGGTGGGTGAAGTGACGTTGTTAGGACCGGAGTTGGTGCGTATGACTACGGAAAAGATTCAAACGATCCGATAACGTATAAAAATCTCACAAGACCGACAAAAGATTTATGCTGATCTTCATCGAAAAGACGTGGAATTCGATATTGGAGATCATGTGTTGTTACGTGTTCCTCCATGGAAAGGAGTTACGATATTTGGAAAGAGAAAAAAGCTCAATCCTCGATTCATTGGCCCATTTTTAATCCTTGATCGAGTAGGAACTGTGGCCTATAGACTCGCTTTACCGCCAAGTATGTCTTGTGTTCATAACGTTTTTCACATATCCATGTTACGAAAATATGTGGAAGACCCAAACCACATTATTGAGTTAGAACCGGACGAAATAGCGGAAGATTTAACGTATGAAGAGGTTCCTGTTAAAATCTTGGATAAGAAGGAGCATATTTTGCTCTCCAATGTTATACCTCAAATCAAAGTTTTGTGGAAAAACCACGATGTTGAGGAAATGACCTAGGAATTGGAATCTGAAATTAAATCAAGGTATTCTCACCTATTCATCATACCAGGTATGTACCCTAATTTCGAGGGCGAAATTTTATAAGAAGGGGAGGTTGTAAGACCCCAACTTTTATGAATAAAAATGAATTTTCTATAAATTGCATTTTTGAATATTATAGAGTGAATTTAATATAATGTTATAGTTGTGGGTAATATTTATAAATTTTACAAAGTACATAATTTATTATATTATATTCGTTTTAACAGGGAATATTCGTATAACGGCACAATCATTGGTGGACCCCATAACGGAATTATTGTCAAAATTAGAAAACAACAGAAATATCTTTTTTTAAAATAACGGCGAAAATTTTACCATTAACTGTTGAAACACCCTGTGTTAAATGTACAGTAATACGTGTGATTACATAATAGCACACGGTATTGATTATTGATTCTTACATAAGAAGTCACTCAGTTTTGTTCAATTATTGCTACAATAATTATTGCATAGTATCTCACGTTATTTGATTCAATTATTGTTGATATTTTATATATTATTAAATCAATAGTTGAGACGACAAAGTTATTCATATTATTATTTGCAATATTGATAATGTCTAGAAATTCTATCGAGGAGAGGTTTGGTCACCTAATTGCGCGCCAATAGGGAGAAATCCTTATCGGAAAACCTCCTCTTTCCTAGGAACGACCTGGTCGATTAATATTATGAATTATAATAATGATGATAAGTGTTGTTAAAAATATTGAGGAGATTTTTATGAAGTAGTTGATGTAATTTTGTGTATTATTTGGATCCCCATTTACCCATTTTTCAAAATAGTCAGGAGAAAGTTATCTCAGATTATATATATATATATATATATATATATATATATATATATATATATATATAGGTAGGTTTGAAAATTTGGCATGGGGAATAAGATGAGTTCACGAGGTTTCCACTCGTGATTTTTTTTCTCTGCACATGTTATATATATATATATATATATATATATATATATATTATATAATATTATATTTTATTTAAAATTTTTCATTTTATTAGAATATTTTATTGCATAGTGTTGCATAGTAAAATCAAAATTTTCAACGAAATCAACTGAAGAAATCGCCCATGACCTTTGTGTACTGTGTGTCCAAATAGTATCATTTTCATTCTACTATAAATAGGATGCTTAGTTAGAATTAAAAATCACACCAGAATCAGATAATTCTTCTTCTATAATATTGAGCGTATTTCTTTTAAGTTTTAGAAAGCTTTGAGCGTAGAAAATAGTGAAAGTTTTCTTCAAGAATATTCCCGCTATACCAATTGGAATACTCTTCTTTTCAAGATAAAAGATGTTATTTTTGTTCAATATTTTCTTAAAATAATATTTTCTTTCATACTTTGTAGTATGTAAGTAATATTACTCCGTTTTAGATTTCAAATTCTATACTCGTTTTGTTAAAGTTTTGGCTTCTAAACTCCATGAAATTATTAGAATATCTTGATATTTGCGCTTCATCCAGTATTTTTTCAAGAAAATATTATTCTTAGCATTCTTGATAAATTTTAATTTTTTCATGCTGGAGTATTATTCACGGGGCTACTATTCTCGAAGTACTATTCATGGGATACTATTCACTTGAGTATTATTCACCCAAGGTACTATTCATGATAAAAATTGATTCGTTTTCGGTCCAATTTATTTTTGGTACAATATTATTCTTAAATTTTACTTTATAAAGCAGTATCATGTTGACAATTTGGACGTTATTGATTTCTGAATAAATTAAATTATAAATCTTTAAAAATTTATCCTTGAACTTGTTTTATTGAATTCTTATATCATTGTCATCATCCTCATGTTTATATTATGTTGAAAGTCATCTGTGGCCTGTAGTGCATAGATGGACTTGGTATGATTATAACCAGGGATTATTCGGTATAATCATGACCGTAATGTTACAAATGATGTGGTAAAGTCCTCATTGGCCCGTAGTGCATTGATGGACAGTTGTTGGCATGATCATGACCATTGATGAATACACGAATATCATTGGCCCGTAGTGCATGGATAATTTGTAGTTGTGATACTAAAAAATATCATTGGCCGTAGTGCAGGGGTGATTCGATAATGTGGATTATTTATTAAGATGAGTCTCAACGATAAAAGTGATGAGAAACCTTTTTAAATCATAGAAGATAGTAGATTTTATACTCTACTCGACTCTTCTAATGAATTGTTTGTTCCGCTGCAGTTAAATCTGATATTTATTATATTTAATCAGTTTAACACTGTTGAAGGCTAACGATAAATTATTCCGCATTATCTTAGTCATAATATTTTAAACTGGGCTAGTTGAGCTCACCATTTTGCTTTCATTATTCTCTTCGAGAAATGAGAACGTAGCCGGGACTAGTCAGGGAACGGAGTGACGATACAGATGATAACATTAGTAGTCCTCACTATTTTATGAAATAGTGTAATAATAAATGTATTGAGGACTCCTTTTGAGTTGAATACCGTCTAGAAGACAATATTTTTATTAAAACTCTCAGTTTATGTTTTGTCATATTTTACACGACAGTATATTATTAAGTTGTATTTGAATTTTGTATCATGTATTTGGCGACTCAAGATGGGTGATGTATACCTATTTTGAGGGCGTCACAATATTCGTTTGGTCGGAAAATATTCTTTTTGTCTGGGAATATTTTTACGATGACACAATCATTGGTGGACCGCACAAACAGAATTATTGTCAGAGTTAGAAAACGATAAAATTATCTTTTTATAAAAATAACGGCGGAAGTTTTACCGTTAACTGGTGAAATACCCGGTAATAAAAGTACAGTAATACGCATGGTTGCATAGTAGTATATGGTATTGATTATTAATGCTTACGAGAGAAGTCACTACGTTATACTCAATTATTACTACATTAGTTACTATTCAATATTTTATTTTATTGATTCAATAATTGCTACATTGATATTTTATATTATTTATTTAATAATTGTCATTGCACAATATTTCAAATTATCAAATCAAAAATTCATATTATTTGAATAATATTATTGACAATGTCTAGAAAGTTCTGTCGAGGAAAGGGGTTTGGTCACCTAATTGCACTCCCAATAGGGAGAATTCTTATCGGGAAGCCCCCTCTTCCTGAGAACGACCTGGTTGTCAATATTATAGTTCTGTAATATTATTTGTGAATAATAAATTATTGATATATATATATATATATATATATATATATATATATATATATATATATGATAAGGAATATTTATTTAATATGGATTAAATGGATGAATGTTTTAGCATTGTGACATTTGTTGAAAGTTGGTATTTTATCTTTTTCGATAAAATAATTCTTTCAAATATATATTATAATATTACATTATAGTAGTACGATGTGATTATATAATAGTATGATTTTTTAAATTGAATGGTAGCATTATTATAGTAAATTCAGGGTATAATGTAAAAGGAGGTGGAACAGAATAAAGTAAATTTAAATTCTGATGATGTAAGCATGATGTCATCCGAACGATGAGGTAAGCAATGATGTCATATGATCGATGAGGTAAGCGATGATGTCATAAATTATGGCAAAAAGACTATTTTACCCATACTCTGCCAAGCCTATAAATAGAAGCTCATTTCTTCATTATTTTTCACCAATTCATTCAAGCTATAGAGAGAAAATATAGAGAATAAGAGAGAAAGAAGAAGAGTATTCTGTTACTACACTATTACAGTATCCAATCTCCTACTAAGGTAAGGAGTATTATTTCTTTCGTATTTGTAAGGGGTATTATTTCTTTCGTATTCATGAAGAGAGTTATTTCTTTCAATACTCGTAAGGGTTGTTATTCCATTCTTTATTATTCTATTGGAATAACCTATCCACCCGGACTACCGCATGCATGATGAAATCTTTTTGTTATTCCATTCTTTATTATTATGTGAGAATAACCTGTCTACGCGGACTACCGCATGCTTGGTGAATAACCATTTGTATTCATTTGTTATTAAATTATGAAAATGATCTGTCTACGCGGACTACCGCATGACAGTTAAAAATTCATTTGCAGTTTCGCATATTGTTCATTTCAGATTCCTAAATTTAAACTTACTATGGTAAGTATTGCTTCTATAATTCCTGTAATTAGTAGAATATTCTTGATATTTGCGCTTCATTCAGTATCTTTTCATGAAAATATTATTCTAAGCATCCTTGATAAGTTTTAACCTTTTCATGTCGGAGTACTATTCACGGGGTACTATTCACTCGGGTACTATTCACCCGACATACCATTCATGACAAAAATTGATTTCTTTTCGATCCAAATTATTTTTGATACAATATTATTCTTGAATTTTACTGCACAAAGCAGTATCATGTTGACAATTTAGACTTTATTGAATTCTGGATAAATTAAATTATAAATCTTTAAAATTTATTCTTTACTTACATTTAATTGAATTCTTATATCATTGTCATCATCCTCATGTTTATATTGTTATGAAAGTCATCTTTGGCCCGTAGTGCATAGATGGACTGTTGATTGGTATGGTTATAACCAAGAATCATTCGGTATAATCATGACCTGTAATGTAATAAATGATGTGGTAAAAGTCCTCATTGGCCCGTAGTGCATTGATGGACAGTTGTTGAGATGAACATGACCATTGGTGATATTAATGAATATCCTTGGCCCGTAGTGCATGGATAATTCAGTGATGTGGATTATTTATTAAGCTGAGTCTCAGCGAATAAAATTGATGATAAACCTTTTAAATCATAGAAGATAGTAGATATCATGCTCTACTTGACTCTTCTAATGGATTGCTTGTTCCGCTGCAGTTATTGATCTAAAACTTGTTGTCTATTGTATTCTATCAGTTGTTATACTGTTGAAGGCTAAGGATTATTTATTTTGCATTATCTTAGTCATAATATTTCTTACTGGGCTAGTTGAGCTCACCCTTTGCTTTCATTGTTCTCTTTAGAAAATGAGAATATAGTTGGGACTAGTCGGGAAACGAAGTGACGGTCCAGATGTTTGCATTAGTAGTCCTCACTATTCTGTGAAATAGTGTGATAATAAATGTATTGGGAACTTATTTTGAGTTTTAATATTGTCTATAAGACAATATTTGTATTAAAACTCACAGCTCATGTTGTATATTTAAGTCTGTATTTGTATTATGTACCATGTATTTGGCGACCCAAGATGGGTGATGTATACCTATTTTGGGGGCGTCACGTGTTTGATGTATAGCTCATTAAATTGAAGAGATTGATAAGACACAAAACATGAAAGTAACAAATAATGCTCTTCAAATTACATTAATTGGCTACTACTCTTGGAGATGCTCTTAGTGAATCATTCAGCTAAAATTAGTATAAGGATATACTAGTAAAAGAGTAATATTAAAGAAAATTTACCCAATAATTTTAAATTCATACCAAACAGCAATAACGATTACCCGTAATCACATATCTTCTACCAAACATAATTAACACATATAATCATTTTCTATTACCCATAAATAGGGGTGCTCAAAATTTTTCGATTTTTTCAGTTTTTTACCAAACCGGTTGATACCAGTATCGACGGTATCGATTTTTTTGTACCAGTTTTTTTGGTACCGATTTTTCGGTATTTTAACACTTTTCAGTACCAATAATGACTTTTTTGAATTCGATAAAAATCAAAATACCGAAAATACCAAAATTTAATAATTTAATAATTAATAGTGAATGTTTTGTAATTTTATATATTAAATAATTTTTTTATATTAATAATTTCTATATAATAGTAGTTTTATTAATTTTTTTATATATATTAATAATGTTTTGTAATTTTATTTTATATATTAATTATTATTAATAGTTACCGATTTCTTAGTTTTTTTTTAAAAATATTAATATATAAAAAAAATATTTAATTATTATTAATAATTATATATATTACCATGCGGTATAACCAAAAAAATTGGTATCGATTTTGTACTGAACGCATAATTCGGTACTTATTTTTTCGATAATTTTAAATTGATACGGGTTCGATTTTTTTTCGATGAGCACCCCTACCCGTAATGTATATTTAAGTGGGTATGTAACATGTAACAAACACTCCCCCAAATGTAATGTAACAAAAACAATGCAGTAAATTTGAAGGTCAAAACGCTATCGCCTAGGCTATAAAAAAAATCTTTCAAGACTCTTTTTTTTTTCTCTCTTTTCCTTTTTCTTGTTTTTTTTTCCTTCTATTTTTTGGTCATAAAATACCACCTAAGATAAAGCAATACTTCGTAGGTAAGGAATTCCTATGCGAAACAATGCCATCTTTTTTCTTGTTCGGGGCACAGTCGAAAGGACTAGGAGTCAATCTATTGGCATTATTTCCTAGTACACGACGCCGTTTTCTATTGGGTTTTTGCAGCATATTCATTGTGAAGGAATGGAATAGTCACAATCCTAATTCCATTGTTCATCTTACTAATTATTCAATAAGTATTTGACGAAATTGTCCTTGTATTCACACAAGTGCACAACTCCATTTCCTTAATTTTTAGATTATTATTAATTTCTAAAAAAAAAACAATTACCAAATGGCTAATATAAGTGGTATATTGTTGTATATACATAAATTCTCCAGAGTAAAAATAAGTTTTCTAGCTCAAAATATTAAAATTTATTGGGGATATATGATAATAAACAAATGGTAAGTACCTTCTAGATTTCCATTTATTATAATTGATTTAAATCAAACCGAATAAAAAAACCATTTATGCATAAAGATAATTTTAGTGCTGCACAATTTTTTTTATCTAAAACAAATGTTAAGTTGTTATTTTATTTTATTTGTTTAAACAAAAAAAGTTTTATTTGTTATTTTTCTTTTATTTTATATCATAATTTTATTATTTTTTATAGAGATAATTATAATAAAAATGCATTCTTAATATTCACAAATTTTACAGTGAGGCTCTATTTTTTGATACAGAGGGATTATTAAGTTTATAACTGTTTTGAATTTTTAATAAAACAAACTTAATTAAAATAAAGAAAAAGAAAATAAAAATGCTAAAGGGTAATTTCGGCAAAGACTACTTATTTTTGTTTTCTCTCCCCACCTCCTACGCTATTTTTTTTACTCCAATTTTTTCCCCTCTCTCCAAGCATATTATACGACACTGTAAAGCTTCTGCTAAGAAATTCTCCACCAATTCTTTCAATTTTCTCTCTCCCCATCTCTACATTTTCTCTCCGATCAATCCCCAATTCACAACAAAACCCTTCTAAAAAAACCCTAGATTTTTCAAAACCTCTGGAACTCAATCGAATTGATATTCGTTTCAATTATCCATCCGATCTGTCAGCACTAGACATTTATTCACTTTGATTGTTTCCATCAATTTTTTGTTCGATCAATCGATTCTACGCTGAGAATCGATCGGTTTTACAGCTGCCTTTAATTTGTTTAACAGGGGATGATTTTATTTTACTGATTCAAGGATGAAGTTAAAGAGGAAGAGGGCATTAGAAGTGGTTAGAAAAAAAATCTGATCTTTTTTTTATTTTTTGTAGACGATAGTTATAATTAATTGTTTTTTTTGAATGATTCTTTTGAAGTGTTATAGTTTAGGGTTTATGTGGTTATGTTGTGTGTTCTAGTTGGTCACCCACCATAGCACAAAAGCATATACTATTCACTGTTTATTTTATCTTAAACCTTATGAATATTTCCTTTAACAAGTTGATTTTTTGTTGTTTTGTTTAAAAATCTGTGTGACTATACTCGTTGAATTAGTATTGGTGATGTTGGCTTTTGGAGATGGAAGTGATGATGTGTTGTGTAAGTATTGCTTGGGGTTTCAAATGAATAGTATTAGTACTCTCTGTTCCACAAAAAATAGCCTTATTTGTAAAAAATGTCTTCCACAAAAAAGTCCTCTTTATTCATGATGGTATAAACTGACACAATGTCTTAAGTTTAACATCCCAATATCACTATCATGCGACCAAACTAAACACTTACTATATTGGATAATATCCTTAAAGTTTGACATGATTAATCATAGTCAACCAATCATGTAATAATGACACGTCTTTTTAGACACATTTAAGACCCCTAACATTATCTTTAGTTGTAATGTCTCATAGATTGATGTTATATTGTTATGTGATTATTTTTGTAGAATCATGATTATACATTGAACATAATGGATTTGGAAATTAATATGCATATTAGCTCTCATGGCACCTTTTTTTGTGCGTGTTCATCTCAAAATTAGTCCGAAAGCACCATTTTTTTGATGTGTAAGCTTGTGATAGCTGCACTAGGCTTGTATGTAGTTAAATGAATGATCACTTCTACATTTTTTTGTTGAAAATTTACTTTACATTTCTTCGCTAGACAATTCTACTTATGACAATTGTTTTGTCTTCCGTATTTAGCTTTTTACTTATGACAATTGTTTTGTCATTGTTGCATGTGTTTCTGCTCCTTTATGAAATACCCCTCCCATTTTGCATGGAATTGGTGTTTCATGTATTTCTTCTACTGTATAAGACCATAATTTTTTTTTGACTCAGCAATGTGTGGTTCATGGTAACTTACTCACTGCCTAAAAGCTTGTAATAGTTCAGTTTACCCTATTATATGATTTAAATTTGAATATCTTCGCTATGGCTAACAAGTAGTAAATACTATTTCTATTCCAAAATAAGTGTCGCTTATGTTTGTCATGTAAATTAAGTAAATAAAACTTTTGCTGACCAAAGGCTTACTCGGTGGGTCTCATTTTACATGCACTCAGTCCCATTCAAAACAATAGGCTCCATTGCACTAGTTTAACGAGTCTCATTCTATTGGAATACTATGTTGTATTCTTATTGAGTACAACTATTTTGAAGCAAAAGAAAAGCCCTTATAGTGACATTATTGTTGAACATATGTACTACTAATTTGTAGCAGTACCATGACAATTAAAATGATGTAGGTAACACGTACTGTTTTGCATCGCATTTAACACTTAATGTGGTTTCTGAACATTTGAATTCTTATAGAATTTTTTATCATCCCACTCTCTAAGGAGGCGTTTTAGTATTAGTTAGAGGAAGTTGGGGGTGATTATGTGGGTATAGTTAGATGGTTGATATATATATATATATATTTTTTGTGGGGGTTGCCTCCCTATGTGGAGTCAATGTATACATTGTGTCTACGTGGATGTCACACCCTTGTTAGTGAATTTGTAATTCATACTCGTCTGTATGAAGAAAACTATTGGAGGTAGCAAGTCGTGTATACATGCTTGGGCTGGCATTCCTAGTAGGAATTTCATTTTGGGAAATAGTTCTAGAAAAAAGTTTCTGTTGTGTTTCTCTCAAGTCAGTGATTCTTTTTAGAATGGAACTCTCATTAAGTTTTAGAATGGGTTATTAACTTATTATAGATTAATTTTTATTTCATTTCTTGGCCATATGTACTATGTGTATCTTGGTGAGTCATAATATGAAATTCTACATGTTACTCCATCCTCTCCCAGACAAAAAAAACAGTAATTACCTCATTTAGTTTACCCAAAATCCTCTTTATCAGCTATAGTCTTAAAAGCTATATAGACACCTGTGGTTTTTAGCTATCTGACACAGTAAAATTGAGTGTGTATTAGCCACATATCATTAATTAGTCGCTGTGACACTTAATTCTAAACACTAGGTGGGAATTTGCAAAGTGACAGTAAAATTGTATTAACGGTGATTTTATTATTGTAAAATCTCGGTGGATAGGATGTGCTATGATGAGGAATGCAATAGAAACAAAGACTGTTCAAGCTGTGACTTTTTTTTTTCTTTTGAAAAGTTACTGAGAAGCTACGATTCTTATATATTTTGTAATAATATTTAGTTGTCAAGAAACATAATTGGTAACAATATTTTCTTTGTTTCTCTCTCAGCCTCCAAAAATTAAATCCTTCATCAACAGTGTCATTGCCACACCGCTTGAAAGTATAGATGAACCCTTGAGAAGTTTTGTTTGGGACTTCGATAAGGTGCCATTAACATCCTACTCCTATCTGCTGTAACCATCCATATATCTGCTTCCAAGCATTTTTATTGATACTGATTTGTTTCTGTTGCAGGGAGATTTTCACCATTGGGTTGATCTTTTTAATCACTTTGATTCTTTTTTTGAGAAGTACATAAAATCAAGGAAAGATTTGCAGGTTGAGGACTACTTTTTGGAATCAGATCCTCCATTCCCAAAAGATGCTGTTCTTCAAATTCTCCGAGTGATAAGAATAATATTGGAGAACTGCACAAATAAGCACTTCTATAGTTCTTATGAGGTATCTGTTTTCACTTGTATATACTCCTTAAATGTCTTGCTAGGTTATATTGGATGGATATTCTATATTGCGTGTCCCATTGTGTTTTAAGGCATTTATCTTTTGTTTTTGGTAGTATCATGGGTGGGTTCTCATTTTGTTGAGTTCAGTACTTATTTGCCTAATGTTTTGTTATCTTCACACAATTTCATGATTTGTTCTTTTTTGGTTATGCCAATGCAGCAGCATCTTTCATCTCTCCTTGCTTCCACAGACTCCGATGTGGTTGAGGCCTGCCTGCAAACTTTGGCAGCATTTTTAAAGAAAGCAATTGGGAAGTACGTAATAAGAGATTCTGGTCTTCACTCAAAATTGTTTGCTATTGCACAAGGTTGGGGAGGAAAGGAAGAAGGCCTTGGATTAGTTGCATGTGCTATACAGAATGGATCGGACCAAATTGCCCATGACTTGGGTAGCACCCTCCACTTTGAGTTCTATGCAGTGAATGATACTTCAAATGCACTTCCCGCAGCAGAACAGCCAGCCCAAGGCTTACAAATTATTCATTTGCCTAACGTTAACACTCGTCAAGAATCTGATATTGAACTTCTGAGTAAGTTGGTTATAGAGTATAATGTACCCCCTACTCTGAGATTTTTTCTGTTGACAAGATTGCGATTTGCAAGGGCGTTCAGCTCTTTAGCTGCCCGACAACAGTATACATGCATTCGCCTGTATGCTTTTGTAGTTCTTGTACAAGCATGTGGTGATACAGATGAATTGGTATCTTTCTTCAATTCTGAGCCAGAGTTCATCAATGAATTGGTTACCTTATTGAGCTATGAAGATGCAGTTCCTGAAAAAATTCGAATCCTGAGCCTGCTTTCTCTGGTTGCTCTTTGTCAAGATCGTTCACGCCAGCCAACTGTTTTGATTGCTGTAACCTCTGGCGGGCACCGGGGCATTCTATCTAGCCTTATGCAGAAGGCCATTGATTCTGTTAGCAATTCGTCAAAATGGTCTGTTATTTTTGCTGAGGCTCTGTTATCTCTTGTTACTGTTTTGGTCTCATCGTCATCAGGTTGCTCAGCCATGCGTGAAGCAGGCTTTATACCAACTCTTCTACCACTTCTTAAAGATACAGATCCTCAGCACTTGCATTTGGTCAGTACTGCTGTACATGTTCTAGAAGCTTTTATGGATTACAGCAATCCAGCGGCTGCACTGTTCAGAGACTTGGGGGGCTTAGACGATACGATTTCACGCCTGAAGGTAGAAGTTTCTCATGTTGAAAATGGTTCAAAGCAACAAGATAGTTCTATTGTGCTTGAGAGTTCTGCAGGCAGTACTCAAGTAGATACTGGTACTTCTTCTGAGCTAGATAGTTTGCAGCCCCTTTATTCAGAAGCATTGGTTGCATCTCATCGTCGGTCATTGATGAAAGCTTTACTGCGTGCTATATCTCTGGGAACTTATGCTCCTGGAAGCACTGCGCGGATCTATGGTTCAGAGGAAAGTCTGTTGCCACATTGCTTATGCATTATTTTCAGAAAGGCAAAAGATTTTGGTGGTGGGGTGTTCTCACTTGCAGCAACTGTAATGAGTGATTTAATTCACAAAGATCCCACCTGCTTTTCTATCCTAGAAGCAGCTGGTCTTCCATCTGCTTTTTTAGATGCTATAATGGAGGGTGTTCTTTGCTCTGCTGAAGCTATAACATGCATACCACAGTGTTTGGATGCCTTGTGTTTGAGCAATAATGGTCTTCAGGCTGTGAAAGATTGCAATGCTTTGAGGTGTTTTGTAAAAATATTTACGTCCAGGATGTACCTGCGTGTACTTACTGGAGATACTCCAGGATCCTTATCTAGTAGTCTTGATGAATTAATGCGCCATGCTTCCTCATTGCGTGTGCCTGGGGTGGAAATGCTGATTGAGATTTTGAATGCTATTTCGAAACTAGGATCTGGGCTCGAGCTTTCTCTCTCATCCAATGATTCTCCGAGCTGTTCAGCTCCTGTTCCTATGGAAACTGATCATGAGGAGCAGAATCCTATGCAGTTAGGGGATAAAGAATCATGCAAGATTGAAAATTCCGAGCAGCTCCCCGATCCAGCTTCTGATGTCTCATTGACGAATGTCGAGTCTTGTCTTCCGGAGTATATAAGCAATGCCACTCGCCTTCTTGAATCAATTCTTCAGAATTCTGACACGTGCCGTATTTTTATTGAGAAAAAGGGGACTGAAGCTGTTCTGCAATTATTTACATTGCCCTTAATGCCTCTTTTGGTTTCTGTTGGCCAGAGTGTATCTGCTGCATTTAAAAACTTTTCTCCCCAGCATTCTGTGTCTCTTGTTCGAGCAGTATGTTCATTTTTGAGAGAACATTTGAAATCGACTAATGAACTTCTAGTTTCAGTTGGAGGGACACAGCTTGCGCAGTTGGATGCTGTAACACGTATGAAGTTGTTGAGGTGCCTTTCTAGTCTAGAAGGTATCCTGTGTGTTGCCAATTCTTTGTTGAAGGGAACTACTGCAGTGGTATCTGAATTGGGCACTTCAGATGCAGATGTGTTGAAAGATCTTGGGAGGGCTTACAGGGAAATACTGTGGCAAATTTCTCTGTGTAGTGATTCTAAGGCGGAGGAGAAGCAGAGTGTCACTGTAGAATCTGAAAATGCAGATGCTGTTGTATCTAATGCTGCTGGAAGGGAGAGTGACGATGATTTAATATTCCAGTAGTGAGGTACATGAATCCTGTTTCTGTGAGGAACAGTTCTCATCCCCAATGGGGTGTAGAACGTGATTTTCTTTCGGTGGTTCGTTCTGGTGAAGGCTTTAGTCGTCGTAGTCGACATGGGTTGGCACGCAGAGGGGGAAGGACAAGTAGGCATTTGGAAGCTTTACAGATAGATTCTGAGGTATCTGTCAATAATGCTGAGCCTTATTCTTCCCAAGATATGAAGAAGAAAAGTCCTGAAGTTCTTGCTTTGGAAATTCTTAACAAACTTTCTTCTACTTTGCGAAATTTCTTCATTGCTCTTGTCAAAAGTTTCACATTGCCAAACCGTCGAAGATCTGAGACAGGGTCATTAACTGCTGCTTCAAAGAGCATTGGGACAGCACTGGCAAAAGTTTTTCTTGAATCTTTGGGTTTCTCCAGGGACTCGACCTCCGTTGGTCATGATATGTCATTATCAGTCAAGTGCCGCTATCTGGGCAAGGTTGTGGACGACATGATGGCACTCATATTTGATAGTAGACGACGTACTTGTTATACAGTAATGATAAATAACTTTTATGTCCATGGAACCTTCAAGGAGCTACTTACAACATTTGAAGCTACAAGCCAGCTGTTATGGACACTTCCTTATTCTATGCCGATGTCTGCTATTGATAATGAAAAGAGTGCCGAGGGAAGCAAATTATCTCACAATTCCTGGCTGCTTGATACATTACTAAGCTACTGTCATGTGCTTGAGTATTTTGTGAATTCTGCTTTACTTTTATCTTCAACCTCTGCCTCCCAAGCTCAATTGCTTGTTCAGCCAGTTGCAATTGGTTTATCGATTGGGTTGTTTCCTGTTCCTAGAGACCCGGAAGTTTTTGTTCGTATGTTGCAGTCTCAGGTTCTGGATGTGATACTTCCTGTCTGGAATCACCCCATGTTCCCCAATTGTAATCCGGGCTTTATATCTTCAATTGTCTCACTTGTTACCCATGTATACTCTGGTGTTGGAGATTTAAAGAAAAATCGCACTGGTGTGCCTGGAAGTACAAACCAGCGATTAGTGGTTCCCCCACCTGATGAAGCTACTATTGCCACAATCGTGGAGATGGGTTTTACAAGGGCAAGAGCTGAGGAAGCATTGAGACAAGTGGGGACTAACAGTGTTGAAATGGCAATGGAATGGTTGTTCAGTCATGCTGAAGATCCGGTGCAGGAGGACGATGAGCTGGCAAGGGCTCTTGCTTTGTCTCTAGGAAGTTCATCGGAGACATCAAAAGTTGATAACACTGATAAACCAATAGATGTTATAACAGAAGAGGGGCAAACAAATGCACCTCCTGTTGATGACATCCTTGCTGCAACAATGAAGTTGTTTCAGACTAGTGACTCGATGGCTTTTCCGTTGACAGATTTGCTTGTTATCCTCTGCAATCGGAATAAAGGAGAAGATCGCAGAAGAGTTACTTCGTATCTTATTCAGCAGCTAAAACTTTGCCCAATGGAATTTTCAAAGGATTCTAGTGCTTTGTGTATGATATCTCATACTTTAGCATTGCTTCTTGCTGAAGATGGCAATACACGAGAGATTGCTGCACGTGATGGTATTGTCGCTGTAGGAATAGATATCTTGATGAACTTCAAAGCTAGAATTGAACCAGGGAATGTACTTGTGGTCCCAAAATGCATTAGTGCTTTACTTCTTATCTTGGACAATTTGCTGCAATCTAGGCCCAAAATTTCTTCTGAGAGTACTGAAGGGAACCCAACTGGACCCTTACTCGATTCCGCTGGAGAGCATGCAGCATTGTCAGCTACAGAAGATGCAACAGAGAAGAAGACTCAAGAAGAAGTAACAGAGAAGAATTCATCTCCAGCAGCCTTGGAGAAAGAGATTGACACAACATTTGAGAATGTCTTTGGGAAATCTACCGGTTATCTGACTATTGAGGAGAGTGATAGGGTACTGATTGTTGCTTGTGACTTGATGAAACAACATGTTCCAGCTGTGGTGATGCAGGCTCTTTTACAATTATGTGCTCGTTTGACAAAAACACATGTTCTAGCTTTGCAATTTCTTGAAATTGGAGGTATGGTTACTCTTTTCAGTATTCCAAGAAGTTGCTACTTTCCTGGATACGACACTGTGGCATCTGCTATCATTCGACATCTCATTGAAGATCCGCAGACACTGCAAACAGCCATGGAGTTGGAAATACGGCAAACTTTAATTGGAAATCGCCATGCTGGTCGTGTTCCTGTACGGGCATTTTTGACATCAATGGCCCCTGTTATCTCCAGAAATCCAGGGGTTTTCATGAAAGCAGCAGCAGCTGTTTGTCAGTTGGAATCATCAGGAGGGAGAACTGTTGTATTGTTGTCGAAAGAAAAAGAGAAAGAAAGGGAAAAATCAAAAGTACATGCTGACCTTGGGGTAGTTCCTAACGAATGTGTCCGGATTCCTGAAAGTAAAATTCATGATGGAACGGGCAAGTGTGGTAAGGGCCACAAAAAGATTCCTGCAAATCTTACTCAGGTAATTGATCTGCTGCTTGAAATCTTATTGAAATATCATGCACCTAAAAGTGAGGAAGATTGTACAAGTTACTCAAGTGCAATGGAGGTAGATGAACCTGCGATCAAGGGGAAGGGTAAATCAAAGGTTGATGAGACAAGGAAGATTGAGTCTGACAATACTTCAGAAAAATCAGCAGGGTTAGCCAAGGTAACTTTTGTACTTAAGCTATTGAGTGATATACTTCTGATGTACGTACATGCAGTTGGGGTTATTCTGAAACGAGATCTGGAAATGTGTCAACTCCGAGGACCCAATCTTTTAGAGTGTCCTGAGCATGGTGGGATATTGCACCATGTTTTGCATCATCTTGTTCCCCCATCTATGTATAGAACCTCTGGACCTGATGAATGGAGAGCCAAGTTATCTGAAAAAGCTTCATGGTTTCTGGTGGTTTTGTGTGGTCGTTCAAGTGAAGGGCGTAGACGTGTAATTAGTGAACTTGTGAAAGCTTTATCATCACTTTCAAACTTAGAGAGTCATTCATCCAAAGGAAGTTTAGTGCCGGATAAGAGGGTCCTCTCATTTGCTGACTTGGTATATTCCATTTTGTCAAAAAACTCATCTTCTAGCAACTTACCTGGTAGTGGGTGCTCACCAGATATAGCAAAAAGTATGATAGATGGAGGAATAGTTCAGTGTTTATCTAGTATCCTTCAGGTGATGGATTTAGACCATCCCGATGCTCCTAAAGTTGTGAATCTCATACTTAAGGCTTTGGAAACCCTAACACGAGCAGCTCATGCTAGTGAGCAACTCTTTAAATCTGAAATGTTGAACAAGAAAAAGTTAGCAGGTCCAGATCAGAGTTCTGATGATCAGGTTACTTCTACGGTGGTTACTCAGACAGTAGAGACTGATCAGAATCGCAGTCATCTTGAAGTCATTGACGTAGTGGATACTGATCAACAGCCTGTACGAATGGCTCAGCATGAAAGTGATCTCCATTCAACAAATCCAAACCAGTCGTTAGAACAAGATATTATGAGAATTGAGGTGGAGGAAACAGTTAATCGCAATGCAACGGTTGATCTGGGTATGGATTTCATGCGTGAGGAGATGGAAGATGGAAGCGTGTTGCACAATGGAGACCAAATTGAGATGACTTTTCATGTTGAGAATAGGGGGGACGATGATATGGGTGATGAAGATGATGACATGGGGGATGATGGTGAGGAAGATGAGGATGATGACGAGGGTGAGGATGATGATGAGGAAATTGCAGAGGATGGTGCTGCCCTGATGTCTCTAGCTGATACTGATGTGGAAGACCATGATGAAACTAGGTTTGGGTGATGATTATGATGATGACATGGTTGATGAAGAGGATGGCGATTTCCATGAGAATCGTGTCATCGAGGTAAGGTGGAGGGAGGCCCTTGATGGGCTGGATCATTTGCAGGTACTTGGGCAACCTGGAGCTGACAGTGGCCTCCTTGATGTATCTGCTGAGCCCTTTGAAGGGGTGAATGTTGATGATCTTTTCGGTCTCCGCAGGCCTCTAGGTTTTGTTCGCCGCCGTCAGACAGGTAGAAATTCCATTGATCGATCAATTACAGAAGGGAATGGTCTTCAACATCCTCTCCTATCGAGACCATCACAGTCTGGGGATCTGGTATCAGTTTGGTCATCAGGTGGGAACTCATCCAGGGATTTAGAAGCACTTTCAGCCGGAAGCTTTGATGTAGCTCATTTATACATGTTTGATGCTCCTGTCCTTCCTTATGATACCATACCAGCTGGCGTTTTTGGTAACCGACTTAGTAGTGCAGCACCGCCACCATTGGCTGATTTTTCTGTTGGTTTGGAGTCTCTACGGGTGCCAGGAAGAAGAGCACCAGGAGATGGCCGGTGGACTGATGATGGTCTTCCTCAAGTAGGTGGCCAGGCTGCAGCTGTTGCACAGGCGGTAGAAGAACAGTTCTTATGTCAGTTGCGTGGAAATGCTCCTGGAAATAGTCCTGTAGAAAGGCAGTCACATAGCTCAGAGTTACAAGAGAAACACTCCGATGGCCCCTTACTCGGTGATAGTCAAAGAGCTTTGGAAGTTGAAGGTAGTGGAGTGCAGCAGAGTGAAGAGCAACAGTGTGAGAGTGGACATGAAACAGTGCATCATGAAAGCAATCAAATAGCTGAGACCATTTCCTGTCAAGAACAGAACCTAGATGCTGTCGAGCAAGCTGGGGAAAACATACAGGACAACACAACAATTGGTCATGATAATATGGAAATTGTAGAAGGAAATGGCATCGTTGGTGAGCAGCAGATAGAGACAACCTCAGCTACTTACTCTCGGGGTGTTCAACTGCATGAGATGACATCTGAAGTACCTGCAAGTCCCCATGATATGCCATTTCAGGATATGGGCCATGATAGGCCTTCAGCAACAGATTACCAGAGCAATAATAATGCATCAATACTTTCTGGCTTGGAGATGCCTACTCATGGAGCTGATGTTGATATGAATGGTAGCGAGATTGAAGAAAATCAGACTGGTGAACCCCTACCTTCTGAAGTTAATAGAGAGGACCCATCATCACTGCAGAACCCTATGGTCGCCCAAGACGCTAGTCAGATTGATGAAGCTGGCTTGAATAATGAAGCCCCTAATGGAAATGGTATAGATCCAACATTCTTGGAGGCACTTCCTGAAGAACTCCGAGCGGAAGTCCTTGCTTCGCAGCAGGCTCAGCCCGCCCAAGCTCCAACATTTGTTCCACCTACTGCAGAAGAGATAGATCCAGAATTTTTAGCAGCTCTTCCTCCAGATATTCAAGCTGAAGTTTTAGCCCAACAACGTGCACAGAGGGTTGCACAGCAGGCTGAAGGGCAACCTGTTGATATGGATAATGCTTCAATTATAGCTACTTTTCCTGCAGATTTGCGAGAAGAGGTTTGCATCTTAATTTCTTGCTCAATAACTTGTTGAACTATGCTAACTTTCTGTTTGCTTGTGCTTTAGGTGCTTTTGACTTCTTCGGAAGCAGTCCTGTCAGCTTTGCCCTCTCCATTACTTGCTGAAGCGCAAATGCTCAGGGACAGGGCAATGAGTCATTATCAGGCTCGCAGCCTATTTGGAAGTAGTCACAGGCTTAGTAATCGGAGAAATGGCTTGGGCTTTGACAGGCAGACAGTGATGGATAGGGGCGTTGGTGTTACAATAGGCCGAAGGGCATCTTCTGTTGCAGAGAGCCTGAAGTCGAAGGAAGTTGAAGGAGAACCACTTCTGGATGGCAATGCTTTGAAAGCATTGATTAGGCTCCTTAGATTAGCACAGGTAAATTCTTTCCTTTCAATGGTTAATGCTGGCCTAAAACAGAAGTATTTTGAAAAGTATGTATATATGTCCAAAAATCAGTTTAAACTTTTTTTTATTATTCTTTCTATCTAAAATGGAGATTAGAATTTATCTCACAAGTAACGATAAAATAAAAATACCAACCCTCTACCTTACATTCTCTCAGAAATGTAAAAATAGGATAACAAATTATGAGAAAGCAACTTACTTAAATTTAATAATTTAATACGTCTATTTTGGAGGGGCACTTCCTCGAGGGACTTGATGAATATTCAGTCTGTTTTACAACTTTGTGCTTATATTTGTCACTGTTCAGCTTTGAATTGGAACTAAGATGGTAACTATTATATTGTTCATTCTGTTTAGCCCCTTGGTAAAGGCCTTTTGCAAAGACTCTTGCTGAACTTATGTGCACATAGTTGTACAAGGGCGATTTTAGTTCGTCATCTTCTGGACATGATCAAGCCTGGATCTGAAGGCTCAGGCGAATTCACGACAGTTAATTCCCATAGGCTTTATGGGTGTCAGTCCAATGTTGTTTATGGCCGATCTCAACTGTTGGATGGTATTCTTTCTTCTGACATAAGCAAATTTAGCTTTGTTCATTTGCTTTACATTTTGTTTCTAACCTGCAAGTTTATTGCCTTGATAGGTCTTCCTCCTCTAGGTGTTGCGTCGTATTCTTGAGATTGTGACTTACCTAGCCACTAATCATTTGGCTGTTGCCAATATCTTATTTTACTTTGATCCATCTCTTTTACGAGACTCTTTTAGTCCAAAATACTTGGAGACTCAAAATGATAAAGGCAAGGAGAAAATTGTGGAAGGAAAAGAATTGTCAAACTATGTGGAAAGCTCACAGGAGGGGGACATTCCTTTGATATTGCTCCTGAAGCTCTTAAGTCAGCCACTTTTCTTACGAAGCATTGCTCATTTGGAGCAGGTAGGCTTGAGCTCATTCTGAACTACTTTAGAACTGCTTGTCCCACCACTTTGGTCAGGTATTAATGTGATTATTTGAATTTACTTTATTTATTTGTTTTTATATTTCTGCTGCAGGTAATGGGCCTACTAAAAGTAGTTGTATTTGCTGCTGTGTCAAAGCTAGATTCCCAGTCTCATTCTGAAGAAGTAGCAGCTTCTAGTTCTCAAAATTTGTCTGGTAATGAAGTTGCGAGTGAAGTTCAAAAAGATTCTCTTGTGTTGGAAAGGGAGACGGTTCAAGATTATAAAAATTCCACTGATGGGTTATCTAAATCAGATGGACAGAAAAGTGTCAAGATGTATGACGTCTTTTTGCAGCTGCCACAATCTGATCTACATAATCTGTGCAGCATTCTTGGTCACGAAGGGTACTAACTAGTCTCTAGAGCTTCTGACTGCTCATTTACTGCATTTGATTCATTATATTTGGCTGATTTTATCATCTGTAATTTATTATTTGTATGATTTCCCACATGCATCACTTTCTATGTCACTATTTTTCCTTTTAAAAGCTTGATTGTAACCTTAGTGGCTTATTGACCAGGCTTTCAGACAAAGTTTACCTGCTTGCTGGCGAAGTGCTGAAGAAGTTGGCTTTGGCTGCTGCCCCTCATAGGAAATTCTTTATTTTAGAGCTTTCAGATTTAGCTCATAGTTTGAGCAGTTCAGCTGTCAGCGAGCTCATCACACTGAGAAATACACAGATGCTGGGTTTGAGTGCTGGATCCATGGCTGGGGCTGCAATTCTTCGTGTATTACAGACACTTAGTTCTCTCACTTCACCTAGTATAGATGGTGGCAAGGCTATTGAGAATGATGGAGAACAGGAAGAACATGCTACTATGTGGAAGTTAAATATTTCTCTTGATCCGTTGTGGCAAGAACTGAGCAACTGCATAAGCACAACAGAAACACAGTTGGCGCAGACCTCTCTCTCTTCGATAGTGTCGAACACTAATGTTGGGGAGCATATTCAGGGTTCTTTATCTCTATCTTCTCCTCTTCCTCCTGGATCTCAGAGACTCTTGCCTTTCATTGAAGCATTCTTGGTTTTGTGTGAAAAACTACAAGCAAAGAATTTGATCATGCAGCAAGATCATGCCAACGCAACTGCCAGAGAAGTGAAAGAGTTCTCTGGGAGTTCAGCTCCGTTTTCTACGAAATGTGGAATGGATTCTCTGAGATGGCTTGACAGTGCTGTTACATTTGTAAGGTTTGCTGAGAAGCATCGCCGCCTTCTCAATGCTTTTGTCCGGCAAAATTCTAGCTTGTTGGAGAAGTCTCTTTCTATGATGCTTAAAGCTCCAAGACTGATTGATTTTGACAATAAAAGATCCTATTTTCGTTCAAGAATCAGGCAGCAGCATGAGCAGCATCTCTCTGGTCCACTGCGGATAAGTGTACGACGGGCATATGTTTTAGAGGACTCTTACAACCAGTTGCGGATGCGACCAACTCTCGACCTAAAGGGACGATTGAATGTGCATTTTCAAGGTGAAGAGGGTATTGATGCTGGTGGTTTGACAAGAGAGTGGTATCAACTACTGTCAAGGGTTATATTTGACAAAGGAGCTTTACTTTTCACTACTGGCGGGAACAATGCGACTTTCCAGCCTAACCCTAATTCGGTCTACCAGACTGAACATCTTTCGTACTTCAAATTTGTGGGCCGAGTGGTAAATTTGATTATCTATTATAGTTGTGATCTGAATTTATGTGCTATAATATTGTTATTTAATACTAAATTTTTAAATGTTTTTGTATAATCCCTTCATAGGTTGCGAAGGCTCTGTTCGATGGGCAGTTGTTAGATGTTTATTTCACACGGTCCTTCTACAAACACATTCTCGGAGTGAAGGTTACTTATCATGATATAGAGGCCGTTGATCCTGATTATTACAAAAATTTGAAGTGGATGCTGGAGGTGAGTGGCCTTATTCGTTTTGTCCTTCCTGCTCCATTTTGAACACTCTTGGTTATAAATGTGACATTTTCCCCTCACCTGTTTTTTCTTTGTCCATCAGAATGATGTTAGCGAGATACCTGATTTGACATTTAGTATGGATGCGGATGAAGAAAAACACATTCTCTATGAGAAAACAGAGGTACATTTTCTATACACATAGATCTTTAGTGCTGTAACCCCAATATATCTTTAGCGCTTATCGAAGCCATTTCAATCAATGGAGTACTGAACTATAGTTCAAATTCTCTGTGCGCGCTGGCGTGGACAGTTTCATTTTAATGTACGTGTTAAGGCATCTTAAAATGTATACTTGTTTTTGATGTCAGGTTACTGAGTATGAGCTCATACCCGGAGGAGGAAATATAAGGGTCACGGAAGAAACAAAGCATGAGTATGTTGACCTTGTGGCCGAACACATCCTGACAAATGCAATTCGACCTCAAATTACTTCCTTCCTAGAAGGGTTCAACGAATTGATACCAAGGGAACTTATTTCTATATTTAATGATAAAGAGCTTGAGCTACTTATCAGTGGGCTTCCAGAGATTGATTGTGAGTTTGCATGACTTCAGTTATACAATATTCACAATTTAATTGTGCCTCTCTTGAATTATGCGAATAATGTAATTACCCTTGCAGTGGATGATCTGAAGTCCAATACAGAGTACACTGGCTATACAGTTGCTTCTAATGTTGTCCAGTGGTTTTGGGAGGCTGTAAAAGCCTTCAACAAGGAAGATACAGCAAGGTTTTTGCAATTTGTAACTGGTACATCAAAGGTAAGTTATCATTTACTGGAAAATATCATTGCCTAATTTCTGGGGTTTCCTGAATAAAATTATCGGTAGTTGTTACGGGAATGCTTTTGTAATCTATTTGGATGTATTTTCATAGCCTATTGAGACAAAAGGGGATACATTATGTGTTCTTGTGTGTCGCTACAGAAATAGGTCCATGCTAATTTTTAAATTTTCTATGGCTAAGAGTTATTATAAGATTGCATCTTTTCCCTTTCCCCCTTTCCCTTCTCCCCCAACAAGTGAAAAAAAGAAATACTCACTATTCTTATTCAAGGATTTGAATAAAAATCTGAAGTATTTTTTTATAGTTTGCTGTAGGTACTCATTTTTAGGAGATATTCATAGGCACACTAATTTACTTTTTAAGCTTTTAAGCATTTTTTTAACTTCTCATTTTGTCGGATTAGCTTATGTAGTAAAACTCCATGTTTTACCTTTAAATACAAGATCAATATGATCCACTTGAGAAAAAAAGGAATATGTAAAAATCCTATATATCTTAATTGGCTCAGTTTCTTAAATTTTTTTCTGAGAACTTTCTAACAGTATCTTTGAAACATAATTTGTTTTTTAATTGGTTCTTTTAAAAGAAGATATCTAGTTTAAGTGCAGAAATATATTAAAGAAGCAAATTCGACATATTCTTAAAAGTTGGAAGTATTTTACAGTTTAAATTATCATTTGTTTTGTTGTATCCAGTGATTTTGTTGCGCTGAACTTTGTTTTGGTAAAGCGGGTTTGGCAAACTGATTTTGTGGGTTTCCTAGTAGGACCATAAGCTTCAATGGATAATCAAATATTCTTTTAAGCCTCTAAACACCAATATTTCTGGTTCTTAGGTTCCTTTGGAGGGGTTTAAAGCATTGCAAGGAATTTCTGGTCCACAGAGGTTTCAGATTCATAAGGCATATGGAACTCCTGAGCGGCTGCCATCAGCTCATACCTGGTCAGTATTATGAATGAGGTGTTTTTATAGGTTATATAATTGCAAGTGAAGCTCATTTTTTTTTCCTCTACTATTTTTTTCTTTGCCAGCTTCAACCAACTAGACCTTCCTGAGTACACTTCCAAGGAACAACTTCAAGAGCGCTTGCTACTTGCCATCCATGAAGCTAGTGAAGGGTTTGGATTTGGTTGAAATATTCTTTATGATGGTTTCTCTCCAGCAGCATCGGCACTCAGTTCTGCTATTTTCATGTGCATGTTAGTTTGAACCCTTATTTCTTCAATTATAACTTTCTTCGGTGGTTAAATGGTGTGCAGTTAATGGTTATCTTCTGATATTTAATCGGCGGGGTTTAACATGAAGTTGATAGCTATGTCTGCTTGTTTGATATTAAAAGACTCACAATAATTTGACAACTTCATGTTAAATCTTCCAGATTTGTCTTATTTCATGAAGTTGATAGCTGTCTTATTTCTTGAGCGGCTACCAGCAGCCTGGTCAGTATTTTAAGAATAATTGATGAATGAGGTGTTTATATAGGGTTATATAATTGCAAGTGAAGTTGATAATTTGACAAATAATTTGCTTGTTTTATATTATAAGATATCTTTTGACAAGTCTTATTTCATGTGTATTGATGTTGGCAGTTTTTGGGTTTATGGACATTAGATGAGATTTTGCTTCTTCAGATTATGTTCCATACCTTTATTTTTATTTTATTTATTTGTTATTATTGTTTATTTGTTGTTTGTGGGTTTTTTTTTGGGGGGTGGGGGGTGGGGGGTGGGGGGTGGGGGGGGGATGCTCTTTTCAAAGTAATTTTCGCAAGGAGACAAAGGATAATATTAGATAAATGCTATTAATGTTGTATTGTTCATTCTCTTTTGAAATGATAGTTCGAGATTTGTCTCGCAGTTCAGATGTTCTTTTTTAATATGTAATGGCAATTATATAGCATGGACACACCGACTGTTGAATAAATTGCGTGTTTTTTTGTGGTTTTTTTATCCGGTACAAATATATAGATCTATATTTGCCAGCTTACATAAGAGGCTATTATTCCCTTACGTTGGAAGTGCTTCCAAGTGTCTTCTCGTAAATAGAAATCTTAAATTTTACAATTTATTAAAAATTAAATACATAAAATCCCCACTTAAAAGCATTTATTTAGTTTTCCTAGTGCTTAAAATTATCTATGCATGCATGTATTGGTGGATATTGAAGCTTTTGGTTTGCATTTTTGTGCTAATATACGTGCAAACGTGATTATATCTAGTAATTTGATTATTTCATATTCCGTAATTGCATTTTGCAAATTTTCAGATACAGAGCGACGGATCTGGTCAATTGTAATTACATCACAATCAAAGGAGGAGGGGCTTGCGTCAAGTAAGGAGTATTTTTGATATGCTTGTAGGATCTGTGTACGTTGAATTTAGGGGCGTTGTTCCTCATAAAGCTACAAGTGTCTTCTGGGCTTCTCTGTCTTGGTAACGTAGAACCTGTTTATTTATAGGTTATTTGCCATGTATACAGATTCAGCGAACATACTCGGTAGAGAAATTCGGTCCTGTATATGATAGATTTTATTTTTGCGGCCCTTATGCTATTAGATTCTGATATTCTTTATTATCTGCTCTAGTATTCAAGACATTGTAAAGCTTCTGAGATGCTGGCATTTAATTAAATTGTTCCCTCTCTTTACTTCTGTGTGCGCTATGTCCATTCTATAGATGAATATTTTCGATTTGTTGAATTATCAATTCACCATTCAGCTCGGATTTTAGTAGGCCCTGTGCAGGTGTTTGGTAGATCATGTCTTGGGTATGTAGATCTGGTAAGAATGGTTTGTGGGTTCTGATAATTGCCTTGCTTGTAGGATTGAGCAAAAAATGGATAAAATTGAATAACTGAATTGAATCGAATTTTTTTAATTGATTTTTTTGATTATTTGGTTATTTTTTGAATTTCAGTTATATTCGTTTTTATTCGATTTTCGGGTTTGAGTTTGGTTTTTAAATTTTGGCTATTAAAAACAAGCTAACCCTTTATTTCCTTTATTTATTTAATCCATTAACTTCTGGATTCTTCTTTACTCTTTATTCTGATATCTCATTGAGTCAGTCTTATCTCATCTATATTCTCTCACTCTGATCTTATCTCTCTTCAAACCCAAACCAAAATCAAATTGAGACTTGCGTTTCTCAAAACAACAACGAATTCTGAAACCAAACCAAAATCCAAATCAATATTAAAATTAGAGTTGTTGTACCGCCGGTACGCTTGCAATTATTGAATTCTGCAAATCGAGAAACGTGCTTTCGCCTCCTTATTGGACCGAAAAAGGTACTGGGTGAATGGGTCATTGGTCTAACCAGTTGTCGAATAATGACCCAGTGACGTCATTAATATATAAAAATATATATTATTAGTAATTTTTTTTAAAATCTCACTTTTTATGAACTAAAACATGATAAAGTTGAGTTACATTATTACTAAGAATGATTAATTTTAATATTAAAAATATTTTGGTAAAAAAATAAATAAATTAAAAAACTGAGTCCATCGGGTTAACTAATCAATTTTACTGGTTGAACCACCTGTCGACTGATGGTCAACCGATTTTTGACCAAAAGCGGAACTGGATCAGAGTATGGATCGGTTCTAATTTTTATCGATCCGACCGGCAATCCGGCTCGGGTTTTAAAACCATGTGCCCCTCCATGAATTTATTTCTTCATTTTTTATGTTTTGTTGGGATTGGGTTTGCGTAACTGGTGTCAAACCTTTATATTAACCTTATTTACTTCATCACCTTCTGTCAAGAGTGTGGTGTGGATTCGAACCTTCCTTGAAGTTCTTCTTTGCAATGTTTACCCTGGATTGGTCGAAGGAACCAATGTATCACAAACTAAATAATAACCGGGCAAACGCATATGGATGAAAACCCCCTATAGCAATAAAGGGTGACACTCATATTGGGTCTACATCAAAGGCCTCAACACCCACTTACTCTGAACTGGGGTGAACCTTTGAAGACCACTTTCGGGTTCAATTCCGCCCCCCAAGATTGGGAAGAAGAATTCAAAGACTTGTATGCCTAAATGCTGAAAACAGGCTGGTCCTTAGACCTGTTACCCAACCAGTCCTGAATCTTCAACCATAAACGCAAGTCCTTAATTCAGCATGACATAGTAAATGCAAAAATTATTAAACTCCAATTCTCACTAATCTTTATTTATTTTTGGTAATCATCTTCAAAACGCAACCGATCGCCCAGGTCGAAACAAAATTGCTTACCGACACTGCACCAACTGAAAGCATCCCCGAACTGACACCTAAAGCCCCTAAAGACATCCCATAACATGAAAAGCCCATCGCGGTGACACCACTTTTTGCCGTCCCCATGCCCGATCCTGTGCTCGCCTCGAAAAATGCCATGGAGCTCAAAGACGAAGAGAAAATGGCACTAGGAGAAAGAAAAAAAATGAAAGTTTGTGAAAGAATTCTCTAGCAATCCAAATCCAATTAGGCTTCAAAAGAATTCTCCAATTGAGTGGTCAATCAAAAAGTCAACACCAGTCAAACAGTCAAACACGCGTCCCTGACCAATGCCAGCTGAGGCCCAGCGCCCCGGCGCTGGGATTAGATGTAACGACCCCAAAATAGGTCCATTCCATCCAACCCATTTTGAGTCGCCAAATACATGGTACAGAAAACAACTACAACTTTATTACAATAATTGTCGTGCAAAAATACAACAACACATATACTGTGAGTTTGGATACAAATATATATCAACTGTGACTCATGTCCCAACCGTGGACAGCACATCATAATGACACCTTACATAAAGGTATAGTCGAAAACTGTTTTAGAAATTAAAATCTTTGGGAAGTGCTCAAGGAAACCTTCGTAATGGGAGGCCATGCGTCTAGGTTATTATAGATATCATATGGCCACAGAATTATCCTTGGTTGACCCAATAGACCCCAAAGAAAAACAAGAAGATTACTATCATATTCTTCCCAATGGCAAGTCTTCTCTTGACATATCATTATCTCCACTGTCCCTAATTGAGAGTTATATTTCAAATAGACTCCAAGATCATATAGATAGTGCTGGTAGATATACTCAGCAAGTGGATGAGCACATCCATGTCTTATGATGACACGAGGTGGTATGTCATTAGACATTTTGTATGACAGTGGCAAAACACCCTTCCAAGTTAAATTCACCTCACCCTAGTTGATTCACCAAATATAACAACTAAATGATGACCACCGTCCTATTCCACTGTTACCCCCGCTCGACCCAGCTACACTCTTATTACCTGAAAGGAATTGTGAAGCAAAAGGGTGAGCACAACTAGCTCAGTAAAGAATATCATGACTAAAGATAATTAAATTATCAATAGCCTTCATCAATAATAAATCAGAGATTTAGAACATATGGTAGATGATAAAAATTTCAACCATAGTTGCAGCGGAACGAGCAATCCATTATAAGAGTCAAATAGACTATAAAGTCTATTATCTTCTCCATGTTAAAAATCCACCAACAATGTTTTATCCCTGTAACATCAATCAACAATTCTGGTCCACAATCATATGAATAACTCATAATCATAATTGTAGTTCTAAATTCCTCTTCTCATCCAGGACGAAGATAATTTTCATCACCTATCTTTACCTGAAACATCAAAGATCATGGTTACACCAAATCACATTTCCTGTTCATAATCATACTAATAATTTCATCTTTGCACTACGGCCAAAGATATTCATTTGTATCACTAGTTGGTCATGTTCATCTCAACACATGTTCATCTTTGCACTACTGGCCAAAGATATTCAACAACATGTCATCTTTGCACTACAGGCCAAAGATATTCATCAACAATTCATCTTTGCACTACAGGCCAAAGATATTCCTCAACAGTTCATATTTGCACTACAGGCCAAATATATTCATCAACGGTTCATATTTGCACTACAGGCCAAATATATTATTATCTCAAAGAAATATATAATCATTTCAGAATTTATATAAACAATAATTATAACCATGTTGATCATTTCATCTCTGTACTTAAGCTAAAGATATTCAATTATAAATTCAATGATCATGATCATACCAGTCAACAATTCAACTTTGTACTACTGGCCAAAGAGAACCCATAGTCATGATCATACCAAAAATCTACCCATCTTTACACTCAAGTCAAAGAGAATTATCATCATTAGAGTTATAAAAATGTTATATATGATAATAAAAATAATATGATCAACATATAGTTATAATCTCAAGAGTAAGATTCATAAATCAACTATAATTTGGTTAGAAAAAGAAACCAATTTTGTCGTGAATAGTACCTGTGAATAGTAACTCGTGAATAGTAACCCCGACATGAAAAAGGTAGAAATTCCACAATAAAATCCATACCAATACTTCGGTATAATGATATTGAAAGAATAATATTTCTTAAGCTTATAAACAATTTATTTTAATTGTTTACACTTTACTAAATAATGCATTTAATCATTCTAAAATGCCAAACTCATAAGATTTCATCACCAATAACCAAAACCCTCATCAAAAATCTGCATATACCTCATATAGGATTCTCAAGCCATAAAATCTTATTTTCCAATTTTCTTGCTTCACATAACATATTTAATTCATTTACTCATAACTAGTCTATTTTCATGAAAAATACCAAATCAGTTCCAAAAATATTTCTTTTCTGAGATTTAACAGAATATAGTCTCATATTGAACATATACTTTTCTCAGAATTTTTAGAAATCATTTACTATTTTTCATATGGCCAAAACCGCCGAATATTAAAACATTTATCATAAATTGTACTTTTATTCGAAAATTCTGAAATTTATAGAATATACTCATGTTATATACATGTACTCCCAATAAAAATTTCATCAATTTTGGAGTTAACCACAAGGAGTTATAAGCGATTACTTTTAAAAGAGTCTTTTCCCATAAAATTCATAACTCTTAATTTATACATCCAAAAATCGGCATTTTTGGACACAATCAATAAAACTCATCAAATTATCATTCTAAATTTTTTTCAGAATTTTTAAAGGTCTGAAAAGTTACGAAACATGAAAAACATCACAACCCTTAAAATCCCTTACTATCCCTTACCTCAAAAGAGCAGTATTTCTGACTGGAATAACGCTGAACGAACTTGCACCGTATAGCAACACTCAAGATACAAGAATACACTTGATAATATAGAGAGAGAAATAGAGAGAAAACTCCAATTTCTGGTGTGATTTTAAATTCTAACTTAAGCTTCTATTTATAGGAAAATGCTAGAACGCCAAAGAAGACTAAAATAATAAAATATTAATTTTCTTTTCTACATACCAACCATCCAAGACCAGCCATCCAAGCATGCCAATTCTGAAAAAATATAGCAGCCCACATGTTATCAACACCAACCAAAGTGGGTCCCACCATATAATTTAATAAAAATTATTATATTTTCTGAAACTTCAATAATTCATAGAAAATAGCCCGTTTATCAGAAAAATTCGAAACTCGCAATTTTCCATGGAAAATTCCATTTTCTACAACTTTGCAGAAGAAAATTTTTTCAAATTCCAAACAGAAATTGACCGAAATCAACAAACGAGCGATTTTACAGTCTATAATCAATTTTCGGTCAAGAATTGTGTCCACCAACACCCAAAACATATGTTAAATATTTAATGCCACAAAAATACTCTTCCTCCTCATATACTCATATATCCCACATTCATTGTAAAAATATTACCGTTAATATATTATTAAAATAATATATTTAAATGAATTATTTTATCAGAAAAAAATAAAATATTAATTTTCAATAGTTGTCACATTAAAAATTTTCTCCATCTATATCCACAATAAATATTTTCTTTATCATAATAATCAATAATTAATTATTCACAAATAATATTACAGACTCACAGTACTGACAACCAGGCAGTTCCCAGGATAGAGGGGACTTTCCAATAAGGATTTCTCCTTACTGGCGCGCAATTAGGTGACCAAACCTCTCCTTAGACAGAACTTTCTAGACATTGCCAATAATGTTATCTAATAATATTATTCAAATAATTTGAATTATTGATCTGATAATAGAAGATACTGTGCAGTGACAATTATTGAAACAATAATAATATATAATATCAACGCAGCAATTATTGAATCAATAAAATAAAATATTGAACAGTAATTACTGTAACAATTATTGAGTAGTGCCTTCTTACGTAAGAATCAATAATTCAAAAATACTGTGTAATACCGTGTGCTACTGTGCAACAACGCGTATTACTTTATTTTACCAACCGGGTATTCTAACAGTGTTAACGGTAACGATTACGCCGTTATTTATAAAAACTTAATTTTGTCGTTCTCTTCATCCGACAGTTATTCTGTTATGAGGCCCACAAATGGTTGCGCCGTCGTACGAATATTCCACGACAAAAAGAATATTCCACGACCAAACGAATATTCCCCGACAACAATGAATATTTTATAACCACTTGCGTATTTTGAAAAAATTTCATATACCACCCTTAACTTTAACTTTTATCAATTTAACCATTTACTGAATAGAAATTATAAGAAAAATTGAATACTTTTATTTCATAAAATTCGGAGTCTTACATTAGACCCTGAGACAGCGCCCCGGCGCTGTCATGCAGAAAATTACTATTATGCCCTTTTTAGCCCAAATGCTCCCAAACGTCCCAAAACTCACAAATCTGCAAATCAAAACATAAACACAGTAAAAATGATACTAAAAGACTCGATAATACACAAATCTAAGCTCAAGTATACCCAATTCATGTGTATATTACCCAATCATCAGTCACCATTACAGATGGAGTTAATTTAGTTGATGGGCAAAATTGATGAATATGACCTTCCTTCTCATAACTATAACATACCTTGGATGACTGAGTACAATTTGGGCTGATATGTCCCTCCTATCCACACTTGTAATATCTAACTGATACTCGTTCCGCTCTCTTTGGAATTTGTGTTAGTGCCAATGTCGATGCCTTTCCATGGTCATTATTGAACCTTGCTCTCTTGAAGGCATTCCCATTAAACTCGCTCTCGCTTCTTCTACTTTCATCGCTAAGATACATTTTCGATAATCCCCAAACCATCTTTCACCAGTAAGTTAAGAATGTGGGCACAACATCTAACATGAAATATTTTACCACTAAAATAAAGGCCACCTTTCAATGTAAAATTATCCCTAAGATGCCTTACAGCAGAATCATTTGCAGATGCATTATCAAGAGTCACGGTCGATATTTTATTTTCAATTCCCCACTCAGTTATACAATGCAAAATTGAATTAGAAATCATAAGACCAGTGTGTAGAGGTGCCACGGTACAAAAATTGATAACCTTTTTATGTAATTTCCAATCCAAATCCAAAAAATGAGTAGTGAGACACATATAACCAATAGTTTGATTAGAAGTCCACAAATTAGAAGTTAAACCTATCCTACTACTACCATCAAATAGAGTCTTAATTTTTTTTCTTTTTTAAAGCATAAAGCTTCATCCAGTCAATCCTTACTGTCATCCTAGAAATGGGATCAAATCTTGGATTCATAGTTTTCAAAAATAGTATGAAAAATTCATGCTCAATCATACGAAAAGGGTATTCATGCACACATATCATCTTAGCAAAAAGCTCCCTTACTTTTTCTTTATCACACTTGAAGAAATTCAAGTTACCAATTTTACCTTCAACTTCTAAAGTAGCATAAGATAATACGTTCTGCTTGGGTTTTTCAGAGCCAGAAATTGAAGCCAGCCAAATAGAGCAGGAGTTCATGTGCCTATTCAAATGACTTGTAGAACCTTAATTTTGAAGAGCAAGCCTTAAATGGAAATGCTTGCACTCAACCTTCTTGGTTCCATCTCTTAATGTCACAATAGTAAACTCGTCCCAGGCTTTTGATGTCTTTTTTTCCCATGCTCAGCTTCAACCTCAACCTCAATAGCATTTTTTGGCTGAGAATCACCAATAAGTTGAGGTTGATTTTTAGTTTGAGTATTTAGCACTTGAGATGGTCCAGATGGGTCTTCAATAAAACTTATGATCTCATTGTTACCTCAAACAAATAAACAAAAAATTATCAGAATTAGAGACAAAGGATATAACATATGCATGCACAATAAAATTGTCGTAATGAGTATACATAATTAGGCTGGACCCTGTAGAAACCATGTGATATGAACCAGTTAGATATTTGTTCTTAACAACTTGAGTTGACTTTAACAACAATCAATTATAGGTGGGTATGGATTTTCTTCATTGTTAAGATCCCTTTGTAATGAAGAGCTGACTTTGACGTGCCAAATGCTCTTACATGTCAAAAGGGTTTAGCGATGCTGAGATGGATGATTGGAAGGCTAAGAAAAGGATAGACTTTGTTATATCTATCTTGAGATCTGGAGGAAGGACAATACGAGGTCATTTGATGCGGAGAACTATTAATCCCAAGCATACATAAACTTCTTACTACATTATCTTCGCTAAGGTTTTCCCAATTTTTTTGCATGCTTGGGGCGCCTTTTAAAGAAGTTCTCTTTATCAAAAAACGAATGTAGGTAAGAATTGTATGAACTAGCTTATAATGCGATTAAGTTAACTATGAAATCATTTTTCGAAACCATTTCCACCCAATATCAATTACTCAAAGTCTAACCATGAAATCAAAATCACACATCTGTATAAATTTTATCAACATTGTCCACCTACTAATCCATACAACTTACAAGATCAACTATCCTTTTAGATTGCAATAGTCATTTACCTTCCTAATTCCCATGTCATTATAAAGTTAGTTACTTTGACTAAAAATTCAAAAAAAATTATAATACCTACTTCACATTATTTGTAATTCCTCAAGGATCATATAAAGATTCAACATTGCAGATCTCAAATTGGGTATAAAAGCCAAGTTCCTAAATACAATCCACCATTTTTAAAATTAAGAAAAAAAATAACTGCAAATTCTTGCATATATAAAAAAGATCACTTACAGAATAAAATTTTAAAATTAATGAATTCCAGGAAACTAATTTTCTATCAGACATTTTTTCAAACATATAGCAAAACGCAAATCATTACATGAGGAATACACATTAACATATGAATTAAGGCATTACAAACATAAAGATATGATTCAAACCCAAGTTTCAGAACATGCTTTGTAGCATATGCAATTCAAAATCAAATCCAAATGGTGTTACGAAACCAAAATTACATAGAAATCTATATACCTGAAGCCTCAAAGTGTTCCATTGAATAAGATCAAAAATTAAAAATTGAAAGCTATAAATTAGGGTTCTAATTTTATTGATTGGGGATTTTTGGTGTAATAGAATTAATTAGAAATTGAGTTTGATTTTTGGATCTGAGGAGATGAGAAGTAGATGTTGATTTACCTCATGACTGGATAAGAATTTTAAAGTTATACATATATATAGATTACTTAAGTGAAAGAGAAGATTAGAAGAAGAAAATATGAAAGAAAGAACTGACTTACACATAACACATCAATCTTCTTTTGTGGGATGATTCAGTTTTCAACCTCAAATCTCACCCCCTCAAGACTAGAAACTTTTAATTTCTCTGTAAACGAAGCGACTGAAGAGTGAAGTCTGAAGAGATGAAAGGGTAGACAATCAAACACGTAACGGCTAAACCTTTCAAGTTTCCACTCGCTTATCAATATTAAGGATCAAGTAAGTACGAACCTAAAATAAGTAGGGTTCATCGAGTAAGGATCAAGTATGGATCAGACGAAAGAGGAAAGCTCAAACCCTAAAATGAGCGAATGGTATTGTGCTCATATTCGAGTTCAGTATTATAACCCAAAAAACGAGCTTGGCCCATATTTATCTCGGATACCTATTGAATCCGAGTCCCGGATCATATTTTCGGGTTGAATTCGAATCGGGTACTGAACTACTCAGACCAATTTTCACTCCTAATTTCGGTTAACTTCGGTTGGGGGAACCCTCAGCTCTTTAGCTGTGAGGGGGTGATTTTGGCATGTTTCTTTTTGGTATGAAGGATTTGGGTTCGTTCGGAAATGGACATGTCAAGGAGGCTTTCGGTAAGGGTAGGCATAGGGGTATTTTTTGGTATTTTGGTGGCTCTTTTATTCAGTCGAGGTTGATTTGGGTCTTCAGCAGTGGTTGGTAAGGGTTCAATGTTTTGAGGTTCGATAAAATTTTAAGTTGGGTTGGCAGAAACAAATTCCTCGAGGTCTCTTCGGTCGCTCGAAGTTGGTTTGATGAGGGATACTATAGAAGATAAGGAAGGATTTCTTAGGATAAATTACTAAAAGGAACTTAAAATAATGCAATTATAGGGATCAGAACTTACGTTTATGGTTGTATAGCCATGCTTGTTTGCTTAAGAGGCCAAAGCTCCATTCCTTCAAGGGAAGTTTCTCGTGTAGCTTCTCCATCTCTATTACACGTTCGTCTGTGATATCGCCAAAGTCCAAAGAGGGGCATTTTTGTGAAGTCCAGTCTGGAATCTTGGGGATCTCTGGTCTTGAGACAAAGAACCAATCCTTATGCCATCCTTTATTGCTCGAGGGAGTGTCCATCCGGGGACGTTTATCGAATTTAGAGTTGGCTTTTGGGGATTGTTTACTTAACACTTTGAAACCCCGTTCACAGGAGTTTCCGATTATGAATAAGGAGAAGAAGAAGTTGATGGAAGGAGGAACCCTAATCTCATGGCAGAAGGCGATGAAGGCGATTATGTGGATATAGGAATTCGGCACCATTTTGGCTAGTCTGATGCCCATGAACCCTAGAAGGGTGATGATGAAGGCGTGGAGGGGTAGACGAACCCATTTCTCAAGAAGGGTTAGTGGCTTGGCAGTCCAGCCGTTGGGGCGGTGGTACATACGATCGGTGGATGTGGGGGTTCTCAGGTGATGGGTGTCAGGGATCTGGTAGTGTTCGCAGATCACGAGGAGGTCAGCATCTGTGAGTTGAGAAGGGGTGTTGACATGGGGAAATTGGTCTTCTTTAGAGTATTCGAGTGGGGTTCTCTATGAGTTAGATTCTGGTGGGTTTTTGTTTGAGGAAGGGGCACTGTTTGGATTTGGTTCCGACATGGTATTTAGAGATGGGGGATGATGGATATTGGGGTTACGGAGATGGGGATGATGTTTTTTGGGTTCTCGGAGGCCATTGTTGCAGTATGGAGAGAGAAAGTCGAGAGATAGGGGAAAGCAGAGATATTTTTTTAATTCAAATAAGAAGGTGAAACCGTAAGAATTGGGGAAAATGAGCTTTTATAGTGTTGTCTTATCAGTTATTTCCAGATCTCGAGGGAGGCGCATTAATGGGGGTGGTGATGATGATGGATTTGAAGGGTTGATTTGGTATCCGGTGTTGGATCTCTTTGTTGATTGGGCCTCATCTGGCATTGTTTTGGGCTCTTCGATCAGTAGGCTTTGTTTGTCCTGGCTTAGGTTTTCTTATTGTTGTTAGGCCTCATCTTGAATACTTTTCGATCAAATTTTCTATTTGGTGAAAGACTGAGGGGCAATGTTGGGCCACAATTATTTAGGCCTTTGAATTATGTTGAGTCGGCAGCCCTATGGAGATAAGTGGGCTTGGGCCAGAGGTTGTTGTAGTGGACGGGGGATTTATGGAATTAAGGGACCTAATTATATTTGGGTTCTGAATTTGGAAGGAAGTGTTGGACTATGAATCCACTTCCTTAATTACAAGAGATTTGATACAATCCTGTCAAGGATTGGTCATTGGGTGAGACCTTAACCTGATTCAGAGAAGGATTGCACGAAGGTGATGAGATCATTATAAATACAAGACACTTCATTGGTGTTTACCCGTTTCTGTGCAAGATTGGACGCGCTTTGGTGATTGGAACGCGTAGACGGATCTTGGCGTTAACAAGTACCAACAAATAATAGTATCACACCACTTCACCTTTAATTTATTTATTTTGCACCAAAACTGCATCGCCTTCAATTTATTTATTTTGCACCAAAACTACACCGCCTTCAATTTATTTATTTTGCACCAAAATTGCACCTCTACTAAGTCATCAATTTGATTAAAGTTGATCGATTCAATTCCGTTTGAACTGTTTTAGTTCGGTTTCAGTTCAATTTATTCATACAATTGTTAGGACTGAGTTTGGGCTTCGGGATAAACCAACAAACAACCCATCTCTAGAACCCAAAGTGATAGGATAGACTCGGAGACGAACATAGAAAACTCACTGAGTGTTCAGACTGCCACTAGTACCCCTTCTCCCCAGTCCAATTTCTATCCCAAAAGCTAAACTAAATCAGCTTGGATTCATGATATATTTTAATTTTATTTTCTTGAGTTTAGTTAATAGGGAGTATTTAAAGTTTGTCTTTTCTAATTTTTGTAATTAGATTATGACTAAAATAAATGCACATGTTTCTTTATCATCTATAAAAAGGGTGAAAGTGTGTTTCTTGCTCCATCCATCTATTGCTAGCTTCATCCATCTTACATCATAAATTACAAAATTGCCCCCCGCTCATGTTGACACTGAATTGCAATATAGACGAAATTGTTCGATTCTTGCAATATAATAGCTAATATTTCATATAAGTTAATCGTGTGCATATTATGTGGGTGTTTGAGGGGTAAATTAACCAATTTGTGCTGACTTTTTACCTCTATATATGACGGGAATATATTTTGGTGTACATTTCTAACTATTTTGCCTCTTAAACACCCACATAATTTGCACATTATTGTTTTATTTCGACCAAAGTTGGTTGACATTTTTTTAAAAACTTTAAACATTTGAGGGACAACAAAACACAACAAAACTGAAGAATATATACAACAAGACTCTAAACCACAAAAAAATAGTCTTAATATCTGATAAATACCATAACTCAATCATAATAAATGTCAAACTGGCTCAAATCACCATCTAAAATAATTATTACAATTCTGAACAAACTAATATATCACAACCTAAACATAATATATATAAACCATTTGGATAAAAGGGAGCTCTCGTCACACTTGCTCTTGATCCCCCTGATTATCTACCGGAAGAAAAACACAGCATGAGCCAAATTTTCAATACGGATATAAAATAAAAGAATGATGAAACGAAATAACTAACAAAATTAAATGAACTGAACTGTACGAACAAAATTAACACAACAAAATGATAGGCTGAATTAAATGGTTGGGTGTTATTTCATACCATGCACAAATAAATAGTAATATACTTTGCCACACAGGAAAGTCAAATAATGCCACACAGTCAATCACACATCGGACTGTGCAATCCAAATGCATGCAAAATCGGAAGGCGTGTTTGGCACAAATATCACCACTACGCAGAATAGAACAGAAAACTAGGGTTGAGCCATACCCCTCCTACAACAAAACACCAAATGGCCAACTCCCACCGAAGCACAAAACGGAGACGCCGTGGACTGATCACACCACCACGGAAAGTGTCATACCTCGGTGCCAAGAGAACATGTATGTGGTACCGCCACATGTGGTTATAGTTCACGTATACCCTACAGTATTCTAACAAAAATATCATGTCACAACACATGCGACACAATATCATGACACAAAGGCGTTCTAACGTGTACATGTTAAATCAAACGAATCATCAACACAAGTCTCCAAAAAATATACTAACATGTACATCACTACAAAAATCAAAATAAATATTAAATATGATAAACGAGTTCAAAGAGTACAAGTTATGATATTCTAAAGATCAAAATAAACTGTCATATGAACTTCACTAAGATCAAGATATCGAGACAATATCCGAAATCAAAACGAGAAGCAAAACGAACAAACTAAAATTAAAGAGTATCGCTGAATAAGTACGGAATCCGTACCTGAAGTAAATAATGTAATACCCGAAATTATAACTCTAAATATTATTCGTCACACTCTTTCTGTTTGACTAATTAAACAAAATAAAATTAAATATAAGTTTAATAAAAAAAATTAAATTGAATAACCATTAAATTTTATAATTTTGTTATATATGTATGACCATTAATTTCTATACGGTATTGCCACTACTGACTTTAATAAAATTAACCAGTTCAGCTGCCTTGTTACTTTATTATTTTACAAAACACATACGGTCACTTATTGTTCGACAAGGATACTAGTGCAATTCAGGGTCCATTAACAATTAATTTAAAAATAAACAAACAACATATCAGTATAATAAAGTGTTTCTTACTGTTCAGTTTTTTTTATTACTAACAAATATATATATACATAACGGATCATGTAAGGGTTCTCTTACTTTGTTAAAATGCGAATTTTTTTTTTTTTTTTGGTTTTTTTTTAAACAACTAAAAAAAAATATTTAATATTTTATGGAACTGAAATTTTTTCATAATATAATGTTTTGGGCGTGTTTTGAATACCTATACCAAAAAGTGGTGGTACAGTCTGCCCAGACTGTACATACATATTTTGTTATACGTACCCAAATCACATCCAAAATACTGTATTATGTAAAAATTTCAATTCCATAAATATTTTTTTAGTTCTAACAAAGTAAGGGAGCCCTCACCTGATCCTGACCCTGACCCTATATATATATATATATATATATACACACACACACACAATACACACACACACATATATATATATATATATATATATATATAGTTCGGATCCAGTCCGAACTTCCGCATTTTGTTAAAATGCGGACCTTTTTTTTTTGCTTTTTTTGGAACAACTATAAAAAATTATGGAACTGAAATTTTTACATAATACAGTGTACAGACATATTTTGTTATATGCATCCAAATCACACCCAAAATACTGTATTATGTAAAAATTTCAATTCCATAAATATTTTTTTAGTTCTAAAAAAAAGCAAAAAAAAAAATCATCCGCATTTTAATCCAATCCAGACTCCCGGACTGGATCCAAAATCTATATATATATATATAGTCAGATTACTAACGTATATATTATATCCATATATATATTTATAATGATCTGATTGCTAACCTATATATTATATGAAATCATATATATGTATAGTGATACTGCTAATAATTATATATAATATACCTTACCTGAAATCACAAGTCACGACCCAATAATCTGATTTCTTCTTTTGCGCGTCGCCTCGCGCCTCGCGCCCTCGCCTCTTTTCGTTCTTCTCCTTAATTAGTTTGTATTAAATATGTTATATAGAAGATTAGGTTTTAGTTATTATTATTAATTAATATATTTTATTAACTTTTCAAATTTTAATAGAATTTAAAATTACACAATATAAATTAGACCCAATTCGTATTTAAAGGCTCAATTTTATCAAATTACTTTATTCATCATTTATTAATATTTATTAGCTCAAAAGTAATGACTAGTTTGAGCAAAATGAAAGATAAAGTAGAATTAATATTATTTAAAATAAAATAATTTTTATTATTTAATTTTTATTTATTTATTTATTTTACCGGGTATTACATCACCTACCCCTTAAAAAGAATTCCGTATTCGGAATCAAAAGAATAGAACGTACCTAATTATCAAAAAGATTTGACTACTCCGCTCGAATAGACTCCTCCATCTCCCAAATGGCTTCTCGCTCCGAATAATTCCTCCACAAAATCTTAACAAACGTAATAATCTTCCTCCTCATAACCTTTTCTTGACGATCCAAAATCGCCTCGGCTTGCTCCTCACAAGTAAGATCCTCCCGAATCTTATCGAATGGATATTGCACCATGTGCAATGGATGATAATAATAACTCCTCAACACCAATACATGGAACACATTGTGCACATGAGCTAGCTTTGGAGGCAAAGCTAACCGATATGCAACCTCACCAACCCTCTCCAGAATCTCAAATGGACCAATATAACGCGGATTAAGTTTCCCTTTCAACCCAAATCGCCGAATACCCTTCCAAGGAGAAACTTTTAGAAACACATGCTCATCAGGTTCAAACTCTAAAGTCCTCCTATGCTTATCAGCATAACACTTCTGCCGTGATCGAGTCAACTTCAATTTCTCCTTATCCACCGCTACCTTCTCCGTAGTGATTTGGACTAACTCAGGCCCTTCTATGGCCTTTTCGCCAATCTCATCCCAACAAGTTGGTGCTCGACATTTCTACCATACAATGCCTCAAACGGAGCCATTCCAATACTTGCATGTCAGCTGTTGTTATAAGCAAACTCAACCAGGCTTAAGTAATCATCCCAATTACCTAAACACTCAAGTGCACAAGACCTCAACATGTCCTCTAATGTCTGAATAGTTCGTTCGAATTTCCCATCAGTTTGCGAATAAAAAGAAGTACTGAAACATCAAAGATCATGGTTATACCAAATCACAGTTCATGTTCATAATCATACTAATAAGTTCATCTTTGCACTACGGGCCTAAAGATATCCATCAACAGTTCGTCTTTGCACTACAGGCCAAATATATTCAACAACAGGTCATCTTTACACTACGGGCCAAAGATATTCAGCAACAGGTCATCTTTGCACTACAGGCTAAAGATATTCAATAACAGGTCATCTTTTCACTACAGGCTAAAAATATTCAACAACAGGTCATCTTTGCACTATAGACCAAAGATATTCATCAACAGGTCATCTTTGCACTACATGCCAAATATATTCAACAACAGGTCATCTTTACACTACGGGCCAAAGATATTCAATAACAGGTCATCTTTGCACTACATGCTAAAGATATTCAATAACAGGTCATCTTTGCACTACAGGCTAAAGATATTCAACAACAGGTCATCTTTGCACTACAGGCCAAAGATATTCATCAACAGGTCATCTTTGCACTATATGCAAAAGATATTAAACAACAGGTTATCTTTGCACTACATGCAAAAGATATTCAACAACAGGTCATCTTTGCACTACAGGCCAAAGATGACTTTCGTTATAATATAAGCATGAGGATAATGACCACGCTATAAGTATCAATCAAACGAAATCAAGGATAAATATTAAAGATTTTTAATTTATCTAGAGTTTAAAAATATCCAAATTGTCAACATGATACTACTTTGTGGAGTAAAATTCAAGAATAATATTCACGTATCAAAAATAATTTGGACAGAAAAGAATCAATTTTTCATCATGAATAGTACCCTATAAATAATACTTCGTGAATAGTACCCCGTGAATAGTATCCCATTAATAGTACTTCGTGAATAGTATCCCTATATTCGTAAATAGTACTGTATACGTAAATAGTATCGTATACATAAATAATGTCATATACATGGATAGTGTCGTATACGTGAATAGTGTCGTATACGTGAATAGTAACCCTGACATGAAAAAGATAAAGTTTCACAATAAAATTCATATCAATATTTCGGTATAATGATATTAAAGGAAATAACATCATTTATTTAAAAAAAATAACATCCCTTACCTCAAAGGACAAGTACTTCTAATTGAAATATCGGATATAATGCTGAAGAAAACTTGCACTGCTTATTAACTCTCAAAGTATCTAAATACTCATAAAAATACGCTCTATATTGTAGAGAGGGAAAACTTCTGATTCTGGTGTGATTTTCAATTCTAACATAAGCATCCTATTTATAGGAAAATGCTTAGAATGTCAAAGCAGAAAATTTAATAAAATATTAATATTTTTATTTATTTTTTTCTTATGCACACCACATCACAATCTCAGCACTCCATAATTGGGGCCACTAAATTCAGCAAAATCAAGAGGTAAAAAGAACAAGTGGGTCCCACCCCTTGTTTATAATTTAAATAATATTCAAAACCTTCAATAATTCATAATAAATAGCCATTTTATCAGAAAAAATACGAAACTTATGTCCATTCCATATGAAATTTAATTCTCTACAACTTTGTAGAACAATTTTTTTCCAAATACCGAACAAAAAATGACTCGAATTACATACAGATGAAATCTCATAGCATTCCATCCTTGGAAATTTACTTACAAACCAAATCCACCGCACACCCACTTTGGTCAACAAAAATCATCATATTTCACACACAAGTGGGGCCCACTCAATTAGAAAAATCATCCACAAAATATTTTACACGTTTTAATCCTCAAAAATACCATTCAGACCCAATTTTTACTCTCCCTCCTCATTTTATTCATATTATACGAATTTAGTGTAAAAATATCACCATTATTATATTATTATATTATCACATTATATATTTATAATGTAATATAATAATATATTTGAATGTATTATTTTATCAAAAAATATAAAATATCAATTTTTAATAATTAGTCACCTTTCTAAAAATTCCTCCATTTATATCCCAATTGAATACATATTTTCCTTATCATTTTTATCAATAATTAATTATTCACAAGTAATATTACAAAACCATAATATTGACAACCAGGTCATTCCCAGGAAAGAGGAGGCTTTCCGATAAGGATTTCTCCTTACTGGCTCACAATTAGGTGACCAAACTCCTTTCCTAGAAAGAACTTCCTTAGACATTGTCAATAATTCTATCTAATAATATTATTCAAATAATATGAATTATTGATCTGATAATGAGAGATAATGTGCAGTGATAATTATTGAATTAACAATAATATAAAAATATTGTGTGCTACTATGTAACAACGCGTATTTCTTTACTTTATCTGACGGGTATTCCAACAGTTTTAACGGTAACCGTTACGCCGTTATTATTAAAAAATTTGTTCATGTAGTTTTCTTCATCCGATAATTTTTCATTATGGGGTCCACAAATGATTGTTCCGTCGTACGAATATTCCCCGACATCAAGAATATTTCACGACGAAACGAATATTTCCCGACAACAATGAATATTTTATAACTACTTGCTTATTTTAAAAAAATTACATATATCACCCTTAACTTTAAACTTTTATCAATTTAACTATTTACTAAATAGAAAAATTGAATACTTTTATTTCATAAAATTTAGGGTCTTACAATATCTCTATGTGAATTACAATTAAAAAGGATTTAAAGCATAAGTTCTCTGTCAAATTACATACGGATCTCTATCCTAGACACAAATCATGAGTTCCATCGCCATGAAGAAAGCACAATCACATGATATTATGATCAGATCTAAACCTATAATCCATCTATCGAGTTCATATAGAGTATCACGATAATTGTTGATCGGGCAATTAATCAATTACACACAAATCATAATATACAATCACATGATAATCAACAAAAACTAGCAAGGAAGTATATCAATAAAAGTTACGCAAGAAGTTCTATGATAATCTTAAATAGAAATTAGTTCACGGTTGAATAAAAATCATAATCCACAATTGAAATAACATTCAAGAATAGAAAATAGGAGATAGAGTAGAGAATAAAATCTGTTGAAACAGTCTTTGAATCTCTTCTGGAGCTCCTAAGGTGAATTAGTTGTGCTCCTTCAATTGTTTCAATGCCTTGCAATCTTTCTCCCAAACTAGGGTTTTAATCCTAAAGCTAATGGAATCTAATACAACTAAAATCCCCATAATATGCTAAATAATAACAACTATTTATAGTCTATAACATAAATCCAAGTCTTACTAAAAATTAAGGAATCAAATTTGCAATATATTTGGCTACAAAGTCAAGAAGTCAACTTTGGTCAACCCCCGAAGTGGCGTGGCCGCGCTGGAAATAACTTGGAATCGGGCACGGTCCCGCCCAAATGGCAAAGAGAATTTTCTGAGTCTGGAAGCGTAGCGTGGTCGTGCTCAAACGTACTAGAAATGGGTGCGGCCGCACTAGTCATTTTTTACTGCAACGTCTTTTCGTAAAATGGTCATAAATCTCTGCATCCGAACTCTAATTGAGACAATTCAAGATGTTTCGAAAAGATAAGGAGTAGATCAAAAACTTTTATTCTTTGAGAATCACTACTACAAAGTACTAAATAGACAACACTTAAACCACAACGTTTTTTATAAAAATATTGTGGTATTTTTTTTACAATATTTTTTTTAAAAAATGTTGTAGATATATATACAAAACTGTTATCTATTTAAAAGACATATTTTTTTTTGTTTTAACTAGATAACGTTTTCTTTAAAACGTTGTCTATCAAAAAAAACACTGAAGCTCTAACTGAACACTTAAAATTACGCGAAAGTGAAAACACGGAGCTCTATCAGTATGTTTTCTCCTATTTTGCCCTAGCTGCTCCTCAGCCTCTTGCCCTCTTGCCTCTCGACTGTAAGGGGGGAAGTGATGAGCTGCTTTTTCTTTGTTTCTCTCCCGCGGATTGTAGATGGTATTGGAGTCGAATCTGGTGCCGTCGGCTTCCACGAGCGAGTTGAAGGTGTTTTATTTGAAGATGAAGGTGGATATTGCAGTGACAGAAAAAAGAGGGGGTTTAGAGATTGAGGATGGTGTGTTCAGCTAGAATTTTAGCTATTCCGTATCCTATATCACCATTAATTTCCTATAATCCGTGGTTCTCGAGCTCTAGATTTCATAGAGGAAAGCTCAAATCTAACCTAAAATGGCGATCGATATTATTAGGGTCATACAGGAAATGGAGTCTGCTCACAGCCTCACCTATAATATTGGGCGGAATTATCGACACTGTGATCGTTTGCAACTTCCTCTTTCGCAAAACTGTACAATATTTTTCTCTCTTAATTTCAAACCCTAGATTTCTTTTACCGATTTCGATTTGATTTGGCATGTTTCATAATTTTCCCTTCTATAATCTATATATTGTGTTATTATTATTGTCATTTTCCACAGTAGTCTTATGGCATTCACTCATCTTGTCTGGAAGATTGTAACTCAATAGTAATATTTTAATTTTAAGTACTGGGTTGCTAAGTTAGGCTTAGAGTTTCGTAAGGCAGCAATATATAGTTGAATTTGTGTTTATTGAGTTTTATCTTACATTACTTTTCAGTTTCATTTCATTTTTGTGTATCTTTTCAAGATTCATACAGAGTTCTATAATTTTATAAGGAACAAGCTTAGAATTTCATTATAATTTGGGAAATGTATATGGTTTGTCAAACTTTATGGAGTCTATGATAAATTAACACAGTAGGATGAGCGATTAAAGCTGTAGAGCATTTACAATAACGATTGTTCTAATTTTAATGTTCTGAATCATGACAGATTTTGGGATGGTACCTAACCTTGTCAGTATTTATGTAATGATTGGTGAAAAAATAAATCTACATATCAAGCCGTGGGTCTGAACCCAACGTGAAATGAACCAGCTTTCATTCAAAATTTTGCTCATGTGAGCAATAATAATTGGAAACAAATCGATATTTATTAAGCTATTGAAATTACTTTAAACATTTTGTTAGCCTTAACATCAGAATTGGATATTGATAGTTTAAGCAGTCATTAGGATGTCACTTATTAAAGGAACAAAGTTATCAGAATGTGTACCCATATAACTGGTGTTCTGCTGCCTAATTTACTAAAATTGATGTTGCTCAGAGTATGGTGCTCTTACCTCCTCCCGGGCACTCCCCAAACAGTACAAGAGAGGAAATATATTGGCATTGTACTGAGATTGCTTGTATATTATTTGAATCAGTCAATCTAATATTTACTGGCATGTTATTAATGTAGGGTGCTTCCCCTAAACCACAGCCAAGGAAGGAAGGCACGACGTCATCAAACAAGTAGAGAAATAGAAAAGCAATATGTGCATCTCCTGTTTGTTGCGTATGTCAGTTGCAAATGTACATTTAAAATTTCCATCTGGAACATGAAGTTTTAGTTAAAATGGATCTGTTACATCTTGCATCACTCTCTGAAATACTAAAATGTAAGTTTTTTGTATGTTTTTCTAAGTAATCATAGTTGTTTACTTACCGAGGTTGGATTTTGCTACTTTTCAAGTATATGTAGGTATTTTAGGAATTCCTATGGATCATTGAATATTCTTCAGTTACCTATTTGCGCAATTCCTTTGGGCACTTGTGTTCCAAAAATTGGAGAGGCAAATCGACGACCATTAGCGATGTTGAGACCAAGTGCCTCTCTTAATGCAACATTAAATTTGTTAGTCCAAGGTTTGCATCTTGTTTGATAACAATATGTTTGCTTAAACAAAAAATATTTTCAGGACTGTTCTTTTGGAAAATGACTTGAGGTGAAACATATGTTTCCCTATTACTGTAGTTACTTGGGAGCTGGGTGGAAAATCCCTTGGATCTTACTAAATTATTTATTAAATTTTGCTTTGTTTTACTTGTCAAAAAGAAAAAATAAGTTGAGTTGTTTTGGATGAATTTAATAGCATGCATTATTCATGCTTCCATTTAGCATGACATCTTTTCTTAGCTTAAAGAAGAATATTTTAATAGAGAGATTACAAAGTAGAGGTGGACAAATTGGCCTAACATATTTGATTTTTGAAACTCTAGTGACTAGTTCTCATGATTAATAGGTATGATTTATTTGGTGCCTTCAGGAATTATATTTATAGCCATTGAAAAATCGACTTAATTACAAAAGAGAGTAAATAGATCTTTTTCCACATTTGTACTTTAGTGGGGGGATTCATTATGTAGCTGATGAGTCCACTTCACTGTATGCAAGTGCAATCAGATGATCAAAAGAAGTTGCTAATAATTGTAACTTGTAATTTTTTCTTTAGGACTAGGTTCTCAAATCCTTTAAATGAAATAATTTCAAATAAACCAATATCAAATTTTTAACAAGCCCACATGATAGCTGATAAGTGGGTTTTACACCTACTTATTAAATACTAATTCACGCAAATTATGCCCATCTCAAGTACATTTTTGTGTGTTTTTAGTTGCATTTTATGTTATTTTGTATTGCATTTACTTAAAACTCCTTTGGTGTAAAAGTGCAGGATATGGCATAGTTTGGTGATGTAAATGGCGTGAGGCTGTTGGATGCATGGCATGAGGATCAAGTGGAGCAGGAGACTAAGCATGGATGGATAAAAGAGTGAATAGCAGAACAAGTCAGTAGCAGTAGCATAACCAGAATCAAGACTGCAAAAGCCGCGCGGCTATACAGGCCAGCACACGCGCGCCCGTGCGACCACCCGAGTTGCAGAGAAACTGCAGACCGCACGCCCGCGTAAGGATTACGAAGGAAGGCCGCGCGCCCGCGCGCGATGGCTGCTACTGCTGAGCTGTTTATTTAATTTTTAATTTTAAAGGTTGTAATTAATTAAAAACGATTTCTGACTGGTGTCAGATGTATCATTCAGTACTTTTTACGTATTTTCATATTGAAACTAGGGTTTACACTTTGGGAGAGATTCCAATGGAGAACGAAGCCTAAATTTTATCTTTTCTGATTCTTCATGGGATTTCCAATCAATGTGGATAACTCTTGTTATTTTGTTGGATTTATATGAGGATTTGAATGTTAATATTGGTTTATAATCAGCAATTGGGTTTGATCGTTTCTATCCCTTCTCTTTTAATTGTTTGCTTATTAGCCATGTTTAGCTTTGATCCCATAATGGCTTTTGGTTCAGTCACGAACTAAACTCCATTATGGGATTCTAATGGATTTTAATATGTAGTTCAATTGCATGCTTGAATAATGGACTGTTTTGCATATCATAAGGAATTTCTATCATGGTTGTTTTGCATGCATGAATGACTGATCACCATTCGTTTTCAGTACTTGTATGGAATTGACAATGAACATACGAGTATGGATTTTAATCATGATATCATACGTATATGAGGCTGTTTTGCATGGCTTGTGTATTTCGTGAACCAGATAGACATATATTATTTCACCGTATGAGTTAATATAAGGGCTTGTGCTTAAATTCAATATAGTTGCAATTTTAAATAGACATATAGTGATTTTTGTTATATTGATGATTACATGGTGTCTATCGCTTGTGGATACTATGTGAGTAGGTCATAGTGCATTGAAAAATGGCTATGACTATTTTAGTGCTTTTGACTACTTTTCTGTGATATGTAGGCAATCTTGCATGATGGTGGCAATTAGATGAAGTATTAAATGAAGTTAGGATCCCATTATTTCCAGATTTGCTTTATTACATTCTTATTCTCATTTTAGTTATTATTTGCATTTAGAATAAATTCACAATTATAATCATTAGTTTAAGCATATAAAAATAGTGATTTAGTTAATGCATAAGAGTTTAAATTAAACAACTTTCTCAGTGGGACAATACTCTACTTACTCTGTATTACTTGTTGACACATGTATGCTTGCATGAGTTAGAGCTCTTTTTTTAGAACTGAAAAAGAGGCAACAAGTTTTTGGCGCCGTTGCCGGGGAAAGGCGTTTAAATTTAAATAATTATCATCAATTTTAAGCTATATTGTATGACTTAGACATATCTATTCTTATCTCATTTCTATTTTTTTTGTTTTGTTTGTGGTTTCAGGTACTTGTAGATTTTTATGCACACGCGTTCATCTAATTCTGAATTAATACCAGCGCAGAATAACATTAACGGAAAAGGTTGGAAAGCAAGTGTGCGGAGAAATTTACAAGCTCAGTTGGAAAGTACTATATCTAACATGGCAGAAGAACAAAGAGAGGAGCACAAGGCTCTAAGGGATTATTCCATGCCGAATATAAATGGACTACAGTTGAGCATAGTCAGGCCGACGATAGCAGCGAACACTTTTGAGATAAAATCGGTCACTATTCAGATGGTGCAGAATTCGGTACAATTTGGGGGTGCTGCTATGGATGATCCAAATGAAAACCTATTGAGTTTTATAGAGATTTGTGATACATTCAGATACAACGGTGTGATGGAGGATGCTATCAGACTTAGGCTCTTCCCATTCTCATTGAGGGATAAGGCGAGGAATTGGCTCCATTCTTTGCAGTCAGGGTCAATCACTACATGGGAGGACTTAGCACAAAAATTCTTAGCCAAGTTTTTCCCAATGGATAAGACTGCAAAGATGAGCACAACTATCTCTCAGTTTGAGCAACAACAGGGCGAGTCCTTATATGAAGCATGGGAGAGATATAAAGAGATGCTGAGAAAGTGTCCGCATCACGGTATGCTGGATTGGATGGTAATCAATACGTTTTACAATGGATTGGGTTGGCAATCGAGACCTATTGTAGATGCAGCTGAAGGAGGGGTTTTATGGGCAAAGAGCTATGACAAGGCCTATACACTTATCGAGACTATGACAGCGATTGATTTTCAGAATCCTACATCTCGGATGCCACAGCCCAAGGTTGCAGGTTTGTTGGAGGTAGATGCTATTACTCAGTTGTCGGCATAGATGGCAGCGATGGAGAAGAAAATAAATACACTGGCAGAGAGCAAAGTGAAAACAGTTTCCTTCGCATGTGAGATTTTTACAGGGTCACACTCGACAGATCAATGTGCTATCAGCTCGGAGTCGGTACAGTATGTGAGTAATTACAGGAAAGACTAAGGACAGCTTTAGAACACATACCACCCCAACAACCGAAATCATCCAAACTTCAGTTGGTCAAACAATCATGGGAATCAGGAGAATTAGTTTCAACCGAATCAACAATTTTAGTCACAGCCATCTCAGCCACAGTTTGCACCAAAACCACCATTTTCGCCGGGAATTTCTCAACAACAACAACATAACACTCCAGCTGCACCTCAGTAAGAGAAGAAATCGGAAGTGGAGGAGATGATGTTGAAATACATGGCGAACACAGAAGTTATGATCAAAAGCCAAGCAGTGGCAATTAAAAATTTGGAGACTCAGATGGGGCAGATGACGAGCATGCTTAACAACAGGCCCCAAGGTTCTTTGCCAAGTAACACAGAGACCAATTCAAGAAGAGACGGGAAGGAACAGTGTCAATCAATCACATTAAGATCTGGGAAATATCTTGCAGGTATTGCTAGTCGCGCGCCATGATTACACTAAGGAGCCCGCGCGGCCGCGCAAGGTAGAGCAAGTGACTGTTGAGAAGGAAAATCTGGAAAATTCCGAGGTATAACATGAAGAGAAAGAGAAAGAGAAAGCAGGGTCAGTTGAGAAGCCTATGAGTGAAATACCACCAGTTCACCCTCAGGTTCCGTATCCGTAGAGATTAAATAAGCAGAGGGAAGATAAGTAATTCAGCAAGTTCCTGAAGGTATTTAAAAAGATGCAAATCAACATACCTTTCGCTGAGGCATTGGAACAAATGCCAAGTTATGCAAAGTTCTTGAAGGGTATATTGTCAAGGAAGAGGAGATTAGACGAGTTTGAGGCGATAGCCTTGACAGAGGAATGCAGTGCAGTGCTTCAGCATAAATTACCTCCTAAGCTAAAGGATCCGGGAAGTTTCACAATTCTGTACACAATCGGGAAGATGAGTTTCAGTAAGTGTTTATGTGATCTTGGGGCAAGTATAAATTTGATGCCCTTGTCAGTATTCAATCAATTGGGATTGCCGGATCCAAGACTGACAAACATTTCATTATAGCTAGCTGACAGATCCATCACGTATCCACGGGGAATTGTTGAAGATGTGTTGGTAAAGGTGGAAAAATTTATCTTTTCGGCTGACTTCATCATTTTAGATTACGAGGAAGACAAAAGCATACCAATCATACTGTGGAGACCATTCTTAGCTACAAGAAGGACTTCGATAGATGTGCAAAAAAGGGGAACTCACGATGCGTGTACATGATCAAGAAGTTACCTTTAATGTCTTCAAACCCATGAAGTTCCCATTAGATGAAGAAGAATGTTTCTGGATTGATTCGGTGGATAGAGGCCTAAATGATGAGGTACAGAATTGGGTAAACAATGAACCATGGAGTTGTGTACTTGGTGAAAATCCAGAGTTGAAGGTAAAACCATTGATGAAAGCTGAAGTCATTAAATTTCAGGGTGAGGTGGACAGGCAAGAAGTCACCTCAATTCTTCCTTTAACTTGAGATTCAAAGACAGTCAAGCTAATTGACTATAACTTAGCGCTTGATGGGAGGTAACCCATTATTTCTGTCTCTATTTTCTTTTTAATAATTCAGTTAGGTTGATTTGGTTAGCTAATTTTTATTTCATGTGTGATAGTTTGTCTGTTTTGCATAATTGAGTGTGTAACATGATTTGCATTGAGAATGTTGAAATATGCATGACTTTCTTTGGTCTTTGATTCTTGTCTTAACAGTGGGCATTAATGTCTATGTAGGTATCAGCAATTGAAGGCATCACTGATATGCAGATTGGAGTTTAACATCAGCAGTGCAGATATCAGAATCGGCCGCGCAAGGACTGCAGTACAAATGAGCACGCCCACGCGACATGCCAATCACTGCTTAACTCATACTCGTGCGCCCGCGCACGAAACACATTGAATACCTGCGCGGCCACGCGCGACACCGGACTGAGACAGTTTTAAAAAAGTTTAAAAACATGTTGGGGACTATTTGGGCTCTCATTTGAAATCATAATAGAAGCGCAATCATCTCAGTCTCCATAACGCACGTCTCTTTGTCTCTATCAGTTACAATATCGAAGCCATCAATCTCTCCACCACGTGATCATCCACGATTTCATCCACGTTCTAAATCTACCCACGCCTCATCAGTACATTATAAAGCTAGGGTTTCTGATTGGGTTTGTAGAAACAAGTTTGGGGGTCATCAAATCATACGCTCTCCTTCATTCTCAGTCAAATCATCTACATTATCTTTATCTTCTACAAATGGGTCCTAAGCGAGCTCGCTCCATTTCATCTTCTCATTATCTTCCTCTGGCAGTCAAGGGGAAGACATTGTCGATCATAACAAATTTTTGAATTTGGAAGCTCATCAGGAGTATTACAGAATTTTGGCGAAGACGTTTGTTAAGGAACGCAGTTTCAAACCGAAAGGACAAGATGGGCAGCTATGTGCCATAATCCATGAGAGAGGATGGGGTGGACTGACTGCCACTCCCACGCCCATTCCGATGAGCATAGTTTGAGAGTTTTATGCCAATGCCAAGGTCACCATGAGCTGTATCTCTATAGTTCGCGGGTTCGAGATAGACTACAGACCCCCCGTCATCAGAACCATTTTCAGACTCACTAATACACCGCTAACAGGGACTGCCAACTGGGTCACCGGTGCACATATGGAAATAGACTTGGAATTGGTGATTGCAGAGTTGTGCGTGCCTGGCACGAAATGGACGTATAAAACTGGCACAAATCAGCCACACATATTCCCAACCGCAGCCCTGAATCGATACGCAAAGGCGTGGAATCTGTTCATCTATGCCAAGCTAGTGCCTTCGTCTCATCAGCACGAGATCACAGCGGAGAGAGAAATTATTCTGTGGGGAATAATCACCGGGAAATACATTGACGTTGGCCATCTCGTTCATCAGAATATGTTGCGATATCTGCATGACAAAATGACGTTGGCCATTTTGCATGAGATGTTGGTAAAAGGTGTTACTCCTACCGGAAGACAATATGTTTCTTTGGTTAGTGGTATGTGTAGAGTGGGAAATATTCGAGGAGCTTTCAAGCTTAAAGATGAAATGGAGGCACTTGGTGTTACCTCACGAAATGTAGCTGAGAGTGCTATGGTTAGAGGGCTTCTGCAGCAGGGGAAGATGGAAGAAGCAGCGTTGGTTCTTGACTGCATGCTTCGGGGTCAACTTATTCCCACTATTGCTACTTTTACGAGTCTAATGCATATGTTCTGCAAGAAGAATAACTTTGACGAGGCTTTTAAGTTAAAAGGTATAATGAAACTTCATCGTGCAAAGCTCGATGTTGTTGCTTATAATGTCCTCATCAGTGGCCTTTGTGCTAGTGGTGAAACTGTTCGTGCATTTGAACTATATGAAGAGATGAATCAAAGGGGTCTCTGCCCCTAATACCACCACATTTGCTGTTCTCGTTAAGGCTGTTTCCGAAAAGAACAATCTTGTGAAGGGTGAAATGCTTCTGATGGATATACAGGAGAGGGGACTGATATCTCTAGATTGGAGTACCCAAGATGTGCATGAAGGTTTGATGGTTGCTATGAAGAAACTAAACTTCTTAAGGCACAGAAGACGTAAACCTAATACTAAAAGTGGGTAACAAAGCAGTGCCACAATACACTGAGAATTCAAGAATTGTATGTCATTAGTCCGATCCTTTGTAGGAACTACCCACATAATAGAGCTACTGGCTGGATCAGTTTTTTGGAGGCTTACAGCCTATAAAGATACTTGGTGGGCTTCAACTATAAAAGAGATCAGGTATAATGCATAGGACTAGTCTGGTTCACCTAACAGCTCGAACCTTTTAATTGTCCATTCTTTTCAAATTTCCTGTTTAATATAAATTCCTTTCTAGCATCATTGTTTACAACTTCTTTTTTCTTAACTTGTTTGTGTAGTTATCCATGGATATCATTTGAATCACAATTTTAGTTCAAACGGTGAGGAGCATAATTGGTGTTTCAATTTCTGACGCTGTGAGTGGAAGCATTGGCATGCCGAGTACATGATCAAGTTAATGTTCCCACATTGGTTTGGCTGAAACAATGGCTGCACGTGCCATGTAAGCCATTATTTGTCCTAGTTTCCTTCTCCGTATTTTACCTTTGGACCAGTCAGACTGAAATCAGCATGGCTGTTCACATTGTCGTTTCAATTGTTTGTCTAGTAATCAGAGTCTACCTCTATCACAGTAATAGTAGTAAAATCACGTTTAGTTCCTCTACTATATGTAAGAGAGAAATTTGATGTTCATGTTAAACTTTACGAAGAATAGATATGTTTTCAGCAAAATTTGGTAATTTTTTTAAAATTTCTTGTATTCGCGATATAATGGTACTTCTGTTAAGAGCTGGGAGTCCACAATAAATACTTAAAACTAAAGATGTATGTATAATGATTAATAACCTTTAAGGTACTGGATTTTTTTTATTATTTCTTTTTGGTTGAATGCTCCTGAAAAGATAGTGGATCTGAATCAGTATCTTTGTAGCCCAATATCTTTTCCTTGGAGCATGTTGTTAATTGGAGAATTCTGGTTGTACAAATAACAAATGAAACCAAAATGATCAGAAGAATATTGTATTAGGCATCAGGATGTTGTAAATAACTTAATTAATTACTGGCTATCCAGTTATGAAATATCTATTTATAGGCAAGTAAAAGATAAGAATGATACAAGTGGAAATCGAATTATGTTTTGAAAAACTGATGGAGTAACTTATAAACTTGCATCAGATTGAACTCATGTAATGAAGGCAGGAACTTCTGGATTCTAGTCACAAAGTTTTTGTTCCGTCAGACTATTAGATTTTAGGTACTATAGAGCAAAACAATTATTATTATTATTATTATTTTTATCCATCGGTCAGTTTTCATGCTTCCTGTTTCAACAGAAATATTGGCGAATAGACAAGGGTGTATCAGTGTCTCCAAATACAGGCTTGTCATTCTTGTGGTGTTGTCAATCCAAAAGATAATAAATTATGCATGGTGGTATGACTTATTAGTAGGCATGGTTTTCAAATCTTTTGCTCTTGGATTAACATGGTAATGTTCTAATTGGTGCGAGAGGACTCCAAATCCCTTCCATCAAGACGATTTTGTTGACATTATATCAAATAGATGTTCTATTAAATATCTTACAATGCGAAGTTTCGTGAACTGTGACTAGATTTTCTCATGTTCTTTCCAAGATGGTCTGATTTCCTTGCTCTTTATTTCTTGTTCCTTTTTCAGGGTTGGGCGGAGAAGAAGATGAAATGCAGCAGTTTTTCTTTATTTTGAGGGGATATAGCATGGATAGGTGAAAGAGAAAAATTCAGACTATCAAGAATAAAGGTATCAATATGATCTTGTCCCCTGACGTCCAAATTCGACCATATATTTAGTGCACTTTAAGCTTATCTAATTTAGAAATTCTCTAGAATTTATTCTCTTATATTTTTGCATGTTCTTTGCATCATTCCATTGGATTGTCAACTGACGACCCAAAAGTACATTGTTCACCTTATCCGTTCCAAAATTAGAGTTGTATTTTATTTTTTTGTTCATTTCAAAATAAGAGATACATTTCTATTTTTAGACCATAAAGTGACATGAAGTTCCAAGCATGTCATTACTTTTATATTATTAGTTGATTGAGTACTGTCATTGCCTCTACCACTACATTTCTATCAAATGTTGAGGAAAAGTTTAAAAAATTAATTTTTTTTCTTAGAAGTCATCGTTTTACAATTATCTCTTACCAGGTTGATAGTCCGTGCAATGTACGAGTGTACGAGTTTGTTTGAATAATAAATTTAATAGTAATTTGTTTCAGACAATATTAGAGAAAAGAATTAAAAAGAAATGCATTCATTGAACATTTATTAGTAAATTGAGTTTTACACCTTGTCTTTAACCGTAAAAGAAAATTACTTTTTAAAATAATTCTGCCTTTTTCTTCTTTTGTAAAAAAAGCACCATCATATCCAGGTGAGCTCCCAGCCTCATTGATATCCTTGGTCAACTATTGCTGCTGTGAAATGAGATCAGACAACCGTTCACTTCTCAAAACAATTGTACCATGTTAAACTTAAATAACAATCAATGTATTTAAGGTAGTAACATTATTAATCAGCTAAAGGCATATCATGTATGCTATAGCCAATTAATTAAGCCCCCATATCATACTCAATTCTGAAATGTAAAACTAATTCTTGTTGAAAATGACAAAACCAATAATCAAGTAACTTAACCTTAAACTCCCAGTCACTGAAGCATCCATTCAACAGAGAATGCTAGCACAACACCACATATAACAATATAAATAACATTAAACATCTAATTTAATTTTAAAATAAAAGCAACCAACAAATCAACTATGCATTTTTGTCTGCAACTAATCCAAGACAAACTTTTCTCAAGATTTTAAAGTAAGAGAGATCCATCTATTTTCATCTTGACCACCATTGAGTTTCTTGAAGGCGCTCTCACCATCATTCTCATTCCCACTTTGTTTGGTGGTGAGGTTGGCTTGATTTGATTTCATGAAGAAAATCTCTCTTCTGGAGATTCAGTTTTGTTGACATGTAGTTTGATCAAGCATAAATTTAGAGTAATTTCTCACTCGTTTGGAAAGTCCAATTGATCATATGGCAACGACTGCATCCACCTAATGACGGCATAAAATTGAGAGCATAAATTGATGAGTTTTTGAAAAGGACTCCCACTCAAACAATGAGAAGTCCAACATAACTTTTCAGTTGACATGAATTAATGTACTTATTATGTCATGCATGCATCAATGATCTCAAACATGTTGGACTTAATGAAACCCTTTTTGTTGGTCAATCAATAAGATTAAATCAAAACTATGCTTTGAGACATACCAAAATATATAAGCATGCTTGCTTAGCTCACACATACCTTGTTTTGTTGTTGCCTATATAAATATACATTGGCTTATATTATCTCTTTATATAAGTATTATTTACCAAAGAGTTTAGTAAAAATTAATTTTCTTGACTAATTAATCAAACAGCTAGGGGTAAAAAGAAAGAATTATAAAGTAACGGTGTCACATAATACATTCCAATTAAAGCAGATACGATGGTGCTTCCCAAAACTCAATGTTGAGTTTAAATTCAAATTTAATCGTGAAGTTATATTACTTTGTCCGTTTTACAAAAAAAATCTCATTCATTAATTTTATTTTATTACACAAAAGAGTTTATTTTTAAATAATTAGAGCTATGCATGGAATAGAAATATATATCAAGAATATTCACAAATTTTATAAATAGGACTCTTTGTGAACAGAAGGAGTACAATGTAATGCAACTAAAAACTAAATATATTCAAGATTTATAAACAATCGGTAAACTCTACTAAAAATTCATTAACAAAAAATTGGACCAGGATAATATACCTTGACTCTGCAAGGACTATCAATGAGTTATAATTCTTTTATATAGATATATATCCTATCAAGTAGAACATCAATAAGGTAGACGATATAAGGTTCTTTGAGTTGTTATGGATAAAGACAGACAACCTTAGACTAAATACCATTTTATGTAAAGTAAATAACAAATAAAAAGTTAACAATTACTCCCTCCTTTCCACAAACAGAAATCCATTTACAAAATTCATAAATAATAAGATTTTTTTTTGTTCCATATTCATCCAAAATTTATTTAGCCTTTATTTCAAATTAACAAAACTCAACTACTTTACTAATTTAGTATTGGAGATAGAAACCATCCCTATTTTGAGCTTCAATAGCAGCACGTGAACATATGCAAAATACACAAATAAAAAGAGCCAAAAGACATAACAATATCATAATCACATCTGATATGTTTACTCAAGGTTCACCACTCAGTTTAGTTCAGAGAACATGTCTTTCAAACTGGCTTAGTCATCCAATTATGTAACGAACTACAACAGAATTCTACGGCTAGTTTTCGCTTATATAGACCAATTAACCCAACATTTTATAAATCATTTTCTTTAGACGTCCCTAATGGAGACAGTCTTCTGTTTTCTCCTCCTGATTTTTCTGGACCAAGCATTAAGTCAACAATTTATATTAATACCATGTTTTTTAATCTGTCCCCTGCCTTAATTGGGGATTCTAATAATCCACAACATGAGTTCAACAACTTCTATGAGTTCACCAGAAGAAATGCAAGGAAGCATAAGCACAGAAGAGGCTGATGCAGGCTCAACAAAGATTCGTAGTGCAACACATGAAAATAACCAATGGGGAAACATCCAACCAATAGGATTTCCTTTCATTTTTGTCGTCAAACCTGCCTAACGTAAGGAAACTTAATTTGGCATGGGACTCTCCCCCTTGTCCAAGTGAGGTGTCCACTACTTATTCCACCAATAAGTGTTATACTTGATTGAACTGATATACATGTAAGGATTCTACTTCTAGCTAGCTTTGGCTAGAGCAAGGTGAAAATCGCGTCAAAAACATTAATTGTATAGTAATTAAGTGTGTTCTGGTGCATATATAAGCTTTATAAATCTAGACTTTAGTAGACATTTTCGTATTTTAAGTACAATACCATCATTATCAAGTAATATCATGTACAATCGGAGAAAAAAACAGAAGGAAAACTAAAACTAATGTGAATTATGAAATATCAAAGGTATAAAGTTTCTACAGTTAATAAAAATATGCAGTTCCAGCCCCTAGGCATTAGATAATATTGAGCCCGGTTTTATTTTTTAGAATAAAAGGTTTTCAAAAGGTAAGAAACAAATTGAGATGTACCTGGAATGGAATGATTCATAGTCCAGCCGACCAAATAATTTCAAAAAATTATATGAAATGAATCATCTAGCCTGAGAATTATCCACCGTAGCGCACATAAATTCTCTTCCATAGAAACCTTACCTGAATGAGAGACTTTGCTTACCATTCTTTTCATAGCATCATGATTTTCAGTCGAGGATAAATCGGAATTGGTCGTCTGATTTGACTGAAACTTTTATCAAACACCTTAGTTGCATGACGTAACTATTGTTGTTTTGCCAAATCAATTGCTCTTTGGCCTTTGCAAGGAATTTGAAAATTAGATATACAAATCAAATCAGATGGACAATTCCAAATATATGGAGATGGGGAGAAGAAAAATAGCTCACCTCTGTTTTGTTGCTACAATACCCCCAGATGTCATATTTATTTCTCCTTTAATACTCAGTTTCTCCCCTATTTCTTCATCCCTTTGCCAAGCAAGGTGCATGAAGAAGCTTTGTTTCAAAATTTTTGAGAGAAAACAAAACAGAGAAAAACAAAAAATGGGTTCAAAAATTTATTTTATTCTCAAATGTCGTATATGTTATACTCCCTCCATATAGGTCGTTTTAGACTTGTGCACAATAATTAAAAAAATGATTGAAAAACATTAACTATACTATCAATTGTCTATAATACCCTTCACCTCACTTATCTCACTCTCTCCTCAATAATAGATTAACAACTAGATACAAACCCCCGCGTTGCGGCGGGATTATTCAATTTTTTTAATAATAAATGTGTACGTACAATTAATAAATTAAAATATAATAAGAACATGGTAGATTGTTGTGCGATGATCAAATTTTATCCAGAAAAATAGATGAATATACATTGTAGGGAGTAGTGTTGAGATAAAGTAGTGATTTTATTAAATAATAATTAAATTACAAAGGATAATATCAAAACAGTTGATATTATCAAAATAGTTTAGAATTGTAGTGATTCAGGAGATTATAAATCTAAAATTTAGGGGAATGAATTAGGATTTGTTTTCATTCTCATTTGTTAGGTTAGTTGGACAATTTTGTTAAGAGTCTTAAGGAACATTAATTAGACAGGATACGTGTTAAATTGTGAGAATGACATGTGTCAAGTTATGGTATGTGTTTTAGTATATATAATAGATAATAGATTTCCTATAACTTACTCCTAAAAAAACTCAATGGTCACATTTACTCCTTTTTTTCTTTCTCTCTCCCCGTAAAACACCTTAATTATCAGATTTTTAAACTCCATTCTCTCCCTCACAATTTAATTTACGGTACTCCACTTGAAAACACTTTGTTTCATACTTATTTTTCATTTTACAATTGATCTAAAATAATAGATGGGCACAACATCATTTCCAAAATTTAAAGCAAATAAATCACCAAAAATAACATGACAGCAAGTTAAAAAAAGTTTGGGTAAAAAATCCTAAAAATCTCCAAGAAAACCTTTTGCTTTTCTTCCTTCATAGAAAGTTCACCTTCGTCATCTGAGATCTTGTTCAAATCGATGTCTGTATCTATCGATAAATTCAAATCGAAGTCTCGTGCAACTTTAAGAGTCTCACCAGTGGATTTATCTTTTAAATCGGAAGAAGAAAAAGCCACGCCTTTGTCATATTGAGGATTTTCTTTGCAATCCATGATGTTTGTGACTAAACAAACTCTGTGAGAAATCTCCATTAAAGAATTCATATATATGGAGGCAATTTTTTTTTGAAAAAATGAAATTTCTTAACACCATAATTAATCTGAGGAGAGGAATAGACCAAAGAATTTTGTTGGGAAAAGAGAAAGGCTTAAGACTAGAGGAGTAGTTACTATAATGATAAATATGGATCAAACAATTAGGTGGAGTAATAAGGGGCAATTTGAGAAAAATGATCAATTCTCCTAGATAACCAAAAACAACAAATAATTAGGAATATCAAAAACAGTCTAAAACGACCTACATATAGGAATGGAGGGAGTACCAAGTAAAAACATAGCATAATGAAAATCTTACAGAAGTTTCAAAAATTGATGAAAATATGGATATCCCTTTCCGTATATTAGTTTCAAACAACAATACAACTGAACAAAAGAAAAGCGAATTAGAGAAGTAAATACCTCTCACCGCCCCCAATGGCCTTCTATTTACTATTCAAATAGAGGGCAAATACCAGATAAACTACCCCAAAATAGACAACAAACCTGCAGACTATTAGGTTCCTCCTTGTACATGGACCAACACAATTCTAGAGTTAATGTTTTACCCCACCCTTCTCCTAACTCTTTTGCATCCACATCAGTTGCTGAATCTTGGTACAGTAAAACTAATACCATTTTAAATATATATATATATATAGTAAATATAGGCACATCAGTAGAAAAGCACTATTCTTTGTGTTATTCAGTCAATCAAATTAAGGATTTAAGTTATTTAGTTCACTGGATCAACTTTTAGTCAATTGGGACTAAAATAATATCTAATATAGTACATCTCATCCATCTCAATTTTCAAGATATACCACTAGAATCACTTGATATCACCACATAGTAAATCATAAAGCAACCAATAGCATTTTCATTTTATTTCTATCATGCTCCATTCTATCATACGGACATAAACATAATTTTTTTTTAAAAAAATAACACACACAAACGTTTAATCAAAAAATTATGCAGAAATATCAGGTTGCATGTGTATAACAAAATATTATAGTAAAATTGATGATAAAATAACAAAAAAATTAAATAAAAATATGGTAATTAGAAAATAGAAGATTTGGCTAATGGAAAGAAAGATATGATATATATATATATATATATATATAAATAAAGAGAGAGAGAGAGAGAGAGAGAGGAACCAAGCGACTTCGTTGTCACGCTCAACCTCGCCGACTTCGGCGAAGAAAGTTTTGAGAAGCAATTCATCGTTGACGGTGGTTGTACTGGCCTCTCCCATCCTCTCGCTCTCACGCACGCAAAAAGAGCTAAAAAACCCCAAATCGACTTCGTATTCGTTTGTTCTACAAAAGAAGTTTTGGATAAATTAGAGATAGAGAAGAAGAATTTTGAGATGCGTGTGGGAGGAGGGAGAGATACAGAAAGGGGAAGAAACTGAAGTTATGAGTAAGAGAAGAGGAAGAGATCAGACCAACTCGTAAATAACTCAGTGAAATTGAACGAAATTAACTTAAATTGATCAAGAGTCGACTCTAAATTGAGATCGTTTTTGCTGCCTTTATATATAAGGTATTGATTTAGAAACGGATGGAGTACTTTATTTTGCAATAATATGCTATTGGACATTGTGGCTTTTATTATTAACTACATTTATCAAAAAATTTATTATTTGCACTATATTCTGATTTTATTTCTCTCTAAAAGCTGAGATCAGAGTTCTTTAAACTATCTTATTCTGAAAGTTCACGGGAAATCGTTGAAGGAAGGGACTCGTAATGAGTTAGAACAGGTCAACGTGTCATTCCAATAAGTTGATATTGGAAAGAAGGTCTTGTACCTGCAGAAAGCCGAAGGTGATACATGAGACAGGTCAGGTGCATACTTTCTGCTGAAGGTCAGGCCGCGCCGGGATAGTTTTGAGGTTTCCCTGTTTAATATATGCACGCATATTTGACAATCTCAATAATTAAATATGCATCATTGCTTACATGAAATATTATTATTTATTATTTATTATGTTTAAATAATATTATAATATTTTTATGCCCTCATGTATTCATGTTAAAATTAACGTGATTATTTTATAATCAATTCATGTTCATAATTATATATTTTAATTTAAAATTTTTGAACATGATGTAATATATTATTAGGGCTTTTAAGATGTTACATGTAAATTTAAAATAATGTTAATTTTCAAACTAGATTAATATGTTTAACGAAAAATGAGTTTGATTATAATCATTTACATGCACGCGTGACTCTTTTATTGTTAAAATTAATAATCAGCCCAATGGAGGATTATTAATTGATTATTAATTGAAACAATTAAAGATTAAGAAAAGTCACATAATGTTACATTTAATAAATAAAGATTTTAATTTTACCCAACGGAGAAATTAGAATTAGAATTTATTAAATGGAATTTTATTGCATAAGTAGCATGTTTATTTCGTTTCTGCCCAATGGTGATGCGTGGATAAATGTGTTTTGTATTATATTATGGGGATGTTATTAGCATATTATTAATTGGACTAACGAAAGATTGATAATTATGCACCAACGTCTCATTAAAATCTATTTTTTGGGTGTTGTAAATAGATATTATCTAACTAACCGTTTGCCCTACAGTTGGTTTTTATTATGAATAATTATTAATTATTGTTGTACATTGTGGATTTCTTTTAGTTTTTTGTAAGCATGTTTATGAGCTTGATTATGTTTCGACATTGACTCTAACTAGTATTTCTGGGTATCTCTCTGGAATTGAAACCTTAAATGAAACTAATTTTACTGCTTGAAAAATGTAAGTGAAAATTGTTCTCGGCACTATGATTTTGGACTATGCACTACGAGTGGATCACCCTGCTCCACTTACAACTACTAGCTCAATTGAGCAAAAGGTTATTTATGAAAGTGGGAGCGATCCAACTACATGTCCCATGTGATTATGAAAAACTCTATCACGACAGCCATTCGAGGAGCCATTCCCGACTTTGAGAATGTTAAAGAGTACTTAACTTTAGTCGAGTAACAATTTAAGGGTTCTTCTAAAACTCATGCAAGTACCCTTATTTTGAAAATGCTTACTAGCAGGTATGATGGGGTTAGTAGGGTGCGCGAGCACATTATGATGATGAACGACATGACCTTTAAATTAAAGGGTATGGACATGGCGATTTTTGAGGGTTTTCTTATTCACTTCATTATGATTTCTCTTCCTGCACAGTTTGGTCCATTTAAGATCAATTATAACACGCAAAAAGAAAAGTGGAAGATGAGCAAGTTAATCTCCATGTGCGTCCAAGATGAAGAAAGGCTTAAGGTTGAAAAAACCTAATGTTGCTCATTTGACTACCATTGGATCCTATAAGAAGAATGCTTATAAAAATGACAAAGGTTTTAAGAATAAGGATAAACCAATTTCTACCAAAACAAATAAGACAAATTATTCAGGTAACAACTATGAGACATGTCCTAAATGTCACTTCTGTAAAAAGTAAGGACATATTTAGAAGAATGCCCTAAATTAAGAGAATGGCTTGAAAAGAAAGGTATATCGTCCATCAATTATGTAACTTATGAATCCTTTCTAATTGATATTCCTTCTAATACATGGTGGCTTGACACTGGTGCTATGGTTCACATTACTAATTCATTGCATGGATTCCTTTCAAAGAAGAAACTCTAATAAGGGGAAAGAATCATTAAAGTTGGCAAAGAAGAATTTATACGAGTTAAAGCTGTAGTAACTCTTCCTTTAATTTTGGAGAGTGATTTTCACCTTGTATTTATATGATACTCTTTATGTTCCCAGTATGACACGGAATTTAATTTCTGTATCTAAACTTGACGTTGATGAATTTTTGTTTAAGTTTGGGAATAATAAAATAATTATTTATCATTACTCTCATGTTATTGGTTCTGGCTCTTTAGAGGAAAACCTCTATAAGATAAATTTGGATAATGTCTTTGCTGAATCCTTGATAACAATGAATGTGACAGAAAATACCTCTAAAAGTTGAAATACGAGAAAACTAAATAATGAGAATTCGTCAAAATTGTGGCATCAACGCTTAGGCCATATTTCAAAAGACAGAATGCAACGTCTTGTAAAGGGTAGAATTTTTCATTAACTAGATTTTTCCGATCTTGACCATTGTATTGAATATATAAAAGAAAAATTTGTGAAAGGTAATAAGAATGAATCCACTAGAAGTGGTGCACTACTTGAGGTGATTCACACTGATATATGTGGACCATTTTCTCCAAAAATTGGTGGACACAAATCTTTCATTACGTTCATTGATTACTATCCTCGTTATACTTATGTGTACCTAATTAATGAAAAATCTGAATCACTAAATATGTTTAAAGTTTTCAATGCTGAAGTTGAAAATCAACTTGGTCGATATATTAAAGTAGTGAGATCAGATAGAGGCGGAGAGTATTATGATAAACACTCCGATACAGGTCATAGTCCTGGCCCATTTGCCTTATTTTGTCAAGAAAATGGAATCGTCACTTAGTATACAATGCCTGGTACACCGCAGCAGAATGGTGTAGCTGATAGGCGAAATCGTACCCTTATGGATATGGTACGTAGTATGTTATGCAATTCTAGCTTACCTGTATTTTTGTGGACTGAGGCATTAAAGACAGTTGTTCATATTTTAAATCGGGTTCCTAGCAAATCTGTCCCTAACACTCCTTATGAAATTTGGACAAGTAGGAAACCTAGTTTAAAATACTTACGGGTGTGGGGCTATCCAGCTGAGGCTAAGATTTTTAATCCACAAATAAAGAAACTTGACTCTAAAACCATGAGTTGTCATTTCATTGGATTCGATTTTACTGTCCCTCGCATACCACTAGAATTGTTGAGACTAGGCATGTAGAGTTTTTAAAGAATGGTGATTTAAGTGGGAGTGGCGAGCCTAGAAAAAATGATCTTGAAGAAAATAGGTTTTATGTTTCTAATCCTGTAATTCAAGAGGGTGAGGCACAACTACCTCTTATTGAGGCGAATGATGCCCCTGAGATGGCTGAGCCACCACCTAATGTTGAACCTCACATTATTGAAAATCATATTCCTGAAATTGTGCAGCCTTTACGTAGGTCTGAGAGACTTAGAAAGCCTATTATTTTTGATGATTTTTTAACTTATCTTAATGAGATTGACTATTATTCAAGTAAGATTAATGATCATATCTCCTATAAAGAGGCCATTATGAGTGCTGAATCAACTCAATGGCTTGAAGCCATGAATGATGAGTTGAAATCAATGGAGCTTAATAACGTTTAGAATCTTGAATGATTACTAAAAGGTTTTAAACCTGTTGGTTGCAAGTGGATCTATAAGACCAAATTAGATCCTAAAGGGAACGTTGAAAGGTATAAAGCTCGATTGGTTGCTAAGGGTTTCACTCAAAAGGAAGGTGTGGATTATAATAAAACTTTCTCTCCAATATCTAGGAAAGATTCATTTAGAATAGTCATGACTTTAGTAGCTCATTATGATTTAGAGTTACATATGATGAATGTTAAAACTGCATTCCTTAATGGTAACTTGCTTGAGAATGTCTATATGGCACAACGAGAAGATTTTTGGTTAAAGGCAAGGAACATATGGTATGTAGACTTAAGAATTCCATATATGGGTTAAAACAGACTTCTCGACAATGGTATCTTAAGTTTCATGAGGTAATGAGTAATTTTGATTTTAAGAAAAATATAGTGGATCAATGCATATACTTGAAGGTCAGTGGGAGTAAATTTGTTATTCTTGTTTTGTATATTGATGATATACTACTTGCAAGTAATAAATTAGACATGTTGCATGAGACCAAACGTTTTCTTTTTTGAAATTTTGATATAAAGGATCTCGGTGAAACCTCTTATGTTATAGGTGTTGAAATTCATCGAGATAAGTCCAGGGGATATTAGAATTGTCCCAAAGAGCTTATATTGACAAAGTTCTTAACAAATACAACATGAAAAATTGCTCCCCTATTGTCGCCCCTGTTGTTAAGAGTGACAAATTTGGCTCATATCAGTGTCTAAAGAATCAACTTAAATGTGATCAAATGAATCTTATTCCCTATGCTTCTGTGGTTGGGAGTCTTATGTATGCTCAAGTTCGTACACGTCCAGATATAGCGTATGTAACTGGCATGCTTGTACGTTACTAGTCAAATCCAATTTTGGATCAATAGAAAGTAGCCAAAAAGGTTTTACGCTACTTACAGGGTACTAAGGATAATATGCTTACATTTAGAAAAATAGATAACCTTGAAGTTGTTGGTTATTCTGATTCTGATTTTACTAAATGTAAAGACGAAAAGAAATCTACATCAGAGTACATCTTTATACTTTTAGGAGGCCCTATTTCGTGGAGAACTCATAAGCAGGAGTTAACTACCACTTTCACGATGATGGCAAAATATGTGGATTGTTATCATGCTACTTGCCACGCCATATTATTAAGGAATCTTATTTCAGGACTTAAGGTTGAAGATTCCATTTTAAGGCCGTTGAAATTATTTTGTGATAATAATTCTGCTGTTAGTTTTTCCATCATCACCATTTTGAATGGTGCTGGACTATACCTCGACACTAAGTACTTATTTGTCAGGGAAAGAGTTGAAGATCAAAACATTGTTATTAAGTATATTAATAAGCATGATATGTTAGCGGATCCACTTACGAAAGGCTTACCACCCAAGCTCCTTTTAGAACATGTTGCCGACATGGGTTTAACTGGTAGTCTTAATTAGTAAGTTATTTTGATGTAAGACAACAATTTTGAGCTCGTTGTTTTGAACTTCACTTTATGTTTATGGTTTGCTATTCTCTTTATTTTGCACACTTGAGAACTTATGAGCAAACGATACGGTAATGTTTTGGACCATATGAATGAGTTTAATCTATTACCACTTATGTAAACTCTATTCATACTTGTTATGCTTAATGTTAATCTTTGTTTTAATAAAAGTAATAATTGTGTAACTAATGGGGATCTTGTGTTAATAGTGCCACAAAGATTGTATTAATTCACCTTGGTATTTTTATTTGAACAAGATGTAGATATTAAATTAATACTTGGCCAAATTAATGATTGTAAGTGTTATGTTTTGTATATAAATAGTACTTCGGCCAAGTGAGAGAATGTTAGAATATTTTATTTCCTTATGTGGCCTCTACTATTTATTTAATTATTGGGCTTACATATTGTATTAATTTAATCAATTTATTTATGGGCTTGGTAATTAATTATGTGGCCTATAAATTATATTTCTAATAGTATTTGGCATAATGGGCCCTAGGGTTTCATAATCTTGATGAATAATTTTGACCCTTAGATATTCTATAAATAAAACAGTTAAGGTTTGGTCCCAATTGTCGTCTCAAGAATTTTATACACACCTATAAATCCATCATAAGATTGAGAGAGGCAATTGAAGACCTTCACCCTTAAGCGCAGCAGAGTGATACATACAATATGACTTCTCTCAATTCATGTAAGTAGATATTATGATTAATTGATTTTATTTATTCTATGTAATAATATGTTCCTGTATAATTCATTCAACAGCTTGTACATGAGCATTTTGGATAATCGTGTTCTAAAAATTGGTAAGCGTTGGCAGAAGGGACGCCTAGCGCCTATCATAGGCGGATTAGGTATTTTCTAACGTGATCTCATTTATTTATTTTGTATTGTATATACTTGATATAATATACAAAGCATACATTAGATGTAATTATTTAAAATTTTACATGAAAATTACCCATAAAAACACTCTTTCAAGGCTTAACATATGATTTCAAGTAGTGTAGAGCTTTAAAGACTATATTAAACCGATGTAGTAGATGTTTGATTTCCGGTTAGGGGGGTTAGGCGTTGAGGCTAGATGTGATGCCCCCAAAATAGGTATACATCTCCCATCTTGAGTCGCCAGATACATGGTACATAAATTCAAATACAACTTAATTATACAACAGTCGTGTAAAATACGATAAAACATAGCTGAGAGTTTAAACAAGAATATTGTCATCTAGACAATATCCACACTTTATGGTCACACTATTTAACAGAATAGTGAGGACTACTAATGCTATCTTCTGGACCGTCACTCTGTTCTCCGACTAGTCCCGACTACGTTCTCATTTTCTGAAGAGAACAGTGAAAGAAAGGGTGAGCTCAACTAGCCCAGTAAGAAATATTATGACTAAGATAATGCAGAATAAATTATCATTAGCCTTCAACAATGTTAAACTGATAAAATACAATAGACATCAAGTTTAACTGCAGCGGAATAAGCAATCTATTAGAAGAGTCAAGTAGAGCATGATATCTACTATCTTCTATGATTTAAAATATTTTCATTAATTTTTATCGCTGAGACTCAGCTTAATAAATAAACCACATCATCGAATCTTCCCTGCACTACGGGCCAAGGATATTCATTAAATCATTAATGGTCATGACTATACCGAATAATCCCTTGTTATAATCATACCAAAAACTGTCCATCAATACACTTCAGGCCACTGAGGACTTTCACCACATCATTCGTCACATTACGGTCATGATTATACCGAATAATCTCTGGTCATAATCATACCAAGTCCATCTATGCACGTAAGCCAAAGATGACTTTCATCACAATATAAGCATGAGGATGATGATAATGATATAAGCATTAATCAAATGAAAACAAGGATAAATATTAAAGACTTTAAACTTATCCAAATATTATTAATCACTTAATAAACTCATCATCTAATATTATTAATATTATAACAATATTTTAATCACTTCTTAAACTTATAAACAATTTATTTCAATTATTTATAGTTTACCAAATAATGCATTTAATCATTCAAAAATGTCATACTCATAAGATTTCATCACCAATGATCAAATCCCTCATCAAAAATCTGCATATACCCTATATAGGATTCTCAAGTCATAAAATTCTATTTTTTAATTTTGTTACTTCACATAACATATTTAATTCATTTACTCATAACTAGTTCATTTTCATGAAAAATACCAAATCAGTTCCAAAAATATTTTTTTCCTGGGATTTAGCATAATATAGTACCATATTGAACATATATTTTTCTAGGAATTTTTAAAATTCATTTACTATTTTTCATATGGCCAAAACTGTCGAATATTTAGATATTTATCATAAATTATACTTTTGTCCTTCCAAAATTTATAGGGTATACTCCTGTTATATACATGTACTCCCAATAAAAATTTCACCAATTTTGGAGTTAATTACAAAGAGTTATAAGGGTTTACTTTTAAAATAATCTTTTCTCATAAAATCTATAACTCTTAATCTATATATCCAAAAATCGCTATTTTTGGACACAATCTAGAAAACTCATCAAATTATTATTTAAATTTTTTTTAGAATTTTTGAGGGTCAGAAAAATTACAAAACTGCCCTTGGCAGAAACCCCTTTTGAATGAAAATACTATTCATATGAATACAAAGGATCATTCACCATTCATGCGATAATCCACATAGTCAGGTTATTCCAACAGAATAATAAAGAATGAAATAATAGAAGAATTCACCAGGCATGCGATAGACCGCATAGACAAGTTATTCCAACATAATAATAAATAACGGAACCAGGTCATGCGTAATTCGCACAGACAGGATATTCTAACAGAATAATAAAGAATGGAATAACAACAGAATTCACCAGGCATGCGATAGACCACACAGACAGGTTATTCCAACAGAATAATAAAGAATGGAACCAGGTCATGCGTAATCCGCACAGACAGGATATTCCAATAGAATAATAAAGAATGGAATAATAGAAGAATTTCACCATGTATGCAGTACTTCGTATATACAGGTTATTCCAACATAATAATAAGGAATGGAATAATAATAACTCTCTTCATGAATACGAAAGAAATAATACCCCTTACCTTAGAAGAAACTGGATATTGGAATAGTGAGGTAGCAAATTTCTCTTCTTCTTTCTCTCTATAATTTCTCTCTATAATAATTGCTCTTAAGCTTTAGTGAATTGGTGAGAAATGAAGGAAGAATGAGCTTCTATTTATAGCAAAATATAGTTTCGATAATTGCACGTTTTGGGGCTCAAAATATTACAGTACAATACCTCCAACTTTTTTTTCATTTTTAATTTAGACTTGCAAGTATTATCAAACTTGCACCACCTCCCCTAATAGTAAATAATGTGAATCAATAGTTTAATCATGTGAATCAATAGTTATAATCATGTGAAAATATGAATTACAATATAATACCTCCATCTATACCTCCATTTTTAACTTAGTCATGCAAGTATTATCAATCTTGCACTAACTCCCCTAATAGTACAAGAATGTGAATCTATAATGCACACATGTGAACAAATAGTTATATAAGCATGTGAATTAGTAGCAATTAATTGCTCATTTATCCGATTAATTACCCGATTTATCAATATAACTCCCAAACATCAATTATCATCGGAATAAATGTCGATTTCTACTAACACTAATAATCCCAACACAATGGAACCATTAAATTCATCTTTAATCAACACGAACTTATTCATCATTAATATTATAACTCATAATATTTAACAACTAGGTCGTTCCCAGGAAAGAGGGGGCTTTTCGATAAGGATCTCTCTTTATTGGCGTGCAATTAGATGACCAAACATCTCCTTGACAGAACTTCTAGACATTGTAAATATTGTAATTTAAAAATATGAATAACTTTGCCGTCTCAATTATTGATTTAATAATATATAAAATATTATGCAGATGATACTGTGACAATAATCGAATAAAAAATATGAGAGATATGATGCAGCAATTACTGTAGCAATAATTGAGTATAACTGAGTGACTTCTTACTTAAGCATCAATAATCAATATCGTGTGCTACTATGCAACTACGCATATTACTGTACTTTTACTACCGAGTAATTCAACAGTATTAACGGTAAAACTTTTGTCGTTATTTTCAAAAAATATTTTTATCGTTTTCTCAATCCGATAATAATTCTATTGCGGGGTCCACCAATGATTGTGTCGTTGTACGAATATTCCCTGATAAAATGAATATTTCCCGACCAAACTAATATAATATAAAAACTTGCTTACTTTGTAAAATTTATAAATACTACCCACAACTATAATACTATCTCAAATCCACACCATAATATTCAAAAAATATTTTAAGAAAATTTAATCTTTATTCATAAAATCTGGGGTCTCACAATCTCCCCTCCTTATGAAATTTCGCCCTCGAAATTTACGTACGTACCTGGTATGCCGAAGAGGTGAGGATACCTTGACTTCATTTCAGATTCTAACTCTTGAGGTATAACCTTTGAGTGTCGAATAGGATCCTTCTTATCCAAGATTTTAACATGTATCTCCTCATACATTAAATCTTCTACTATCTCGTCTTGTTCCAATTTAATAATGTGGTTCAGGTTATCCACATATTTACGTAACATCGATACGTGAAAAACGTTATGAACACGCGACACACTTGGTGGTAAAAAGAGTCTATAGGCCACAGTTCTTACTCGATCAAGGATTTCAAATGGGCCAGTAAAATCAAGGGTTGAGATAACGCCTTCTTGAACCTTCTTTTTCACATTCATTAGATCCGGGTGTGTAGCTTGAGCGGCTTTAACTTTATCGATTAAAGTCGACTCTACTCGTATATTCGTTATCTTCACGTGGGTCCCTAGAGTCTTTAACTCTATCTTCATCATTTGTAAGTTATACGAAATAGGTTTTTGTGTTAACAACATCGCACTCGTAAACGTATACGATCTTCTACTTAACGCGTCAGCTACCACGTTTGCTCTTCTACAATGATATTGAATGGTATAGTCATAATCTTCAATAGCTCGAGCCAACATCTTTGGCTCATTATTCGTTCGTTATGGTTGAAGAAATGGTTTTTGTACTGGGGTCAATAAAATATTCGATTTCACATTCTAGGGGTAGGCTAAGAAGTCTTCAAGAATACGTCAGGAAATTTATTAACGGTAGAAATACCATTTAAAAACTGTGACTCTCATCCAAGACTTGGATAGCACATGAAATGAAGGTTTCTCCTAACGAAGTTTCAATCGATAAGTCTAAGTCTAACTTCTCTAGAGTTAAATTTAAACGTTGAGCGCAAGCAAGAGAGATAAAATAATGGGTAGAACCGGTATCTAACAATGTATAGACTTCACAAGAATTTATAATTAACTAACCCGTGTTAACTTCTTTCGGGTTACTCGCTTTTTGAGAAGTCGCGAAAAATGCTCTCCCTGAAACCCCCGACTTTGTTTTGTCTGTATCCGCCTTTGGTGCCACCTTCCCAGCTGGACTTGAATTTGGTGCACGACAAAATCAGGCTAGGTGACCTTCTCTTCAACAATTATAACATGCTTTGGACTGAATCACACAATTTGGACTGATATGTCCCTCCCCTTCGCATTTAAAATATACGACTAGCGGTCGTTCTCCTTCCTTTGAAACAAGTGCTGGTGCTGCTGTCTTTCCATCGTTGAACCTTCTCTTCTTAAAATTTCCACTCCTATTATCTTGGCCATGATTACCATCGAAGTGGTTACCATTCTTGGCATGATAATTTCCCCCACGATTGTTATCATTGTTCCGATGACCATTGCCACCGGTATGATTATTATAATGTTGTTGGTCGTAGCCTTTTGGTTGTGCTGACTCATTATCGCGCTCCAATAACTGAGCCCTATTCACAACATCTGAATATAAACAAAGTTTGTGAGAAATGAGGTATTGACGTATATCGAGTTTCAAACAATCACGTCATTCGCTCCTCATTATCGACCAAATGGGATGCACACCGGGATAACTCCGCAAATTTAGCCTCATATTGCGACACGATTATATTGTTTTGCTCCAACTTGATAAACTCCACCTCCTTCATGTGACGAATACTTTCGGGAAAGTAATTGTCGTTGAACAGCTCTTGGAACTTCTCCCAAGACATCTTGAGTGCGTCAGGCTGGGTACGTTTTACAGATTCCCACCAGTAATTTGCCTCTTCACACAACATAAAGGTGGCAAATGAAGCCTTTTGCTCCTCGGAGCATCCCAAGACATCAAATATCTTGGTGATCTGCTTTAACAACGTCTCCGCCTTAAGTGGTTCTGGTTTTCCCAATAACTCCGGTGGTCCCAGGTCCTTGAACTGCTTAGCGGTGACCAACCGTGGGTTGCCATTATTTCCACCTATATTTTGAACAGGAGTCTCTCTTACCTGATGTTGCATGAATTGCATAAAGCCTCTGAACATCCCATCGTTCATCATTTGATCGGTGTTGTTATTTACCTGAGGATTATTGTCTTCTTATTGCACATTATCCTGGGTATTGATCGTTTGTGACTCAACGGTCTCATGTGCTTCATTGTTGATCTCAACATTTTTAGATGCCATTTTCAAACACTGTCACAAAACAAGGGTTAATTAACATATCACATATTATCCCTATACTCTGACCGACCAAATAAATACCAAATAAACTTAGGTAGGTCACACTAGCGAAGGAATTCCCCGTCTCTCCCCTCCTAGTTCTTGTCTCACATCTCAGCCAGGGATCATATCCCTAACATTTGATACCAACTGTGACGCCCCCAAAACAGGTATACATCACCCATCTTAAGTCACCAGATATATGATACATAAATTCAAATACAACTTAATTATACAACAGTCGTGTAAAATACGACAAAACATTGCTGAGAGTTTAAACAAGAATATTGTCATCTAGACAATATCCACACTCAATGGAGTCCTCATTACATTTATTGTCACACTATTTAACAGAAGTGAGGACTACTAATGCTATCTTCTGGACCGTCACTCTGTTCCCCGACTAGTCCCGGCTACGTTCTCATTTCCTGAAGAGAAGAGTGAAAGAAAGGGTGAGCTCAACTAGCCCAGTAAGAAATATTATGATTAAGATAATACAGAATAAATTATGATTAGCCTTCAATAATGTTAAACTGATAAAATTTAATAGACATCAAGTTTAACTGTAGCGGAATAAGCAATCCATTAGAAGAGTCAAGTAGAACATGATATCTACTATTTTCTATGATTTAAAATGTTTTCATCAATTTTTATCGCTGAGACTCAGCTTAATAAATAAACTACATCATCGAATCTTTCCTGCACTACGGACCAAATATATTCATTAAATCATAAATGGTCATGACTATACCGAATAATCCCTGGTCATAATCATACCAAAAACTGTCCATTAATGCACTTCAGGTCACTGAGGACTTTCACCACATCATTCGTCACATTATGGTCATGATTATTCTGAATAATCCCTGATCATAATCATATCAAGTTCATCTATGCACGTAAGCCAAAGATGACTTTCATTACAATATAAGCATGAGGATGCTGACAATGATATAAACATTAATCAAACGAAAATAAGGATTAGTATTAAAGACTTTAAATTTATTCAAATATAATCAATCACTTAATAAACTCATCATATAATATTATTAATATTATAAAAATATTTTAATCACTTCTTAAACTTATAAACAATTTATTTCAATTATTTACACTTTACCAAATAATTTATTTAATTATTCAAAAATGTCATACTCATAAGATTTCATCACCAATGATCAAATTCCTCATCAAAAATCTGCATATACCCTATACAGGATTCTCAAGCCATAAAATCTTATTTTCCAATTTTGTTACCTCACATAACATATTTAATTCATTTACTCATAACTAGTTCATTTTCATGAAAAATACCAAATCAGTTTCAAAAATATTTCTTTTCTGAAATTTAGCATAATATAGTCCCATATTGAACATATATTTTCTCGGAATTTTTAAAATTCATTTACTATTTTTCATATGGCCAAAACTGCCGAATATTTAGACATTTATCATAAATTGTACTTTTGTCCAAAAATTCCGAAATTAACAGGGTATACTCCTATTATATATATGTACTCCTAATAAAAATTTTACCAATTTTGGAGTTAACCACAAAGAGTTAAAAGAGTTTACTTTTAAAATAGTTTTTTCCTATAAAATCCATAACTCTTAATCTATACATCCAAAAATCGTCATTTTTGACACAATTTAGAAAACTCATCAAATTATCATTTCAAAATTTTTCAGAATTTTTGAGGGTCAGAAAAATTACGAAACTGCCCTTGGCAGAAACCCCTTTTGAATGAAAATACTATTCATATGAATACAAAGAATCATTTACCATGCATGCGATAATCCACATAGACAGGTTATTCCAATAGAATAATAAAGAATGAAATAACAGAAGAATTCACCATGCATACGGTAATCCGCGTAGACAAGTTATTCCAACAGAATAATAAAGAATGGAATAGCAGAAGAATTCACCAGACATGCGATAGACTGCACAGACAAGTTATTCCAACAGAATAATAAATAACGGAACCAGGTCATGCGTAATTCGCACAAACAGGATATTCTAACAGAATAATAAAAAATGGAATAACAACAGAATTCACCAGGCATGCGATAGACCACACAGACAGGTTATTCCAACAGAATAATAAAGAATGGAACTAGGTCATGCGTAATCAGCACAGACAGGATATTCCAACAGAATAATAAATAATGGAATAATAGAAGAATTTCACCATGTATGGAGTACTTCGCATAAGCATGTTATTTCAACATAATAATAAGGAATGGAGTAACAATAGCTCTCTTCATGAATACGAAAGAAATAATACCCCTTACCTTAGAAGAAATTGGATATTGGAATATTGAGGTAGCAAACTTCTCTTCTTCTTTCTCTCTATAATAATTGCTCTAAAGTTTTAGTGAATTGATGAGAAATAAAGGAAGAATGAACTTCTATTTATAAGAAAATATAGTTTTGATAATTGCACGTTTTTGGGCTCGAAATATTACAGTACAATACCTCTAACTTTTATTTTATTTTTAATTTAGTCCTGCAAGTATTATCAAACTTGCATCACCTCCACTAATAGTAAATAATGTGAATCAATAGTTCAATCATGTGAATCAATAGTTATAATCATGTGAAAATACGAATTACAGTATAATACCTCAATCTATACCTCCATTTTTAACTTAGCCATGCAAGTATTATCAATCTTGCACTAACTCCCCTAATAGTACAAGAATGTGATTCAATAGTACACACATGTGAACAAATAGTTATATAAACATGTGAATTAATAGCAATTATTTACTCATTTATCCGATTAATTATCCGATTTATCAATATAACTCTCAGACATCAATTATCATTGGAATAGATGTCAATTTCTACTAACACTAATAATCCCAACACAATGGAACTATCAAATTCATCTTTAATTAACACGAACCTATTCATCATTAATATTATAACTCACAATATTTAACAATCAGGTCGTTCACAGGAAAGAGGGGACTTTCTGATAAGGATTTCTCCTTATTGGCGCGCAATTAAATCACCAAACCTCTCATTGACAGAACTTCTAGACATTATAAATATTACGATTTAATAATATGAATAACTTTGTCGTCTCAATTATTGATTTAATAATATATAAAATATTATGCAGCTGATACTGTGACAATAATCAAATCAATAATATGAGAGATATGATGCAGCAATTACTGTAATAATAATTGAGTATAACTGAGTGACTTCTTACGTAAGCATCAATAATTAATACTGTGTGCTATTATGCAACCACGCGTATTACTGTACTTTTACTACCGGGTAGTTCAACAGTATTAACAGGAAAACTTCCGCCGTTATTTTCAAAAAATATTTTTGTTGTTTTCTCAATCCGACAATAATTCCGTTGCGGGGTCCACCAATGATTGTGCCGTTGTACGAATATTCTCTGATAAAACGAATATTCTCCGACCAATCTAATATAATATGACAATTTGCTTACTTTGCAAAATTTATAAATATTACCCACAACTATAACACTATCTCAAATTTGCACTATAATATTCAAAAAATATTTCGAAAAAAATTTAATCTTTATTCATAAAATTTGGGGTCTTACACTAGAGCTTAGGTGAGGATTAAGCAGACGGGAATTTTTAAAATACTATTGGATAAAAATCTGTCTAATTTTTTTTTGTTATACATATTTAAACTTTATACTGATGAAGTATGTATAATTTGTATATGAGCTTCCTAGCTTGTTTACAAGGATTCTATATCATTCTAACTACTTTTCAGTTGGGTGCTTTTTGCAACTGTTAACGTCCATTCTTAGTGACTTGTACGTGCGGATAAATTCAAGCATTAACAGTTGCATCTCTGCTCGGGGGCGGATCAGCACAATTTTCAAGGTCATTATTTATCAAGATTTTTACAGTTGGTACATTCTGGGTACAATTCCAAGAAAAAACGATCAAGCTCATGAATCTGCACCCAGTAACTAGGGGTGTGTAACCGGTTAAAATACGTCCGAATCAGATCGATATCCAACTGAATTAGTATCGAAATTAGTCAAATTTTATTATTAATATTATTTTTATTATTATAATCATTATTTTCTTATTTTTATTTTTATTATTATTAATTATTTATTAATAATAAAAAAAATTAAAAAACTGGTATATATCGATCCGGTTCGGTAAAACTGAACCATAAATACGCCGTATCGAAACCGGTACCAAAATGCCCGTATAGACCGGTTCTTTTTGTACTGAAACCATACTATTTTTTTTATATCAAACCGATCGATTCAGTCCGTTCCGGAAAATTGGAAAAATCGGAAATGATGCACAGTCCTAAGTAACAAGAGGCACAAGTATCAGGCTGTCCTGAAAAAACTGTAAGTGGGATGCTCTTATGATTTGGGTTGCTTCCCTTTCTTTGTCAAAAAATAAAGAATTGCCCACCGCATGGCAGACAGAATATAGCAATTCTATTAGGACTTGACTTCCTTTTGTTGTGACTTTGTAATTATTATAGTGCATATTATAATTATATGTTCTTTTTCTTTTTTGTGTTCTCACCGCCTTGAATATTTTTTCTATAATTGATAAAATTTTCATTGATGTGTTCTCACAATATCATAATTTTTATTAATTTGGCCAATGTTCCTAATAATTTGTTCATATAATTATTAATAGCATCCGATGACACGCGTTGTGTATAAATTATGTGGGTTAAAATTAGAATTTATAAAATTTGGAGGATTAATTAGAAAGATAAAAAAATTTAAATTATGAAGGATAAAATAGTAATATATCTATAGTTATAGAGGCAACAGAGTAAAAAAAAAAATCCTCGGGGATCGGGAATTTATGACCGGTCTAGCGATCGGTCCAATTTTTTTAAAAAAACTCCTAAAAAATGTATAGTATTTATTACAATTAATTTTTTTTTACAGAATTTAATGATTTTGGAGTAATTTGGATACATATAAAAAATAATATTGTACAATTTGTGTATCAATTTTTTTTATCGTTACTAGTATTTATGGCATACACTATTTGTTTGTCATTAACATTTTTTATTTTAAATATTTGAATAAGAGTTTTAAAATATTAATGAAAAAAAATATAGGAGAAAAATTAGTGATAAAATATGGGAGGGAAAATTCTAAGGGGATATTTTTGTGGACATTTTCTAGTGACAATTTTTTTTTTGGTTTTTTTTTGTAGTACCTCTTAAAAAATGTATGATATTTATTTTAACTGAAATTTTTGTAAAAAATAGTATTTTAGGTGTAATTTGGATACATACAATAAACAGGAAGAAAAACCAAAAAAAAAAAATCGCTACAGTGTCGGCAGAAAAATGTCGCCGTAGAAGAACTCATATGGGAGAGAAAGGAAGTTTTAACCAAACAACTATCCAATGTAGCGGTTAAAAATGTGACCTCTTTATCAAAAATGGTTACTCTCTATGTCTTCAAAAAAATGATTAAGGGGTATTTGTTTAGATTTGAATGACTAAATTAGTCGGTCATTCAGTGTAATAAAAATCGTCTGAATGTTGAATCGATCAAATTTTTAGGTTTAATGACCAATTATATTTTTTTTGGCTGAATGACTGCTGAATAAAATATTTTATATTCATTTATTTTTTAAAATATTAACTATTATATTAAGTAATATTAAATAAATTTACACCAATTTTAAATTTTTTCAGAGGGGTATAAAATATCACCTTTTTCCTAATTTTGTTTTTCTACCCTTTTTAATATTTCTATTTTGATGTTTTTATTTAAAGAGTGATATTTTAAGAAATAATTGATATAAATGTCGACAAAATTTGAAAAAGTCAAATTTTTAATGATAGGCCAATTTAGACAGCGTCGCCAGTTTGTATAAGTTCAAATGGATATACTAACTCATTAAGATTTTTTAAGGTTTTCGCAATATGATCAAATATGTGACTCCATAAAATTGATCTCAAAACATGAATTTATAGAGTTTAGGGAATTGCTTAAGCAAGGGCGAAGATTTAGGCATCCTTCATCCTCCGTGAAAATAGATTTACCACATCTTGTTGTTTTCCTAAATATGACGTGTGTGCATGTGCGTGTGTGATTGTGAGAAAGCCTTGGATGTCTTTAAATCGAAATCATGTTAAGTGCATTTATTTTAAAAGTAATTCTAAGCCTCTTTTAGCCTATGCGTGGGGGATTTGGTTGGAAAAGTTTTATAAGACCCAAACTTTTATGAATAAAAATTTACTTTTTTCTAAATATCATTTTGAATATTATGGTGTTGATTTGATATAATGTTATAGTTGTGGGTAATATTTATAAATTTTGCAAAGTAAGCAAGTTGTCATAAAATATTCGATTGGTCGGGGAATATTCATTTTATCAGAGAATATTTGTACGACGACACAATCATTGGTGCACCCCACAACGAAATTACTGTCGGAGTTAGAAAATGACAGAAATAACTTTTTATAAAATAATGACAAAAGTTTTACCATTAACTATTGAAATACCCGGCGATAAAAGTACAGTAATACGCGTGGTTGCATAGTAGCACATGGTATTTTATAATATTTTTGATTATTGATGCTTACGTGAGAAGTCACTCAGTTTTATTCAATTATTGCCACAGTAGTTGATGCATAGTATCTCATATTATTGATTCAATTATTGTCACAGTATCATCTGCACAATATTTTATATTATTAAATTAATAATTGAGACGACAAAGTTATTCATATTATTATTTGCATTATTGACAATGTCTAGAAAGTTCTGTCGAGAAAAGGTGTTTGGTCACCTAATTGCGCGTCAATAAGGAGAAGTCCTTATCAGAAAATCCCCTCTTTCCTGAGAATGATCTGGTTGTTAATATTGTGAGTTATAAATGATGAATAAATGTTATTAAAAATGTATTTTATGAAGCCACGTGAATTGAGATAAATAGAAGGAATTTTTATGATGTATTTGTTGTAAATTTTATTTATTATATGGACCCCCACTTACCCATTTTTCAAAACTATCGGTAGAAAATTATCTCAGTTTTATTTTATATATATAAAAATAAGCACGTGGGTGTTGTCTTTTCACTAATATACTTGTTACACACATTTCTAAATGTTTTTATCCTTAACTTCAAGGGTTTTAACAAACTACCTTGGGGTCTTCACTCTACGAAGATCGACATTGTCAATCCATGTCAAAGCTAATACACTCTGCGATCTTTCCTAATCGTAGATTTAAGTGTCCAGTCGTAGAGTATCTTGCTAGGGTCTTAGTCTTGAAAGATTAGGTCTTCGTCTCTTCTTAGCTTGATGATCTCTATCTTTGCTCTTATTCTTCAATTATTGCTTGTACTATACGAACTCTGAGATTTTACTTGACAATTCTACAAACTAAGAGTACTATCGGTTGTAGCTCTACGATTTTTAAAACTATGATCAATAGGCTCTACGATATTTAACCGCTTGACTTGCAATCGACTTCAAACTTAAGATCTATATATTAGGTTCACTCTACGAAATTGATCAACCTAACAAGTTTAATATCTAAACTAAGTCCTTTTACATCAATTTCATCTTAAGGACTGTACAAAAGCTACTTGTAACAAATATACATTAATTTCATATTTCATCATCATATCTAAAGACATGCATTATACTAACATAAACAACCTAGGGGTCGTCTCCTAAGGTTAAGTCTTGGAATCTAGGATATCATCTCCTAGAATCAAGTCTTGAAATGTAAATAACCTAGGAGTCATCTCCTATGGTCAAGTCGTGGAATCTAAGGTGTCTTCTGCTATAATCATCTAAGTCTTAGTGGATGCATTATTTTGAAAGGAACTTTTGAGCCTCTTTGAACCTATGCACGAATGATTTGATTTGAATAAAAAATTTCATTTTAGTTTCGTTTGACAAGAAATTTAAGGTGTCATTTTAGGGAAATTATTATTTTGCAAACCCTTCATCAAACAGGAATCAAGGCTCTTCATTACTTCTAATTTTAGCGTAAAATTAATCTAATAATCTGGTTTGATTCAATTTTAAAAGATCTTTAACAGCTTTGTTTGAAAATCGTTTTCATATGGTCAAAAAGTAAAACCAAGCATCAAAAATAATAGGATTGGACCTACCTATAGGCATATAAGCCATCTTAATAACTCCAAACACCTCAAAATAACCAAATTCACTATCAAGGGGCCTTAAACCCAATCTTTATGGGATGAAACCCTTGATATTGTTTCAAGACCCGAATTTTGTTTACAATTATCGAATCACCAAATTACAACTGTTAATAATGTTTATCGTGGGAATATCCTTCAATTCATGTTAAACGCGATATTTAAGGGTCTTAGATTTATTCTTCGGTTCTCATGATTCGTAATCATACCCAACAACGCATCATGATTTATAAATGAAGTTAAGAACTTAGGAAAGTGCTTTCATAAACCCTAAATCCATAGTTCTCACAACAAATCAACAATATCACAATTATATCGTTAACTATATCATAGGAATCAAACTATATCACCAACTACAATTGAAATCGCAAGGATCTATTAATTATCGAAAAGATCTACTGAGAAAACTTAGAATCTAGGGAGTGAGACCCATAGATTTAAGATTTCATAAATCTAAAAATAACATATCGATATTTAATCGGGAATATATCCTAGATTGACTATAAGGATATTCTATTTGTGAAAATTCATTGGCGGTCAAAAGGTGGGATCCCCTCACAACTAGATATTAATCTAGGATATTTGGGTGACTTAGAAATCAAGAGAAAACAACTCCCAAGAAAAATAATACTCCCTTCATTTCAAGATAAAAGTATTTCTTCAATTTTTGTGGTCAAATTGACTATTTTCAAATTAATATATTTTACTATTCTTTTATATATATATGCAAAAAAACTATAAACATTATAATCTGCATACAATTTAGTACACATCTCTATGTTAACTTCTTTTGAAAATCGAAATATATATTCTTAATTATTAATTTCAAAAATGGTCAATTTGACAAAAAAAATCAATGAAATACTTCTATCCCGAGACAAAGGGAAATAGAGAAATTGCTAAAAGGATATCCTCGATTAGTTATGAGGAGATTCCATCAATGAGAAATACTCTCTAACCATCCATAATCCCAAAAATAGGATCTAAACATCTCTAGAAGTAATCTAGGATGTTAGGAGAGCCTAAAATCGAAGAAATAATCTAAAACAAACAAAGTCCAAGCACAACAATCGACAAGATAAGCTAGATCTACATCAAATGATCGTTAAATGACTTTATAAGTTGGTTAAGAGGAATTTCTATAGTGAGAAACGAACTCTAACTACCTATGACTCAAAATAGGATCAACACACTGTTGTATTTTATACAAAATAATATATTACAAAGTTAAATAAAAATAAAAATATTCATATATTATTCGGTGATATACCATTAAAAGAGTTTAGTGTGTAAATTGAATGAGTTATAATTAATATTTTTATGGAGATTTTGTAAATGTTAAATATATATTAATTGCTTAATTATTGGGAAATTAATTTTTTTTTATTACCATTGAAGAATTTAATTTTATTACCGTTCGTGTAAGGATCGTTGCTTTCTACACTTATATAAAAGACCGTTTCTTTCTATACTTATAAAAAAGGAGAAGTAAGGCTCATCATATATATATATATATATATATATATATATATATATATATATATATAGGAGCCGGATCCAGTCCGGACTCCCGAATTTTGTTAAAGTCCGGACTTTTTTTTAAACAACTAAAAAAAATATTTTATGGAACTGAAATTTTTCCATAATACAGTGTTTTGGATGTGATTTGGATACATATAACAAAACAGGTCTGTATAATTTTTGAGTTTGAGTAAGAAAAATTAAAAGTTGTTCCTGGGTCATTCAACTATTTCAAGTGTTGATTAGTTGAGTGAAAAGCCGTTGAATCCTAGAGTAGGATTTCGTTAGTGACCTTAGCACCGAGAAAAGTTCTCCGAGGGGCGAAATTTCTACTTAAGGACAGTACGCTGCACGCCTCTGCTCAAAATTATTCGCTATAAATCGATAAGTTCAATTTCGCCTCTTTTTATTTTATATTTAAATCCAGTTTAACCAACAATCTTTAGTAGAAATTATGGATTCTTATATGTTCATATATTTGCGAAAGGTCAATAATAATCTAAAAGGGGGGTTGAATAGATTATTATCAATTAAAATTATATTTAGGCCTTTTTGAATTTTTAGTTATTAATTAGCAATTTTTAGTAATTAGCATGCAGGATATAAAAAATTCAATCACAATGCACAGAGATTTATCTGGTTCACAACATACACCCTTTGGTATGTTGCTACGTCCCGTCTCAAGTTCCTACTTGGAACTTGAGATCCTATTATTATCAGTAATAACAACTCATTCAATAGGCGGAGAAGCCTTTACAAAGTTTTATAGACAAACTTTCAACTATTCAACTATTTTATCTTGGACAGAAATCTCCCCGCTCCTTCCTCAAGTCTAGTTGTACCACCCTTTTGAGATTAGTTCTATTCTATTTTCTGATCTTGAAACAACAGTTTCTTCCTTACCTCACAAGTACACTAGAGACCCAACTTCTCACTGACCTCTCTAAGACTCTGGTCTTGGTCAAAGAATTACTCATCTTTCTCACAGGTACATAAAATAAACTAACTCTAACATTTCTCTTTTTTCAAATAAGTTTACAACAAAGTGCTTCTTTAATAAGTTGATAAGAGTTAAGTGTTAGGTTTTTAATATTCATGAATGTAATCAAATTGCATAAAATAAGCGAAAACGTGAACAATCAGAGTTTTAAAATTTTACAAACCATATTCACGGATCATCCTTTATGCATAATTATTAATTAAACGAAAAGATAAAGAACAAAAATCATACCCTTGAAGATTCGAGCTTCATCAGGTACAAGTTCACCTCCAAATCCTTTCGCGTTCAACTTGAATCCACCGGATTTGGTTCCTTCTTTTGATCAACGTTAGTCACCCAAGTGTTTGGCCTCTAGAGGTGATCCACTAAGGAAGAAGAAAGATTCAAGAAGATGGGTGTTTGGAAAAACCCTAGTTTTTCTATCTCTCATAGAAAAAGAGCGTACTCTCTAACAATTGGAATCACGTATATCGATATCTGATATAAGACTCCTCTTATAAAGATATCAGTTAACCCTTCTAATCTAATTATAAAATAGGATATTATTTAATTAATTAAGCTCCCTAATCTTATTAGGGATAATTAATTATACTCTTTTAATTAATTTAACCTTCTAATCGTATTAGGAATATATGAGAGTACTTTTATTAATTAATTTCCAAACTCATTTAGGAATTAAATAATAATAATAATAATAATAATAATAAGACTCCTCTTATTAATTTATATTTAATATTTCTAAAATATTAAATAATAAATATTAAGCTATTTAATTTATTCTATCACCATATATTAAATTAATTATACTTAACTTATTATTACGATTATGCCATTAACTTCTTAAATAATTATTCTTATTTTTATGGTGTGACCCTTTAGGTTCTCCATATTAAACCGGTTGTGAATAAATCAATTAGTACAATTCTAATCTTATTTAAATAAATAAATTAAACTATTAATTTATTTAAATAAATAATATTTATTCTACAATAGGGATAAGTCTCCCTAGCATTCAACGACTTTCCAGATAATATAGATTTCAACATTAATCATAAAAGAACCTTTGAGTAAATAGTTACCGTACAATTCAATCCTTCCACCATACAATATCCCAATTAAATATAAGACATGGAATTACTGTCAAGTCTTATTTTATTTAATTATATGTATTTCGACTCTTAAATGCACAACTCCAAATAATGCAAATTAGAAACTCCTTTCTAATTTCATTCTGCCTTGGACAAGGACTACTGGTTGTCATTTATTGAATCACATATGACATTTCTCTTCTTTTACTAGAAGTGGTAGATTCTTTATTGATCATGCATTATCTCCATGTACAACTTATTATACCCAATCATACCCTTTGATATACCCTAAGAGTCTTAAGGAATAAGTCAAAGTATAATTCATCATACACAAGATACTATGACGATCCCAAGTCCAAGGATCACTTGTACTACTATCACTACAGGAATTCCTATTGACAGACAAGTAAAACTCCATTAGGTATTCCTTAGCAAGCCACGTTCAGTGAACTTATTCTCTAATAAGCACCTACATACTTGCTTTAGTGTCTACACACAAATGATCATGAGATCAATCATCCTCATCCAATGAGCAAGAAACGTATGTAGTAATCTATCCGGATTCACTAATCCCCAATTTAGTAATTCAACGATTGGGAAGTATTTTAGTTTTAAAGCTTTCGAAGAATTTAGATCTCATTAGATTGATCATCATTATTATTCTAAAAGCATTGCTTAAAAATATGGGTTTATCACATATTATAAAACAACATCATGTAGATAATTAAAATTCTTTAATAAATTAATATTTTTTATTAATAAATGAATAAGATTGTTACAAAGTATATGCTTTATCATTAAAAATGATTGACTTGTGTGCATACTACTTTCATTAAGTATTGAATAATGCTTCTCAAATAAGCAGATAGAAAATTAAGATCAAATATATCAGTATAAAAGTTCAAGGACTTTTATATTCAATAATAAGCTTTTTTAAAGCAAATAAAACTTTTGTTTAGATCCACTTATGCTTCTGATTAAGCAAGCATATGATATTAAAGCACTTTAACAATTCTATAAAATAAAGAATATTTTTCTATGGATAATATAGAATTGTTTCTTAGTTAGTTTTTACCAAGTATTATTTTTATGAATTAGTACTTGAATAAAAGAATAAATCAAATCAAACAATATTTATCAAGTATAATCTCAGTTAAGCACAAACTGATATAACAAATATTACTTGTTTAACTCAAATAATATATAAGAATATTTTATCTATTATGTAAACTTTTATAGATAATGTCACTTAGTATTATAAGGAATTGTACGGTTCGAATTCCTCTTGGTAGAGGTGTATCTCCGTAGCCTTGCGGCGCCCAAGTATGACAAAATTTACAATTTTTACAATTGATATTTATATAAATATTTTCAATAGATCACTACGATTCTCAAATCCGATTTGGATGACTACTCTTTTTGGAGCAGTATCTCAGTGTTGTTTTGAGCTATCAAGTGTCGTATCTATTTTACGATATTTATATAAATAATATTAATAAAATGTTACTGAAGACTATAAGGAATCGTACGGTTCGAATTCCTCTCCGTAGAGGTGTATCTCCGTAGCCTTGCGGCGCCCAAGTATCCTTTTATTTGATAAATAGATGAAATATAGATATATAGAATTGTGTAGAACAATATGTATTTGTATATCTATAGATATAACACAAGTAAGAAATAATTCAACAGAAATCAAACTTATCTCAATACTTAGACCAATTTTTCTCTTCAAAAATAATTAGAACTTTTGTATGAAGAGATATAAAATTTAGAGAGAAATTAGGCAAGGAGAGTATGATTTTTTTTTCACTGAATTGGTGAAAAACCAAATGAATGAAATACTCCCTATTTATAGAATTTTTGAAGTTGGGGCAAAATTATAATTTTGAAAACTGATTTTTGAATGCACAGTTATGATTAATAAAATTTGAATTTAACGGACCGGATCAAAAGTAATTGTACGCGGAGGAATTTGAAAAAGCGCATGGTCCAAATCATATCAATTTTTATTTAATGCTTAGTTTGACCATTCAAGCCAGGATTTAATGCTAGCAAAAACTCACGCGCTGTCCCGTAACGAGTGACACTAGCACACACACGGTTAATACTTTAAAAGAATGGCAGCACATGCATTTTAACACATACTTATATACAAAATATAGTATACGATTTTTATATATATATATATATATATAATATTACTTATATTCTTACCATATATATATATATACGGTATAATATATATATATATATATATATATATATATATATATATATATATATATATATATATATATATATATATATATATATTGCTTTGATAGTTTTAAGTATTTTATAAAAACATCTTGCCCAACTTTAGTATTGAAAAGAAATAAGGTTTCCTTGCCTTATATGAATTAATTTATTTAACACTTGACATATAATTTATCAAGGTCAATAAAAATTAATTCAAGTAAAAATAGAAAATAATAAAATAAATAAATAATTACATATTTATTTTAAAATATAATTGTTATCATCAAAATCTAAAATAAATTTATACCTATCAATCTCCCCCTTTTTGATGATGATAATTATAAAAATATTTTTAGTTTTTAAGAAGACTCCCCCTTAAACTGTGAACCCTTGTATAACAATTTAGATTCAATCATAGCAGTTAATAAAGCCCATTCATGACAGTTAATAACATTCATTCATGGCAGTTCATATATAATCCATTCATAGCAATTATATAATCCATTCATGGCAGTTATATGATCCATTCATAGCATTTAATGACAGTTATATGATCCATTCATAGCAGTTATCAGTTATATAATCATATTTTTCTTCTCCCCCTTTGTCATCATAAAAAGTGACTGGGTAAAAGAAAAGTGAAAACCTGCAGAAAATATGTTAGCAATCTTGCAAAGAGAACCAAGTGAAAAGAAGTAGAAGTAGTAATGTGAAACAGTAGACGAGAGAGGGATTAAGGATTACAGACAACCAACTAGTTAGTTGAGTTAGTATAAAGTCAAATTTCCTCAAGATCGAGAGGAGAGAAATGAGACAGATCAGGAATGTTTCCTTCAGGATCAGCTGGCGGGGGGACAAGAGCAGTGAGGTCAGTAGTGGTACTGACATTAAAGGGATCCATCAACAGGTTGTTGTTTTCTAAGAGCATGCAAACCACAGATTTAATTGTATGCAAAGAGAACTGAACATCTTCTAATTTTTCCAACATGAGAGATTGATTTTGCAACAATAGTTGATTCATACTATTTAGGGAGTCGATTTTGGTAGCCATGTTGATGTTTGCTTCAAGATTTTCATGATCAAGTGGTTTAAAAATGATGAGAGGCTGTGGTGGCAGATTTAGATGAGATACTATGTTGCTGGTAGGGACTAGTTGAGACTGAAGATTGGACAAAGGAAGATTCAAATAGTGGAAGATATGTGTAAGAAGTAGACCAAAACCAATGCAATTATTTTGAAAATATTATTCAAACAAAGATAATAAGAAGTAGGCTAGATTATAGGGTATGCATTCATTTAACAAACTTTTGATAAGTTCCAGATCAAAAGGTTACATTTTTTTATCATCCCGGACAGGCATAAAATTGTTTCTTAAGATTTTGCCTAGAAATTGACACTCAGCAGTTAAAAACTCCAGACCAACTTTGCATGGATAGTCAAATAAAAGAGCTGGTACCATTTGATCAGTTACCACAGACAGATTAAACTTGAATAACATGTATTCTTCTACAGATATGCCAGATGGATGAAGATATAAATTAATCTTAGGTAATTCAAGAGTGGAAGGATGCAACTAAAGGGCATGAACAAGAAATAATTAATCTATGATGTAAGTTTGTCCTTGAATACAAGTAGTAATGGTCTTTAACAAACCAGATGATTTATGTGAAAATTCCATATGAGCATAAAATTCGGCTACAAGACTGGGAAAAATAGACTTGTCATAGAATGAAACCAAACATTCCCACCCTGTTCTTAATAGTAATCGAGACCTTTTCATACTTCCATTTTATTATTAAATGTTCAGCTTGTTTGTTTTTATTTTCGAGATGCGAGGCATCTTCGAGAAAATAATATACAGTAGTTCCGAAATCCTCATAGGCATGACAACCATCTAAAGAAATTCAAACACTGTAAATAATGTACAAGCTGCTTATAGCTGAAAATGTCCATCACGGGAACCGAATCTAGATTCAGTAGACTGAATCTATGATCACATGTTTCCTAGGCTCACATAATGCCGCAGTTTATATGAAAAGCAATAAGCAGTTATATATATATATATATATATATATATATATATATATAGACATGATCAACCACCATGAAGCACCTCCATCGGGGATCAGAAATGTAAATATATAAATGCGGTAAATATATATATATATATATATATATATATATATATATATATATATATATATATATGGACATGATCAACCACCACGAAGCACCTCCATGGGGGATCAGAAAAGTAAATAAAGCTGTAAAAGACGATCAACCACCACGAAGTAAACTCCACGTGGGACTAAATGTAAAGAAAGCAGTAAAGACGATCAACCGCCACGAAGTAAACTCCAGGTGGGACTAAATGTAAATAAAGCAGTGAAAGGCCTCAAAGTATACTCCAGGCCTGACAAAAGTGTATATATATATATATATATATATAAAAGCGTTAAACGGACATGATATAAAAGCAGTAAACGCACCAGATATAAAATCCAGGCTCATCGAACAGAGTTCAACAACAGTTCATATATATATATATATATATATATATATATATATATATATATATATATATATATATATATATATATATATATATATATATATATATATATATATATATATATATATATATGGGAGCTCTTCCATAGCAACCGGTTGCTGTGAGTACTGTGCTACACCCTCTTTTTGTACCGTTGATAATCTTATTGGAAGGCTGAGATGAAACATAAATATATCCCACCCGGCACAACTTATACCGGCTTTTATTTTAATATGAGGACCCCACATAGTCAACATGTTGTCAGTTTTATTTTTATTTTTAAGCATTTCTCCATTTAATAGTCATGACTCAGCACATTACCTAAACTTAAAAAAAATATAAAATACTCCTCCCAGCCGTTACAAGCTCTTACGGCTGTTAAAAAAAATAATAATAATTCAAATCGGTACAACCTCTTCCGGCTTGCACAAATTCTATATTTGCTATTCTTTATAAAATATTTGTTATTCTTTTTAACTCTTTCATTTAATAACAAATAAAGAATTATAATTCAAATAAAAATAATATCCTATTTTTTTTAACAGTCGTAAGAGCTTGTCCCGGTTGCATAATTTTTTTTTTAACAGCCGTAAGAGTTTGAAGTGGTACATTTTTTTTTAATTTTTTCCGGCCGGTACAGGCTCATACGACTGGTACCTTTTTTTAATTTTTTTTTAATTTTTTCCAGCCGGTACAGGCTCATACGGCTGGTACATATGGGGTTTGATATTTAGAAATAAGTTAATATCTATATTTATTAAGCAATGATTATTAGTAATGATTTTATATATTAAGCAATGATTTTATTATTAAAAAATGATTTTATACATTAATAAAACTAGTGAAGTATAATAATAATGTGATTATCGAATTTATAAAAGTAGTGAAGTATTATTATAATAATAATAATTTGATTATCAATATTATAAGTACAGATTATACCAATACAAGTACTGCATAACATTAAGAGGAATAGTACATATTACATGTTCATTTTCATAAAAAAAACATAGAATGATTAATACAACCGACGCCTATTTTTTTGGCTTAGGAATCCCTAGCACTCGATAGTGATTTCTCTTATCGTGGTCGGTTTCAAAGCCACAAATTGCACATTTTCGATGAGTTTTAGATGGAATGATTTTCTCGAGTGCACTCTTGAATCTAGATTGTTTTTTGCGGCCCTTTGTTTGAGAAATATTAGGCGGCAAAAACTCTTCTTCTTCTTCCACCTCTGCATCTTCATCGTCATTATCGTATCCCATATCATGATTTGGATCTCCAACTGTGCAATCAATGTCGTCATCTGCCAGTTCAGTAATATTCTCATCCGGATCATACTGGTCAACCAACTCTTTTCCTCGTGCATTCAGTTTAAGAACAGTTTTGTAACCTCGGACTGAGCAAGCCGCTTTGCTTGCTAACTCCTGGTAATCAGCCATCAAATGATTGTAGCGCATTGCTTGATTTTGTTCGAAGTCAGCAGATGTGGAGTTAAAGAGTAAGTCTTCACCATTGCTTTTGTTCGCGTCTCTTGTCCACCGATGAAGGATCATGTCGGTCGGTATTTGTGAAATACTCTTTGCTATGAAATATCTCAAGATGTGCCTGCATAATTCACCAGAGTGAGAAAACATTTGGCAGTTACATGTTATCGATCCCAGTTGGCGATTGTTGACAACTTCTTTATATCTTCCACCACTTTCAGTTGCATCTGCATTATACACTGCATAAACCTTAGTATCAGTGACACACATCTCACTAACTTTATGAACATTGTATTTCATGGAATCGACGAATTGACGTTGGAAACGTCTAAACATCTCTTTTGTGTACACTTGTGCAGCATGAACTTCTAAAGATGAACCGAGTACCATAATCCTTTTACGATATTTTGTTATGTAGTCGGCCTTTCTCTCCCTAATAAACTGTCTTTCTACAGCCTTTTGACTCTGCAGTACAAAACATAGCATACCTGTTGATGCATTAACATACTCATCAAAAAAGGCATTCATGCTCTCGCTTCTTCCAGTGGTAGTCATTCCTGCGGCAAAATATCTCTTTGTATATGCTGGAATCCATTTCTGTCGTACATCATACAAACTTCCAAGCCATTCATTAGTATACAATTCATAGGAACTTATCAGAATATGCCAACGCTCTTCAAATTCCTCGATGGACAATGAGTTATACACACAGTTGTTAAAATCATTTTTGAACGATGGGTGCGCATAATAAACATGATGCAATTTTTCAGGAAATTTATTGCTAATATGCCAAGAACACAATAAATGATGACTAGTTGGAAGTACCGTAGCAATAGCATTACTCATGGCTCTGTATTAATCAGTGCTGATGGTTGTAGGTGCCTTGTAGTCCATGGCTTCAAGCCATGTCTGTAAAACTCAAACGAAAGTGTCCTCTGTTTCGTCTCGAAACAGTGCAAATCCAAACAATATAGACTGATAATGGTGGTTGACCCCGGCAAATGGAACAAACGGCATGCCATACTTATTTGTCCGGTATGTACTATCAAATGTCACAACGTCTCCGAACTGTTGATACATAAACCTTGATCGGGCGTCAACCCACAAAATACAAGCTATGCGGTTGTTTTCACCAGGTTTCACTCGGAAAAAAAATCTGCTGGCACTTCCAGATGCAAGTTTGTTCAAATGATTGACAGCAGCTTGTGCATCATTTTCATCTGCAAAATCACGCCTTAAATCTCGCACCACATTCTCAACATTAGCAGTAGAGAAAGGAACATTTTGCAACCCACCTCCCATTGTGCTCAAAACATTCATCATCTTACTAGGACCAATACCGGACTTATTTAAAGTGTCAATTAAATTTCTTGCAACAGGAGTAATATTTCTGTGAGTCTCGATCAAATCTACTTTGGTGGGGGTCACTAAGTGATGATTGTGCTCTAATTCAACAGTAGATATACGCCAATTGTCTTCTTTCTTATTGTGGACAACATATATTCTAGCTTTTCACATTGTTCGTCCTATAGAGTCTCTTTGTCTAGTTATATTATTACTACTATCTTCATCATCAGGTAAACTCTTGCCAACAATTGGTGTACCGGCTTTCTTACATACATACTGCCTAGATCTGATATCATTCGTATTAGCATGTTTATGACTAGTTGCAATTCTAATCTCAAATCCATTTTTGCGAGCATATGATCTATAAAAATATTCAACCTCTTCCAACGTACAAAATAATTGACCAACGTACGAAACAATATTAGATTTATTACTTTCTACTTCACTAACAAATTCAGATGTATTATATGACATTTTGAAAAACTTACTTGTGAATAATAGTGATGAATTTTGCTCGATCAGAACTTCAACTTGATTTTCTGAAGTGAAAGTGGGTAACTAGATGAAACAAATTATGAGTAGAGGAGAAAAGAGAAAATAATATCAGAGAACAAATTCTATGGAAGGATAAGAAGATGGGTGCTCAGAATAAACATGAGAAAATAACAGCTTCCTAGACAATATTTAAAGGTAAAAAGAACAGCCGGTACAGCTTGTCGCGGTTAATGCTCAAGAAGTCAAACTAATGTACTTTTCCCATATAATCAATGTCAGCTTTTTTCTATTCCCATAGTGTTGTATTATTATGTTTAACTACTTATTCACCAGACAGTGTTTATAATAATAATAATAATAATAATAATAATAATAATAATAATAATAATAATGATGATGATGATGATGATAATAAAATAATTAAAAGTACATAAGCCGCTAGAATATGGAACGACTTTATACTCAATTCGTAATAATAATAGAATAATAATAATAATCGAATAATTATAATAAAATATTGAGAAATTTAATTTGGGGGGAGATGGAATGTTTTAAGATATATCCAAATCCAAGGTAAGATATGACAGCTAGGCCCGTGGTGCTCGGGTGGTCATATGACGAATGTTTGGAGCTTGAGGTCGCGGGTTCGAGTCTAGCTAGCAGCGAAAAATTGATTTATTCCCAGTGGTTATAGCCTTTATCGGCCGAACGGTTTTTATTAATAATATATATATATATATTTTTTATTTCCAGCCGTTATAGCCTCTACCGGCCGAACGAATTTTGAGAGGAATATATATATTATTTTTAATTCCAGCCGGTGAAGCCTGTACCGGCCGAACACTGCCACATCGCCTCGGGAAATGCATTGCCATATTTTTTTGACCACTTTTCTGCCACATTGCCTCGGGAAAGAACACCTGCAAGCTCGGTAAACTAAAAAGCTGAGACATTTGTTTGAATTTGGTCCTAAATTATTTCATGTACCGGACATTTGCATGAGCTTATTTAAACGTCTATTGAGAACACATGTTGTTCAAACTAAAGTTCACTTGCCAAGCTAGATAAAATAAAAATAACAGAGAGTAGAAAGGGAGTATTTCGGAAGAGAGGAGCAAAAAACTTCAACAAGTTAATTTTTATTTATTGTTATTTGTTCAGTTTTTTATAATTTCTGTTGTTATTTTTTATCACTGCATGTTCCTTTCTCTACTGCTAATGTTGAGAATGTGGTGCGAGATTTAAGGCGTGATTCTGCAGATGAAAATGATGCACAAGCTGCTGTCAATCATTTGAACAAACTTGCATCCGGAAGTGCCAGCAGATTTTTTTTTCGAGTGAAACCTAGTGAAAACAACCGCATAGCTTGTATTTTGTGGGTTGACGCCCGATCAAGGTTTATGTATCAACAGTTCGGAGACGTTGTGACATTTGATAGTACATACCGGACAAATAAGTATAGCATGCCGTTTGTTCCATTTGACGGGGTCAACCACCATTATCAGTCTATATTGTTTGGATTTGCACTGTTACGAGACGAAACAGAGGACACTTTCATTTGGGTTTTACAGACATGGCTTGAAGCCATGGACTACAAGGCACCTACATCCATCATCACTGATCAAGACAGAGCCATGAGTAATGCTATTGCTACGGTAATTCCAACTAGTCATCATTTATTGTGTTCTTGGCATATTAGCAATAAATTTCCTGAAAAATTGCATCATGTTTATTATGCGCACCCATCGTTCAAAAACGATTTTAACAACTGTGTGTATAACTCATTGTCCATCGAGGAATTTGAAGAGCGTTGGCATATTCTGATAAGTTCCTATGAATTGTATACTAATGAATGGCTTAGAAGTTTGTATGATGTACGACAGAAATGGATTCCAGCATATACAAAGAGATATTTTGCCGCATGAATGACTACCACTGGAAGAAGCGAGAGCATGAATGCCTTTTTTGATGAGTATGTTAATGCATCAACAGGTATGCTATGTTTTGTACTGCAGAGTCAAAAGGCTGTAGAAAGACAGTTTATCAGGGAGAGGAAGGCCGACTACATAACAAAACATCGTAAAAGGATTATGGTACTCGGTTCATCTTTAGAAGTTCATGCTGCACAAGTGTACACAAAAGAGATGTTTAGACGTTTCCAACGTCAATTCGTCGATTCCATGAAATACAATGTACATAAACTTAGTGAGATGTGTGTCACTGATACTAAGGTTTATGCTGTGTATAATGCAGATGCAACTGAAAGTGGTGGAAGATATAAAGAAGTTGTCAACAATCGCCAACTGGGATCGGTAACATGGAACTGCCAAATGTTTTCTCACTCTGGTGAATTATTCAGGCACATCTTGAGATATTTCATAGCAAAGAGTATTTCACAAATACCGACCGACATGATCCTTCATCGGTGGACAAGAGACGCGAACAAAAGCAATGGTGAAGACTTACTCTTTAACTCCACATCTGCTGACTTCGAACAAAATCAAGCAATGCGCTACAATCATTTGATGGCTGATTACCAGGAGTTAGCAAGCAAAGCGGCTTGCTCAGTCCGAGGTTACAAAACTGTTCTTAAACTGAATGCACGAGGAAAAGAGTTGGTTGACCAGTATGATCCGGATGAGAATATTACTGAACTGGCAGATGACGACATTGATTGCACAGTTGGAGATCCAAATCATGATATGAGATGAAATAATGACGATGAAGATGCAGAGGTGGAAGAAGAAGAAGAGTTTTTGCCGCCTAATATTTCTCAAACAAAGGGCCACAAAAAATAATCTAGATTCAAGAGTGCACTCGAGAAAATCATTCCATCTAAAACTCATCGAAAATGTGCAATTTGTGGCTTTGAAACCGACCACGATAAGCGAAATCACTATCGAGTGCTAGGGATTCCTGAGCCAAAAAAATAGGCGTCGGTTGTATTAATCATTCTATGTTTTTTTTATGAAAATGAACATGTAATATGTACTATTCCTCTTAATGTTATGCAGTACTAGTATTGGTATAATCTGTACTTATAATATTGATAATCACATTATTATTATTATAATAATACTTCACTACTTTTATAAATTCGATAATCACATTATTATTATACTTCACTAGTTTTATTAATGTATAAAATCATTTCTTAATAATAAAATCATTGCTTAATATATAAAATCATTACTAATAATCATTGCTTAATAAATATAGATATTAACTTATTTCTAAATATCAAACCCCCATATATATTATATAGACTTGTTAATAATAATAAATCGTAATATAATAATAATGCAAGAATATAGATTTTTGGGGGATGGTGAAGTTTTAATATAAAGACATATCCTTGGCTGAAATTAACAGCTAGGCCCGTGGTGCTTGGGTGGTCATATGACGTGTGTTTTGAGTTTGAGGTTTCGAGTTCGAGTCTGTTTAGCAGCGAGTTGCTTGAATAAAATAATTTTTTTATTTTTTTTAATACAAGCCGTGACAAGCTATACCGGCCTTTTTTTCAATTTTTTAATACCAGCCGTATGAGCCTATACCGATCGGGAAAAATATAAAAAAAATTTAAAAAAAGGTACCAGCCGTATGAGCCTGTACCGGCCGGAAAAAATTAAAAAAAAATTTAAAAAAAAGGTACCAGCCGTATGAGCCTGTACCGGCCGAAAAAAATTAAAAAAAAAATTTACCACTTCAAACTCTTTCGGCTGTTAAAAAAAAGAATTATACAACCGGGACAAGCTCTTACGGCTGTTAAAAAAAATAGGATATTATTTTTATTTGAATTATAATTCTTTATTTGTTATTAAATGAAAGAGTTAAAAAGAATAATAAATATTTTATAAAGAATAACAAATATAGAATTTGTGCAAGCCGGAAGACGTTGTACCGGTTTGGATTTTTTTTTTTAACAGCCGTAAGAGCTTGTAACGGCTGGGAGGAGTATTTTATATTTTTTTAAGTTTAGGTAATGTGCTGAGTCATGACTATTAATGGAGAAATGCTTAAAAATAAAAATAAAACTGACAACATGTTGACTATGTGGGGTCCTCATATTAAAATAAAAGCCGGTATAAGTTGTGCCGACTGGGATATATTTATGTTTCATCTCAGCCTTCCAATAAGATTATCAACGGTACAAAAAGAGGGTGTTGCACAGTACTCACAGCAATCGGTTGCTATGGAAGGGCTCCCTATATATATATATATATATATATATATATATATATATATATATATATATATATATATATATAATAGCAAGTAAACGCTCCAAACATAAGTCTAGGCTCAATCGAGGCATAACTCGATAATGTTAGTCCATATATAAATATACATATATATATATATATGTATATATATACAGACAAAATTGAAAACCACGGACCGAAGTCTGGGTATACACACATAACACGACTCTCAATGTGATGAATAATGTGTGCAAAGATGAATAGAAAGGCTTTATAGAGTATAAGAAGGCTTACAGTAGGCTGTCAAGGCAGGCTTCTATGACTCTAGATGGATAAACACTCAGCTCCCACCGGTAAAATATAGCTATATGTGAGCTAATAGGTGTTTAAAATGAGAAAGCACTCAATATGGGGTGTGTACAGAGCAAATTAAACAGGGCTTCCTCGCCTCTTTTTCTCTTACAAATGGCCATCCCAAGCCCTCTATTTATAGAGTGGGGGAAGCTGCAGGTGTACCTTCGGCAGCCGTAGATGCACCTGGAGCTGCTCGGGGTGCCCCGGGCTCTGCGGGTCCCACTGTCTCGAAGTACGTGTACTCGTGCACTGTGATATCCGCTCGAACTTGCAGAACTTCAATTCGAGCATCCGAACGAGGTGTACAAGACCATATTTGGACTGTTTTTATTGAGAGTTACACCACGATATGGGATTAGAGGTTGTACAAAGTCAGGAAGAGGGGACCAGGCCCATGGTCTTTAAGCTTCAAATTCTATCCGATGTACTGTCGCGCGTAATAGTCACTCGGGATTGGAACTCTTTGGCTTTTGTGGGACATTGTTGTGTTAAAATGTATGTATGAAATGTTGAGATGACGCGCGGGGGTTGAGATGGCAAGATGACGATTTGACTCCTCACCGGGGTTATCTCCGATTTGGGCTGATAGCAGACGTTGCTTAGGGTTACATCTGAGATTGGACTGCTATAAGTGTTTGAATTCCGCAAAGTTATCTGTAAGTGTGTCTGTCTTCCCGGTGTTAGCTCCGGGTTTTTGGTATGAGTGCCTCAACGAGAGGTCTAAGATTGAAACTAATCGCATGCATTTGAAACAAGCATTTTCAGAGTTACCGCCGAAACTGCAATGGCATTCCTTGGGGTTATCTCCAAGGACAAAACTCGGGGTTATCTCCGAGGTTGGAAATGATACTCCCAGTGTGTGTTCCGGGGTTGAGACTGAACTTTCGGTAGTATTCAGAATGGATGTGAGCTGTCTTCCAGGGTTATCTCCTAAAGACGAATCTGCCCTCCTACAATGTTAGTAATAGGTGTGCAAAAAATTTCGATTGTCTATAGATGCCCCTCTTTATCATATTCATGCTAGGCATGGATAGGATAAAGAATCCTAGATACTTAAAATGCAACAAGATAAATATGATGCTATATGCAGCAATATGATGCAAATACATGATGCCTGTATGAATGATTGTCGGTTCCCTGTTAATCCTGCCGGGGATGACAATAAGTGATGTCTTGGACATGCGATCCAAGTCTTCAAGGATGTTGATGTTAGGGTTATCACCAAAGTCTTGGATCCTTTATACAGACTTCTACTCCATAGAGGTGCCTCTCATGTGTAAGAGATGTGTAACATATTCCATCATCAGTCCTCTCCGATGAGGATGGTCTTCTCTGGTTTGTGTCACCAGCATATACCATGGTCCTGTTGGAGTTACTGCCAAAAGTATGTATTGTCAGGGTTGCCTGACCTTCGCTGATGTGTGTATCACCAGATAGATCCCTGTTGAGCAAACTGTCAAGGCTGCTTGACCTTCATTGATGTGTGTATCAATGGTTAACTTTAATTGTGACCCTTTCTTGGGAGTATGTCAAGGCTGCTTTACCTTCATTGATGTGTGTATCAATGGTTGAATCGCGTTGTGACCCCTGCCGGGGTATGTGGATAAGTGCACTGATGGATAAGATCATCGAATGGCCTCCGATGCTTCAATGGGTTTACTTGCCATCGGTTGAACTGATGTCAAGGTTGCTTGACCTTCATTGATGTGTGTATCAATAGTTAAGAGCGTGTTGTAACCCCCATCGGGGATTCGTTCATAGATGAATAATGTGTAGTAACCCCCGCCGGGGTTATGTCAATGGATGACAATGCGTTGTAACCCTCGCCGGGGATTCGTGGATGATCGAAAGTGTGACGCCCCCAAAATAGGTTCACACGACCCATTCTGAGTCGCCAGATATCACACTACAGAAATCAAATATAAATTTCATTTATACAATTGTTGAACTGTCGTGCAGAGTACGATAACAGATAAGCTGTGAGTTTTAATACAAATATATGTAACTCTCATGGTGCCTCGACCACAACCTTACAATGGTACTTTACATAAAAGTACAGTTAATAACTGTTTTAAAAATTAAAATCTTTGGAAAATGCTCAAGGAAACCTTCGTACATGGGAGGCCATGCATCTAAGTTATGATATATATTATATGACTCATGAATTATCCTTGGTTGACCCAATAGACCCCAAAGAAAAATGAGAAGATTACTGTCATGTTCTTTCCAATGGTTAGTCTTCTCTTGACATATAATTATCTCCATTGTCTCTAATTGAGAATTATAATTCAAACAAACTCCAAGATTATATAGGTAGTGCTCATAGATATAATCAGCAAGTGTATGTGCACAATCCTGTCTTATGATAACACGAAGTCGTCTGTCATTAGACATCTTGTATGATAGTGGTAAAACACCCTTCCAAAGTTGGGTTCACCTCTCCCTATTCGGTTCACCAAAATTAATGGTTAAAATGACGTATAAAATACGACACACTTATATGAAATTCTCAATAAAATTATTTCCATACTATTTTAGGGGAAACCTCAACAGCTATAGACCACCGTTCTAATCCCCTGTTACCCCCACTCGACCCAGCTACACTCTTATCACCTGAAAGGAATTGTGAAGCAAAAAGGGTGAGGACAACTAGCCCAGTAAAGAATATCATGACTAAAGATAATTAAATTATCAATAGCCTTTATTAGTAATAAATCAGAGAATTAGAACATATGGTAGAAGATAAAACTTTTCAACCATAGTTGCAGCGGAACGAGCAATCCATTAGAAGAGTCAAATAGACCATAAGGTCTATTATCTTCTCTATGTTAAAAGTCCACCAAAAATGTTTTATCACTGTAACATCAATCAATAATTCCTGTCCATAATCATGTGAATAACTCATAATGATAATTGTGATTCTAAATTCCTCTTTGCACCCAGGACGAAGATAATTTTCATCTCCTATCTTTACCTGAAACATCAAAAATCATGGTTATACTAAATCACAATTCTTGTTCATAATCATACTAATAAATTCATCTTTGCACTATGACCAAAGATATTCATTAACAATTCATCTTTGCACTACAGGCCAAAGACATACAACTGTATTTTAGAAGAGTCAAGTAGATCATGATATATACTATCTTCTACGAATTAAAAGTGTATTATCAATATTTTATCGCTGAGACTCAGCTTAATAAATAATCCACATCATCGAATCATCCCTGCACTACGGCTAGGGATATTCATTAGTATTACGACCACGAATTATCCATGTACTACGGGCCAAGGATATTCGTGTTTTCAACAATGGTCATGATTATACCGAATAATCCCTGGTTATAATCATACCAACAACTGTCCATCAATGCACTACGGGCCAATGAGGACTTTTACCACATCATTTATAATTATGGGTCATTATTATATTGAATGATCCCTGGTCATAATCATACCAATCAACAGTTCATCTATGCACATAAGTCAAAGATACTCATCAAGAAATAGTTTATCTTTTCACGTAAGCCAAAGATATACAACTTTAAAACTAATAATCAACATTCCATCTTTGTACATAAGCCAAAGATATACAACTGTAAAACCAATAATCAACAGTCCATCTTTGCACGTAAGCCAAAGATATACAACTGTAAAACCAATAATCAACAGTCTATCTTTTCACGTAAGCCAAAGATGACTTTCATCATAATATAAGCATGAGGATGATGACAATGATATAAGCATTAATCAAACGAAATTAAGGATAAATATTAAAGACTTTAAATTTATCCAGAGTTTAAAAATATCCAAATTGTCAACATGATACTGCTTTGTGGAGTAAAATTCAAGAATGATATTGTATCAAAAATAATTTGGACCGAAAAGAAATCAATTTTGTCATGAATAGTACTCGGGGTGAATAGTACCTAGGTGAATAGTATCCCATGAATAGTACTTTGGGAATAGTATCCCATGAATAGTACTTCGTGAATAGTAATTTATAAATAGTACTTTGTGAATAGTACTTTTGTGAATAGTACCGTATAAATAAATAGTACTCATGGACAGCACTCCAGCATGAAAAGCTTAAAATTTAACAAGAATGTGTTGAAAATATCCTTGTGAAATGATACTAGATGAAGTGCAAATTTTAAGGATATTCTACTAATTTCACGGAGTATAGAAGTAATACTTTAACGGAATAAGGGTATAATCAGGAATACGAGACGAAATAATATTACTCACATACTACAGAGTATGGAAGAAAATATTATTCCAAGGAATAATGAACAAAATAATATCCCTTACCTCAGAAGAAGACTGGATACTGGAGTAGTGAAGTATTAGACTACTCTTCTTCTATCTCTCTATAACTTCTCTCTATATAGCTTCTCTCTCTATAATTTCTCTTGCGAGTCTTAGTGAATTGGTGAGAATGAGCTTCTATTTATAGGAAAACATAGTTTCAATAATTACACGTTTTGGGGCTCAAAATATTACAGTATAATACCTTCATCTTTTCCTTCATTTTTAATTTAGTCCTCTAAGTATTATCAAACTTGAACCACCTCCCCTAATAGTATATCATGTGAATTAATAGTACAATCATGTGACTCAATAGTTATATACATGTGAAAAACCTAATTACAGTATAGTACCTTCATCTATACCTTTATTTTTAATTTAGTCATGCAAGTATTATCAATCTTGCACCACCTCCCCTAATAGTACATGCATGTGAATCAATAACACACACATGTGAACACATAGTTATAAGCATATGAATTAATAGCAATTAATTGCTCATTTACCCGATTAATTACCTGATTGGTCAATATAACTTCCAGACATCAATTACTATCGAAATAAATGTCGATTTCCACTAACACTAATAATCCCAACACAATAGAACTATCAATTTCATCTTTAATCAACACGAACTTATTCATTATTAATATTATAACTCACAATATTTAACAACTAGGTCATTCTCAGGAAAGAGGGGGCTTTTCGATAAGGATTTCTCCTTATTGGCGCGCAATTAGGTGACCAAACCTCTCCTTGACAGAACTTCTAGACATCGTCAATATTGCAAATAATAATATGAATAACTTTGTCATCTCAATTATTGATTTAATAATAATAAATATTATACAGATGATACTGTGACAATAATTGAATCAATAATATGAGAGATATTATGCAGCAATTACTGTAGAAATAATTGAGTATAATTGAGTGACTTCTTACGTAAGCATCAATAATCAATACCGTGTGCTACTATGCAACCACGCGTATTACTGTACTTTTACTACCAGGTAGTTCAACAGTTTTAACTGGTAACACTTTCACCGTTATTTTTATAAAAAGATAATTCCGTCATTTTCTAACTACGATAATACTTCCGTTGTGGGTCCACCAATGATTATGTCGTCGTATGAACATTCCCTGTTAAAATGAATATTCCCCGACACAATGAATATTTTATATCAACCTACTTTCTTTGCAAAAAAATTCACATATCACCCTTAACTTTAAGCTTTTATCAATTTAACCATTTACGAAATAAAATAATAATTATAAGAAAATTGAATACTTTCATTTTATAAAATTCGGGGTCTTACAGAAAGTTTGCGTTGTGACCCCCATCGGTGATACTTTATCAACATTTGAAATCGACGTTGTGACCCCCGCTAGGGATACTTGGATTAGGGTTACGGCCTTGTGTTTGGCGGCATCGAACCTGTGTGAGGTATTGCCGAGCATGATTTGTAAAAGTTAAGCTCATTGGTATAGTGTACCCTATATTCAGGCGAATACTAATGGGTGATGTGCAGAGCCAGATTTTGGCCCATGAAAACTAGGATTCCAGGCTATTCCGCTCAATCGCGTAGAGCTTTTATTCCTGATTTTGCCTATTCAGCTTGTGAGACCTCTTTTACAACTCGAAATAAACTGAGCCAAAGGTGTGGGACCCATGTAGGGGTGCTGCAGGTACACCTACGGAAGCCGCACGCAGGTGGACCTGTGACCAACCGTGGGTATGTATTGCCTGCGGGTTGCTTTCATAAGTCATTTTCAAGTTGCGCCGCGAAGGAAATCTGAGAGCTCTTCTTCAGACCTGCTAAGTTTGGGTAACTTTCTGCACATTATGCTACCGTACAAGTGTTCTTCACTGTCCTGGTAACATATGCATGTATTCTTTTCCAGTTTCTATCCGTTGGAAAATGATTTATCACATGAAATGCATTTAGACACATAGTAGTGAATATGCATGCTGATATGAATTGATAAAAAATATTCAACATAGTAAATGTTAGTATGAAACCATGCTGAACATAATGATATGAAAACAATTAACTTTTGAAACAATCAAATTGGCACCTTTTACTGTCATTTCTTATCCAATTTGAGGACAAATGAGTAAAGGTAGAGAAGCAAAATAATTCTGGTAATTAGACTACACTTACGGATTTTTTACTGTGATGTATTAATGCATATAAGATGCATATGACTGTGGGTAGGTGTGCTACTAAATGGCCACCTAGTCATGCCTATGTGCATGTGGATAGTCCTATTTACAAAGTAGACTATGTCAAAATTTTCCAAAACGTAGGCATTGGGTAGTCATGCATTTTTAACTCTACTGTAGACGTATGTTAAAATAATGCATGCATGCATGTAGTCATAAAAATTCATTTTGAAGAGCTCCAGGTTAAACTTTACCACACCCTTTCTGAGGTGATTTGGAGACTTGTTATCCGGATATTATGGATTTGGATCAGCCGAGTAGTTTTGCAGGACCACTTCTGGTGTACGGAGGAGGGCTTATGAAGTGCCTCGACCCCGTTCTGTTAGACAGCCTTGTCGTTTGGTGGAGACGGTGATACGTCCAGTCCAGGTTGATGTGCTGGATGTCGAGGACGAGGAGGAGGATATACCAGTTGAGGTTCCTGCTCTTGCAGCACGTGTTCCCCGTAGGGATTTACCAGATATTTAAGTGGCGAACCCAGAGCTTTTTGGTGACTTGAGTCGACATCCTTTAGTCTACCTGCACGTAAACGAGGTATAAAGTTAGATCTTAATCTTCCTTGTTTCCTATTGATGAGGAGTAAAGGGTTCTGATGTTGATCTGCATTTGATGTATGCTCCCGGCTTTACACATCCTCGAGGGAACTGGTTCAAAATTCACTCTATATATCATGTTTTGCACGATGACTATAGAGCGACTGTACATGGCTGGGGATTCAGGACGTTCTTTTCCATTCTTCCCCGTCGTTGTCTCTGGGGTTACCTCAGGGCATTGTCTGAGCACTGGTTTCACCAGACTCAGTCACTCCATTTGCTAGACTGTGAGGTGATGATGACGCCGATGGATTAGCGGTTTATCACAGGTATGGAGTTTGAAGGGGCACAAGTGCCTTGTATGGCGGATATCACCCCTACTGCTGTCAGATCCTTATTGGGAGTTCCGACGAAGGCACTCAAGGGCAGGACTGTTCGTACAGGTCCTTTGAGCATAGATGCTATGAGCAGGCTGTTGAGTGAGCCTATACCCGATGATGTGAGAGTCAGGGATCGTATTCTTCGGCGATTATTCCTGATGATCATTAGGGGCTGCTTTATAACAGATAACTCTTCTACGGTGTTCTTCGCTTTGATCAGCGCCACTCAATATGTGGATCATATAGGATAGTATGATTGGGGTTCCTACACATTCGCCTATTTCCTCAGAGGAATGCGCATGCGATCACAGGGCTTGACCAAGGCTTGGTTAGGATTCTACCCGTTTCTGCTGGTGAGTGTCTTCTCTTGTCTTTTCCCATATATAGGTTAAGAGTGTTGACTGACAACAAATGTTTGCCTTTGTGTTGGCAGTTTTGGGTTTATGATAGGCTTCTATGTTTGCGTCATGTGAGCGTGTTAGGTTTAGACACCTATCCACGAGGATGGAGATGGCATCATTCCATACTAGCGGAGGTCCCTGTTGTTGAGGGTTTCACTCATTGCCGCCTACAGCTGGAGTTGTTTACAACAGATGTCATCACGTGGGTTCCCTATTCTGGGGAGCATTTGAGAAGTAGATATGAGGATGGGTACCCGACTGGTGTCGAGCACATGATTTCCACCCGTAGGATTCCTCTCTTCACAGATGGAGGATGGGAGCTTTATTTAGGATAGCGTGCTATCAGGAGAACTACATGAGAGATTCACATGCCGATCTTGCCTCCTGCCAGGCGTTATTGGCCTGTTTCGCAGTCACCCGTCATTAATATCTCATTGTTAGGGATTGATGGTTTTATATTATCAGAGGGTCCTTGCACTCAGGAGATGTTACAGCATTGGTGGTTCCCTCGTACCATTGAAGCCTAGACCCGTGCCACTTAGTTCACGAGGGATATGGTTCTAGGATCTGTGATGATGACGGGTTGGCTAGCATGTGTCCGAGATCTGACTCATTTGACACAGTTTGACCCGGCAGTTGGACCGGGCACATTTCTTTATTCAGCACTTGGGCAGAGACCCTTCAGAGGCAGATACTTTTGATCCTTCCAGCTATGGCGCTGGCCCCTCAGGTGACCCATATGGTTTTTTTGGTGCAGATCCTCCTTTTTATAGGCCTGACATCCCTGTAGATAAAAATCCAGTGACTTAGGAGGAGTTACATCAGGTGGACAGGATTGATGATGTAGACATCGATACCATTGACTTCTTCTGATGTATATTCTCTTTATCTCTTTTGATAGGCTTCTATTAGACATTGGGTAGCTTCACCCCATTCTCTCTATATCTTTTGATAGGCCTCTGTTATTTGTAGGGTAGTTTTGCCCCATTTCCCTGTATTTTAGCTGTACAGAGATGTATTAGATGATGATATACTCAGGAATATATGCATAGTTTTTTATTCCCTATATCATATTGCCATCTATTGTATCATGCATGTTATTATGTTATGCATATGTATGTATGTCCAAAGATATTCAGCATTGACCCCTGGATGGTCTTATGACACGGCCCGTACAGATGTCTTCTTCGACAGTTAGCCGTATTAATCATACCCCACCATTTTTGGTGGCATCTGGTATGCGATCGTGGTATGATAGCATGTCATCATCAGACAGGATGACTGTAGATCATTTGTTGCTGCATACTATGACCCTGTTGATGTTTCAGGTTCCCACATGATTCGTGGAGGGCATGCTGGAGCACTGGGTATCGGAGAGTCAGGTTTTTCGATTTGGGACCCAAGAGTTGACTCCTACTCTGGAGGAGTATGCACATTTGACGATGCTGCCATTGGACAGACCATGCGTGCATATGGCGATCAGAGACATGAGTAGGCAGTTCATGACCTTGAGGCGTAGTGTGACGAATGATTTGTTTGAGATGTGATTCTGGGGACAGAATCCTTGTAAGGAGGAAAGGATGTAACAATCCAGAATTTTAATGATAATTTTTAAATATTTATTGGGTTATATAAATATTTAATGGATGTGGTTATTATTGAATAAATATTTAATTTGATTTGACTTGATTGATTAATTAATTGTTAAGTAAGTAATTAACGAGCTAAAAAAATTAATTGTTATGAGATAATATTCTAATTTAATTAATAAATTAAGTTAGAGAGTTTATAATGATTAAATAAATTATTATAATGTTGTAATTTAATTTAGTAAATTAAGGGTGACCATAAACTATATTATAAATGGTTTATTAAAATAAATTAAAGGAGTTTAATTTTGTTTTTCCAAACAAGGCTTAAATATATTAAGTCTTTAATTTTTAAAGAGTTTTGCCAAATGAAGCCTTATGGCTTTTGGATTTTTGAATTTTTAATTATAATAATATAAATTAAATAAAAAAGATATAAATATAATATATATTAATTTGGTAAGCGATAATTTATTAAGGGCAATTAGTAGACGTCGGTTTTTAGACGTTTTAAAATCGTACGTTGGTTTGATTATTATTCTACGTATAGTGTAATTGGTTTAAGTCTAAGAAAAGAAGAAAAGATCGTCAGAGGTTTGAGAGAGAGTCTGAGAGAGAAAAACAAGAGAAAGTTCCGAGTTCTTCAAGCTATTCTCAGTGATTAACAAGAATTGTTTGAGCAAATTAAAGGTATGTTACAGAATCTTAACATATATGTTTTATAGTATAATTACTTATTCTTCGTGTTCTTGTTCTGGAGGTTCACTGTGTTTATAGAATAATCTCTGTAATTCATATTTTTATAGTTGATTATAAAATTATGTGTATATTTAATGTTATAACTATATATATATATATATATATATATATATATATAGGTGGTTGTATGATGAGCATATACATGTATGTGATTGTATGACTTATGATCAAAAAGGAAGAAATTGGTTTCTACAGTGAATATATAAATATATGTATTTTAACGACGTGAGTTTCAATTTTATATTCTAGGAATTCTATTTTTTTCAAATTTTGCCTTACAACTGAATTGTTGCAATTGGAAGTAGTTGTAATGCTAGAAGTTTATGTTTAGACAAAGAATTCTACGTTAATTTTGTTTAAAAGAAAGGGAAACTGTTTTGCAGTGTATGTTCTTATACATTGCTTATGACAGTAACAAATTTAATGGTTAAAGTGTATACGAATTATGAAATTGAACCTTATGTATGTTAATTGGGTAAGAACTTAATGAGAACGTAGTTCAAAGGAATGAATTTGTTGGATAATTTGTTGGATAAGTGTCCGAGATCTGACTCATTTGACACAGTTTGACCCGGCAGTTGGACCGGGCACATTTCTTTATTCAGCACTTGGGCAGAGACCCTTCAGAGGCAGATACTTTTGATCCTTCCAGCTATGGCGCTGGCCCCTCAGGTGACCCATATGGTTTTTTTGGTGCAGATCCTCCTTTTTATAGGCCTGACATCCCTGTAGATAAAAATCCAGTGACTTAGGAGGAGTTACATCAGGTGGACAGGATTGATGATGTAGACATCGATACCATTGACTTCTTCTGATGTATATTCTCTTTATCTCTTTTGATAGGCTTCTATTAGACATTGGGTAGCTTCACCCCATTCTCTCTATATCTTTTGATAGGCCTCTGTTATTTGTAGGGTAGTTTTGCCCCATTTCCCTGTATTTTAGCTGTACAGAGATGTATTAGATGATGATATACTCAGGAATATATGCATAGTTTTTTATTCCCTATATCATATTGCCATCTATTGTATCATGCATGTTATTATGTTATGCATATGTATGTATGTCCAAAGATATTCAGCATTGACCCCTGGATGGTCTTATGACACGGCCCGTACAGATGTCTTCTTCGACAGTTAGCCGTATTAATCATACCCCACCATTTTTGGTGGCATCTGGTATGCGATCGTGGTATGATAGCATGTCATCATCAGACAGGATGACTGTAGATCATTTGTTGCTGCATACTATGACCCTGTTGATGTTTCAGGTTCCCACATGATTCGTGGAGGGCATGCTGGAGCACTGGGTATCGGAGAGGCAGGTTTTTCGATTTGGGACCCAAGAGTTGACTCCTACTCTGGAGGAGTATGCACATTTGACGATGCTGCCATTGGACAGACCATGCGTGCATATGGCGATCAGAGACATGAGTAGGCAGTTCATGACCTTGAGGCATAGTGTGACGAATGATTTAACAAGAATTGTTTGAGCAAATTAAAGGTATGTTACAGAATCTTAACATATATGTTTTATAGTATAATTACTTATTCTTCGTGTTCTTGTTCTGGAGGTTCACTGTGTTTATAGAATAATCTCTGTAATTCATATTTTTATAGTTGATTATAAAATTATGTGTATATTTAATGTTATAACTATATAGATATATATATATATATATATATATGTGGTTGTATGATGAGCATATACATGTATGTGATTGTATGACTTATGATCAAAAAGGAAGAAATTGGTTTCTACAGTGAATATATAAATATATGTATTTTAACGACGTGAGTTTCAATTTTATATTCTAGGAATTCTATATTTTTCAAATTTTGCCTTACAACTGAATTGTTGCAATTGGAAGTAGTTGTAATGCTAGAAGTTTATGTTTAGACAAAGAATTCTACGTTAATTTTGTTTAAAAGAAAGGGAAACTGTTTTGCAGTGTATGTTCTTATACATTGCTTATGACAGTAACAAATTAATGGTTAAAGTGTATACGAATTATGAAATTGAACCTTATGTATGTTAATTGGGTAAGAACTTAATGAGAACGTAGTTCAAAGGAATGAATTTGTTGGATAATTGTGGTTTATAGTGTTAAACCTTGTAAAACAACGTCAACAATGGAGTTGGGTTTTAAACTATGATTTCAAGGATTTAAATTTTTTTGAAATTGTTGTTTGATTGCTTTAAATTGGTATATGAATGATAAGTAAATGTTTATGAGTAATCTATATAAGTTTTACATCTTAATTTAGATGTTAGCAATATTAATTAGTCCAGAATTTAGTTATTCTGTTCTTCGTGGTTGGGTTCTGTAAGTTTTGGAGCCCCAGCGCCAAAATCTGCGACCCAGCTCTGATTTTCGCGCCTTAGCACCAAAAATAGCCCAGAATCTCGCGCCCAGCACTGGAATTCGCTCCCTAGCACTGAAATTCATGCCCCAACGTCAATGTCTGACCTAGTTCTCGCGCCCCAGCGCCGGAACAGTAGTTTGTGACAGACAGTTTTGACTTCCTGTAGTAAAATAGTCATAACATTTTTATACGAACTCCGATTAAGGTTATTCAAGATTATTCGAAACGAGGATGAATAGGCCTATAACTTTTATTCTTTAAGGTTTTCAATTTGAAATCGTTATGTAGGGTCAAAATGGCCATCTTTAGGACTGTTGTGTATTTGGAGCCAATCAGAGGGCGTCGGGATGCGCGAATGCAAGTGCAATCCTTTGTGTATTAGTATAACCTAATGATAACATGTTGGACATGTAATAGGATGTTGTATTAAGTTTTTAATGTTTATGTGGTGCAATAACATGATCACTTAAGTAGTTGTAATAAAGCTAAAAAGTAATGTTCATGAAAAGATGCGATGTTGTTTAAACTTAAACTTGGTTAGTAGCTATACTAAAAGTAAGAAAGAAACTCATGAAGGTAATGTTAGTGGAACTAATGTGTATTGTCAATACATATGGTATGTGTAGGACTTGTGGTGAACGTGAGTAGTGATTGTTTAACCTACGCACGAGGCAAGTTTTCTAACTCTACATTTACGTTGAGCAAGTTTATTCTTATTATTGAACAAGTTCTTGTATCTAGTTTGTTTATGATTTCTAAATCTAGATCTTATTCTGATATTGAACAAGTTATTCTTGTCTTTAACTTGTTATCTAGCATGCAAGTTTACATACTATAATATACTCATGTTGAACACGTTATATCGTTTAACGAACTATTTGTTATGCATGCTTAGTACTCAGTTCCAAATAACCATGGCTTAATATTGTTCAAGTAAGTCATATTATAATTATTCGATGTTTATGCTGTTAGTTTATTCTTAAAGAATGATCTTAATTTTCAATGTCGATTTAGTTATGATTATTCCATAGCATGATGTTATCAATATTGTATTCAACTAAGCCTTAGTTGATGAACGTTGAATTCTAAATTACCCTTGAAATATATCCAAACCAAACTTACTTTGGTGCGGACTTGTATTCTAAATACTGAGATGAACAACCCTATTATTAGGGGTAATTTACGCTTAGCGTTGAAATATTTATACACAATACATTGTACGACGGGCTGATCCCCCTAAGTACGAGGAGTCCTTATAGTCTTATGACTGTTAAAGTTGGAGTTGAAAGATTACTCACAACTGTGGACATAGTTCGTGGTCTTATGACCCTCAGATATTTATATTCCATATTTTGATTCCAGTCTTTGGTTATCATTGATAGAGTACTATTCAGTTTTGATGAGCCTATTTATTGGCAGCTATTATATTCTTGTTGACTCATTGATATATCTAGTGAGCAGTTTTTTGCTCACTCTTGCATATTTATACACTCATTGCAGCTAAAGTTGAGAAGGTAGATGAGCCTTCAACTAGCAAAGAAAAAGGAAAAATGTACAAGTGATGCAGACTTGTAATTTTATTTATTGTGATGGTCATATACTTTTAAATAATGATGTGATGTAATAATTTTATTTTCGCACTTGAATGATGTTTAAGGTTAGACAACCTGGGAAGATTTTTATTTAATAATGTAACCCTGTTTAAAGGGAGGATGTATGGTTAAATGTTATTTTATTAGGGTAGATAGATATGAGTGATTGGATAGTGAACACCAAATCTTGTGGGAACGAAGTACCTAGATTTGGGGGTGTTACACGTAGAGTGGTGCAGGATGAGATCACATCTGGCCACGTTATATCCCAGCATTTTTTGTTTGACAGATTTGACTCTGAGTATAGTTATGTACGACATTCCGGGGATTTCACCACACCGGAGGATCATTGGCGTTCGGCCAGAGTAGATGTACTACTATTGTGCGTACTATCGTATGTCTACATGCCACGATACATGGATGAGTTGGACATTGGCGTCATTATGGTAATGAGAGCTCTCAGGGAGGGTCACACCATTATACCGATGATCATCGTTGAGACTCTGAGGTCAGCTACATATTGCTGCACTTATCCGACATGAGTGTTTACTGGCAGCTCGGTCGTGCTGTACGTGTGGTTTATGTCACACTTGAGACTGATTGGCACTTTCAAATGGCATGTGCATTGTTTCACCCATGATATAGCCATGTCATACTCCTTTCAGCCCGCGGAGTGTACAGATGTTGCATCTTGGTCAGCTTTCTTAGCAGAGATCGGAGCTTCGTTTGATATATTATCGTATTTAGGGCTTAGCTCACCCTACAACTTCATTACTCATGCTCCGGGCATGGATTATCTCCCTCTAGCTGGTTTGAGAGGCATGATTACTTACCACCCACTGGCCGTGATGTCTCAGTTTGACCAGTTCCAGTATTTCCATCCTTTTGAGGGGGCATCGAGTCAGCGCGTCGTTTCTTGGCACTTATCAGCAGAGGACAGATCCAGGTTGTATGCCTGTTGGGATCAGCGAGAGCTAGCTATGTTTTCCATCAGCCATCCTGGTTGTTCTGCAGAGTATTCCGTATAGATGGAGACAGAGACTGCATCAGCTGCGATAGTATCCACAGTGCAGGGGACTATTTTCCGATGATGAGGAGCATATGGAGGAGGCTGATATTCCCATCGAGGAGGATTTGACTGCTGGGTTACCAACATTTGTGATGGATTCTCCCACTACGAGTGCTACTGTCATTCAGCATTCAGCACAGTATTTGGAGCAGAGCCTACATCTGATGACCTATGAGAGAGATCAGGCTAGGGCCTTGATGTTGACAGCTCTTAATGGGAGAGACGCGACTCTATTAGATAGAGACGAGGCTAGATCAGCCAGAGATGCATTGATTGCGGAGCGGGATGCTGCCCTATCTACCCGGGATGTGGCCATCACAGACAATACTTCAGTGAGATCCCTTACGACTGGCATCCTTGTTGATATAAGTGCATACATTGATGAGCATCATGCCACCATGCAGTTAGCCTTGGATCTGCTAGCTCGTGTATATACCATTGGGTAAGAGCTTGCAGCATTACCTCCTTCTTCAGAGAGGGATGCTATGTTAGATCTGATAGTCTGTATATGTGACGCCCCCAAAATAGGTCCACGCGACCCATTCTGAGTCGCCAGATATCACACTATAAAAATCATTTACAAACGTCATTTATACAACTGTTGAACTGTCGTGCAGAATACGACCACAATTAAACTGTGAGTTTTAATACAAATGTATGTAACTGGGAGCTGTCGTTTACACTCCTAAATTAACCTCACTTTCACTTTACAAATTTAAACAATTAGCACAGTAGTAAGCAAGGATCGATCCCACAGAGAGTGATTTGTTTTATATTTATCCTATGATTTCTAATGAAAAGGGGATTTTGAATTAATTAATTAAATTAACAAGAATAAACTAATAAGAATAAACAATGAATAAAAAGTTTCAGTTCTTCAGTTCAGTATCACCTTTTTACAATAATAGATTAATCAAGTGTAACATTATTTACCCTTCAATGAAACTAATAGCCCTAGGTAACAACAAGCTCTGCTACCCGAAACTCCCCTTAGATTGTCACTCAATGAAACAAGCTCTTCACAAGATTCTAACAATTATATAACCTAGAACAAGCTCTCTAGATTTAATATAATAGCAGCATTAAGAACTAGGGAATTAGACTATTCCAAGCAACAAACACATAAGCTCGGATTGTTTAACTTGTCTTCTAATAATCATAGCAATACTCAAAAGTTTGTCCACAATTAGGTATTACTAATTACTACTTGTGATTAGAAACAATATCAATTACACGTAATATTATTCCTTGATCTAGCATATGATATTTGTTAACCAACTCAATCCTGCAGAAATCAAATTAGTTAAGCCAAATAGCATTCAGAAATTAAATCAGATTATCAAGAATGAATTTCATGTGAGAAGGAATAAATAATGAATACTCAATTAACCATTAATTATAAATAAGGTTCAACATCCCTTAGAACTGAATAAAAAGAACTTAGCTCATGTCTTCAATCCACCAATATTGTAGATGAGAGAATGTAGTAGATGATTCAATGTCTAAAATCCTGACTAGCATCCTCTATTTATAGTGCTAGACAAAGTCCTAAATCCTATAGAAAGTAAAATTCCAAATCCTAAAAGGAATTACAAATCATAATTAGTTTCCATAAAGAAATAGAATCTAATTTGGAAATAAATCTTAGTATAAAGATATCCTAATTCTAATAGAAATATCAATCCAATTCCATGTTGAAATCTGCCAAAATCTGCATTTAGAAACTTTCCAAAAATCCAAGATTTCCCAATTTTCCCGCTCAAATTCGCTGGGGCGAATTTCCATTTTCTGCTGCAACGTCCTTTGGTAAAACAAGCATAACTTTTGATCCAGGAGGAGTTACGGGGCCTGATACCTATCAAAACGAAGATATTGACGAGATCTACAACTTTCATTCTTTGAGAATCGACAGAATCACTTTGAATCAAGGTCGAAATCGGGCTCCAAGTGACTGCTATGTAAATTACAACTTCCAAACTTTGAGGTTCAACGTCTGTTTAGTAAAAATATCATAACTTTTTTATATGAACTCCGATTGGGACGATTCAAGATGCTCTACAATAAAATTCAAGTCCCAAGCCACGAACATGCATCCAACTTAATGCTAAAAATCCTGCAATTTTTGCTTTTTCCTCATTTCAGCTCCAATTCTTCCTGAAATCATTAAACACCTTAATAAGCTCATATACACATGAAACATGCAATAAAACTAAATATAATGGAATCAAAATACATGAATAATATGCACTCATCAGTAACTCTCATGGTGCCTCGACCACAACCTTACAATGGTACTTTACATAAAAGTACAGTCAATAACTGTTTTAGAAATTAAAATCTTTGGAAAATACTCAAGGAAACCTTCGTACATGGGAGGCCATGCGTCTAGGTTATGATAGATATTATATGTCCACAGAATTATCCTTGGTTGACCCAATAGTCCCCAAAATAAAAACAAGAAGATTGCTATCATCTTCTTTCCAATGGTGAGTCTTCTCTTGACTTATAATTATCTCCATTATCTCCAATTGAGAATCATATTTCAAACAAACTCTAAGATTATATAGGTAGTGCTCGTCGATATACTCAGCAAGTGGATGTGCACAACCCTGTCTTATGATAACACGTGGTTGTATGTCATTAGACAACTTGTACGATAGTGGCAAAACACCCTTTCAAAGTTGGGTTCACCTCACCCTATTTGGTTCACCAAAATTAAATATCAAATGACGTATACAATACGACACACTTATTTAAAGTTCTCAATAAAATTATTTCCATACTATTTAGGGAGAACCTCAACAGCTATAGATCACCGTTCTATTCTCCTGTTACCCCCGCTCGACCCAGCTACACTCTTATTACCTGAAAGGAATTGTGAAGCAAAAGGGTGAGAACAACTAGCCCAGTAAAGAATATCATGACTAAAGATAATTTACATCATCAATAGCCTTCATCAGTAATAAATCAGAGATTTAGAACATATGGTAGATTATAAAACTTTTCAACCATAGTTGCAGCGGAACGAGCAATCCATTAGAAGAGTCAAATTGACCATCAGATCTATTATCTTCTCCATATTAAAAGTCCACCAATAATGTTTTATCCCTGTAACATCAATCGAAAATTCTTGTCCACAATTATATGAATAACTCATAATCATAATTGTGATTCTAACTTCCTCTTCGCACCCAGGACGAAGATAATTTTCATCACCTATCTTCACATGAAACATAAAAAATCATGGTTAAACCAAATCAAAATTCCTGCTCATAATCATACTAATAAATTCATCTTTGCACTACGACCAAAGATATTCATTAACAATTCATCTTTGCACTACAGGCCAAAGACATACAACTGTATTTTAAAAGAGTAGAGTAGAGCATGATATCTACTATCTTTTACAAATTAAAAGTGTATAATCAATATTTTATTGCTAAGACTCAGCTTAATAAATAATCCACATCTTCAAATCATCCCTGCACTAAAGCCAAGGATATTCATGTAATCATCAATGGTCATGATTATACCGAATAATCCCTGGTTATAATCATACCAATAACTGTCCATCAATGCACTACAGGCCAATGAGGACTTTTACCACATCATCTATAACATTATGGGTCATGATTATACCGAATGATCCCTGGTCATAATCATACCAATAAACAGTTCATCTATGCATATAAGCCAAATATACTCATCAATCAATAGTTCATCTTTGCATGTAAGCCAAAGATATACAACTGTAAAACCAATAATCAACAGTCCATCCTTGCACGTAAGCCAAAGATATACAACTATAAAACCAATAATCAACAGTCCATCTTTGCACGTAAGCCAAAGATATACAATTGTAAAATCAATAATCAACAGTCCATCTTTGTACGTAAGCCAAAGATGACTTTCATCACAATATAAACATGAGAATGATGACAATGATATAAGCATTAATCAAACGAAAACAAGGATAAATATTAAAGACTTTAAATTTATCCAAATATTAGCAATCACTTAATAAACTCATAATATAATATTATTAATATTATAACAATATTTTAATCACTTCTTAAACTTATAAACAATTTATTTCAATTGTTTAGACTTTACAAAATAATGCATTTAATCATTCAAAAATGTCATACTCATAAGATTTCATCACCAATGATCAACTCCCTCATCAAAAATCTCTATATACCCTATATAGGATTCCCAAGTCATAAAATCCTATTTTTCAATTTTGTTACTTCACATAACATATTTAATTCATTTACTCATAACTAGTTCATTTTCATGAAAAATACCAAATCAGTTCCAAAAATATTTCTTTTCTGGGATTTAGCAGAATATAGTCCCATATTGAAGATATATTTTTCTCAGAATTTTTAAAATTTATTTACTATTTTTCATATGGCCAAAACTGCCGAATATTTAGACATTTATCATAAATTGTACTTTTGTCCAAAAATTCTAAAATTTACAGGGTATACTCCTGTTATATACATGTACTTCCAATAAAATTTCACCAATTTTGGAGTTAACCACTATAAAGGTTTACTTTTAAAATAGTCTTTTCCCATAAAATTCATAACTCCTAATCTATACATCCAAAAATCGCCATTTTTGGACACAGTCTATAAAACTCATCAAATTATCATTTCAAATTTTTCCAGAATTTTTGAGGGTCAGAAAAATTACGAAACTGCAAATGGATTTTCGTCCGCCATGCGGTAATCCACGTAGACAGACCATTTCCACAATTTAATAAGAAATGAATACGAAGGATCATTCACCATGCATGTGGTAATCCATATAGACATGTTATTCCAACAAAATAATAAAGAATGGAATAACAGAAGAATTCACCATGCATGCGATAGACCGCACAAACAGGTTATTCCCAACAGAATAATAAATAATGAAACCAGGTCATGCATAATCCGCACAGACAGGATATTTCAACAGAATAATAAAGAATGGAACCAAGTCATGCGTAATCCGTACAGACAGGATATTCCAACATAATAATAAAGAATGGAATAACAACAAAATTCACCAGGCATGCGATAGACCGCATAGACAGGTTATTCCAACAGAATAATAAAGAATAGAACCAGGTCATGCGTAATCCGCACAGACAGGATATTCTAACAGAATAATAAAGAATGGAATAACAACAGAATTCACCAGGCATGCGATAGACCGCACAGACAGATTATTCCAACAGAATAATAAAGAATGAAATAACAAAAGAATTTCACCATGTATGTAGTACTTTGCATAGACAGGTTATTCCAAAATAATAATAAAGAATGGAATAACAACCCTTACGAGTATTGAAAGAAAATAACTCTCTTCACGAATACGAAAGAATAATACCCCTTACCTTAGAAAATATTGGATACTGAAATAGTGAGGTAGCAGACTTCTCTTGTTCTTTCTCTCTATAATAATTGCTCTATAGCTTTAGTGAATTGGTGAGAAATGAAGGAAGAATGAGCTTCTATTTATAGGAAAATATAGTTTCGATAATTGCACGTTTTGGGGCTCGAAATATTACAGTATAATACCTTCAACTTTTCTTTCATTTTTAATTTAGTCCTGCAAGTATTATCAAACTTGCACCACCTCCCCTAATAGTAAATAAGGTGAATTAATAGTACAATCATGTGACTCAATAGTTATAATCATGTGAAAATACGAATTACAGTGTAGTACCTCCATCTATACCTCCATTTTTAACTTAGTCATTCAAGTATTATCAATCTTGCACCAACTCTCCTAATAGTACAAGAATTTGAATCAATAGTACACACATGTGAACAAATAGTTATAATTTTGTGAATTAATAGCAATTAATTGCTCATTTATCCGATTAATTACCCGACTGGTCAGTATAACTTCCAGACATCAATTACCATCGAAATAAATGTCGATTTCCACTAACACTAATAATCCCAATACAATGAAAATATTTTTCTCAACAATTTCATTTTTGAAATTTTGAAGTTTGACTTTTTCAGTGGTTGCATAGTAGCACATGGTATTGATTATTGATGCTTACGCAAGAAGTCACTCAGTTATACTCAATTATTGCTACAGTAATTACTGCATCATATCTCTCATATTATTGATTCGATTATTGTCACAGTATCATCCGTATAATATGATATATTATTAAATCAATAATTGAGACGACAAAGTTATTCATATTATTAAATTGAAATATTTAAAATGTCTAGAAGTTTCTTCAGGGCTTGTAATCTTGATTCATTCTGAACTTATCCTTGATGTGTGGACATTGATATGTCAGAGGATCTCTCAGAATGGATCATTGATCTGTGTGTATTCCCTATCATCTTTGGTGTCTTGGGACTGGTATCTGTATGTAGATGTGGAGAAGAGTGTGGTTTTTCCTCTCTGAGATTGACCGCACCACAGATGGTCGCCAGTACTTCAATTTATGAGAAGCCTAGTTAATTCCATCTCTTACGGATTGGTGTTGCTCTTTGAGGCACAACCACAACTTAGATGGTCGCTGAATCTCCTATTTGTGAGGAGAGGTTAGGTAATTCCATCCCTTTGGTCTGAAGCCGATGAAATGTGGTGGATTGAAGTTTGATCCCATTACCGCGTGACAAGTATTTTTGTTCTGGTAGGGGGTTAGACCGAACCTTAAATGGTTGCTTACGTACTCCTATTGAAGAAGAGATCAGGTCTCCGTAGTTCGAACCTGGTGTAAGAGGTTCAACGCTGAATGTGAAAGGCAGATGGGTGTCAAATCTTTATTGATGAAGAAGGGTATAGAATTGTTTTTGTTATTTTTGTTTTTGTAGAAGAAGGGCAAAAATGTTTTTGTTGTTTTTTTATTGCGATCGGGCCATATAGAATATGGTTTCCTACGTACTCCTGGGTGGAATAAGGTATAACCCTAATTTTAACTTTATTTCTTGGAATTTCTATTGATAATTAGGTTGGATTGATATAAATACTTGTATATAGGGTTTATAATATGTTAATCATCGTTTGTGAGTGTTATTCGATGATCAAATTCGTGAGAATTGGGTTGTAGTAAAAGATTTCAAATAACAGTGTTTTGTTTATGAAAATGGCTTAGTAATTCCAAAATTTGATGTTCAATCCTTGCTAAAATATATTAATTGGTTATATATTGTGTTAGTATATCAAGAAACGAAAATAACGAAAGTTAAACAAACCAATTTGGTTGAGAAACGAATTCGTAGTGAATAAATTCACTAAATTTGTCAAACATGAACAATTAGTATGAACATGAGTTGTAAATCTATATTTGGGTTAGTTAATGTTTATGTTAGTTGATGGGTAATTGGTCTGTTGTAGCTTTATGAGTTACGAACCCATAGAATCGAAAATGGACTGATTTGAATGAGTATAACTCATGTTATGATCATTGGAAGGAGTTTTGGTCTGTGTAATCGCGAAGAGCAGAGCCTGAGGGCCTGTTCTACTACTTGGGCCGCAGCTGCGCTGCCCCCAAGACCATTTAGGGTGCAGCTGCACCGGATATCAGTGTCTGGTACACTACTCTGACCTGATGTAGTAAATTAAGCATAACGTTTTCATACAAACTCCGATTGAGGTGATTTTAGATGATCCGAAACGAGGACGAATATACCTATAACTTTTGTTCTTTAAGGTTTTCAATTTGAGGTCTGGAACCGTAGTCAAAATGGTCATCTTTGTGACTGATGCATATTTGGAGGCAATCGGAGGGCGTCGGACATGCACATACACAAGTATAGTGATGTCGACGATAATAGATGTTGTTATAAGTTATAGAACATGAATATTATAAAGTATAATGATGCTTACCATTAATAAATGATATATTAGATAAGTTATATATGCATACTAAGCACACATAAGAGAGACAAATCGGACGTGTAACGAATAAACGTCGAAACACCGTGATAAGTGTTAATAAACTGTAAAAAGTGTTTTAAGTTAAACGAAATGAACATTATAAGGTATGAAATGGGTTTAATATAAAACCAATAATGATTCCTAGCAAGACTTAAGCACTTGAACGAACTTCGAATATGAAATACAGTGAGATATAAGTTGAAAGTTAACACAATCAAATTGAACATTGTGTATTTATGATAGGAAGGGTTTTGAGACGTAAATTAAAGTTTACATTACAAATACTATGTGTTGCTATGTGACTAATAGTTGATGTGCATGATTATATAATTGTGTAGGGCACGTGAAGTGCAGATAACTGTAAGCTGATTAAACTGTTACTGGTATACAATAATCAAGGCAAGTCTTTCAATTTCTATTTGCTATGTGAATTTGATTGTTTTAAATCTTTATTGAAAAGAGCATGATATGTTATATATATGTTGAATGTATGAAATGTTAAAGTTAGCTTATGACTACGTTGATTGAGTAAAACATGTTGATTGAGTAAGGAACTCAATCTTTATACTTGTTATATGAACTGTAACATGTATGTTATGTTAGTCCAATGTTTATGAGATATATGTTGAGCATGCTATTATGTGTTACGTGATGCATGAAAATTGCTAGATTTTGTTGGGCTGTCGAGCTTAACCTTACAAATAACCATTTTTGCAGGTTAAGGATAGAAGGTAACACTATGTGCTACTTGAATGACGTGGATCCAAAATAATACACGAAGATTAATATTTTAGCTAAAGTTATTATTTTTCTTATACCATGATTAAAATTCATGAGATGTATTAAATGTTTTATGATGTATAGTTTTATGTTGATTTGTAAAGCTAAAGGTAGAGTTATATGATATGTAAAGGTTATCGGATTGAAAAATAAAATTTTATATAACAACGGTGATAAAGTGAATAATAAAATAAGATTGATTCAAAAACATGTAGATGATAAAAGTTTAAATTATTCTGCCTTTTATAAAGTTTAACATCGAATAATGATGTAAACTCAGAAGGTAGACGTGTTATTAACGACCGAAGTTAAGAATTAAATTGTATGAATTTTGGGTTCGTTACAGTTGGTATTAAAGATGTAGGTTATAAACCTTAGATAAGAGTACCCTAGGTTATAACCTTAGAGAATAAAGGAGAAGATGATAAAGAAGTTAAGAATAAAAAATTGTATTGAAGTATGGTACAATTATACTCTTTAATAGTTGATGTGTCGTATCTGAGCTAAACGATTCCTTCATAGAGCGGAGGTATATACGAACTAGCAACTCGGAACCTAGTTTGTTGGTTGTTTATGGGAAACCACTTAGCTTACCATATTAAAACTGTAAGAGACTCGATGTGTACCAAGTATAGAAAGTGGATATGTATGATGAAAAGGGAAAGAAAAAGGATCGTAAAACAAAAAGAACACGAGTTAAGAAAAGAATTTTAAGGGAAATGAATATAGAATAAGATCACGACGTGATCAGTTTAAGTTATAAAAGAAAGATGGTCTGTAATGTTTGAATAATTATAGCTTGATGCTATGAAGATAATGTACTATGATATAGTATGAGATAAACTCACGAGGAGTTATAGATAATGTGATATGAGGAATTCGTATCGAGCAAAGAGCAAGTTAAGAGTAAGATAGAGTTAGGTGGGATTTCAATTGAGGACTCGTGTGATGGCTGAGTTGTACAAATCCTTGTATGGGAGAGGGTTTTGTGCTTGCACTCAGTTTATCACATTGATAATCATTGGAATATTGGTGTCGTGCTATCGATATATATGTGGCGAAAAGGTGATTCTTTTCTCATGTGTATATTTGATAGTTAGAAACTATTAAGATTAGTCAGATATTATTAGGATTAGGTGCGATTCTTAAAACTAATACATATGGTAAGTTCGTTACTCAAAATAATATGGCGTGTTTTGAACCCCTTAGCGAATGGACGCCAATGATCTGACTAGGATAAGTTCTTAAACTCATATTATTGTGGCAAGTTCCTGAACTTCCAATGTGCAGTAAGTTTGATGAACTATACTGGGGTATAGATAAGCTATGAATGAAGAATTGAGGATTATGGAAATAGATAGAATTATTAAGTAATGGATCAGCATAGAAAGTGGAGACATAGGTTTTCCAAATCTTCTAGATTTGCTAGATTTTTAAAATTTATCGACTTTATGGTGATGGTTGTACTTTTAATTTTTGTAAAATCTTGGGTCACACTAGTGAACCAAAGAATTTTTAAAACAGTGCTATTATTTGCGTATCTATGCTGTTTGTTTCGGCTAAAAAATGATGCTTTTTAAATTTTCAAAATATATTTTAATTATATATATCGGGTGATATGATAAACGATGGAGTCATCAATGCAATGGAACCTGGTGTTGGATGTGATCATATGATCGTCTGCCCACTATGGTGAGATGTAGTATGACAACGTCATAATCATGACGCCATAAAAGGATTTTTGAGATTTCTTTAAGATATGAGAATATATATATATATATATATATATGTATATTTTGATTGATGTCCGAATTATTGTAGAAGTCTATGTTATTTGATTCAACTAGAAGAATATTGAAAGATGTTCATGAAATTCAAGCGTTTTTTGAGAAATTATGACAAATCAAATTGTTTTGGTGCGGATTCAGATGTTGAAAAGCTGAGGTGAACAACCCTGTAAAAGGGGACATGTTATCAGAAACAATGGTTCCGAAAGTAACGCATATAGTTGTTACGATGTTAAGATGTAATACGTTGTGCACGACGTAGGGGTACGATAGGCTGATCACCTAGAGTACTTGCAGAGAGTCTTTTCAGTCTATGTGCTTGCTAAACATTCTGTTAAAGATGGTTTATGGTGATGATGCACTGTTAAACCTGGAGAAGAGTTCAAGGTCCGTATAGTCTTCTGACTGTTAAAGGTTTAAGTCTAGATACTTGATAACCTAGGGACGTAGTTCAAGGTCTTATGACCCCTCAGCATAATTTGAAATCTTTTAAAAATTCCTGAGTTATTCATATTGCTTCCCAATTATTGAGCAATTGTGGAAGATTCTTATTATTCTAAAAGGTGAAAGTGGAAAGGATGAGAAAATTATGCAAAACATAATAATTTTAGGAAAAAAATGAAATTCCAAAAAGAAGAGTAATGTGAAACTCTTAGAAGAGGAAGAGGTGAGGAATATGATGATCTTAGAAAGATCTTTAGAGAAAAAATTTGGTTGCAGAACCCAATGAATGAATAAAGTATTAATGTAAAATCTATTTTGATAGATTGAATGAATGAAGATTAATAAATAAAATTTCGAGGACGAAATTCTTAGAAAAATGGGTGAATGTAATATCCCGAGTGTTTATGAGTTGAGTATATGATAACGATCCTTAGAAAAGGAAATGAATGGGTTAACGAATATATAATACTCAAAATATAATTAAGTTCAAGTGAAAGCTTATGAAATAAAACTTACAAGAATTTATTATGAAGAATGGTGGGAGTAGGAAATATAAAAACTATATTAAGGTAATGTGATGAAGTTATTCAACGATAAATTTTGAAAAACAATTTGGTGAAAACCGAGTAAGGGAGGTTTCGTTGATTTCGAATACGGAATCCTTATAAGGGGGGAATGATGTGACAACTCGAATTTTTATAAATTGTTAAAATAAGAATTTAATAATTAAAATTCTTATTATGAGATATTTTGAGTTTGAGTATGTATATATACGTGCTATATATGTTGAAATATATGATCTGGTGTGAAGAGAAATATATATTCATATATTGGGAAAGTGATGTTTAATAGTTGAGTTAACTATTGAAGGAATTAAATGAATTTAATCATTAATTTTAAATATATATTGATTTAAATAAATATTTTAAATTTATTTGTTTATTGAGATAAATAAATGGTTGATAAAATTGTGGTCAATTAATTTAGTAACTAAATTGATTGATGTAAATTAAATTGAATAATGTTAATTTTATTTGAAGGATTTAATTTAAGAGAATAATTAAATTAAATCAATTGCTTAATATTTAAGAAAATAATTAAATTAAATAAAATATATTTTTGATCTAATTTATTAATTAAATTAGATATGTAAAGATTTATTAAGTATATTACAATGGGAATTATAATTATTTTAATTATAAGTACGAGTTAATTAAATTAATTTAATGGTGTGACATGAAAACTATATAATATAATAATATAAAAATAAATTAGTATGGGAATTATGTGGTTAGCCAAACAAGGCCTTGTGGCCTTTGACTTGTTTTTAACTGAAGCCTTTTTGTTTTTTAACTGAAGTACGTAGGAGGTGAGGCCATATCAGTTTATGTTTTCACGCGTCTTATTTTTCTAAGGCTTAAGAGCAGAGTATAGAGAGAGTGTTGGAGAAAGCAAGAGAAAAACACAGTGAAAGAGAGAATTCTCTAAGATTGTCTAGAGGTAGGAAAGGAATTTCTAAGCCTTCACATCATCTGTTGCTAGCAAACAATCAAAGGAATAAGGTATAACCCTAATTTTAATTTTATTTCTTGGAATTTCTATTGATATTTAGGTTGGATTGATATAAATACTTTTATATAGGGTTTATAATTGTTAATCATCATTTGTGAGTGCTATTCGATGATCAAATTCGTGAGAATTGGGTTGTAGTAAAAGATTTCAAATAACAGTGTTTTATTTATGAAAATGGCTTAGTAAGTCCAAAATTTGATGTTCAATCCTTGCTAGAATCTATTAATTGGTTATATATTGTGTTAGTATATCAAGAAACGAAAACAACATAAGTTAAACAAACCAATTTGGTGGAGAAACGAATTCGTAGTGAATAAATTCACTAAATTTGTCAAACATGAACAATTAGTATGAACATGAGTTGTAAATCCATATTTGGGTTATTTAATGGTTATGTTAGTTGATGGGTAATTGGTATGTTGTAGCTTTATGAGTTATGAACCCATAGAATCGAAAATGGACTGATTTAGATGAGTATAACTCATGTTATGATCATTGGAAGGAGTTTTGGTCTATGTAATTGCGAAGAACAGAGCCTGAGGGCCTGTTCTACGGCTTGGAGTGCAGCTGCGCTTCCCCCAAGGCCATTTAGGGCGCAGCTGCGCCGGACATCAGTGTCTGGTGTACTACTCTGACCTGCTGTAGTAAACTAAGCATAAACTTTTCATACAATCTCCGATTGAGGTGATTCAAGATGATCCGGAACGAGGACGATTAGCCCTACAACTTTTGTTCTTTAAGGTTTTCAATTTGAGGTCGGTAACCATAGTCAAAATTGTCATCTTTGTGACTGATGCGTATTTGGAGGCAATCGGAGGGCGTCGGACATGCACATACACAATTATAGTGATGTCGACGATAATATATGTTGTTCTAAGTTATAAAGCATAAATATTATGAAGTATAATGATGCTTAACATTAATAAATGATATATTAGATAAGTTATATATGCATACTAAGCACACAGAAGAGAGATAAATCGGGCGTGTGACGAATAAACGTCGAAACACCGTGATAAGTGTTAATGAACGTAAAAAGTATTTTAAGTTAAACGAAATGAAAATTATAAGGTATGAAATGGGTTTAATATAAAACCAATAATGATTCCTAGCAAGACTTAAGCACTTGAACGAACTTCGAATATGAAATACAGTGAGATATAAGTTGAAAGTTAACACAATCAAATTGAACATTGTGTATTTATAATAGGAAGGGTTATGAGACGTAAATTAAAGTTTACATTACAACTACTATGCGTTGCTATGTGACTAATAGTTGATGTGCATGATTATATAATTGTGTAGGGCACGTGAAGTGCAGATAATTTTAAGCTGATTAAACTGTTATTGGTAAACAACAATCAAGGCAAGTCTTTCAGTTCCTATTTGCTATGTGAATTTGATTTTTTTAAATCTTTATTGCAAAAAGCATGATGTATTATATATATGTTGAATGTATGAAATGTTAAAGTCAACTTATGACTACGTTGATTGAGTGAAACATGTTAATTGAGTAAGGAACTCAATCTTTATACTTGTTATATGAATTGTAACTTTTATGTTATGTTAGTCCAATGTTTATGAGATATATGTTGAGCATGCTATTATGTGCTATGTGATGCATGAAAACTGTTAGATTTTGCTGGGCTGTCGAGCTCAACCTTGCAAATAACCATTTTTACAGGTTAAGGATCGAAGGTAACACTATGTGCTACTTGAATGACGTGGATCCAAAATAATACACGAAGATTAATTTTTTAGCTAAAGTTGTTATATCCTTATACCATGATTAAAATTCATGAGATGTATTAAATGTTTTATGATGTATAATTTTATGTTGAGTTGTAAAGCTAAAGTTAGAGTTATCTGATATGTAAAGGTTATCGGATTGAAATGTAAAATTTTATATAACAACAGTGATAAAGTGAATCATAAAATAAGATTGATTCAAAAGCATGTAGATGATAAAGGTTTTGATTCAGGGAATTAAAGTAAAAAGATATAAAAGTTTAAATTATTCCGCATTTTATAAAGTTTAACATCGAATAATGATGTAAAATCAGAAGGTAGGCGTGTTATTAACGACTGAAGTTGAGAATTAAATTGTATGAATTTTGGGGTTGTTACAAATCCCATGTGCAGGCTATACTGCGGGGAGAAGAAAGTTTGATCACATGATTGGGACAAACTGCAGGTGTGGAAAAATTTTGATCCCGTCTTCAGGACAAACTGCAAGCGTAGGAAAGTTTAATCTCGTCTTCAGGTTAAATTGCAGGTGTGAAAGGTTCAATCTCGTCTTCAGGATAACAGAAGTTATGTAAAAGGTTTAAAAATGAAGTGAAATCAGGATGCTAGTTTGAAGTGTATGTTTCCTTGAGGGGCAGAATAGTATTTAAAAAGGGTTAGAAAACTGGAATGACTGGTGATTTAATGATCAAAACCAGGATGTTTTCTTGATGGACACCTCAAACATAGTACAGTTTCACAGTGTCCAAGTGGATAAACTGTGGAAATTCATCGTCATCCATTTCCTGTAGTCTGAGAGCGCCTTCTGCCAATACCTCCTTGACAACAAATGAGCCTTCCCAATCAGGAACGAATTTTCCCTTAGATTGATCTTGGTTGTCAATGATCTTCTTCAAAAACATGTCGTGTTATTTAAATTGTCGTAGCTAGACTTTCCTGTTGTAGGATCTTACGATCCTTTGCTGATATAACTGACCATGGAAGATAGCCGTGGTTCGCCTTTTGTCTATTAGAGACAATTGGTGATACCTATTTTGTACCCATTTGTCTTCATCCAACAGAGCATCTATCAACACTGAGGGATTCCATTTCCACCTCTATGGGGAGCACTTCTTCCATCCCATAGGCTAATGAGTAGGGGGTTGCCCTAGTGGAAGTACGCATTGAAGTTCTGTAGGCTAATAAAGTCAGAGGCAAGAGGTCAGGCCATCTTATTGTGATTCGCGAACATTTTCTGCATGATCTTCTTGATGTTTTTATTAGCCGCTTCAACAACACCATTCATCTTTGGACGGTAGATGACGGAGTTAAGGTATTTGATGTGGAATTTACTGCATAACTCCTCCATCATTTTGTTTTTGAGGTTCTTAGCATTGTCTGACACAATGACCTCTGGTTGTCCATATCGACAGACGATATTGTTTTTTATGAAAGCAATGATAACTTCTTTAGTAATGTTGGGGAAGGAGGTTGTTTCTACCCATTTGGTGAAGTAGTCAATCATGGTGAATATGAATCAATGTCCATTACTGGCTTTAGGCTCGATGGGCCCGATCACATCCATTCCCCACATTGAGAAGGGTCATGGAAAACTCATATTGTGGAGTTCCCTTGGAGGTGCGTGGATAGCGTTTCCATGAATCTGGCAATGATAGCACCTCTTGACGTGATCATCATAGTAGGGGTCCGCTCATGTGTGGGCCACATACTCCACCATGGATCTCATCCATGAGCCTCTGAGCTTGGTCTTTGTCCAAACATCTGAGGAGACCTAATCATGCATCTCTTTTGTAGAGTACATCTCCGCTCAGGTAGAATTTCATAGCAAGTCGATGGATCCGCCTCTTTTTAGTCAGGCTCGCCTCAACGGGTGTAGATCCATCTCGCATATACTCCTTGATATATTGATATGATAAGTAGGTTTTATAGCTACTTATTGGATATCAATTCACGAGAACTATGCCCATCTCAAGTACATTTTAGTGTGTTTTTAGTTGCATTTCGTGTTATTTTGCATTGCATATATTGAGAACTCCTCTGGTGTAAAAGTGCATAAAATGGTATAGCTTGGCGTTGGTAGGTGGCATGAGATCAGTGAAGGCATGACACGAGGGTTGAGTGGAGAAAAGAAACCAAGCATTGATGGACAAAGAAGAAATAGTAGCATGTTAAAGGATCATTAGCAGCATGATAAGGAAGCAACAATAGCAGAACATAAGAATGCAAATTGCAGGAGCCGCGCGGCTACACAAGCTAGAACACGCGCGCCTGCGCCATCAACCGAAAAGAGCTTTATCAGTTTTTCATAAGAGAGAACTAGGGTTCTATGCTTTGAATGAATTCCAACGAGGATCCAAGCATAGACTTAATATTTTATACTTCTATAGAATTCAATCTATGATTACGAACTACTTTTATGTTACTAGAGATTATTGAGGATTTGAACAGAACTCTTAGAATATAATCAGCAATTGGGTTTGATCGATTCTATCTTCTCTGTCAATTGTTTTTATTTATTTTCCATGTGTTGCTTGAATCCCATAATGGCTTTCGATTCAGCGATGAACTAAACTCCATTATGGGATTCTAACGGATTTTGATATGTAGTCTAATTGATGGTTTGATTGCTTGATTGTTTGTGTGTCATCAGAATTTCTATTATGATTGATTTGATTGCATGAATGCTTTATCACCATTCATTTTATGTACTTGTATGGAATTGAAAAATGACATGCGAGTATGGTTGTAATCATGATAGCATGCGCGTATGAGGCTGAATTTTCTAGCATTGTATTTCGTGAATCAGATAGAAATATACTGTTTCACCGTGTGTAGTAACATAAGGGCTTGTGATTAAATTGAATATGGACGCAATTTCACATAGAAATATAGTAATTTCTGTTTTATTGATGATTACATTATTTCTATTGTATGTGCATGTTATGTAAGTAGGTCATAATACATTGAAAAATGGTTATGTCTACATTTGTGCTCTTGGCTAATTTTCTGTGGTACGTGAATAATCTTGCATGATGGTGGTATTTAGATGAACTATTAAATGAAGTTAGGATCCCATTATTTCCAGATTTGATTTATCATTTTAGTATTCTTCTTTTATTTATTAATTGAGTTTAGATTAATTCAAAATTATAGTGTTTGTTTAAGCATATATAAATAGTGATATAGTTGATGCATAATAATTAAATTTTGAAACCTTTCTCCGTGGATCTATACTTTACTTAATCTGTATTACTTGTTGACCCGTATATGCTTGCATGAGTTAGAGTCCTTTTGTTAAGAACTATAAAGGAGGCAACAAGTTTTTGGCGCCGTTGCCGGGGAAAGTCGTTTAAATTTATTATTATTATCATTATTTTTAAGCTATATTGTATGACTTAGACAAATCTAATCTTGTCTCATTTCTATTTTTGTTTTATTTTCGTTTCAGGTACTTGCACGCGATCATTCAATTCCGAGTTGATACCTGTACAGGACGACATCAACGGTAGAGGTTGGAAATAGAGAGCGCGTAGAAATTTACAAGCAGAATTAGAAAGAACAACATCTAATATGGCAGCCGAAGGACAAAGAGAAGATCAAAGAGAGGAGCACAGGGCTTTGATAGACTATTCCATGCCGAACATTAATGGGCTGCAGTCAAGCATAGTCAGACCAACGATAGTAGCTAATACCTTTGAAATAAAGCCAGGCACTATTCAAATGGTGCATAATTCGGTATAGTTTGGGGGTGCTGCTACAGATAATCCTAATGAGCACCTATTTAGCTTTATTGAGATTTGTGACACGTTCAGATATAACAGGGTGAAGGAGGATGCTATCAGACTTAGACTGTTTCCGTTTTCATTGAGGGATAAAGCGAGAAGTTGGCTTCACTCTTTACCTTCGGGATCAATTACTACATGGGAGGACCTAGCACAAAAATTCTTAGCCAAGTTTTTCCCAATGGCTAAGACTGCGAAGATGAGGACAACAATTTCTCAGTTCGAGCAACAACGGATGAATCTCTATATTAAGCTTGGTAGAGATACAAAGAGATGTTAAGGAAGTGTCCGCACCATGGTATGCCAGATTGGATGGTGATCAACACATTTTATAATGGATTGGGATGGCAGTCAAGGCCGATTGTAGATGCAGCTGCAGGAGGAGCATTATGGGAAAAGAGTTATGAGGAAGCTTATAACCTTATTGAGACAATGGCGTCGAATGATTTTCAAAACCCTACAGCCAAGATGCCACAGCCTAGAGTTGCAGGTTTGTTGGAAGTGGATGCTATCACTCAGTTGTCAGCATAGATGGCATCCATAGCGAAGAAAATTGATTCATTGATAGAGAGTAAGGCGAAGATAGTTGCATTTGTGTGTGAAATTTGTGCAGGGTCACACTCAACGGATCAATGTGCTATTAGCTCAGAGTCTGTGCAGTATGTGAGCAATTATAGGAAAGATCAAGGGCAATTTTAGAACACATACAACCCCAATAACCGCAACCATCCAAACTTCAGTTGGTCAAATAATCAAGTAAATAAACAAAATTAGTTTCAGCCAAATCACCAATTTCAGTCACAGCCAGCTCAGCCACAGTTTACACCAAGACCACCTTTTCCACCGAGATTTTCTCAGCAACAACATCACACTCCAGCTGCATCTCAGCAAGAAAAGAAATCAGAAACGGAGGAGATGATGAAGAAGTACATGGAGAATATAGAAGTGATGATCAAAAGCCAAGCAGTGGCTATTAAAAATCTGGAAACTCAAATGGGTCAAATGACGAGCATGCTTAACAATAGGCCCCGGGGTTCATTGCCAAGTACTGCGGAGGCAAATCCAAGAAGAGATGGGAAGGAACAATGTCAGGCAATCACACTCAGGTCTGGGAAACAGTGTGCAGGAGATCAACCAGGGGCGCCCGGGCCATGTTTATAAAGGGAAGACGCGCGGCCGCGCAAGGATGAAAATTTTTCTGCTGAGAAAGAAAACCATGAAGGTTCTGAGTTACAGCAGGAAGAAGATAACAAAATAGGTTCAGTTGAGAAGCCCGTGAGTAAAACAACACTAGTTCACCCTCCGGTTCCGTATCCATGGAGATTGAATAAGCAGAGGGAAGACAAGCAGTTCAACAAGTTCTTGGAGGTCTTTAAAAAGCTGTAGATTAACATACCTTTCGCTGAGGCATTGGAACAGATGCCTAGTTATGCAAAGTTCATGAAGGGTATCTTGTCAAGGAAGAGGAGATTAGAAGATTTTGAGACAGTGGCCTTGCGGAGGAATGTAGTGCAGTGCTTCAGCGCAAATTACCTCCAAAGCTGAAGGATTCAGGCAGTTTGACAATTCCATGCACAATCGGAAAGATGAGCTTCAAAAAGTGTTTGTGTGATCTTAGGGAAAGTATCAATTTGATGCCCTTGTCAGTATTCAATCAGTTGGGATTTTTGGCTCTAAGGCCGACAAATATTTCTCTATAGCTAGCTGACAGATCCATTACTTATCCACGGGGAATTATTGAAGATGTATTGGTAAAAGTGGATAAATTCATCTTTCCGGTTGATTTCATCATTTTAAATTATGAAGAAGAAAGGAGTATACTAGCCACATGAAGGACATTGATAGACGTTTAGAAAGGGGAACTCACTATACGTGTTCATGATCAGGAGGTTACCTTTAACGTGCTCAAGGCAATGAAGTTTCCGACAGACGAAGAGGAATGCTTCTGGGTTGATTTGGTGGACCAGGTCTTAAATGATGAAGTAGAGAGTTTGATGGGTCATGAACCGTTGAGATGTGTTATTGCTGAAAATTCAAAATTAGAGGATGAGGAATTTGAAGAACTTGTGCAATTTCTTGATACTGCTCCACTATTCAAAAAAATTCAAAACTCCTGTTGAACCATTGAAGAAAGCTAGAGAGACATCAGAAAAATTGAAGTCATCTCTTGAGACACCTCCAGAACTTGAATTGAAACCACTTCTAGATCATTGAGGTATAAATTTTTAAATAAAGATTCAAAGCTACCTGTGATTATTTCTTCTGCACTAACATCTTTTCAAGAAGAAAAATTGCTATGAGTCCTTAGAAAGTTCAATTCGACTATTGGATGGACTATAGCAGACATAAAAAGGATCAGCCCTTCGTTTTGTATGCATAAGATCCTGTTGGAAGATGATAGTAAGCCGTCAGTAGAGCAACAAAGAAGACTTAATCCGATAATGAAAGAAGTGGTCAAGAAAGAAGTATTGAAATGGCTGGATGCAGGGATAATCTATCCGATTTCAGACAGTTCATGGGTGATCCCAGTGCAATGTGTACTGAAAAAGGGTGGTATAATCGTGGTTTCTAATGAGAATAATGAGTTGATTCCAACACGAACAGTAATAGGGTGGAGAGTCTGCATGGACTACCGCAGGCTTAACAAAGCTATGAGGAAATATCACTTCCCACTGTCATTTATTGATCAGATGTTAGACAGACTAGCAGGTCATGAGTACTATTGCCTTCTGGACGGATATTCAGGCTACAACCAAATTTTTATAGCTCCAGAAGACCAAGAAAAGACAACCTTCATATGTCCATATGGCACGTTTGCTTTCAAAAGGATGTCTTTCGGGTTGTGAAATGCTCCAGCCACCTTTCAGAGATGCATGATGGCTATTTTTTCGGATATGGTGGAACAAAATGTGGAGGAATTCATGGACGATTTCTCGGTATTTGGGGATTCTTTTGATTTATGCCTTGATAATTTGGTGATGGTCTTGAGAAGGTGTGTTGAAACAAATTTAGTACTGAATTGGGAAAAGTGTCATTTTATGGTGCAAGAAGGAATAATTATGGGACACAAGGTTTCGAAGAAGGGACTCGAGGTGGATAGGGCTAAGCTAGAAACTATTGAGAACTTGCCACCACCTACTTCAGTAAAAGGTGTTCGCAGTTTTCTTGGACATACAGGCTTCTACCGCAGATTCATAAAAGACTTCTCCAAGATAACTAAACCACTATGTAGTTTATTGGAGAAGGATACATAGTTCAAATTTGACGAGGCCTGCGTGTCGGTATTTGAGAACTTGAGGGGGAAATTAACTTCAACACCAGTTATTACTGCACCGGATTGGGACTTGCCGTTTGAATTGATGTGTGATGCCAGTGATTATGTTGTGGGGGCTGTTTTGGGTCAGAGAAAGGAAAATCTTTTTCACGTGATATATTATGCTAGCAAGACCCTTACAGATGCGCAGTTGAACTACATCACCACAGAGAAAGAATTACTGGCAGTTATGTATGCTTTTGATAAATTCCGAGCATATTTGATTGGTATGAAGGTAATAGTGTACACGGATCACGCGAAAATTCAACACTTAGCGGTAAAAAAGGATACAAAGCTGCGTTTGATCAGATAGATATTATTGATACAGGAATTCGATTTGGAGATCAAGGACAGAAAGGGCACTGAAAACTAAGTGGTGGACAACTTATCCTGACTAGAGAATCTGGAAAGGGAAGCAAATGACAAAGTTGTAATTAATGAATCCTTTCCAGATGAGCAGTTGTTTGTGGTGAAAGGGGAAGTTCCATGATTTGCAGACTACGCGAACTATTTGGTGAGTAAAATGGTACCTTTTGACTTGGTGGGTCATCAAAAGAAAAAATTCCTGCATGATGTTAAATGGTATATATGGGATGAACCATATTTTTTCAAACAATGTGCTGATCAGATGATAAGAAGGTGTATTCCATATAGCGAGATCAAAGGGATTCTGCAAGATTGTCATGCTTTTGTGTATGGGGGTCATTATGGTGGAGAGCGAAAAGCGGCTAGAGTGCTACAAGTAGGATTCTACTGGACGATAATTTTTAAGGATGCGTACAGTTTCGTCCAGAGATGTGACAGATGTCAGAGAGTCGGGAACATTTCAAAAAGAAATAAAATGCCATTGAACACAATCCTCGAAGTGGAAATTTTCGATGTGTGGGGGATAGATTTCATGGGTCCTTTCGTTTCTTCATGCGGAAATCTTTACATCTTGCTCGTAGTAGATTATGTATCAAAGTGGGTAAAAGTGGCAGCTCTTCCAACAAATGATGCCAAAGTAGTCCTCGGGTTTTGACAAAGAAGTATCTTCATGAGGTTTGGGACTCCAAGGGCTATTATTAGTGACAAAGGCAGTCATTTCTGTAATAGGCAGTTTATAGCTTTGTTGGCCAAGTATGGGGTGAACCATCGCATTGCTATAGCTTATCACCCACAAATGAATGGCCAAGCAGAAGTGTCAAATCGGGACGTTAAAAGAATTCTGGAAAAAGTTGTGAATCCCACTAGGAAGGATTGGTCTTTAAAGCTTGATGATGTTGTTTGGGCATATAGGACTGTGTACAAGACTCCGTTGCGCATGTCACCTTTCCAGCTAGTTTACAGAAAAGCATGTCACCTTCCTATGGAGCTAGAACATAAGGCATATTGGGCAATTCGAAAGCTTAATTTTGATTTGACAGCTGCAAGGGAGAAACGCCTACTCCAACTCAACGAGTTGGATGAATTCTGATTATAGGCGTATGAAAATTCTAAGTTGTACAAGGAGAAGGTGAAAAAATTGAATGATTGCAAGATCATAGAGAGAACATTTGAGCCAGGACAAAGAGTTTTGCTTTTCAACTCCAGACTTAAACTTTTTCCCGGGAAGCTAAAATCAAGATGGTCAGGGCCATTTACAGTGAAGACTGTTTTCCCACATGGTGCAATAGAAGTGTTCGATAAGTTCCCGGACAAGCCGTTTAAAGTGAATGGACAGCGGCTGAAGCATTACTTTGGTGGCAAGGTTGACAGACAAAAAGTCACCTTAATTCTTTCTTCGACATGAGATTCAGAGACAGTCAAGCTAATTGACTATAAATTAGCGCTTGATGGGAGGCAACCCATTATTTCTATCTCTACTATTTATTTATTCTGTTTAGTTTGTTTTTCGTTAGTTCAGTTTCATGTGTAGTTGTGATAGTTTGATAGCTTTGAATAAATACCTTAGTAGCTGAATGTGGATTTGATTATATTTGTGCATAACATAGAAATTATGGTGTTAAGATAGACACTCATGCTTATTCAGTAATTTAGGCCTTGACAGTGTTTATTGATGTCTATGTAGGTGTCTTGGACTGAATTTAGTACTATCTTGAAGTATTGGAAATGAAAGTTGGCAGTGCAGGAAACAGGGACGCGCTACCGTACAGTGAATTGCTATGAAAATCGCTCGTCCGCTCTGCATGTCTGTACTAAAGAAAAAAAAAACCACTCGTGAGCCCGTGCCATATCCCCATTGAAAAGTCGTGCGACCACGCTTGACACTTGACTTTGAAAAAAAATTGGGTTTTTAGAGACATGTTTTAACCTATATCTCCCACTCGTGCGTAATAACAGAGAGTCTATTCCTTGCTCCCCATTACATGCACGTCTCCTCATCTCTAATCAGTTACAAATTGAAGATATAACTCTCTTCTCCACTACGTGATTGTCACATCAGATCTCATAACCACGATCGATAGCTACACTGATAAAAACTAGGGTTTTAGAGTGGTTGTGCGAAATCAGTTTGGGGGTTATTCAGTCATCAGCTATTACTCACTATCAGGAAAGTCTTATTCTTAGTTATTAATCTCCCATGGGTCCTAAGATTTCAAGATCTCGTACCCCTGAGTCATCGTCTGCTAGTAGTCAAAGCGGGGACAATGTTGATTTTACAAAGTTTATTAACTTGGATGCTCAAATTGAATACTATCGCATTGTGGGGAAGTCGTTTATTCGTGAGCGAGGGTTCAAGCCAGATGCGCGGGACATGCAATTAGTTCAAATGATTAGAGAAATGTGTTGGCATGGTGTGTGCTCTACGCCAATGGCTACACCTATGGTTATTGTGCGGGAGTTCTATGCTAACGCGAGGGAAAAAATGAATGGGTTCTCTTTTGTTCGTGGAATTCAAGTGGACTACATGTCGAGAGCTATTCGTCAATTGTTCCATTTATCCGACCCTCCGGCTGGACAAACAAATTGGGTGGAGGCAGAGCGTTTGGAGACCGATTTGGATGTGGTGATCACTGATTTGTGCATTCCAAGGACTCAGTGGACATGCACTCCGGGAACTAATCATCCCAAAACTTTTTCGGCTTCCACACTAAATCGTTATGCTAAGTCCTGGAATCTCTTTGTCTATGCAAAAATCATGCCATTTTCTCATCAGCATGAGATTACAGTTGAACAAACGATTATACTATGGGGGATTATCGTGGGCAAGTATATCGACGTAAGTCACTTGATGAATCAAAACATGATGAGATATATGCGGGGAAGTACCACGGGCAGTATTCCATATGTTTCCATAGTGACCCATTTATGTGCCAAGGCAGGAATTCAGTGGACGAATGAGCAGTTGCACTTCTCGAGCCAGGACATTACACATGCTACCATAACAAGATTTGAAGATTGGAAAGGGGGTACACCGCATCCCAGAGGAAAGGGATTTATTATTCGCCCAGCATCGTCTACACCATCACCCTAGCCCTCTAAGACAGATGAAGCGGGCACGTCAACCCAAGTTACATCTGCTATTGCGGATCGATAGCTCTGAAGGTTAGAGCGAAAGGTCGACGCTATGTATGACAACTTTGCAGCATTTGCAATGGGTTTGACGAGGTCACTAGCAAAGGCGTTTGCACAGCAGGGGACAATGCTTGAGTGGCCACAGTTTGGGACGGCCGTACCATTTCCACCACCGAATTCACCACCTAATGAGGGTGGTGCAGATGATCAATAGGGGAGTTTCTCTTAACCTATACCTTCATTTATTGAGACAATGAATATTTTAAGTTTGGGGGTATTGGGTAGTAGGGTAGTTGCATATAGTGCTTGTATGATTAGTTTAAATTTTGCATGTTTATGTGTTAGATAACAATTGCAGAATATTTTTTTAGTTTTTAGTCTTTATTACTTGTGTTAGTATATGTTTAGTTGCATTCTATGTTTAGTTGCTTGTCTCACAGTTCTAGCTTTATGGAAGTTATGTTTAGCCTATGATGAAAGTGAACTATGAAGGATTGTTGAGTATTTTGGATAACATGAGCTTAGATATAATATTTTACATGATGTAATCCATGATGCTGTTTAAATGCTTTCGATTTGCACTGTCGTGTTCACAATTGCTTGTAGGCATAATGTAAGACCCCAACTTATTATAAATAAAATTGAAATTTTCTCTATTTATTATCTTGAAATAAAAAGGAGTTAATTTGATCTAATACTTTAGTTATGGGTAAAATGTGCAAATTTTACAAAATAATCAAGTGGTTATAAAATATTCATTTCTGTCAGAGAATATTCGTTTGGTCGTGGAATATTCTTTTTGTCGGGAATATCCATACGGCGGCGCAGTCAATTGAGGGCCCCATAACAGAATAATTGTCGGATGAAGAAAATGACAAAGTTGAGTTTTTATAAATAACGACGTAATTGTTACCGTTAACACTGTTGGAGGTGAAATGACTCTATTGTCCTCCTGTCACGGTTAGGGAAAACATGTGCAAATTTTGGGTGTCTACAACAATTCAATACCAAAATTTAGAATTAAAATTAGAAGCACATTTTCAATGTCACAAAATTACAGTAGTTAAATTTTAGCATTTAATTCTAATTCCAAAACGAGGTGAGGGTTACCTCATGCTCTTAAAGAAATATCCCTTTATAATAACAATATTTTAAGAAATTATAAAAATATCCTTTTAAACATAACATATTTAATTATAAAAAACAATTTCGTTTTGAGTGTTACCTATAAAATCCCAAATTTTACGAATAAAGATTTAATTTTTCTCGAAATATTTTTTTTATTATGGCGTGGATTTGATATAATGTTATAGCTGTGGGTAATCTTTATAAATTTTGCAAAGTATATAAGTTGTTATATAATATTCGACTGGTCGGGGAATATTCGTTTTAACAGGTAATATTCGTACGACGGCACAATCATTGGTGGACCCCACAACAAAATTATTGTCGGATTGAGAAAACTACAAAAATAGTTTTATAAAAATAACGACGTAAGTTTTACCGTTAATATTGTTGAACTACTCGGTAGTAAAAGTACAGTAATACGCGTGGTTGCATAGTAGCACATAGTATTGATTATTGATACTTACGTGAGAAAACACTCAATTTTGTTCAATTATTGCTTCAGTAGTTGATGCATAGTATCTCACGTTATTTGAGTCAATTATTGTCGATTGTTATATTAAATATATAAGTTTTGTTTTATTAGTATTATTAGTGTAATAAAACAGAAAAGATTTTTATATAAAATAGAATACTTTTATAAAGTTATTCATTTTATTAGACAATAATTAAAATATATTATATTCTATTATTCATAGTATTTTGAATAGTAAAATCTTTTTATATAAAACAGAATACTTTTATAAAGTTATTTGTTTGATTAGACAATAATTAGAATATATTATATTTTATTATGCATAGTGTTGTATAGTGCATGCATAGTGTTTTGTATAGTAAAATCTTTTTATATAAAACAGAATACTTTTATTAAGTTATTTATTTTATTAGACAATAAATAGAATATATTATATTTTAATTAAAATATTTTTGTTTTATTAGAATATTTTATTAAATCAATCTGGACTGTCCATTTAAAAGTAAATCAATCTGGACCGTTCATGGATTAGTTACTATTCAGTGCATTCTTCTATAAATAGAAGTTCATTCCTTCATTATTTCTTACGAATTCACTGAAACTCTAGAGAGAGAAATTATAGAGAGAAAGAAGAAAAGTATTCTGCTATTTCACTTTTCCAATATCCAGTTCTTCTAAGGTAAGGGGTATTATTTTTTTTCATATTCATGAAGAGAACATCTATTATTCCATTCTTTATTATTCTGTTGGAATAACCTATATACGCGGTCTACCCTATACTTGGTGAAATTCTTCGGTTATTCCATTATTTATTATTCTGTTGGAATAACCTATATACGCGGGCTACCATATACTTGGTGAAATTCTTCTGTTATTCCATTATTTATTATTATGTTGGAATAACCTGTATACGCGGGCTACCCTATACTTGGTGAAATTCTTCTGTTATTCCATTCTTTATTATTCTGTTGGAATATCCTATCAGTGCGTTCTACGTCGGACCTGGTCCTGTTATTTATTATTCTGTTAGAATAACCTGTCTATGCGAAGTACCGCATGCATGGTGATTTCTGTTGTTATTATATTCTTTATTATTCTGTTAGAATATCCTGTCTGTGCGCTTTACGCCGGACCTGGTTCCGTTATTTATTATTCTGTTGGAATAACCTGTCTATGCGAAGTACCGCATGCATGGTAATTTCTGTTGTTATTCCATTCTTTATTATTCTGTTGGAACATCCTGTCGGTGCAAATTTCGCCTGACCAGGTTCCGTTATTTATTATTCTGTTGGAATAACCTGTCTATGCGAAGTACCGCATGCATGGTGATTTCTTTTGTTATTCCATTCTTTATTATACTCAGTTGGTTAAAGTTTTGACTTCTATACTCCATGAAATTAGTGGAATATCATTGATATTTGCGCTTCATCCAGTATCTTTTCATGGAAATATTCTTCTGAGCATTCTTGAATTTTACTCTACAAAGAAGTATCATGTTGACAATTTGGACGTTATTAGTTCCTGGATAATTTAATTCTTGAATTTGTTTTATTGAATTCTTATATCATTGTCATCATCCTCATGTTTATATTTTGTTGAAAGTCATCTGTGGCCTGTAGTGCATAGATGAACTTGGTATGATTATGACCAGGGATTATTCGATATAATCATGACCGTAATGTTACAAATGATGTGGAAAAAGTCCTCATTGACCCGTAGTGCATTGATGGACAGTTTTTGGTATGATTATGGCTATGAATTCTCTTCGGCCAAGAGAAAAAAGATGAATTATTTTATGGCATGATCAGGACCGTTGATGAAAACACTATTATCTTTGGCCTGTAGTGCATGGATAATTCGTGGTCGTGATACTAAATAATATCATTGGCCTGTAGTGCATGAATAATTCGTGGTCGTGATACTAAATAATATCATTGGCCTGTAGTGCAGGGATGATTTGATGATGTGGATTATTTATTAAGCTGAGTCTCAGCGATAAAAATGATGAAAAACTTTTTAAATCATAAAAGATGGTAGATTTTTATTCTTTACTTGACTCTTTTAATGAATTATTTGTTCCGCTGCAGTTAAGTTTGATGTCTATTGTATTTTATCAGTTTAACATGGTTGAAGGCTAATGATAATTTATTTTGCATTATCTTAGTCATAATATTTCTTACTGGGCTAGTTGAGCTCACCCTTTCCTTCACTGTTCTCTTTAGGAAATGAGAACGTAGCCGGGACTAGTCGGGAAACGGAGTGACGGTCCAGATAATAGTATTAGTAATCTTCACTATTCTGTTAAATAGTGTGATAATAAATGTATTGAGTACTCCTTTGAATGTGGATATTGTCTACATGACAATATTCTTATTAAAACTCTCAGTTTTTGTTTTGTCGTATTTTACACGACAGCTGTATTATTAAATTATATTTGAAATTTGTACCATGTATTTGACGACTCAAGATAGATGATGTATACCTATTTTGGGGACGTCACATTATCTCACATAACAAAGTGAGGTAACCCTCACCTTCCAATTTTGCTTAATTTAAAATACAATTTTACTTTTATTAATGCTTTGGGTTTTTATTGTTAACATAACAATATTATCGTAAAATAAAGTTGTTATAGTTGATTAAAAAATATTGACACACAAAAAATGAAAGGATAAAAAATAAAAAGATAATAAAATTAGAAGACGTCACGGCGTATTAAATTGGATATGGTTAGGACAGGTACAACACCGTTCCAATTTCCGTTACATGGCACTCGCAATAATAATAGTCCTTCGTTTCTTAATATAAATCGTTTTAAAGTTGTACTATATAATAATTAAAAAAATAATTATATAATATTAAATATATTATAAATTATCTATATTGTCCTTATATTAGAAGGAGTGAGTGTTATTTATTGGGTAAAAAATAATAAGAGACCTAAAAATTATATTTATTACTTGGGAGTAATATTAAAAACTTAGCCATTAACGCTTACTTAAAATTCTCAAACTACTTATATTTTGGAACAAAAATATTTCTCTAAAACGACTTATATTAAGGAACGGAGGGAGACACAAATTATACTACAAATATTTTATAAACTGCTGATGAGGCATACTCCACCTCAGCAGTCAGCATATTGTGTGGGGCCGAAGACTACATTGAAGCAATTTATTGATCAATATGTTGAGGTGAAATATATCACATCAACAGTTTATAAAATATTTATTGAATAATTTGTGTCTATAGCATTACTCATAATATATTGCTCAGTATTCTATAAATATATAGATAGATTATTTGTCTTTTTAATTTGTATCATTAATCCTAAAAGTGACCCCACAAGGTGTATAAAGTTTTAATTTTAATTTCAAAATATTAATTTTCTTGATTTTGTTTATTGATTTTTTTTATTTTTTACAATAATATTCTATTTTAATTATCAAAGTTTTTATCTGAATTAATCACATGTTCGTATTTGCATGTCAACTTTAATTTTCTCATTTTACCCTATAATTAAGAAATAAAACCTTTTTTTTATAAAATAATGAAAGTAAAATATTAATAAAATATAAAATAATTCATAGTATCACTTTAGAAACTTATAGGATCATGTAAAACAATGTAGTAGTTTAAATTAATGGTGACACATTTATAAATATATGAATTTGTTTTTTAATTTATTAACCATTAACATACTTACACCCACTCCTTTAAAATACGTTATTTATCTACCCACTAGCACTATGTTTATGAGTTTTTAATGTAAAATAATAAAAAATAAATGAATGAAAAAATTTAAATTTGAATAGAAAATAAAAAATAAAAATTTATAGGTTTTCATTTATATTGAATTTTTTTAAAAAAAATAAAAAATTAATTTTACATTTAAAGTATTATTTTATTCTTAAATTAATTTGTTGTATTTATATGTAAAATGTATTATAGGAGTTAAGTTATAATAAATTTGTTTATGTTAATTAGGTTTTCGTCCAATTTTATTTATTTTTAAATGAAAAATTTGGTAAAAAAAGAAAAAAAATTTGTATATGTTTTTTTCTGTACTCATTTAAAAATTAAGTTATATTCTTTAATAAATTAATAGGAGTAAAAAATGATTAAATATTCATTAATAAAAAAAATTCAAAATTACATGTTTTTGGCAGTTAGCTAATTAAAAGCCATGTTATATTTATATTTTTCTATATATACACTCCCACCATCTCTCTCCCATTTTCTCTCTCCTCTTTGTCTTCTCTGTTACTGCGTTAGTCTTTTTCTGTAGAGAAGAAGTATCTCTCCTCCTGTGGAGTCATGTCTGTATGTAATCGAATTTCTCTCCCTTCTTTTATTTGTTAAATTCCTGTCTTATTAATCGTATCTGATTACTTGATTCTATGTTGCTGGATTCAGCTTTTTCCCCTGTAATTATGAAGGTTTTTGATGTTGTTGATGAAGATGATGATGATGATGATGTAATTTATTTTTATTTTTTGCATTTCTTCAAGGTTTCATCTTGTGCATATAATGAAATTGATTTAATTTTTCTGATTCCATTTTAGTTTTTTATGATTTTCATTTTTAGTTAGCTTAATCTAATGCAGAACAGCTTGGTTTGATTCTGACTTCGTGATCAATGAACTTGATCGAAATCGGAAACTTTTCCGTGAGTAAATTTAATGATGTTGAATTTTGGTAGTGTTTTGTATACTGTGAAGTTTTAATTTTGTTTAATTTACTTGAGTTGCTATCTTTTAACTTACTTTCTGAATTTGTTTCCCTTTCCGGTTGATTTTTCCAAATTAGATATTTATTTCTTGTTTTTATATCAGGGTTACACAAAAGCCCAGACTTTCATTCATTTATTTGGAGTTCTGATTATTGTGTTTATTGGGCTTTTCAGTTGTCACTCAACAATGGTGACTTATGGTTTATTTCTGTTCTAGTCTGTGTTGTCTAATTTAATATCTGTTGGCAATCTGAAAGGGAAATAGAGTGTCACACCGAGTGAAAATCCATTAAGTGGAGATCATGTGTATCAATTGGCAAATAATGTGCTTTGGCCGAGAAATGAATTTGGTTTGATGGGAAAATTATAAATATATTTTCTGCAAAAATATAAATATGTTCATATAGGACTTGTCCAAGTTGCATTCAAACCCTTGACTTTGCTTGGCCAAAATACCAGTATTCAGTGCACACTTAGAGATGGTAGGTGCCTTAACTGGAAAGCCTCTCTCATGGGAGCTATAGAAACTAGTCTTGCCCATGGACCAGTATATTTTAATATTTATCCAAACTTAAGTGTTGCCTTAACAGACAATAATCTGTCAAAAGTATTAGAAATGAGAATTATTTCTCATGGTTATGAATACTTACCCGGATCTCCTCCCTTTGCCATATTATTCCGTATACATCTTAAAGTTTTAACAACTTTAAATCCTTATATCAGAAAACAAACCCAACAAGGACATACTGTCCTTATTGACACAAATCTCTTCAGTAGCCAAGTGGCTATTCCCAGAATGATCCCTTGGGAAGAAATCACTTTCCCAAAACAATGGCAAATCACTAATGCCGTTCCTACCAGACCTATAATCAGACAGAATCTTGAAGATGTTATTCAAACCAGTAATGGAAATGTTTATCTAAAGTTCCAAAGACCTTTTACCCGAAGTCGGTCTATTAACAATATTTCTTATAATATTGATTTTCCAGAATCTTCTAGACAATCTGTGTCTGACCCTTTAGAATCCGTCTATCAGGAATCTAAAAATCCCAGCAATGAGTCTATAAAGAATGAAGACATTGTTAGAGGAATTCATATTTCTGAAAACCAAATACCTCATGGTATTTATGAGGCTACTCCTCAGAACAGAAGGCCTTACAGCCCAACTGCTAGTGATATGAATTTTGAATGTTAAATGGATTTTTCCCCTAATAGCAAAATTCGCCAATGTTTAAATCAGGAATTTATGCAGGATAAATACCAGAATTTTAGGAATTGGTATTTTAAAAATCATGATAATAGTAAATTAGCAGATATTAAAGCTAATTATTATGCTCATCTGAATAGTAATCAGTGTATCTTATCATTTGTTAAATGGTATTATGATTTTGTCTTAAAATCAAGTTCTTACACTGAAACCCAGCTGAATGTCCTTACTGGAATTCAAAAAGATTGGATTACCACAAATGGTAATATTATTCAATCAATTCATCCTCCTCCTAAGTCTCTCGAACTTAGTCCAGGAAATGAAAATCTGAAACCCTTAGTTATTAACCCGTATGTTGACATTTCTGATGTTTCTCATCAACAACAGGAAGTTAAAATAAAGGATATTTTGCCTTTGTCAAAACAGAATAATTATACAAATCTTTTCCTTCAAACTGTAGGAAAACAGTTAACCAGAATTGAAGAACAGGTTAATCATATTAATGATAACTGTCAAAAAATCCCTCAAAAGGTTGACCTTCAACCAGTAACTATTAAACCGCCATTAGAAGTTAGTAATTTTAAAATGAAATCTTCTAAAAACAGTGATAGTTTTATTGATAATCTTTTAAATAAAATGAAAGATTTAAAACTAACACCAGCATCCTCGTCCCAGCTCAATATGATGTCTGGACAGCCTTCCTCTCATACTAGTAATAGTAATACTGAGAATGAGGAAGACGATTCTGATATTTCCCCTATGTAGATGGACTTTGGTGACGTCCCACTTAATCAAAGATTATCCCTGATCTTTCTTAATTAATACATGTCATGGAATTTTAAAAACATATTAAATATATATTAACAAATAAATTATCACATATATGATCTCATGAACTACTGTTTAGGGGGTAGGGGTTCTACCCAAAACGATGAGCCTACAGGTTTCTTCCTGTATAGCTTGTTTTGTTAAAACAATATAATGTTCTGATTTATGAAATTGTTCTAAGAAATAAGAACGATTATAACTGTTTGTTGCAGTTTGATATGCTGTTAGATAACGATTACTGTTTTCAGTATGGTAATCTAAAAGTTCTAACAAAGAAACATAATAATTAACAGAGGCAATAATTTAAAACTTACAGAGAAATCCGGATATCTTCAAACTTCAGATTTTATTTATCAAATATTATAGAGAGAGAGAGAGAGTACAAGGGAAAGCTTAAAGAAAGTTCTGCCTCAACAATGGGTGAGGTCTCCCAATTTATACAAGTAAGAAGATAAGAAGGAATCTGGCGTGCTGGCAAGTTGGCAGTCCTTTTCTTTCTCAGCCATGAGAAGTGGAGTGGCATGAGAAACTGTCGGATGAGTGGAATACAGCTGGATGGTGTCTTCTGATAATAGAGGACAGCTGGCTGCTACTTTCTGATAATGGAGTTACTGTAGTAGACAGGTGGTTGTCTTCTTCTGTTGATTGATGTCTGTTAGTGGAACGTCTTTATGACTTTCCTTTTCCTTTTTTGTCTTGTTCCATTTTTTCAGAAATCATGCTGGTAAGAGAATCCCAAAAATCACCCATGGTGGGTTCGGGTTCTTGACTTTCTCCGGCTAGTACATTGAACTGGTTCTCATCCTGTTCAGAGTCTCCATCAGTGGAAACTGTTTTCATGGAAGCATCATCTGGTGCTAAGGATTGTAGAAATTGTGTTTTCATATAATCCATAGTTTTGACTAATAGTTCTGTTTCAGTTAATTCTGGAAACTTTTGTTTTAAATCTATTTGGATTTTAACAAAAGGGTTTACTGGTGCAGATGCTGGAAGGCTCTGTGGCATAACATCTAAACAGGCCTGGGTATGTCCTTTTATAGATTTGAGGAGTTCTGGTAAATTAGGGTTAAGCCCTTTGTCCCACCATTTGGTAAAAAATACCCTTTTCAGACGAGGGATCTTGTTCTGGTAGTCACATTGAAAATCCCACTTCCATATCCAAGGTATTCCAAAGCGGATTATGAAATGGACAAATAACTTCTGCATAGACAGTTCTTTATTTACTGGTATATGGGAATAGGCAACTTGCCATTCCTTAAATGCTGTTTGTACTTTTTCTGGTAGGGTTTCAATAGTAATACCTATTTTATCCCACCAAATGAAAAACCAATTGGGAATTTCATTTCTTAAGACTTCTGGACAGATTCTGATGAACCAAGAATGGTTGTGAATCGGATTCTGGTAGTAAAAGACTTGAGTAAAGGAATCAATATAATCCCAATAACTGTATCTAGTTTCTGTTGAATGACTGGAGTCAATAGTACGGGTAGTATGGGGATTAATACCCCAATTAGCAAGAGGCATAATGCTCTTGATAGTGGTCTTACTGTATTGTATTGGACTTGCTGTTTTTGATGGATCATGAAGCGTATGCTTTATATCCATTGATGCTGTTTCTAGAATGATCTGTTCATAAACATATCGATACTGGTTAAACCGGGGAGGAGACTGTTGTGTCGTTAAATAACGGCGTTTGATCTCCCATGGATCTTTCATCCATTTTTCATCATTCTGTTCAATAAACAATACTGTTTCTTCCACATAAGTGTTGGGAATATACTGTTCAGGTAAAAGGAGAATATCCTTTACTGTTGGTTGGCTAGAAGAAGCCGAAGAATTACTGTTTTGAGTATTCAGGCTGGGAAATTCTGTATAATAGAGATTAGCCCTGCCTCGGCCTCTTTGACCGCGGCCACGACCTCTACTGGTCATTCCTGCAAGTATTCTCTGGTTAGAAAATCCGGTAAAGAATTCTGTTTACCTTTGATATATTCAATATCAAAGTCAAATAATGATAATATACTTTGCCATGTAGCAAATATCTGTTTGGATGCCAGATTTTGAACATCTTTTTTAAAGATCTGTTTGGCTGCTGAACAATCAACTCTAATTAGAAAGTGCTGATTCAAAAGATCATCCTGAAATTTTAAAACACATTTAACAATTGAAAGACATTCTTTTTTGATAGTAGGATAGTTCAAAGAAGGTCCTTTCCAAGTTCCTGAAGTAAAGCGAATAAGATCTTCGTTATTACTGTTAGGATTAAATTGCTTTAAAATACCTCCATAACCTGTATTGGAAGCATCAGTCTGAACAATCTTTTTCCATTCTGGATTTGGTAAAGATAAGCAAGGTAACTGTTTAACTCTAGATTTAATTTTCTTTACAGCATCAGTATGTTCTTCGGTCCATGGTAAAGGATTTTTCCGAAGACGAGAATACAGAATAGAGGCATCTTGGGAAAGATTCGGATAGTAGTCACGTATATAATTTAAACTTCCCAAAAATCTTTGCAGTTGATTAATATCTTTAATTTCATCCGGGAATTTAGATGCAAATTCAATACATCTATCAATGGGAATAATAGTTCCATTGGAAATATTATGTCCAAGAAATCTGATTTTTGTTTGGAAAAGTTTCATTTTAGGAGCAGAAACTACCAAACCATTTTTTATGATAACATTTTTGAAAATGTTTAAATGTTTAATGTGTTGTTCAATAGAAGAGGAGAAGATTAAAACATCATCTATATAACAGATAATAAATTCAGTAAAGGGGTTAAAAATATCATTCATGATATGTTGAAATTCTGAAGGTCCATTTTTAACTCCAAATGGAAGAACATTCCATTCATAATGACCAAAAGGTACTGTAAAAGCAGTTTTATAAGTATCCTGTTCTCTAATTTGTATTTGCCAAAATCCTGATTTCATGTCAAATTTAGAGAAAATAGTGGCATCATGAAGACGATCTAAAAGATCCTTCTTATTCGGAATAGGATATCTGATCCATTGAAGAGCTTCATTCAGTGGTTTATAATTGATAACGAGACGAGGAGTTCCTCTCTCTATTTCTGAATTTTTATTAACATAAAAAGCTGTACAACTCCAAGGAGAAGTACTGGGTTTTATTAGCTTTTTCTGTTGAAGAGATTCAATCTCAGTTTTACAGAGGAGTAAATATTCTTTCTTCATCTGACTAGGTCGGGATTTAGTAGGAATATTTTTCTCATTAAAATTAGGAACATAAGGAAGAGAAATAATATGTTTCTTCCTATTCCAGAAGGCGTTCGGGACATCGCTACAGACTTCTGTTTGAAGAGTTTTATGGATTAATTTTATTTTTTCCTGTAAAGAGGGTTGTAAAATTCTCTGTTCTGTAGTAAGAAATTTTATTTCCTTTTGAATAAAATTGATCTGTTGTTCTTTAGAATAAATCATATCTTTGACTTGATTTAATTCTTTAGTGTAAGGTTCTGTAATAAATTCAAAGATAATATGTCTGTTGTTTAAAGTTGTATGAATTCCTAAAGTATCAATTTTCGTAATAGGCATTAAAAGACATAAAAAGGGAGTGCCTAGAATGATACTTTGATTCATGTTACGGATAAGAACAAAAGAAGTAGGCAGACAAAGGCCTTGATTACAGATTAAAGCTTCGGGAATTTTATACTTAATATTCATGGTGTTACCGCTTGCACTGGTTAGGGATTGAGTAGTTTTCTGAAAATATTTAGTAGGAATTAATCCTTCTTGGATGCAGTTCATGTCAGCACCACTGTCTACAAGAGCAATGGCATCTTTTATGACAAAGTCTGGTTTAATAATAAAAGTAATTCTGATGTACCATTTCTGGAAGACTACTTGATTCATAAGCATCAGATATTGTTCAGAAGATTCTGGTTTATCAGAAGATTCGGGTTGTTTAGAGGATCCTATGTCATCCTGTTTGTGATTTAACTTATTTTTAATATTGGTTAAATCTTGAAAGATAATAATATTATTATTCTGTAATTGTTTTATTTCAGATTTTAAAATATTTATTTCATTTTTTAAATCCTGTATAGTAGTAGGTTTTTCTACTGTAGAAACGCCTTGAATTCGTTTCATAACTTCTTTCATACTATACTGATTAAGGGGAAGAGTGTCTTCAACCTTCTGTTTAGTATAACAAATTTCTAAAAATTTTAGTTTAATTTCTGGATCCCTAATTTGATCAGCTAGGTCGAGAAGAGTTTTTTGATGGTCTGTTAAAACATTAATACTGGGACCTCCAATATCTAAACCATTCATTTCGACAATAGCTTTCCAGTAATTAGCTTCAGTAGCTGTATTACAGTTATTGATAGTACAGGTCTGACATGGTTCAGTGTCAGAATTATTATCAGATTCTGAATAGACTTCAGCTAAGTCATTATTTGAGCTAGATTCAGATTCATCATTAGATAAACAATTAAGAATTTGCTGTTTGATTACCTCATCAAGGGATAATTCATTAAGCTTCTGTTTTAACTTTGAATTGCACTTATTAGCAAAGTGTCCTATTTTACCACATTTATAGCATTGGATTTTAGATTTATCTTTCCTATTGCTACTTTTTCTTTTCTTGGAAGATTTTTCAGGTGTTTTGTTCTTTGAAGATTTCTTAGAAGAACGTTTTCTGTAAGATCTAGAGGGTCTAGAAGTTTGCTGTTTTTTAGTTTTATGAGGATACTGTAATTTTGTATCGTAAGAGAATTGATCACAAAATTCTCCTATTTCATGTCTTTTAGTAAGATTCTGTTTTTTCATTAATTGTTGAAGTTTTATATCATTACATAATGATAATCCTTCTTCTATAATTACTGAAATTAAATGGCCATAAGAATACTGGTCATAAGGTATACTCATACGGTCATGCTTATCTCTAAGCTTTTTCCTGACCTTTTCAGCAAAGAAAGTAGGAAGTCCATCTACGAACTTGGCTTTCCAATGTTCACTGTTAGCGTCTGGTCTTTGCATTACTTTCATAAGGAAAACATCTTTGTACCATCTAAAATGGGTCAAAGATGGGCAACGAAGATTCTGTAGAAGTTCTCTACTTCTATCAGTATTGATCTGTCCTGGTCCTACAAAATGATGAACGATAGCTTGAACTAAAGTGTAGCAAGCATCTTCTCTTCTGGTAAGAAGTGTTGTAACGGAGTCAGTTTCTTCTTTGTATGATTGAAGGATTTCTGTTCTCTGTTTATCAGAGAGTACATTATCCCACCATCCTTTAAGAATACCGGTTAATCCATTTACTAAGAAACGACAGATCTGATGGTCTGTGTTATCGTTCTGTTTGCAAACAGTAGCATACATCATTATATGATGGATGGTTTCAAAAATCTGATATTCTGTTTTACCATCGATATTCCATTCATAAATAGTTTTACCGTGGTAAGATTTCTGAGAGTGAAGAAAGTCTTCTTCATATAGAATATCCTGAGGAGTAGGTCTGGGATAATAATACCTACTGGGTCCAGATAAAGCCATTCTATTGATGGGTTTTTGACTGTATGTAGTTTTATTAATATTTTGCATTTCCTGAAAATTATTCTGGATTTCAAAAATATGAATAGGGGAAATATCAGAATCGTCTTCCTCATTCTCAGTATTACTATTACTAGTATGAGAGGAAGGCTGTCCAGACATCATATTGAGCTGGGACGAGGATGCTGGTGTTAGTTTTAAATCTTTCATTTTATTTAAAAGATTATCAATAAAACTATCACTGTTTTTAGAAGATTTCATTTTAAAATTACTAACTTCTAATGGCGGTTTAATAGTTACTGGTTGAAGGTCAACCTTTTGAGGGATTTTTTGACAGTTATCATTAATATGATTAACCTGTTCTTCAATTCTGGTTAACTGTTTTCCTACAGTTTGAAGGAAAAGATTTGTATAATTATTCTGTTTTGACAAAGGCAAAATATCCTTTATTTTAACTTCCTGTTGTTGATGAGAAACATCAGAAATGTCAACATACGGGTTAATAACTAAGGGTTTCAGATTTTCATTTCCTGGACTAAGTTCGAGAGACTTAGGAGGAGGATGAATTGATTGAATAATATTACCATTTGTGGTAATCCAATCTTTTTGAATTCCAGTAAGGACATTCAGCTGGGTTTCAGTGTAAGAACTTGATTTTAAGACAAAATCATAATACCATTTAACAAATGATAAGATACACTGATTACTATTCAGATGAGCATAATAATTAGCTTTAATATCTGCTAATTTACTATTATCATGATTTTTAAAATACCAATTCCTAAAATTCTGGTATTTATCCTGCATAAATTCCTGATTTAAACATTGGCGAATTTTGCTATTAGGGGAAAAATCCATTTAACATTCAAAATTCATATCACTAGCAGTTGGGCTGTAAGGCCTTCTGTTCTGAGGAGTAGCCTCATAAATACCATGAGGTATTTGGTTTTCAGAAATATGAATTCCTCTAACAATGTCTTCATTCTTTATAGACTCATTGCTGGGATTTTTAGATTCCTGATAGATGGATTCTAAAGGGTCAGACACAGATTGTCTAGAAGATTCTGGAAAATCAATATTATAAGAAATATTGTTAATAGACCGACTTCGGGTAAAAGGTCTTTGGAACTTTAGATAAACATTTCCATTACTGGTTTGAATAACATCTTCAAGATTCTGTCTGATTATAGGTCTGGTAGGAACGGCATTAGTGATTTGCCATTGTTTTGGGAAAGTGATTTCTTCCCAAGGGATCATTCTGGGAATAGCCACTTGGCTACTGAAGAGATTTGTGTCAATAAGGACAGTATGTCCTTGTTGGGTTTGTTTTCTGATATAAGGATTTAAAGTTGTTAAAACTTTAAGATGTATACGGAATAATATGGCAAAGGGAGGAGATCCGGGTAAGTATTCATAACCATGAGAAATAATTCTCATTTCTAATACTTTTGACAGATTATTGTCTGTTAAGGCAACACTTAAGTTTGGATAAATATTAAAATATACTGGTCCATGGGCAAGACTAGTTTCTATAGCTCCCATGAGAGAGGCTTTCCAGTTAAGGCACCTACCATCTCTAAGTGTGCACTGAATACTGGTATTTTGGCCAAGCAAAGTCAAGGGTTTGAATGCAACTTGGACAAGTCCTATATGAACATATTTATATTTTTGCAGAAAGGGAAATAAATCTTCAACATGCAATAAATATAAAATTTCATCATTATTCTGTAAAGGAACAGCATGCTCAAAGGTTTTAATAATCCTTTTGCTGATAAAATCAAAGGTTCCAATTTTATAAATCGTTTCTGGTTTGATTTTAGGAATAGTCCATTTATCAAGGGCTTCCTTTACATCCTGATAAGCTATAAGTTCAGTAGCTTCAACTGTAGAGGCTGAAGCATTAGCTACGGTTGAGAGAGAAGTAGAAAAATCAGTCATTTTTCAGAGTGATCATATATGCGTAATTCATAAGTAATATATTGATTAATATGTTAATAATCTAACATGGCTCTGATACCAATTAAGGGGGAGGATCGAGATAAGGGAAGATTAAGCACGTCTGTCAACGATTTACTTGAAAAAGCCACACTCCCTAACACGGATCAAGGCGAGAATCAAAACGCGACTTTGGTGACGTCCCACTTAATCAAAGATTATCCCTGATCTTTCTTAATTAATACATGTCATGGAATTTTAAAAACATATTAAATATATATTAACAAATAAATTATCACATATATGATCTCATGAACTACTGTTTAGGGGGTAGGGGTTCTACCCAAAACGATGAGCCTACAGGTTTCTTCCTGTATAGCTTGTTTTGTTAAAACAATATAATGTTCTGATTTATGAAATTGTTCTAAGAAATAAGAACGATTATAACTGTTTGTTGCAGTTTGATATGCTGTTAGATAACGATTACTGTTTTCAGTATGGTAATCTAAAAGTTCTAACAAAGAAACATAATAATTAACAGAGGCAATAATTTAAAACTTACAGAGAAATCCGGATATCTTCAAACTTCAGATTTTATTTATCAAATATTATAGAGAGAGAGAGAGTACAAGGGAAAGCTTAAAGAAAGTTCTGCCTCAACAATGGGTGAGGTCTCCCAATTTATACAAGTAAGAAGATAAGAAGGAATCTGGCGTGCTGGCAAGTTGGCAGTCCTTTTCTTTTCTTCTTTAAATCTCAGCCATGAGAAGTGGAGTGGCATGAGAAACTGTCGGATGAGTGGAATACAGCTGGATGGTGTCTTTTGATAATAAAGGACAGCTGGCTGCTACTTTCTGATAATGGAGTTACTGTAGTAGACAGGTGGTTGTCTTCTTCTGTTGATTGATGTCTGTTAGTGGAACGTCTTTATGACTTTCCTTTTCCTTTTTTGTCTTGTTCCATTTTTTCAGAAATCATGCTGGTAAGAGAATCCCAAAAATCACCCATGGTGGGTTCGGGTTCTTGACTTTCTCCGGCTAGTACATTGAACTGGTTCTCATCCTGTTCAGAGTCTCCATCAGTGGAAACTGTTTTCATGGAAGCATCATCTGGTGCTAAGGATTGTAGAAATTGTGTTTTCATATAATCCATAGTTTTGACTAATAGTTCTGTTTCAGTTAATTCTGGAAACTTTTGTTTTAAATCTATTTGGATTTTAACAAAAGGGTTTACTGGTGCAGATGCTGGAAGGCTCTGTGGCATAACATCTAAACAGGCCTGGGTATGTCCTTTTATAGATTTGAGGAGTTCTGGTAAATTAGGGTTAAGCCCTTTGTCCCACCATTTGGTAAAAAATACCCTTTTCAGACGAGGGATCTTGTTCTGGTAGTCACATTGAAAATCCCACTTCCATATCCAAGGTATTCCAAAGCGGATTATGAAATGGACAAATAACTTCTGCATAGACAGTTCTTTATTTACTGGTATATGGGAATAGGCAACTTGCCATTCCTTAAATGCTGTTTGTACTTTTTCTGGTAGGGTTTCAATAGTAATACCTATTTTATCCCACCAAATGAAAAACCAATTGGGAATTTCATTTCTTAAGACTTCTGGACAGATTCTGATGAACCAAGAATGGTTGTGAATCGGATTCTGGTAGTAAAAGACTTGAGTAAAGGAATCAATATAATCCCAATAACTGTATCTAGTTTCTGTTGAATGACTGGAGTCAATAGTACGGGTAGTATGGGGATTAATACCCCAATTAGCAAGAGGCATAATCTTCCCTTATCTCGATCCTCCCCCTTAATTGGTATCAGAGCCATGTTAGATTATTAACATATTAATCAATATATTACTTATGAATTACGCATATATGATCACTCTGAAAAATGACTGAATTTTCTACTTCTCTCTCAACCGTAGCTAATGCTTCAGCCTCTACAGTTGAAGCTACTGAACTTATAGCTTATCAGGATGTAAAGGAAGCCCTTGATAAATGGACTATTCCTAAAATCAAACCAGAAACGATTTATAAAATTGGAACCTTTGATTTTATCAGCAAAAGGATTATTAAAACCTTTGAGCATGCTGTTCCTTTACAGAATAATGATGAAATTTTATATTTATTGCATGTTGAAGATTTATTTCCCTTTCTGCAAAAATATAAATATGTTCATATAGGACTTGTCCAAGTTGCATTCAAACCCTTGACTTTGCTTGGCCAAAATACCAGTATTCAGTGCACACTTAGAGATGGTAGGTGCCTTAACTGGAAAGCCTCTCTCATGGGAGCTATAGAAACTAGTCTTGCCCATGGACCAGTATATTTTAATATTTATCCAAACTTAAGTGTTGCCTTAACAGACAATAATCTGTCAAAAGTATTAGAAATGAGAATTATTTCTCATGGTTATGAATACTTACCCGGATCTCCTCCCTTTGCCATATTATTCCGTATACATCTTAAAGTTTTAACAACTTTAAATCCTTATATCAGAAAACAAACCCAACAAGGACATACTGTCCTTATTGACACAAATCTCTTCAGTAGCCAAGTGGCTATTCCCAGAATGATCCCTTGGGAAGAAATCACTTTCCCAAAACAATGGCAAATCACTAATGCCGTTCCTACCAGACCTATAATCAGACAGAATCTTGAAGATGTTATTCAAACCAGTAATGGAAATGTTTATCTAAAGTTCCAAAGACCTTTTACCCGAAGTCGGTCTATTAACAATATTTCTTATAATATTGATTTTCCAGAATCTTCTAGACAATCTGTGTCTGACCCTTTAGAATCCGTCTATCAGGAATCTAAAAATCCCAGCAATGAGTCTATAAAGAATGAAGACATTGTTAGAGGAATTCATATTTCTGAAAACCAAATACCTCATGGTATTTATGAGGCTACTCCTCAGAACAGAAGGCCTTACAGCCCAACTGCTAGTGATATGAATTTTGAATGTTAAATGGATTTTTCCCCTAATAGCAAAATTCGCCAATGTTTAAATCAGGAATTTATGCAGGATAAATACCAGAATTTTAGGAATTGGTATTTTAAAAATCATGATAATAGTAAATTAGCAGATATTAAAGCTAATTATTATGCTCATCTGAATAGTAATCAGTGTATCTTATCATTTGTTAAATGGTATTATGATTTTGTCTTAAAATCAAGTTCTTACACTGAAACCCAGCTGAATGTCCTTACTGGAATTCAAAAAGATTGGATTACCACAAATGGTAATATTATTCAATCAATTCATCCTCCTCCTAAGTCTCTCGAACTTAGTCCAGGAAATGAAAATCTGAAACCCTTAGTTATTAACCCGTATGTTGACATTTCTGATGTTTCTCATCAACAACAGGAAGTTAAAATAAAGGATATTTTGCCTTTGTCAAAACAGAATAATTATACAAATCTTTTCCTTCAAACTGTAGGAAAACAGTTAACCAGAATTGAAGAACAGGTTAATCATATTAATGATAACTGTCAAAAAATCCCTCAAAAGGTTGACCTTCAACCAGTAACTATTAAACCGCCATTAGAAGTTAGTAATTTTAAAATGAAATCTTCTAAAAACAGTGATAGTTTTATTGATAATCTTTTAAATAAAATGAAAGATTTAAAACTAACACCAGCATCCTCGTCCCAGCTCAATATGATGTCTGGACAGCCTTCCTCTCATACTAGTAATAGTAATACTGAGAATGAGGAAGACGATTCTGATATTTCCCCTATTCATATTTTTGAAATCCAGAATAATTTTCAGGAAATGCAAAATATTAATAAAACTACATACAGTCAAAAACCCATCAATAGAATGGCTTTATCTAGACCCAGTAGGTATTATTATCCCAGACCTACTCCTCAGGATATTCTATATGAAGAAGACTTTCTTCACTCTCAGAAATCTTACCACGGTAAAACTATTTATGAATGGAATATCGATGGTAAAACAGAATATCAGATTTTTGAAACCATCCATCATATAATGATGTATGCTACTGTTTGCAAACAGAACGATAACACAGACCATCAGATCTGTCGTTTCTTAGTAAATGGATTCACCGGTATTCTTAAAGGATGGTGGGATAATGTACTCTCTGATAAACAGAGAACAGAAATCCTTCAATCATACAAAGAAGAAACTGACTCCGTTACAACACTTCTTACCAGAAGAGAAGATGCTTGCTACACTTTAGTTCAAGCTATCGTTCATCATTTTGTAGGACCAGGACAGATCAATACTGATAGAAGTAGAGAACTTCTACAGAATCTTCGTTGCCCATCTTTGACCCATTTTAGATGGTACAAAGATGTTTTCCTTATGAAAGTAATGCAAAGACCAGACGCTAACAGTGAACATTGGAAAGCCAAGTTCGTAGAATCAAATATATTTTCATAAAAGGACATACCCAGGCCTGTTTAGATGTTATGCCACAGAGCCTTCCAGCATCTGCACCAGTAAACCCTTTTGTTAAAATCCAAATAGATTTAAAACAAAAGTTTCCAGAATTAACTAAAACAGAACTATTAGTCAAAACTATGGATTATATGAAAACACAATTTCTACAATCCTTAGCACCAGATGATGCTTCCATGAAAACAGTTTCCACTGATGGAGACTCTGAACAGGATGAGAACCAGTTCAATGTACTAGCCGGAGAAAGTCAAGAACCCGAACCCACCATGGGTGATTTTTGGGATTCTCTTACCAGCATGATTTCTGAAAAAATGGAACAAGACAAAAAAGGAAAAGGAAAGTCATAAAGACGTTCCACTAACAGACATCAATCAACAGAAGAAGACAACCACCTGTCTACTACAGTAACTCCATTATCAGAAAGTAGCAGCCAGCTGTCCTCTATTATCAGAAGACACCATCCAGCTGTATTCCACTCATCCGACAGTTTCTCATGCCACTCCACTTCTCATGGCTGAGATTTAAAGAAGAAAAGAAAAGGACTGCCAACTTGCCAGCACGCCAGATTCCTTCTTATCTTCTTACTTGTATAAATTGGGAGACCTCACCCATTGTTGAGGCAGAACTTTCTTTAAGCTTTCCCTTGTACTCTCTCTCTCTCTCTATAATATTTGATAAATAAAATCTGAAGTTTGAAGATATCCGGATTTCTCTGTAAGTTTTAAATTATTGCCTCTGTTAATTATTATGTTTCTTTGTTAGAACTTTTAGATTACCATACTGAAAACAGTAATCGTTATCTAACAGCATATCAAACTGCAACAAACAGTTATAATCGTTCTTATTTCTTAGAACAATTTCATAAATCAGAACATTATATTGTTTTAACAAAACAAGCTATACAGGAAGAAACCTGTAGGCTCATCGTTTTGGGTAGAACCCCTACCCCCTAAACAGTAGTTCATGAGATCATATATGTGATAATTTATTTGTTAATATATATTTAATATGTTTTTAAAATTCCATGACATGTATTAATTAAGAAAGATCAGGGATAATCTTTGATTAAGTGGGACGTCACCAAAGTCGCGTTTTGATTCTCGCCTTGATCCGTGTTAGGGAGTGTGGCTTTTTCAAGTAAATCGTTGACAGACGTGCTTAATCTTCCCTTATCTCGATCCTCCCCCTTAATTGGTATCAGAGCCATGTTAGATTATTAACATATTAATCAATATATTACTTATGAATTACGCATATATGATCACTCTGAAAAATGACTGATTTTTCTACTTCTCTCTCAACCGTAGCTAATGCTTCAGCCTCTACAGTTGAAGCTACTGAACTTATAGCTTATCAGGATGTAAAGGAAGCCCTTGATAAATGGACTATTCCTAAAATCAAACCAGAAACGATTTATAAAATTGGAACCTTTGATTTTATCAGCAAAAGGATTATTAAAACCTTTGAGCATGCTGTTCCTTTACAGAATAATGATGAAATTTTATATTTATTGCATGTTGAAGATTTATTTCCCTTTCTGCAAAAATATAAATATGTTCATATAGGACTTGTCCAAGTTGCATTCAAACCCTTGACTTTGCTTGGCCAAAATACCAGTATTCAGTGCACACTTAGAGATGGTAGGTGCCTTAACTGGAAAGCCTCTCTCATGGGAGCTATAGAAACTAGTCTTGCCCATGGACCAGTATATTTTAATATTTATCCAAACTTAAGTGTTGCCTTAACAGACAATAATCTGTCAAAAGTATTAGAAATGAGAATTATTTCTCATGGTTATGAATACTTACCCGGATCTCCTCCCTTTGCCATATTATTCCGTATACATCTTAAAGTTTTAACAACTTTAAATCCTTATATCAGAAAACAAACCCAACAAGGACATACTGTCCTTATTGACACAAATCTCTTCAGTAGCCAAGTGGCTATTCCCAGCAATGAGTCTATAAAGAATGAAGACATTGTTAGAGGAATTCATATTTCTGAAAACCAAATACCTCATGGTATTTATGAGGCTACTCCTCAGAACAGAAGGCCTTACAGCCCAACTGCTAGTGATATGAATTTTGAATGTTAAATGGATTTTTCCCCTAATAGCAAAATTCGCCAATGTTTAAATCAGGAATTTATGCAGGATAAATACCAGAATTTTAGGAATTGGTATTTTAAAAATCATGATAATAGTAAATTAGCAGATATTAAATCTAATTATTATGCTCATCTGAATAGTAATCAGTGTATCTTATCATTTGTTAAATGGTATTATGATTTTGTCTTAAAATCAAGTTCTTACACTGAAACCCAGCTGAATGTCCTTACTGGAATTCAAAAAGATTGGATTACCACAAATGGTAATATTATTCAATCAATTCATCCTCCTCCTAAGTCTCTCGAACTTAGTCCAGGAAATGAAAATCTGAAACCCTTAGTTATTAACCCGTATGTTGACATTTCTGATGTTTCTCATCAACAACAGGAAGTTAAAATAAAGGATATTTTGCCTTTGTCAAAACAGAATAATTATACAAATCTTTTCCTTCAAACTGTAGGAAAACAGTTAACCAGAATTGAAGAACAGGTTAATCATATTAATGATAACTGTCAAAAAATCCCTCAAAAGGTTGACCTTCAACCAGTAACTATTAAACCGCCATTAGAAGTTAGTAATTTTAAAATGAAATCTTCTAAAAACAGTGATAGTTTTATTGATAATCTTTTAAATAAAATGAAAGATTTAAAACTAACACCAGCATCCTCGTCCCAGCTCAATATGATGTCTGGACAGCCTTCCTCTCATACTAGTAATAGTAATACTGAGAATGAGGAAGACGATTCTGATATTTCCCCTATTCATATTTTTGAAATCCAGAATAATTTTCAGGAAATGCAAAATATTAATAAAACTACATACAGTCAAAAACCCATCAATAGAATGGCTTTATCTAGACCCAGTAGGTATTATTATCCCAGACCTACTCCTCAGGATATTCTATATGAAGAAGACTTTCTTCACTCTCAGAAATCTTACCACGGTAAAACTATTTATGAATGGAATATCGATGGTAAAACAGAATATCAGATTTTTGAAACCATCCATCATATAATGATGTATGCTACTGTTTGCAAACAGAACGATAACACAGACCATCAGATCTGTCGTTTCTTAGTAAATGGATTCACCGGTATTCTTAAAGGATGGTGGGATAATGTACTCTCTGATAAACAGAGAACAGAAATCCTTCAATCATACAAAGAAGAAACTGACTCCGTTACAACACTTCTTACCAGAAGAGAAGATGCTTGCTACACTTTAGTTCAAGCTATCGTTCATCATTTTGTAGGACCAGGACAGATCAATACTGATAGAAGTAGAGAACTTCTACAGAATCTTCGTTGCCCATCTTTGACCCATTTTAGATGGTACAAAGATGTTTTCCTTATGAAAGTAATGCAAAGACCAGACGCTAACAGTGAACATTGGAAAGCCAAGTTCGTAGATGGACTTCCTACTTTCTTTGCTGAAAAGGTCAGGAAAAAGCTTAGAGATAAGCATGACCGTATGAGTATACCTTATGACCAGTATTCTTATGGCCATTTAATTTCAGTAATTATAGAAGAAGGATTATCATTATGTAATGATATAAAACTTCAACAATTAATGAAAAAACAGAATCTTACTAAAAGACATGAAATAGGAGAATTTTGTGATCAATTCTCTTACGATACAAAATTACAGTATCCTCATAAAACTAAAAAACAGCAAACTTCTAGACCCTCTAGATCTTACAGAAAACGTTCTTCTAAGAAATCTTCAAAGAACAAAACACCTGAAAAATCTTCCAAGAAAAGAAAAAGTAGCAATAGGAAAGATAAATCTAAAATCCAATGCTATAAATGTGGTAAAACAGGACACTTTGCTAATAAGTGCAATTCAAAGTTAAAACAGAAGCTTAATGAATTATCCCTTGATGAGGTAATCAAACAGCAAATTCTTAATTGTTTATCTAATGATGAATCTGAATCTAGCTCAAATAATGACTTAGCTGAAGTCTATTCAGAATCTGATAAAAATTCTGACACTGAACCATGTCAGACCTGTACTATCAATAACTGTAATACAGCTACTGAAGCTAATTACTGGAAAGCTATTGTCGAAATGAATGGTTTAGATATTGGAGGTCCCAGTATTAATGTTTTAACAGACCATCAAAAAACTCTTCTCGACCTAGCTGATCAAATTAAGGATCCAGAAATTAAACTAAAATTTTTAGAAATTTGTTATACTAAACAGAAGGTTGAAGACACTCTTCCCCTTAATCAGTATAGTATGAAAGAAGTTATGAAACGAATTCAAGGCGTTTCTACAGTAGAAAAACCTACTACTATACAGGATTTAAAAAATGAAATAAATATTTTAAAATCTGAAATAAAACAATTACAGAATAATAATATTATTATCTTTCAAGATTTAACCAATATTAAAAATAAGTTAAATCACAAACAGGATGACATAGGATCCTCTAAACAACCCGAATCTTCTGATAAACCAGAATCTTCTGAACAATATCTGATGCTTATGAATCAAGTAGTCTTCCAGAAATGGTACATCAGAATTACTTTTATTATTAAACCAGACTTTGTCATAAAAGATGCCATTGCTCTTGTAGACAGTGGTGCTGACATGAACTGCATCCAAGAAGGATTAATTCCTACTAAATATTTTCAGAAAACTACTCAATCCCTAACCAGTGCAAGCGGTAACACCATGAATATTAAGTATAAAATTCCCGAAGCTTTAATCTGTAATCAAGGCCTTTGTCTGCCTACTTCTTTTGTTCTTATCCGTAACATGAATCAAAGTATCATTCTAGGCACTCCCTTTTTATGTCTTTTAATGCCTATTACGAAAATTGATACTTTAGGAATTCATACAACTTTAAACAACAGACATATTATCTTTGAATTTATTACAGAACCTTACACTAAAGAATTAAATCAAGTCAAAGATATGATTTATTCTAAAAAACAACAGATCAATTTTATTCAAAAGGAAATAAAATTTCTTACTACAGAACAGAGAATTTTACAACCCTCTTTACAGGAAAAAATAAAATTAATCCATAAAACTCTTCAAACAGAAGTCTGTAGCGATGTCCCGAACGCCTTCTGGAATAGGAAGAAACATATTATTTCTCTTCCTTATGTTCCTAATTTTAATGAGAAAAATATTCCTACTAAATCCCGACCTAGTCAGATGAAGAAAGAATATTTACTCCTCTGTAAAACTGAGATTGAATCTCTTCAACAGAAAAAGCTAATAAAACCCAGTACTTCTCCTTGGAGTTGTACAACTTTTTATGTTAATAAAAATTCAGAAATAGAGAGAGGAACTCCTCGTCTCGTTATCAATTATAAACCACTGAATGAAGCTCTTCAATGGATCAGATATCCTATTCCGAATAAGAAGGATCTTTTAGATCGTCTTCATGATGCCACTATTTTCTCTAAATTTGACATGAAATCAGGATTTTGGCAAATACAAATTAGAGAACAGGATACTTATAAAACTGCTTTTACAGTACCTTTTGGTCATTATGAATGGAATGTTCTTCCATTTGGAGTTAAAAATGGACCTTCAGAATTTCAACATATCATGAATGATATTTTTAACCCCTTTACTGAATTTATTATCTGTTATATAGATGATGTTTTAATCTTCTCCTCTTCTATTGAACAGCACATTAAACATTTAAACATTTTCAAAAATGTTATCATAAAAAATGGTTTGGTAGTTTCTGCTCCTAAAATGAAACTTTTCCAAACAAAAATCAGATTTCTTGGACATAATATTTCCAATGGAACTATTATTCCCATTGATAGATGTATTGAATTTGCATCTAAATTCCCGGATGAAATTAAAGATATTAATCAACTGCAAAGATTTTTGGGAAGTTTAAATTATATACGTGACTACTATCCGAATCTTTCCCAAGATGCCTCTATTCTGTATTCTCGTCTTCGGAAAAATCCTTTACCATGGACCGAAGAACATACTGATGCTGTAAAGAAAATTAAATCTAGAGTTAAACAGTTACCTTGCTTATCTTTACCAAATCCAGAATGGAAAAAGATTGTTCAGACTGATGCTTCCAATACAGGTTATGGAGGTATTTTAAAGCAATTTAATCCTAACAGTAATAACGAAGATCTTATTCGCTTTACTTCAGGAACTTGGAAAGGACCTTCTTTGAACTATCCTACTATCAAAAAAGAATGTCTTTCAATTGTTAAATGTGTTTTAAAATTTCAGGATGATCTTTTGAATCAGCACTTTCTAATTAGAGTTGATTGTTCAGCAGCCAAACAGATCTTTAAAAAAGATGTTCAAAATCTGGCATCCAAACAGATATTTGCTACATGGCAAAGTATATTATCAGTATTTGACTTTGATATTGAATATATCAAAGGTAAACAGAATTCTTTACCGGATTTTCTAACCAGAGAATACTTGCAGGAATGACCAGTAGAGGTCGTGGCCGCGGTCAAAGAGGCCGAGGCAGGGCTAATCTCTATTATACAGAATTTCCCAGCCTGAATACTCAAAACAGTAATTCTTCGGCTTCTTCTAGCCAACCAACAGTAAAGGATATTCTCCTTTTACCTGAACAGTATATTCCCAACACTTATGTGGAAGAAACAGTATTGTTTATTGAACAGAATGATGAAAAATGGATGAAAGATCCATGGGAGATCAAACGCCGTTATTTAACGACACAACAGTCTCCTCCCCGGTTTAACCAGTATCGATATGTTTATGAACAGATCATTCTAGAAACAGCATCAATGGATATAAAGCATACGCTTCATGATCCATCAAAAACAGCAAGTCCAATACAATACAGTAAGACCACTATCAAGAGCATTATGCCTCTTGCTAATTGGGGTATTAATCCCCATACTACCCGTACTATTGACTCCAGTCATTCAACAGAAACTAGATACAGTTATTGGGATTATATTGATTCCTTCACTCAAGTCTTTTACTACCAGAATCCGATTCACAACCATTCTTGGTTCATCAGAATCTGTCCAGAAGTCTTAAGAAATGAAATTCCCAATTGGTTTTTCATTTGGTGGGATAAAATAGGTATTACTATTGAAACCCTACCAGAAAAAGTACAAACAGCATTTAAGGAATGGCAAGTTGCCTATTCCCATATACCAGTAAATAAAGAACTGTCTATGCAGAAGTTATTTGTCCATTTCATAATCCGCTTTGGAATACCTTGGATATGGAAGTGGGATTTTCAATGTGACTACCAGAACAAGATCCCTCGTCTGAAAAGGGTATTTTTTACCAAATGGTGGGACAAAGGGCTTAACAAACAGTTATAATCGTTCTTATAATTAAACAGTTATAATTAAGGGGGAGGATCGAGATAAGGGAAGATTAAGCACGTCTGTCAACGATTTACTTGAAAAAGCCACACTCCCTAACACGGATCAAGGCGAGAATCAAAACGCGACTTTGGTGACGTCCCACTTAATCAAAGATTATCCCTGATCTTTCTTAATTAATACATGTCATGGAATTTTAAAAACATATTAAATATATATTAACAAATAAATTATCACATATATGATCTCATGAACTACTGTTTAGGGGGTAGGGGTTCTACCCAAAACGATGAGCCTACAGGTTTCTTCCTGTATAGCTTGTTTTGTTAAAACAATATAATGTTCTGATTTATGAAATTGTTCTAAGAAATAAGAACGATTATAACTGTTTGTTGCAGTTTGATATGCTGTTAGATAACGATTACTGTTTTCAGTATGGTAATCTAAAAGTTCTAACAAAGAAACATAATAATTAACAGAGGCAATAATTTAAAACTTACAGAGAAATCCGGATATCTTCAAACTTCAGATTTTATTTATCAAATATTATAGAGAGAGAGAGAGTACAAGGGAAAGCTTAAAGAAAGTTCTGCCTCAACAATGGGTGAGGTCTCCCAATTTATACAAGTAAGAAGATAAGAAGGAATCTGGCGTGCTGGCAAGTTGGCAGTCCTTTTCTTTTCTTCTTTAAATCTCAGCCATGAGAAGTGGAGTGGCATGAGAAACTGTCGGATGAGTGGAATACAGCTGGATGGTGTCTTTTGATAATAGAGGACAGCTGGCTGCTACTTTCTGATAATGGAGTTACTGTAGTAGACAGGTGGTTGTCTTCTTCTGTTGATTGATGTCTGTTAGTGGAACGTCTTTATGACTTTCCTTTTCCTTTTTTGTCTTGTTCCATTTTTTCAGAAATCATGCTGGTAAGAGAATCCCAAAAATCACCCATGGTGGGTTCGGGTTCTTGACTTTCTCCGGCTAGTACATTGAACTGGTTCTCATCCTGTTCAGAGTCTCCATCAGTGGAAACTGTTTTCATGGAAGCATCATCTGGTGCTAAGGATTGTAGAAATTGTGTTTTCATATAATCCATAGTTTTGACTAATAGTTCTGTTTCAGTTAATTCTGGAAACTTTTGTTTTAAATCTATTTGGATTTTAACAAAAGGGTTTACTGGTGCAGATGCTGGAAGGCTCTGTGGCATAACATCTAAACAGGCCTGGGTATGTCCTTTTATAGATTTGAGGAGTTCTGGTAAATTAGGGTTAAGCCCTTTGTCCCACCATTTGGTAAAAAATACCCTTTTCAGACGAGGGATCTTGTTCTGGTAGTCACATTGAAAATCCCACTTCCATATCCAAGGTATTCCAAAGCGGATTATGAAATGGACAAATAACTTCTGCATAGACAGTTCTTTATTTACTGGTATATGGGAATAGGCAACTTGCCATTCCTTAAATGTTGTTTGTACTTTTTCTGGTAGGGTTTCAATAGTAATACCTATTTTATCCCACCAAATGAAAAACCAATTGGGAATTTCATTTCTTAAGACTTCTGGACAGATTCTGATGAACCAAGAATGGTTGTGAATCGGATTCTGGTAGTAAAAGACTTGAGTAAAGGAATCAATATAATCCCAATAACTGTATCTAGTTTCTGTTGAATGACTGGAGTCAATAGTACGGGTAGTATGGGGATTAATACCCCAATTAGCAAGAGGCATAATGCTCTTGATAGTGGTCTTACTGTATTGTATTGGACTTGCTGTTTTTGATGGATCATGAAGCGTATGCTTTATATCCATTGATGCTGTTTCTAGAATGATCTGTTCATAAACATATCGATACTGGTTAAACCGGGGAGGAGACTGTTGTGTCGTTAAATAACGGCGTTTGATCTCCCATGGATCTTTCATCCATTTTTCATCATTCTGTTCAATAAACAATACTGTTTCTTCCACATAAGTGTTGGGAATATACTGTTCAGGTAAAAGGAGAATATCCTTTACTGTTGGTTGGCTAGAAGAAGCCGAAGAATTACTGTTTTGAGTATTCAGGCTGGGAAATTCTGTATAATAGAGATTAGCCCTGCCTCGGCCTCTTTGACCGCGGCCACGACCTCTACTGGTCATTCCTGCAAGTATTCTCTGGTTAGAAAATCCGGTAAAGAATTCTGTTTACCTTTGATATATTCAATATCAAAGTCAAATACTGATAATATACTTTGCCATGTAGCAAATATCTATTTGGATGCCAGATTTTGAACATCTTTTTTAAAGATCTGTTTGGCTGCTGAACAATCAACTCTAATTAGAAAGTGCTGATTCAAAAGATCATCCTGAAATTTTAAAACACATTTAACAATTGAAAGACATTCTTTTTTGATAGTAGGATAGTTCAAAGAAGGTCCTTTCCAAGTTCCTGAAGTAAAGCGAATAAGATCTCGTTATTACTGTTAGGATTAAATTGCTTTAAAATACCTCCATAACCTGTATTGGAAGCATCAGTCTGAACAATCTTTTTCCATTCTGGATTTGGTAAAGATAAGCAAGGTAACTGTTTAACTCTAGATTTAATTTTCTTTACAGCATCAGTATGTTCTTCGGTCCATGGTAAAGGATTTTTCCGAAGACGAGAATACAGAATAGAGGCATCTTGGGAAAGATTCGGATAGTAGTCACGTATATAATTTAAACTTCCCAAAAATCTTTGCAGTTGATTAATATCTTTAATTTCATCCGGGAATTTAGATGCAAATTCAATACATCTATCAATGGGAATAATAGTTCCATTGGAAATATTATGTCCAAGAAATCTGATTTTTGTTTGGAAAAGTTTCATTTTAGGAGCAGAAACTACCAAACCATTTTTATGATAACATTTTTGAAAATGTTTAAATGTTTAATGTGCTGTTCAATAGAAGAGGAGAAGATTAAAACATCATCTATATAACAGATAATAAATTCAGTAAAGGGGTTAAAAATATCATTCATGATATGTTGAAATTCTGAAGGTCCATTTTTAACTCCAAATGGAAGAACATTCCATTCATAATGACCAAAAGGTACTGTAAAAGCAGTTTTATAAGTATCCTGTTCTCTAATTTGTATTTGCCAAAATCCTGATTTCATGTCAAATTTAGAGAAAATAGTGGCATCATGAAGACGATCTAAAAGATCCTTCTTATTCGGAATAGGATATCTGATCCATTGAAGAGCTTCATTCAGTGGTTTATAATTGATAACGAGACGAGGAGTTCCTCTCTCTATTTCTGAATTTTTATTAACATAAAAAGCTGTACAACTCCAAGGAGAAGTACTGGGTTTTATTAGCTTTTTCTGTTGAAGAGATTCAATCTCAGTTTTACAGAGGAGTAAATATTCTTTCTTCATCTGACTAGGTCGGGATTTAGTAGGAATATTTTTCTCATTAAAATTAGGAACATAAGGAAGAGAAATAATATGTTTCTTCCTATTCCAGAAGGCGTTCGGGACATCGCTACAGACTTCTGTTTGAAGAGTTTTATGGATTAATTTTATTTTTTCCTGTAAAGAGGGTTGTAAAATTCTCTGTTCTGTAGTAAGAAATTTTATTTCCTTTTGAATAAAATTGATCTGTTGTTTTTTAGAATAAATCATATCTTTGACTTGATTTAATTCTTTAGTGTAAGGTTCTGTAATAAATTCAAAGATAATATGTCTGTTGTTTAAAGTTGTATGAATTCCTAAAGTATCAATTTTCGTAATAGGCATTAAAAGACATAAAAAGGGAGTGCCTAGAATGATACTTTGATTCATGTTACGGATAAGAACAAAAGAAGTAGGCAGACAAAGGCCTTGATTACAGATTAAAGCTTCGGGAATTTTATACTTAATATTCATGGTGTTACCGCTTGCACTGGTTAGGGATTGAGTAGTTTTCTGAAAATATTTAGTAGGAATTAATCCTTCTTGGATGCAGTTCATGTCAGCACCACTGTCTACAAGAGCAATGGCATCTTTTATGACAAAGTCTGGTTTAATAATAAAAGTAATTCTGATGTACCATTTCTGGAAGACTACTTGATTCATAAGCATCAGATATTGTTCAGAAGATTCTGGTTTATCAGAAGATTCGGGTTGTTTAGAGGATCCTATGTCATCCTGTTTGTGATTTAACTTATTTTTAATATTGGTTAAATCTTGAAAGATAATAATATTATTATTCTGTAATTGTTTTATTTCAGATTTTAAAATATTTATTTCATTTTTTAAATCCTGTATAGTAGTAGGTTTTTCTACTGTAGAAACGCCTTGAATTCGTTTCATAACTTCTTTCATACTATACTGATTAAGGGGAAGAGTGTCTTCAACCTTCTGTTTAGTATAACAAATTTCTAAAAATTTTAGTTTAATTTCTGGATCCTTAATTTGATCAGCTAGGTCGAGAAGAGTTTTTTGATGGTATGTTAAAACATTAATACTGGGACCTCCAATATCTAAACCATTCATTTCGACAATAGCTTTCCAGTAATTAGCTTCAGTAGCTGTATTACAGTTATTGATAGTACAGGTCTGACATGGTTCAGTGTCAGAATTATTATCAGATTCTGAATAGACTTCAGCTAAGTCATTATTTGAGCTAGATTCAGATTCATCATTAGATAAACAATTAAGAATTTGCTGTTTGATTACCTCATCAAGGGATAATTCATTAAGCTTCTGTTTTAACTTTGAATTGCACTTATTAGCAAAGTGTCCTGTTTTACCACATTTATAGCATTGGATTTTAGATTTATCTTTCCTATTGCTACTTTTTCTTTTCTTGGAAGATTTTTCAGGTGTTTTGTTCTTTGAAGATTTCTTAGAAGAACGTTTTCTGTAAGATCTAGAGGGTCTAGAAGTTTGCTGTTTTTTAGTTTTATGAGGATACTGTAATTTTGTATCGTAAGAGAATTGATCACAAAATTCTCCTATTTCATGTCTTTTAGTAAGATTCTGTTTTTTCATTAATTGTTGAAGTTTTATATCATTACATAATGATAATCCTTCTTCTATAATTACTGAAATTAAATGGCCATAAGAATACTGGTCATAAGGTATACTCATACGGTCATGCTTATCTCTAAGCTTTTTCCTGACCTTTTCAGCAAAGAAAGTAGGAAGTCCATCTACGAACTTGGCTTTCCAATGTTCACTGTTAGCGTCTGGTCTTTGCATTACTTTCATAAGGAAAACATCTTTGTACCATCTAAAATGGGTCAAAGATGGGCAACGAAGATTCTGTAGAAGTTCTCTACTTCTATCAGTATTGATCTGTCCTGGTCCTACAAAATGATGAACGATAGCTTGAACTAAAGTGTAGCAAGCATCTTCTCTTCTGGTAAGAAGTGTTGTAACGGAGTCAGTTTCTTCTTTGTATGATTGAAGGATTTCTGTTCTCTGTTTATCAGAGAGTACATTATCCCATCATCCTTTAAGAATACCGGTGAATCCATTTACTAAGAAACGACAGATCTGATGGTCTGTGTTATCGTTCTGTTTGCAAACAGTAGCATACATCATTATATGATGGATGGTTTCAAAAATCTGATATTCTGTTTTACCATCGATATTCCATTCATAAATAGTTTTACCGTGGTAAGATTTCTGAGAGTGAAGAAAGTCTTCTTCATATAGAATATCCTGAGGAGTAGGTCTGGGATAATAATACCTACTGGGTCCAGATAAAGCCATTCTATTGATGGGTTTTTGACTGTATGTAGTTTTATTAATATTTTGCATTTCCTGAAAATTATTCTGGATTTCAAAAATATGAATAGGGGAAATATCAGAATCGTCTTCCTCATTCTCAGTATTACTATTACTAGTATGAGAGGAAGGCTGTCCAGACATCATATTGAGCTGGGACGAGGATGCTGGTGTTAGTTTTAAATCTTTCATTTTATTTAAAAGATTATCAATAAAACTATCACTGTTTTTAGAAGATTTCATTTTAAAATTACTAACTTCTAATGGCGGTTTAATAGTTACTGGTTGAAGGTCAACCTTTTGAGGGATTTTTTGACAGTTATCATTAATATGATTAACCTGTTCTTCAATTCTGGTTAACTGTTTTCCTACAGTTTGAAGGAAAAGATTTGTATAATTATTCTGTTTTGACAAAGGCAAAATATCCTTTATTTTAACTTCCTGTTGTTGATGAGAAACATCAGAAATGTCAACATACGGGTTAATAACTAAGGGTTTCAGATTTTCATTTCCTGGACTAAGTTCGAGAGACTTAGGAGGAGGATGAATTGATTGAATAATATTACCATTTGTGGTAATCCAATCTTTTTGAATTCCAGTAAGGACATTCAGCTGGGTTTCAGTGTAAGAACTTGATTTTAAGACAAAATCATAATACCATTTAACAAATGATAAGATACACTGATTACTATTCAGATGAGCATAATAATTAGCTTTAATATCTGCTAATTTACTATTATCATGATTTTTAAAATACCAATTCCTAAAATTCTGGTATTTATCCTGCATAAATTCCTGATTTAAACATTGGCGAATTTTGCTATTAGGGGAAAAATCCATTTAACATTCAAAATTCATATCACTAGCAGTTGGGCTGTAAGGCCTTCTGTTCTGAGGAGTAGCCTCATAAATACCATGAGGTATTTGGTTTTCAGAAATATGAATTCCTCTAACAATGTCTTCATTCTTTATAGACTCATTGCTGGGATTTTTAGATTCCTGATAGACGGATTCTAAAGGGTCAGACACAGATTGTCTAGAAGATTCTGGAAAATCAATATTATAAGAAATATTGTTAATAGACCGACTTCGGGTAAAAGGTCTTTGGAACTTTAGATAAACATTTCCATTACTGGTTTGAATAACATCTTCAAGATTCTGTCTGATTATAGGTCTGGTAGGAACGGCATTAGTGATTTGCCATTGTTTTGGGAAAGTGATTTCTTCCCAAGGGATCATTCTGGGAATAGCCACTTGGCTACTGAAGAGATTTGTGTCAATAAGGACAGTATGTCCTTGTTGGGTTTGTTTTCTGATATAAGGATTTAAAGTTGTTAAAACTTTAAGATGTATACGGAATAATATGGCAAAGGGAGGAGATCCGGGTAAGTATTCATAACCATGAGAAATAATTCTCATTTCTAATACTTTTGACAGATTATTGTCTGTTAAGGCAACACTTAAGTTTGGATAAATATTAAAATATACTGGTCCATGGGCAAGACTAGTTTCTATAGCTCCCATGAGAGAGGCTTTCCAGTTAAGGCACCTACCATCTCTAAGTGTGCACTGAATACTGGTATTTTGGCCAAGCAAAGTCAAGGGTTTGAATGCAACTTGGACAAGTCCTATATGAACATATTTATATTTTTGCAGAAAGGGAAATAAATCTTCAACATGCAATAAATATAAAATTTCATCATTATTCTGTAAAGGAACAGCATGCTCAAAGGTTTTAATAATCCTTTTGCTGATAAAATCAAAGGTTCCAATTTTATAAATCGTTTCTGGTTTGATTTTAGGAATAGTCCATTTATCAAGGGCTTCCTTTACATCCTGATAAGCTATAAGTTCAGTAGCTTCAACTGTAGAGGCTGAAGCATTAGCTACGGTTGAGAGAGAAGTAGAAAAATCAGTCATTTTTCAGAGTGATCATATATGAGTAATTTATAAGTAATATATTGATTAATATGTTAATAATCTAACATGGCTCTGATACCAATTAAGGGGGAGGATCGAGATAAGAATCAGTGTATCTTATCATTTGTTAAATGGTATTATGATTTTGTCTTAAAATCAAGTTCTTACACTGAAACCCAGCTGAATGTCCTTACTGGAATTCAAAAAGATTGGATTACCACAAATGGTAATATTATTCAATCAATTCATCCTCCTCCTAAGTCTCTCGAACTTAGTCCAGGAAATGAAAATCTGAAACCCTTAGTTATTAACCCGTATGTTGACATTTCTGATGTTTCTCATCAACAACAGGAAGTTAAAATAAAGGATATTTTGCCTTTGTCAAAACAGAATAATTATACAAATCTTTTCCTTCAAACTGTAGGAAAACAGTTAACCAGAATTGAAGAACAGGTTAATCATATTAATGATAACTGTCAAAAAATCCCTCAAAAGGTTGACCTTCAACCAGTAACTATTAAACCGCCATTAGAAGTTAGTAATTTTAAAATGAAATCTTCTAAAAACAGTGATAGTTTTATTGATAATCTTTTAAATAAAATGAAAGATTTAAAACTAACACCAGCATCCTCGTCCCAGCTCAATATGATGTCTGGACAGCCTTTCTCTCATACTAGTAATAGTAATACTGAGAATGAGGAAGACGATTCTGATATTTCCCCTATTCATATTTTTGAAATCCAGAATAATTTTCAGGAAATGCAAAATATTAATAAAACTACATACAGTCAAAAACCCATCAATAGAATGGCTTTATCTGGACCCAGTAGGTATTATTATCCCAGACCTACTCCTCAGGATATTCTATATGAAGAAGACTTTCTTCACTCTCAGAAATCTTACCACGGTAAAACTATTTATGAATGGAATATCGATGGTAAAACAGAATATCAGATTTTTGAAACCATCCATCATATAATGATGTATGCTACTGTTTGCAAACAGAACGATAACACAGACCATCAGATCTGTCGTTTCTTAGTAAATGGATTCACCGGTATTCTTAAAGGATGGTGGGATAATGTACTCTCTGATAAACAGAGAACAGAAATCCTTCAATCATACAAAGAAGAAACTGACTCCGTTACAACACTTCTTACCAGAAGAGAAGATGCTTGCTACACTTTAGTTCAAGCTATCGTTCATCATTTTGTAGGACCAGGACAGATCAATACTGATAGAAGTAGAGAACTTCTACAGAATCTTCGTTGCCCATCTTTGACCCATTTTAGATGGTACAAAGATGTTTTCCTTATGAAAGTAATGCAAAGACCAGACGCTAACAGTGAACATTGGAAAGCCAAGTTCGTAGATGGACTTCCTACTTTCTTTGCTGAAAAGGTCAGGAAAAAGCTTAGAGATAAGCATGACCGTATGAGTATACCTTATGACCAGTATTCTTATGGCCATTTAATTTCAGTAATTATAGAAGAAGGATTATCATTATGTAATGATATAAAACTTCAACAATTAATGAAAAAACAGAATCTTACTAAAAGACATGAAATAGGAGAATTTTGTGATCAATTCTCTTACGATACAAAATTACAGTATCCTCATAAAACTAAAAAACAGGAAACTTCTAGACCCTCTAGATCTTACAGAAAACGTTCTTCTAAGAAATCTTCAAAGAACAAAACACCTGAAAAATCTTCCAAGAAAAGAAAAAGTAGCAATAGGAAAGATAAATCTAAAATCCAATGCTATAAATGTGGTAAAACAGGACACTTTGCTAATAAGTGCAATTCAAAGTTAAAACAGAAGCTTAATGAATTATCCCTTGATGAGGTAATCAAACAGCAAATTCTTAATTGTTTATCTAATGATGAATCTGAATCTAGCTCAAATAATGACTTAGCTGAAGTCTATTCAGAATCTGATAATAATTCTGACACTGAACCATGTCAGACCTGTACTATCAATAACTGTAATACAGCTACTGAAGCTAATTACTGGAAAGCTATTGTCGAAATGAATGGTTTAGATATTGGAGGTCCCAGTATTAATGTTTTAACAGACCATCAAAAAACTCTTCTCGACCTAGCTGATCAAATTAAGGATCCAGAAATTAAACTAAAATTTTTAGAAATTTGTTATACTAAACAGAAGGTTGAAGACACTCTTCCCCTTAATCAGTATAGTATGAAAGAAGTTATGAAACGAATTCAAGGCGTTTCTACAGTAGAAAAACCTACTACTATACAGGATTTAAAAAATGAAATAAATATTTTAAAATCTGAAATAAAACAATTACAGAATAATAATATTATTATCTTTCAAGATTTAACCAATATTAAAAATAAGTTAAATCACAAACAGGATGACATAGGATCCTCTAAACAACCCGAATCTTCTGATAAACCAGAATCTTCTGAACAATATCTGATGCTTATGAATCAAGTAGTCTTCCAGAAATGGTACATCAGAATTACTTTTATTATTAAACCAGACTTTGTCATAAAAGATGCCATTGCTCTTGTAGACAGTGGTGCTGACATGAACTGCATCCAAGAAGGATTAATTCCTACTAAATATTTTCAGAAAACTACTCAATCCCTAACCAGTGCAAGCGGTAACACCATGAATATTAAGTATAAAATTCCCGAAGCTTTAATCTGTAATCAAGGCCTTTGTCTGCCTACTTCTTTTGTTCTTATCCGTAACATGAATCAAAGTATCATTCTAGGCACTCCCTTTTTATGTCTTTTAATGCCTATTACGAAAATTGATACTTTAGGAATTCATACAACTTTAAACAACAGACATATTATCTTTGAATTTATTACAGAACCTTACACTAAAGAATTAAATCAAGTCAAAGATATGATTTATTCTAAAGAACAACAGATCAATTTTATTCAAAAGGAAATAAAATTTCTTACTACAGAACAGAGAATTTTACAACCCTCTTTACAGGAAAAAATAAAATTAATCCATAAAACTCTTCAAACAGAAGTCTGTAGCGATGTCCCGAACGCCTTCTGGAATAGGAAGAAACATATTATTTCTCTTCCTTATGTTCCTAATTTTAATGAGAAAAATATTCCTACTAAATCCCGACCTAGTCAGATGAAGAAAGAATATTTACTCCTCTGTAAAACTGAGATTGAATCTCTTCAACAGAAAAAGCTAATAAAACCCAGTACTTCTCCTTGGAGTTGTACAGCTTTTTATGTTAATAAAAATTCAGAAATAGAGAGAGGAACTCCTCGTCTCGTTATCAATTATAAACCACTGAATGAAGCTCTTCAATGGATCAGATATCCTATTCCGAATAAGAAGGATCTTTTAGATCGTCTTCATGATGCCACTATTTTCTCTAAATTTGACATGAAATCAGGATTTTGGCAAATACAAATTAGAGAACAGGATACTTATAAAACTGCTTTTACAGTACCTTTTGGTCATTATGAATGGAATGTTCTTCCATTTGGAGTTAAAAATGGACCTTCAGAATTTCAACATATCATGAATGATATTTTTAACCCCTTTACTGAATTTATTATCTGTTATATAGATGATGTTTTAATCTTCTCCTCTTCTATTGAACAGCACATTAAACATTTAAACATTTTCAAAAATGTTATCATAAAAAATGGTTTGGTAGTTTCTGCTCCTAAAATGAAACTTTTCCAAACAAAAATCAGATTTCTTGGACATAATATTTCCAATGGAACTATTATTCCCATTGATAGATGTATTGAATTTGCATCTAAATTCCCGGATGAAATTAAAGATATTAATCAACTGCAAAGATTTTTGGGAAGTTTAAATTATATACGTGACTACTATCCGAATCTTTCCCAAGATGCCTCTATTCTGTATTCTCGTCTTCGGAAAAATCCTTTACCATGGACCGAAGAACATACTGATGCTGTAAAGAAAATTAAATCTAGAGTTAAACAGTTACCTTGCTTATCTTTACCAAATCCAGAATGGAAAAAGATTGTTCAGACTGATGCTTCCAATACAGGTTATGGAGGTATTTTAAAGCAATTTAATCCTAACAGTAATAACGAAGATCTTATTCGCTTTACTTCAGGAACTTGGAAAGGACCTTCTTTGAACTATCCTACTATCAAAAAAGAATGTCTTTCAATTGTTAAATGTGTTTTAAAATTTCAGGATGATCTTTTGAATCAGCACTTTCTAATTAGAGTTGATTGTTCAGCAGCCAAACAGATCTTTAAAAAAGATGTTCAAAATCTGGCATCCAAACAGATATTTGCTACATGGCAAAGTATATTATCAGTATTTGACTTTGATATTGAATATATCAAAGGTAAACAGAATTCTTTACCGGATTTTCTAACCAGAGAATACTTGCAGGAATGACCAGTAGAGGTCGTGGCCGCGGTCAAAGAGGCCGAGGCAGGGCTAATCTCTATTATACAGAATTTCCCAGCCTGAATACTCAAAACAGTAATTCTTCGGCTTCTTCTAGCCAACCAACAGTAAAGGATATTCTCCTTTTACCTGAACAGTATATTCCCAACACTTATGTGGAAGAAACAGTATTGTTTATTGAACAGAATGATGAAAAATGGATGAAAGATCCATGGGAGATCAAACGCCGTTATTTAACGACACAACAGTCTCCTCCCCGGTTTAACCAGTATCGATATGTTTATGAACAGATCATTCTAGAAACAGCATCAATGGATATAAAGCATACGCTTCATGATCCATCAAAAACAGCAAGTCCAATACAATACAGTAAGACCACTATCAAGAGCATTATGCCTCTTGCTAATTGGGGTATTAATCCCCATACTACCCGTACTATTGACTCCAGTCATTCAACAGAAACTAGATACAGTTATTGGGATTATATTGATTCCTTTACTCAAGTCTTTTACTACCAGAATCCGATTCACAACCATTCTTGGTTCATCAGAATCTGTCCAGAAGTCTTAAGAAATGAAATTCCCAATTGGTTTTTCATTTGGTGGGATAAAATAGGTATTACTATTGAAACCCTACCAGAAAAAGTACAAACAGCATTTAAGGAATGACAAGTTGCCTATTCCCATATACCAGTAAATAAAGAACTGTCTATGCAGAAGTTATTTGTCCATTTCATAATCCGCTTTGGAATACCTTGGATATGGAAGTGGGATTTTCAATGTGACTACCAGAACAAGATCCCTCGTCTGAAAAGGGTATTTTTTACCAAATGGTGGGACAAAGGGCTTAACCCTAATTTACCAGAACTCCTCAAATCTATAAAAGGACATACCCAGGCCTGTTTAGATGTTATGCCACAGAGCCTTCCAGCATCTGCACCAGTAAACCCTTTTGTTAAAATCCAAATAGATTTAAAACAAAAGTTTCCAGAATTAACTGAAACAGAACTATTAGTCAAAACTATGGATTATATGAAAACACAATTTCTACAATCCTTAGCACCAGATGATGCTTCCATGAAAACAGTTTCCACTGATGGAGACTCTGAACAGGATGAGAACCAGTTCAATGTACTAGCCGGAGAAAGTCAAGAACCCGAACCCACCATGGGTGATTTTTGGGATTCTCTTACCAGCATGATTTCTGAAAAAATGGAACAAGACAAAAAAGGAAAAGGAAAGTCATAAAGACGTTCCACTAACAGACATCAATCAACAGAAGAAGACAACCACCTGTCTACTACAGTAACTCCATTATCAGAAAGTAGCAGCCAGCTGTCCTCTATTATCAAAAGACACCATCCAGCTGTATTCCACTCATCCGACAGTTTCTCATGCCACTCCACTTCTCATGGCTGAGATTTAAAGAAGAAAAGAAAAGGACTGCCAACTTGCCAGCACGCCAGATTCCTTCTTATCTTCTTACTTGTATAAATTGGGAGACCTCACCCATTGTTGAGGCAGAACTTTCTTTAAGCTTTCCCTTGTACTCTCTCTCTCTCTATAATATTTGATAAATAAAATCTGAAGTTTGAAGATATCCGGATTTCTCTGTAAGTTTTAAATTATTGCCTCTGTTAATTATTATGTTTCTTTGTTAGAACTTTTAGATTACCATACTGAAAACAGTAATCGTTATCTAACAACATATCAAACTGCAACAAACAGTTATAATCGTTCTTATTTCTTAGAACAATTTCATAAATCAGAACATTATATTGTTTTAACAAAACAAGCTATACAGGAAGAAACCTGTAGGCTCATCGTTTTGGGTAGAACCCCTACCCCCTAAACAGTAGTTCATGAGATCATATATGTGATAATTTATTTGTTAATATATATTTAATATGTTTTTAAAATTCCATGACATGTATTAATTAAGAAAGATCAGGGATAATCTTTGATTAAGTGGGACGTCACCAAAGTCGCGTTTTGATTCTCGCCTTGATCCGTGTTAGGGAGTGTGGCTTTTTCAAGTAAATCGTTGACAGACGTGCTTAATCTTCCCTTATCTCGATCCTCCCCCTTAATTGGTATCAAAGCCATGTTAGATTATTAACATATTAATCAATATATTACTTATGAATTACGCATATATGATCACTCTGAAAAATGACTGATTTTTCTACTTCTCTCTCAACCGTAGCTAATGCTTCAGCCTCTACAGTTGAAGCTACTGAACTTATAGCTTATCAGGATGTAAAGGAAGCCCTTGATAAATGGACTATTCCTAAAATCAAACCAGAAACGATTTATAAAATTGGAACCTTTGATTTTATCAGCAAAAGGATTATTAAAACCTTTGAGCATGCTGTTCCTTTACAGAATAATGATGAAATTTTATATTTATTGCATGTTGAAGATTTATTTCCCTTTCTGCAAAAATATAAATATGTTCATATAGGACTTGTCCAAGTTGCATTCAAACCCTTGACTTTGCTTGGCCAAAATACCAGTATTCAGTGCACACTTAGAGATGGTAGGTGCCTTAACTGGAAAGCCTCTCTCATGGGAGCTATAGAAACTAGTCTTGCCCATGGACCAGTATATTTTAATATTTATCCAAACTTAAGTGTTGCCTTAACAGACAATAATCTGTCAAAAGTATTAGAAATGAGAATTATTTCTCATGGTTATGAATACTTACCCGGATCTCCTCCCTTTGCCATATTATTCCGTATACATCTTAAAGTTTTAACAACTTTAAATCCTTATATCAGAAAACAAACCCAACAAGGACATACTGTCCTTATTGACACAAATCTCTTCAGTAGCCAAGTGGCTATTCCCAGAATGATCCCTTGGGAAGAAATCACTTTCCCAAAACAATGGCAAATCACTAATGCCGTTCCTACCAGACCTATAATCAGACAGAATCTTGAAGATGTTATTCAAACCAGTAATGGAAATGTTTATCTAAAGTTCCAAAGACCTTTTACCCGAAGTCGGTCTATTAACAATATTTCTTATAATATTGATTTTCCAGAATCTTCTAGACAATCTGTGTCTGACCCTTTAGAATCCGTCTATCAGGAATCTAAAAATCCCAGCAATGAGTCTATAAAGAATGAAGACATTGTTAGAGGAATTCATATTTCTGAAAACCAAATACCTCATGGTATTTATAAGGCTACTCCTCAGAACAGAAGGCCTTACAGCCCAACTGCTAGTGATATGAATTTTGAATGTTAAATGGATTTTTCCCCTAATAGCAAAATTCGCCAATGTTTAAATCAGGAATTTATGCAGGATAAATACCAGAATTTTAGGAATTGGTATTTTAAAAATCATGATAATAGTAAATTAGCAGATATTAAAGCTAATTATTATGCTCATCTGAATAGTAATCAGTGTATCAGATATTGTTCAGAAGATTCTGGTTTATCAGAAGATTCGGGTTGTTTAGAGGATCCTAATTGGGAGTAATATATTGATTTTTTTTAAAAAAAATAAAAAATTAATTTTACATTTAAAGTATTATTTTATTCTTAAATTAATTTGTTGTATTTATATGTAAAATGTATTATAGGATTTAAGTTATAATAAATTTGTTTATGTTAATTAGGTTTTCGTCCAATTTTATTTATTTTTAAATGAAAAATTTAGTAAAAAAAGAAAAAAAATTGTATATGTTTTTTTCTGTACTCATTTAAAAATTAAGTTATATCCTTTAATAAATTAATAGGAGTAAAAAATAATTAAATATTCATTAATAAAAAAAATTCAAAATTACATGATTTTGGCAGTTAGCTAATTAAAAGCCATGTTATATTTATATTTTTCTATATATACACTCCCACCATCTCTCTCCCATTTTCTCTCTCCTCTTTGTCTTCTGTGTTACTGCGTTAGTCATTTTCTGTAGAGAAGAAGTATCTCTCCTCCTGCGGAGTCATGTCTGTATGTAATCGAATTTCTCTCCCTTCTTTTATTTGTTTAATTCCTGTCTTATTAATCGTATCTGATTACTTGATTCTATGTTACTGGATTCAGCTTTTTCCCCTGTAATTATAAAGGTTTTTGATGTTGTTGATGAAGATGATGATGATGATGATGTAATTTATTTTTATTTTTTGCATTTCTTCAAGGTTTCATCTTGTGCATATAATGAAATTGATTTAATTTTTCTGATTCCATTTTAGTTTTTTATGATTTTCATTTTTAGTTAGCTTAATCTAATGCAGAACAGCTTGGTTTGATTCTGACTTCGTGATCAATGAACTTGATCGAAATCGGAAACTTTTCCGTGAGTAAATTTAATGATGTTGAATTTTGGTAGTGTTTTGTATACTGTGAAGTTTTAATTTTGTTTAATTTACTTGAGTTGCTATCTTTTAACTTACTTTCTGAATTTGTTTCCCTTTCCGGTTGATTTTTCCAAATTAGATATTTATTTCTTGTTTTTATATCAGGGTTACACAAAAGCCCAGACTTTCATTCATTTATTTGGAGTTCTGATTATTGTGTTTATTGGGCTTTTCAGTTGTCACTCAACAATGGTGACTTATGGTTTATTTCTGTTCTAGTCTGTGTTGTCTAATTTAATATCTGTTGGCAATCTGAAAGGGAAATAGAGTGTCACACCGAGTGAAAATCCATTAAGTGGAGATCATGTGTATCAATTGGCCAATAATGTGCTTTGGCTGAGAAATGAATTTGGTTTGATGGGAAGTAGGCCAATTAATGACTTTATGAAGCCTCAATATAATACCTATATCAATTGACATTTGCCTCCTTCAGCTTGTGTTTTTCAGCGTTCCTATAAATTACCTAGGGGTTCCCTTCTACCCCAAGTGAATAATGAGTGCAAAGATATAATGATGTTGGAGTGTATTGGTTTTAATTTTATATTGTTTCTATTGAGGCTATACTTGTTATTTGTGATGCTAAGTTTAGGGACAAAGGAAACATATACAAATTCTCTTAAAAGTTCAATTCAAATGGATATAAACAGTTGTGTTTGTTTTAAAGATAATTTCAGGAATATTTGTTTTCTATATGAGTTCTATACCTATACTTTTCTGGTTGGCACTGCTCATGTCCTCACTTATTTCTTCCTTAAGTCTTCTCATTGTGCTTTAGATGATCTTTGCATTCAGGAAAATATTTATTCTGGGAACTGTAGTCGTGGTTTACATTATTGATGCAGTGTGCAGTTCTCTTCATTGATCGCTCTCAACACATCGCTTTGAGACTCTGGGGGTTGGGGAAGTTTGGGTGGGGGGATTGTTTTGCCTTAAGCTTGTAGTGAACAGATACTAGATATCAAACTGTTTATGACAAAAAGGGATAGAGCTAGCTCTAATAATACCCAACTTAAAATTTCATGTACTATAACCGAAGTTAAAATTGAGATAAATTCAGAGTGACTGCAGATTTAGTCTAATACTGGTTTGAGCTTGATCAAATTTTACTTTTAACATGATAGGAATCAAGAAGATAGGGCTGATGAAGATATTTTAAATCCAAGTTCAAGACTATGGATGAATCTCCCTAGTTCCACAAAATTTAGAATCCACTATTACTAGATGTAGATTTCTTGTTTTATTGAAGGTTTTCCAAAACTACTTTATTATTATTTTTTGGCGGAAACCCTATTGCATTGCTGTTCTTATATGTTCACTATTTCCAGTATGTGGTAAAGCCAAATTTCCAATATATATATAATCTTTAATATATGGTGCTTTGTTTTATTTTGTTTTGTTTTTTGGTTAAAGGGACAATGATAAGTCTGGCTCGAATTCTCGACCTGGATATTCACAAAATTTATGGCGACCTGAAGGGAAAGAAATTTGAGGTTCAGTGCTGGCTTATATATATGTGTAGCACTCGGTTTTGTATTGTATTTCCTCTTTTGGCCGTCATTGTGAGATTGTGAGATTGTGAACTTGAAGTGTATTGGGCATTAGGGTTTGAGAGATCTTTATGTATCTTGTACTCTTCAGGTTCTGCTTCTAGTGGATTTCTTTTTCCGCTCTCCTGTGGATTTCCAATTTTGGTATTCCACGTTAATTGTTGTGTCTTGTCTTATATTTCTATGATTTCTGTTTTTGCCAAAGTTTATCATAGCAGATAGGGTCGTTAATTTTATGTACTTTTGTAACTTATTCATCTTATTATTTTTCTTTTGTCATTTCACATACTTTTCGATGTGTATTATTCTTTCTTAATTTTTGAAATCATGCTCTGTGTCTGAGATATGGATTCTTCTACTTGATTTGATGGTCCATAATTTGTGTATTATATCATGTTGGGATCTGTAGACTTGCTTTCTTTTCTTGGTTGAGCTGAAAAGGAACTGATCAAGAATTTTATTTTGTTATCTTTCCTTTTATTCTTTAATGGGTGTCGGGTGTCATAGTCTTTTTGTTTAGTCATCTTTTTTAGGTACACTGTCCCTTGCTGATGAGAGTTTTTAGTCTTGGTTTGTTGAAGTAATTTGGTGGTGCGTGTTTCATGCCATTTGTTCAATGACCTTAAAGCCATATGTCTTAGATTATCTTGTGGGACAAGTGGAAAATAGATTAATACGAAAAAATGATTTGGCTTTTGATGGTTGATAATGGCCCTTTTGAATGGAAGAAAGAACCTCTTTTTGCGTCCTGTTTTGTGATTTTAGTTGCACCATGTATATGTGTACAATCTTTAAAGCAAAGTGCATGTAATCTTTTATTGGTTAACTCACAACATGCTTGGATGCTCCAAGTTAAATTAACAAGAAGATGTGCTGGCTTAATGAAATAAAAATTGGTTACTTTTAGGTGATTATGTTTGAGTAATTTATTTGTACTTCAGTTTCTATGGAGATTATGTTTGAGTAATCCCAAAGCTAGTGGTGATTATGTTTGAACTCACTAGCTTTGGGACACCACTAGCTTTGGGATTAAACACTGTAGTTCATGATTTCTGTTGTTTATGATTGGCAGGAGAAGGGTAGGCCATTGCCAAAATTTGGTGAATGGGATGTGAATGATCCTGCTTCAGCTGAGGGATTTACTGTGATTTTCAACAAGGCTAGGGATGAGAAAAAGACTGGTGGCAAGCCTGAGTCACCATCAAAGGCAGATCCTAATAAGAACTATAGAGGGGATGCTGTGAAACCTCAGTCTGTAAGTTTTTGGCCCCCTTGGTAGTCACTGTTGTACCACCACTCCAACTGTTACTTGTAGGCTTCTTAATTTCTTAATTTCTATACTTTTCCCGTCAATCGTCATAATTTTTCAATTAGTTTGGAGTCATTCTCATTATACACTGCCACTAGCACCCATGGTATCACCCTTTTTACCTTTAAATTTCCTTTATAAAATACTAAGACAACCAGCTCAGGCAAAAGCAGTTCTTGCAATTCACTTCAAGTTGAAAATCTCTTGGATTATCATAGCTAAATATAAAGGTTAAATAAAAACTAGAAATGTGTTTCTGTGCAGTTACACTAATTCCTGCATTTTGACTATTCAGACAGATAGAAATATTTCTTGACTTTGTTTGGTATCCTACTTGCGCTATTGTTCTTTAGCAGTTAACTAAACCCTAATAACAGTTTTTGGATCTTTGATTGGATATGAGAAATTAAGCAGATATCTTACAGGAAAATAAATCTGATTTATAGTTGTGAATAGGTGTGGATTGGGATATGGGTGTTGTGAATAGGTGTGGATTGGGATATGGGTGTTAACTGTTACCTACTTTTTTGTCCGGGGACAAGCCTAGCTTCCTTGATGGTGTTTTGTTTACATTGTGGATGATTTCTGCTGCCTTGTTGATGTAGGACGAGCCCGTTTGGAACAATATAAAAGGCTTTGGAAGCTTATGAAATAAAAGTTGTATTTTAATTAGTTTCTTTTATTTGTAATTATCTTATTAGAGTTCAAGTTAGGTTTAAGTTGTGTAGGAGTATTATAAATAGTGATGTACTTCATTATTTTGATACATTAAATGATTAATTGATTGAGTTTTGTATGAGAATTATCTGTGTGATATTATTCCTTGTCCCAAGACCCGTCCCCATTATTTTGGTATCAGAGCCAAATCTCAAAACCAACTTCTGCCCCTCATCCTATGTCCCAAAATCATTGTCCCATTATCGTCAAAAAAAACTACTAGCCAAACAAAGCTTTATCCAAACCCTAAACCATCTCCCAAACCCAAATTTCAGCCAAAAAAGTAGCAGCCCCAAATCGCAGCCATCACATCCAAACCCGAAACCATCTCTCAAACCCAAATTTCAGCCAAACACAGCCCAAGTCGCAGCCCCAAATCGCAGCCATCACAAGCGCGAAAAAAAAGAAAAAGAAGAAAGGTAGAAGAAAGAGAAAGAGAATTAGAAAAGAGTTGTCACTGCATCATGACCGTTGCCGCGTCGCGCCACCACCATCCTCATTTTTGTTCAGAAAATTCTAAACCTTTATCCTCCTCAAACCTTTAAACTTGCTGCTCTCTTTTGACTTATGAAATAGTGGTGAAGGAGAAGAGAGACATGAACTTCTCTAAAATTTCTTGGCAAATTACAGTTAGGTACGTCATAGTTTTATAAATTTTTTAGTTTACTCCCCACAGTTTTCTTAAATTTCAAAATAGCCCCTGAAATTTTACATATCAGCCCCTATAGTTTTACTTTCTTTCATTTCTACTCCTGAAGTTTTAGCAGTTTCAGTTCAGCCCTTGTTTCTTTATATTTCCTACACTTAAATCCCTAGAGCAAAAAAAAAAGTTTATATTTTTTTTATTCACATGAATCCTGGTTAATGCTGGAGAAATCAACACGAAACTTGATAATTATATGTTACAACAAGATGAGCGTCTAAAAAGGATTGAAGACTCGATCACAACATTTACTGCAAATGTTCAGGCCTCTATTACATCACTTACAATAAAAGTTGATGTACTCACGGAACGTGTAGATAAGGGACAAGAAGATGCTCCTAAGAATTTTGAAGACTCCATTCCGGATCTTAATCATCAATATGACCCTAATCCACGATTTAATGCCCCAGATCCTAGGATGAATGCAGTGGATAGAAGAGCAAAATTAGATGTTGGAGATTTCAATGGCGATAATGGTCCCGAGACATTCTTCGATTGGATTCATAGTTTGGAGAGCTTCTTTCGTTGGTATGAATTATCCGATGAAAGAAAAATTTTCTTTGCTGAAGCGAAGTTGAAAGGAACGAATTTGGTGGGATCAACATCAACGAAATTTATATACAGCTACGAGAATATGGGAGGATATGAAAGTTGCAATGACACGACGTTTTGTACCTTCGGATTATAAGCAACGAGCGTATTTGCAGTTAACTGAATTGGTACAAGGAAATAAATCAGTAGCCGAGTATACTTCAATGTTTTACAGTTTGGTTACACAAACTGAATTTCCTTGATGAAGTTTTAATCTCCATGTACCGTCGAGGATTGAATCTAGAGATTGCAGGTGGTGTAGCTACAAGTAAACTCTTGCTCTTAGATGTTGTTGTTCAAGTTGCCACCCAAATAGAAGATAATTTGAAACGAAATTTTGTTAGGCCTCCGATACAAGTCCAAACTCGGAGGGAGCGTACTTGTGTGGAGCCTGTTTTAAATAGGTCAATGGAAATATCGTCAACAAGCCCTTCAACTACTAGCAGGCCTAACCGTACCCCAGATTCTTCTAATGCTAGCAACAACAATTCGTCTACTTGCTATTGTAGACAAAGCGTGCGAAAAAGCTGACTTAAACGAAGAGGTTTGCAAGCCGATAGACGACGAATATGAGCCCGATGAGCAAGATTTAGAAGTTGATGCTCGTTTGGGAGGATGTTTAGGTGTTCTTCGACTTTTACTTGTTGCCCAGAATTCTACATAAGGATGATCATAAAATTCATTGTGGACGAATTTTTCAGACGAGAGTCGTGTGCAGGACAGGTGTGCTCTCTTGTGATTGATACTGGGAGTTGTACGGAATGTTATTTCCTGAGGAAGCAGTTAAGAAATTTTGGTTAAAAGTTGAGCCTCACCCGGAAGCCGTATGATGTTGCATGGATTACCAATACAAAGTTGAAGGTTACCCTAGAGGTATATGGTTATATTTTTCGTTGGCAAGCTTAAGTTTGTCACTTTATCTTAGGGCAGTAAATGACTATGGGATCATCATGCGCAACAGGATGATCATGCTAATATCTATTCGATTATCAAAGGCAATACCAGATTCACTCTTGCGCTCTTGACATGCCAAATTTGAAGCTTGGAAAGACTTCCTTGGTGATTCAACGTGATTGTTCTTGTGTTGATGTTTATAACTCGACGGAATCGAGTTTTTTTTAGCGGAGGGGAAATGATGTAGGACGAGCCCATAAAAGTTGGTTGGAACAATATAAAAGACTTTGGAAGCTTAAAAAATAGAAGTTGTATTTTAATTAGTTTCTTTTATTTATAGTTATCTTATTAGAGTTCAAGTTTGGTTAGGAAAGTTGTGTAGGAGTGTTATAAATAGTGATGTACTTTATTATTTTGATATATTAAATGATTAATTGATTGAGTTTTACATGATGTCCCAAGACCCCGTCCCCATCACTTGTGTTGCGGTGTTCCTATTTTGTGCAATTTTCATGACTGCTCATAGTTTTGTATTGGTAGAATAACTCAACCAATAAAACTAAAAAAATCATTCATAGATTACTTGGTGGCCATTTATTTTTTTAATTCTTTTTCTGTTTCTTGTCTATTGACCCGGAAATTTTCTACTAATTTGCAGAAGAAGTGGTTTTGCTGCGTAAATACCCCTCGTGCGGAATCTTGACAAATTTGAGCTCCAATAGAAGAGCTTCTGCACAATTGCCCTCGCCAATTATCCTTTAAATAGAAGCTGTAAAGTGGTAACGGGCGGCATTAGTGAAATCCATTTTGCGTGTTATAAAATTTCATTTGTGGGGATGGAGATGAAGAAAGACAGAGAATATGTTAATATATACCTCTATATATATATATACTAGTATTAATTTGGTGGGTTATTGTTAGAAGTTAAGTCTTTTATTTCGTCTCTACCTTGTAGAATTTCTTGTCATTTATATTTGTTTCCTCAAATTAAACTCCCAACTCATGTTTTATTGGATTTGCTGAATGGTTTTTGGCTTTAATAAATTTGTTGACGTTGTAGCATACAGATTCATCCTTGATTTAACTCTGCAATTTTCATTCTTCATTGGTTAAGTAGGAGCACTTTATATAGGTCTTGTTCGGGATGGAATTTTTTATACAAAGAAAATACTCTATCATGCTACAAAATGAGATCTTTTGTTAATTTAAAATCAGCTTTTTAAACTCACAAATGCAACATTTAAAATTTAAAAGCATTGTCGTAGCAAATCCAATAAACACCGATAACCAAACATACTTATTGTGTCATTTTATATTACTGTCAATAGACAATGAACTCTTTTTTTGTGAAATTATTTTTTTAAAAATAAAATCTGAGACTCATTTTGTGGGATGAAATAATATTTTAAAACCATCTAATTATGCACTTTTGACCAGGTTCTGTCTGGGCTATAACTCCCAAAGTACATTATGTTTGTATGATTGTATCTGCAAGAAATGGTAAGCTTTTTAGGTCCCAAATTTGGCTTCAAGCTACTTAAGTAAGCATCAACTGATACTGCTGCCCTCTTATCAGTATAATACATATACTCCTTTCAAAATTTATAATGCCCAGGTTTCACATAAATATTAGCCTCCTTACTCATTTCATTTGGACTCTGATAATATGAGCTTCTAAATATTAGGATTTCACAGTTTCTAAATATACTTGGCCAAGCTCTTCACATCCCAAGTTTTTTGTTGAAGAGGCGGCGTAAAAGGTAAACTTGAAGAACGCTAGCGCCGATAAGAGATGCTGATTCGAAAATGGCTTTGTGGATTGCTCTCTTGCTCATTCTTTCGTTTTCTGCATATATTCCGATTGAAAAAAAAAATCATGATAATTGATATAGAATAGAGACTTTTAACTGAAAAAAGAGTAATTCTATATGCACGATTTGCGGGTACTATTTAATTAGTGACTTCTGATTTAGTACACAGTTCTTGTTCGTCTAGAAACAACTTTAACTTGCAAATGCAACGTATGTGGTTCAAACGCATCGCACAAAAATGTTGCATTTGGAGTTACAAACGTTACCATCGGTAACGTTAATAACCAAACAAACCATGAAAGTACTACTAAAAAGTATCAGAAGGCAGAATAAGATGGACATACTAAATCCAGACATAAATGTACCTATTTTCAGGCGATCAGTCTGAGCCTCTAGCCAATGTTGTTCATATAGAATGTTAAATAAAGCTTCCTCTAACTTTTTTATCTCTTCCATCAGAGTCTTAAAATGCTCTGCAAATGTATAAAACAATGGCAAATTAATTAAATAAATAAATATTCTCTAGGGCTTTTAAGAAACCAAAAAAAAAAACAAAATATATAATTAAACATAAATACCATCTTTAGCATGCTCATCATAGACAAATATGTAGCTAGAATGTACATCAAAGTCTATGGTCTCATGAAAAGGGGACTTGTTAGTGAAGCAGAACCGGTAGACTCCTTTTTGAAGAGCTGCAAAATCAAACATTTCTTTTGTCTTGTCTCGAAAATCGTGAATTTGCTCGCCTGACGGCCCTTTTACCTGTTAAATGTCGACATTGTCGCAATATGAGTTGCATTTTATAAGTAGGCCTTAATTACATGGACGTAGAGGTACAGAAAACTCGATTAGTCTTTAAAAAAAATGGCACATTATTTGGTAATGCATATCAAATAACAAGTTTTTTTATAAAGCAGGTTTCAGTGCACAATTCTTTTGGTACAAATTGTTGGTTGTGCTTCAAAATCTTTAGTTTTTACCTATTTTGAGAACCTTTCACGTGTATATTAGTACATTATAGTGTTGGACTTGGTAACATGGTTAATGAAAAAGGGATTAGATCGATCACATGAGGATGGTTAAGGGTCTTGGACTTCCGGTCAGAAAATCTGTGTGCGTGAGGTGCCGATCCGATCGATTCGCGGGTGCACCCAGACAACAAACGCCTCTGTTAATACACTTAAAAAATTATGACGGTGTTTCTATAATAGTTGGTGAAATTCTCATATACAGTTCTCAGAGTGGGAGAGTCCCACCTATCTCAATAAAGTCTATGACTAGATTGAAGAACATATTAAGATTCATTCTATTGCGGATGATATAACTAGTAAATACGTATTTTATTGTCTAAAAGGTATTACGCTCACTTATATTATCCTCACCTACTTTTGACATAAACATGTATATATTGTGCTTTAATTGAATTCCATACGAGTAGTAATGAAATACCTTTTACTGATTACACAATAAAACAAAATCCAAATTCAACATCATAAAATTAAGAACAACAAATTGGGGGGAAAAAAATTGTAAATAAAAGTGGAGATTACTTACAACAAGATCAACACCAACATTCATACTCTCACGCCAACCATGAACCTTAATTACCACAAAGGAGAAACGAACAGTAGCTCCAAATTCAACCTTGTGGGATAAACACTCTTCCCTATCCAACAAAAATCTTATTCCAAAAACCCCTTCTAGTCCTGATAAAACCGTCACTAATACAACCACCACGGCAATTTCAGGCACCAATCTTCTCATCTGAAAAATCAAAATTCAGTCCCAAAAAAACTGTCGACTCCTTGCTCATAAATTCAAATGCACCTTTTTTTCCAAGTTGACAAAAAATAAAAATAAATAACAAAATGAAGAAATCTGAAAATCACTGGAACACATTGCACATAATTCAAATGCAAAAAAAAAACAAAAACGAAGAGTCTAAAAATCAATGGAAACAGCAGTCATAAGAAAAAAGAATTCACCAAAAATCTAAAGAAACAGAATTTGCCTTTTTTTTTCTGCTGGGACTTGGAGAATTTGGACAAGGAAGGAGGCAGGTTGAAACGTATGTTACTGACGGAGGTGAGCTTAGGAAAGTTAGTTCTCGTATAATTAAATTATTTAAAGATATTATGTATTTAAAATAATTTATTGGAAAATATTCTTTTGGGGGTTAGAAAATTCATTGAATTTATTGCTTTTTAGATATGGCATTTATAGAATGCGAGAGAAATTTGGTAAGTAATAAATAATGATGGACGAAGTTTAGGGATTTCAAACATTAAAACAATTTATTAAGGGTTTTGAAAGAAAAAAAAAGTGTTTGATATGCACACCTTATCATTCAAGGCATAGACTCTCCATTTCATTGACTTATTAGCGTAAGTTTTCTTCAACGATGAAAGCCGTTGAACTTGAGACTCGAGTTGAGAAAGAAGGGCTAGGCCCCCGGGAGGTAATTGGGGGGGCGTCTGGTGCCTTAACGACCGGTACGTCCGGTGCCCCCTTTTTTTTTGTTTTTTTTTTTTCACAATTATGAAAAAAAAATACAGTATTTTTTCAATAAAAAACGTACTTCCTTTTACAGTTTTTTGTTCAAACTTGCTCTATTATTTTTATTTTTTTTTCTCATAATTATGAAAAAAAACAATAAAATAAAATAAATAAATAACACTGTGTACCGGACGTTAGTGCGGTACATTTGCACCGGACGCCCCCCCAACCCCCGGGAGGGCTTTCAAGATGTCAAAGACAAGAAGCTACGCACAAATTATTATTAGAACTCGGTTGTTCTTAACAGCAATGACTATTCATTTAAGTTAAAATGTGCAACTATAAACTTAGGGTGTGTTTACATCGAATCCCTTGAAGAAGAGTTGTAATTTGTTCTCAATACACATGTGAGTATCAGACTCATCATTTCTATATTTAGGGTGTTGATGATTGATGTATGCACACTCTAAATTACTAGTTACACACATTAAAGAAATAAAATGACTATTATACCCTTATTTAATAAAAAAATATTTCACTCATTAAACAAATACTCAATTTGTCTTTTACAGAATAATTATATTTCTTTTTATATAATTTATTTTTTTATTTTGTATTTATAGATTTCATGAAAATATTTTATTTGTAGATCTAATGTGTCGCTCAAAAGGGAAATTATATTTATATTTAATTTATTATTTATTGTCATTGATTTTATAAATAATGTTAAGATTTTAATTTTTTTTTTAATTTAAATGTTGGGGGAAATGAACAAACATTATTTGAGAAAATACTTATTAAATACAAGTCAAATGAATTGAGAAGGTCAAAGTACAAAAAAAGTAGTCAAACCGTATTCCGATGAAAAACTAGTCGGTCCGGCCAAAAGAGAACACAATTGTTGTTTTAAAATACTTAGAGTTAGAGGTATTGATTGAATATTTCCAAACTTCAAGTAGCAAATTGATTTTCGTTCAAACTTGGGGGGACAGTTTTGTCATTAGCCCTTTATAATATTTTTTAGTATAGTAATATTTTTTGTAACAAAAAAAATCAGTAACCAAAATAAAAATTAACCCCTAATAAAGTAATTAAAACATCATTTAACCATTCACGTAACATGATTCCACCTGCAACATATTCAAGTACCTCACATGACAATTGTTAAATGTTAGTTTATTCAATACTTTCGTCAATTTTTTAGATAGAATATTAAATAACGACTAATTTGTAATATTTTTTGGAGTGTGATAATGTTTTTATAACAAAAAAAATATACTCCCTCCGTCCCAAATTAATTGCTCAGTTTTGACTTTTTAAAGTCAAATTGACCATTTTTAAAAATAATCATTTACTATTTTTGTTAAAATATAGGTGAAGAGATTATAACCAAAAGAAAGTATATACAATTTATTACTAATCCCAATTTTTATAATATTAGAAATATATTTATATATGCTTAATTATTAATTCTAAAAAAAGTCAATTTGACTTTAAAAGGTCAAAATTGAGCAGTTAATTTGGGACAGAGGGAGTACTATTCAATAACTAAAATAAAAATCTACCCCCCTAATACAATAATCAAAATATCAATTAATCTGTTCGGTTTGAATTTTGAGCCCCAGTCATGTTTTTAAGTTAACAAATTCTCGTGAATTTAGCCATACGAGATTTTTTTTGAAATCAATAATAATATACTCATTCTCTTTCAAATTATTTGATTAATACTGACTTTTTAAAAGTCAATTTGAAATATTTTTAAATATAAAATTAACATAATTTATTTAAATTTTGAAAATAATAAATATTATAATTAGTAGTACTTTTTAGATAATTTATAATATTTATAATTATAATAACATAAACTAAATGAATTTATGTCAAATTTAAATTTAAAAATATTTAAAATTAAAAAATTAATATTAATCTTATAATTTTAAAGAGAGGGAGTATTTTTTTCCTACCACAAAATAGTCCTATTTGGACTTGCGGGAGATATTCTCCTGGATATATAACAAATATATCCTAGTTCTATGAAGTCTTAATTTTTTTTGTAAACATTTGCTGACATAGAGAAAACTTAGCATAAACATAAATTTTTATTTAACTTGAAATTGTATAACATAATTATTATAAACTCGTAAAAGAAGTATATTTTTTGAAAATTTAAATTTATTGAAATTTTATTATTATAAAAATTACCCTATTATATAAAAATTCACATGTTCACATATAATTGTATATTCTTTATACTCATACCGTTAAATTTATCTAAAAAACTTTAAAAATTAGCAAGTATTAACCCATATACACAGACATGATCAATAGTACACCTCTTAAATAGTAGAACTCTCTTAAATCATAGAATTTTATCAAAATGACGTAGTTTTGATAAGACGCTGTGGCATTTTTGTAAATACAATGCCACCGCGTATTTACAAAAATGCCACCGCGTCTTATCAAAACTACGTCGTTTTGATAAAATTCTATTATTTAAGGCATTCTGCTATTTAAGAATTCTACTCTTGATCCTTTCTGATGTTCATAGACCCGTCAGGATTTTCTGTAACATCTTATAATTGGTGATTAGATCCTTGTACCTTTTTAGGTACAGCTTCTTGCAGTGTCCAATTCTGAGGAATAGCTATTTCATCCCACTTTAAGGTTTTTGGGACTGAAACATTAGCTTCAAAGGATTGATTTGAAACACTGTAGTTTCTCCTCTACAATCTTTAATAAAATTACTCTTAAGATTAATATCAGGAGTAATAGTATTCATAACCTTAATATAGATACGATATATTAAAGCCATGTTAGAGGATAAAGGATCCATATCAAAACCTGATGTTTGTAAATTTAACGTTAAGGTTTTAAGTATGGTAGGATCTAACAAAGATACCGAAAAATTAGGAAAACTATTAAAATAGACCGGTCCTTCGGAAAGAGATGAAGTAACACATCCAAGCAGAGAATCGTTAAACTTTAAATGTCTTTTATCCCTTAAACATAGAAGTAAAGAGGTAGGAAGACCGATTCTGGTTAACGGTTTAACCGCTACCTGAACTAACCCAATATGAAGATATTTGTAACCTCTTTCGACGGCTTCTTCTAGCAATCTCTTGGGAAGCATCTCAACAGTCATATGACCTTGAGTTATAGGAAGGGACTGTTCAACAGACTTAATAATATAATCTGATTTAAACAAAAACTACCTTTATTATAAATTTGTGAAGTAGGTGTTTTTGGGATAGACCAATTTTGTAAATGGGTCTCTATGTTTCTGATTGAAACTACTTGTTTAGTAGATGAATCCAAAGAGGAAGAAGATGAAGAAGATGAAGAGTTTCTAGATCTGGCTAGATTTCTGAAAAAGTTTGCCATAGTCGTTTAAACGGTTTTTAAAACTTAACAAGATAAGCAGACAAGTTTTGATAGAAGGGATGTCCACTATAGGATTTATGTCAACATGGCTAGAAACAACAGAGCAGCCTCAAACGATAACCAACATAACCTGAACAAAACTTAAAGCTTAATCTATATCAGTATTTAAAAGGTGTTTAAAACAAAATGAGCAGTTTCAACAATCTATAACAGAGCAGGAAACTATATATCATCAACAAGATCAAACTCTTTTTTGGCTCTGATACCAAATTCAAACCAAGATCATAAAGAGTTTATATATAGAAAATATATAAAAAACAGCGGAATATTATATAACTTAATATCAAACTTACATAGATCTGGAAGCTGTAAGACTTCGGACTGGACTATCTTCCAGAAAACTTAGAATTCTAATATCTAATACTCAAGATAAATTTTTGGATGCCTAAAACTGAACACAAGACGCTCCTCTTATAGGACTGAGGGCAAGCACACTTATTACAACAGACAAACAACTTTAAAAAAAACAAAGCGAAATTATTACAACAGACAAACAACTTTTAAAAAGAAAACTACTTTATAAAATGAAGGATAAAACTTTCATAAAGTTGTTGACGCGTGTCCTGGATAAAGCTGGAGTCGAACGGACAGCAAATAAACCAAAGGGACCACCCACCGAAAGCCTGCATTATTAAGGCTACCAAAACCAACCTCCATTATTTAGGTTGAGAGCATGGACCACCAAAAGGATTATTAGAGGCGGTGTTCTCATCATCACTGTCGAGCATAGTCACTGTGTCATTCTGATTCCTTAAGAAATCTAAAATTTCATCTTTAGGAATTCCTTTAAGGAGTGATTTCAACTGTTGCTGAGTGGCATCATATTTATCATTGTCATAGTCAACAATATTTGGGGGAACATCCATAATCTTATCTTCATCGAATTTATCCCACCATTTCACAGCCAGTTGTCGACATAACCTATGAACCCCTGTTCCCACATGCTGTGTGAGAGTATAAGACCATTTGAAGATCCAAGGGATATCATTGGCACAACAGAAATTTAGTAACGCCTGATTGTCATTGAGATTTACAGAAGTTTGATAGTATTTATCAAACTTATCTTCAACCTTAGGCGGAAAAATCTGTGGAACAGGACCCCAAAAATAAAACCAAGTCTGGAACCAAGCAGGGAGGTCCTGTGCTTTAGTACCCTTAGGAAATTTAGGGTGAAGAAACCAACTATGGGTGTAATGTTCGTTCTGATATAGTAAAAACTTTTCCCAGGCGAGAGTATAATCAAAATAATTAAAATACTTTGGAATCATGGATTTATTCTCAAAATATTTATGCAACCTGAGATCACCAACCCATTCATTAGGACGCAAGACCTTTAAGATCTTAACTGTTGAGAAAGCCAGATTGTACCTGTCTCTCGGTTTATGAGAGATTTTGACAGAACCAGTTTCTAACAGAATTTTTTCAAAGAACTCCCTAGTTTTAGGAAGGAGAACAGGAAGATCATGAGAGTAAGATAAATACAGATCTGCTATCTGTTCCGGAGATCTTACTGCATCTACATCTTCAACATCAACAACCTCTCTAATTAAGGTTTCAATATATTGAGAATCAGGTTGAACTTTAAGTTCTGGAGCCTTCCCTTTATTAGCCTGCTTTTGAGACCCAGAAGATTGTCCTTTGAGGTAATCATAAGAAGATCTTTCCATGGCTGGTTTTGCAGAGCGTCTAGGAGACCTGACAAGTTTTAACATACAAATGTTAGGAGTAGCCAAAGGAATATCCTGTAAAAATTCTCTAGTTAAGAAATCAGGCAAAGAGTTAGTATCTCCTTTAATAAATTCAATATCAAAATCGAAGGCAGATAATAAAGCTTGCCAACGAGCAAAGATCTGTTTAGAAGCGATGTTCTTAACATCCTTCTCTAAAACCTCTTTAGCTGATTTACAATCAACTCTAAGAAGAAATCTCTGATTTAAGAGATCTCCTTGAAATTTATCAATACACAGAACTATAGAGTATATCTCCTTTTTAATAGTTGAATAGTTTCTCTGTGCATCATTCCATTTTCCTGAAACAAAACAAACCAAGACTTCATTGGAATTCTTAATTTGTTTAAGGATACCACCATAACCTTTGTCTGAGGCATCAGTCTCGACAATTTTAAGAGCATCAGGATCAGAGAAATGTAAACAAGGTAGGGATTTGACCCTAGATTTAATGTTAATGACAACCTGAGTAAATTCATCTGTCCAAGGAGAAGGCTTATTATTAAGCCTTTTGTATAGAGCAGCAGCATCAACAGCCAAATCTTTATAGAAATCTCTAACATAGTTAGCACTTCCTAGAAATCTTTGAAGCTGATTTTTATCCAAGATTTTATTAGGAAATTTATCTGCGAAGGCGATTGCTCTATCAATCGGGAAATATCTTCCTTGAGATATTTCAAACCCCAGAAACCTTATGGTTGTTTGGAATAACTGTAATTTACTAGCCGAAACCACAAGACCTTCTCTTTTAACAGCGGCTTTAAACACATTTAAGTGTTTTCAATGTTGATCAATATCCTTAGAGAAGACAAGGACATCATCAATATAAACGATCATGAAATCCATAAATGGATTAAAAATCTCGTTCATAATATTTTAAAACTCGGAAGGCGTATTTTTAAGACCAAATCCCAAAACATTCCATTCATAATGTCCAAATGGAACTGTAAATGCAGTTTTGTATTTGTCTTCTTCTTTAATTTGGATTTGCCAGTATCCGCTTTTTATATCGAATTTCGAAAAGATATTTACTTTAAGCAAACGATTCAGAAGATCCCTTTTATTAGGGATAGGATACCTGATCCATTTTAAGACTTTATTGAGTTGTTTATAGTTAATCACCAGCCGGGGAACTCCTCTCTCAATTTCAGCAGCATTTTCCACATAGAACGCAGAGCAGGACCAAGGGGAGTAACTTTTCCTGATCAATCCCTTTTTTAAGAGATCATTGATTTCATCTTGACATAGTTTTAAAAACTTGTCATTCATTTAAATAGGTCTTGCTTTCGTGGGAATAAGCTTTTCATTGAATCCTTCAATATAAGGCAACGAAATAACATGTTTCTTCCTATTCCAAAAAGCTGTAGGATCTGTAGAACATATTTCTTTACATAGATCCTCCTGATAAGCTTTAAGCTTAATTTTAAACTTGTCATCTTTAATATATCTCTCAATTTTCTTAATTTCTAACTCTTGTTTGAGGAAGAACAGAAAATCTTCTTTGCGTTTAAGCAAATGGTTAACACCTTGAAACCGAGGTTCAGATATAAAGTCAAACCTTACATCTATCCTCCCTTTATTAGTACTTATTCCTTTCTGATCAATAGAAATGGGGAAAAGTAAACTAATAAAAGGTGTACCCAAAATAGCAGATTGGGCCATATTTTTAACCAGGAGGAAAGGAGTCTCAAAACAAACTCCATTGTTACAAACCACCGCGTCAGATAGTTTATAATCAATATTTAGATGGCTACCATCAGCAGTACTCAGCATTTGAGCTGTTTTAGAATAGTATTTTGAAGGAATCAGACCTTCAGCCAGACAATTTAAGTCTGCACCAGAATCAATCAAGGCTTCAGTAGTGACTGAAAACTCGTCTTCAATAATGATAGTAATTAAAACATACCACTTTTGAGTGATAATTCTATCAATTAAATTGATTTTTAGACCCTTTGAACTAGATTCACCTGGTAAAACCATACGTCTATCCTGGGTAGCGAAATTTAGGACTTCATCATCAAAGTCTTCACTTTCGTCATTAACAAGGGAAGGAGAATTAGAATTTTCTATTTTGTCCTTACCTTTATCATCCCTGCTTTTAAGCCAACGAATGTCTTTCTTGACTTGCTTGATCTCTTTCTTTAGATCAGCTATATCAACTTCTCTAGTCGCGCTATTATCTTGTAGATTAGTGATCAAATCTTGTAATTCTTTCAAAGTGGGCTCTTTGTGACGATCACTGACCTTATCAAAGATTTTTTGTAGAGAGTATTGACCTGGATCAAATCTTTCATCGTCTTCAGAAGATTTCGACTTGCTTTTAGCCAAATTGATGTATTTTTCGATCATTTGCCTTTTCTTGCTAGGATCTTCTAATTGATCGATAACATCTAGGATAAGGCTGTCTTCCTTAGATAAGACATTTATAGAAAGTCCATTTAAGGCACATAAACAGGCTTCACCTTCGTTACATTGACAGTCTTCTAACTCATCACACGATACTTCTTCATTATTAGTATCAGAGCTAGAACAACTACTTCTAGGACTTGATTCTTCTGCAGAAGAAACTTCTTCTTCTTCATCAGAATTTATAAAGACCGCAAGTAGTTGTCTCTTTAGACCTTCATCTTTAACCAGCTGGTTAATTTTCTTTTTAGTCGTGCATTCAGGGCTTTTATGTCCTATCTTTCCACATTTGTAGCACGTTGGAGGTTTAGAAGTAGTCTTCCTTTTAGATGACTTTCTCCTTTTAGGTAGAATGTTATCAGTCCGAGATTTAGACTTTCTCCTCTGATCTTTCTTCTTGAATCTCTTGTTATCTTTATAACTAGAAGATTCTTTAGAAGACTTTCTTTTTCGTTTATCCTTTGGAATCTCGGCCAGGCCATATTGCTCGCAGAAATCACCTAGAGCTTTTTTACCTTTTGCTCTTTCTTCGGCAATTCGCTTCTGAATCTTTAAGATATTGCATAGATCAGCACCTTCAGCTATAACTTCAGAAGCTAGCTCACCATAAGTATATTCCTCCCAAGGAATAACTCCACCATTCTTATTTTTAACCTAGTTTTGACTCTTTGAGAGAACAAAATAGGTAAACCTTCAATAAAATTCTCTTTCCAATAGTCACTGTTACAATCTCCTCTATTGAAAACTTTAGAGAAAAACGTGTCACGATAGAATTTAAATTCAGTGAGTGATTTGCACTTTAAGTTGCTTAATTGCTCATACGTCCTTGATACTATTAACTGGTTGTTGCCCACAAAGTGGCGCATAATAGTATATAATAACGTATTGACAACATCTTCTCCAAAGATAGGTTCGTTTCTTTCATCGACACCCTTTTGTACTTGGAAATTAAAGATACTTTCTTTAACTTCGCTGGTTAGGAGATTATCCCACCAAAGACCAAGTTGTCCAACAAAACCGGATGCTAAAGCTTGAGCAATCCTTTTCTCAGAATTACCTTTAATTCTGGCTGCTTGGGCAAACATTGTCATTTGCTTAAGGAGAACAATGATTTGATAGTCAGTAAGACCATCTAGATTCCGCTCACAGATGTATTCTCCATTAAACTGAATGCCGTCATTGAATGCTCTGTTTTCAAACTGAGCGTCAATAGGCGAAGAAGGACGATGATAATAGGGTTGATTTTTAATCTTTCCCCATTTTAGCCTGTTCAACTGCGGATCACCTTGTTCTTCTTGGATTTTATTTAAGATCTCATCAAGATCTAACCTGTCGTTTTTAAGAACTGAAATAGAAGGACCTTGAGATGTAGACCCTGTAGATGTTTTCTTGATTGACATCTTTTCAAGCATGCTCTTCAATTCTTCAAACATTTCAGTAGAAGCAGATCCCAGCTTAAAATCTTTAGAAAGCTCGGGCGAAGGTTTGAAGAGAACAACTCCAGGTTTTTCTTTTGATGAAAGCTTGCTTTCCTTTGAGGAACTGTCAAGGATCTCTGCGGGAGAAGGATTAATAGACAAAGGTTTTACTTTTGAAGTAACTACCTTTTCTATTCTGGTCAGCTGTGTTCCCAGGGATTGAAGAAATAAATTAGTATAATTATTTTGTTCTAAAACTTGATTAATCCCTTGAACTTCTTCAGACTTTCTTTCGACTTCTTTGTCAAACACCTTCTTATAAGGAACAGCACGAGTTTTACCCGTTCCCACAAAAATTGGGACAGAAGGAGGATGAATGGATGAAATAACATCATTGTCGTCTTTATCATTAGCCAATCTAAAAGGTCTGTAAGAATTTTCAATAGTATTGACAGAATCTGATTTAGAATAAGAGAAATATTTATAATTATAATAACATAAACTAAATGAATTTATGTCAAATTTAAATTTAAAAATATTTAAAATTAAAAAATTAATATTAATCTTATAATTTTAAAGAGAGGGAGTATTTTTTTCCTACCACAAAATAGTCCTATTTGGACTTGCGGGAGATATTCTCCTGGATATATAACAAATATATCCTAGTTCTATGAAGTCTTAATTTTTTTTGTAAACATTTGCTGACATAGAGAAAACTTAGCATAAACATAAATTTTTATTTAACTTGAAATTGTATAACATAATTATTATAAACTCGTAAAAGAAGTATATTTTTTGAAAATTTAAATTTATTGAAATTTTATTATTATAAAAATTACCCTATTATATAAAAATTCACATGTTCACATATAATTGTATATTCTTTATACTCATACCGTTAAATTTATCTAAAAAACTTTAAAAATTAGCAAGTATTAACCCATATACACAGACATGATCAATAGTACACCTCTTAAATAGTAGAACTCTCTTAAATCATAGAATTTTATCAAAATGGCGTAGTTTTGATAAGACGCGGTGGCATTTTTGTAAATACCATGCCACCGCGTATTTACAAAAATGCCACCGCGTCTTATCAAAATTACGTCGTTTTGATAAAATTCTATTATTTAAGGCATTCTGCTATTTAAGAATTCTACTCTTGATCCTTTCTGCCCATATACAAGTTAAATTCTCTATGGGTATCTTTTTTTTTTTTTAACATTCTATTTTAACTCTTTAAATTTAATTTGTAAAATGAGACCTCCTAATATTAACATAATTTTGTATCGAATACTGATAATGAGATGGAATAAAATAATAATTATAAAAAGAGCACCTATTATAAATCTTTTAAAAAAAAATTACCATCAATATTATTCAAAATTTTGTGGGCCCAAATATTTGTTAGTGGAGTACTATTTTTGTAAGAATTTGTGAAATAATTGGTCCATGCCCTGTACTTTTGTCTTTGGTAATGTTAAATATGAAAACAATGGTAATAATTGATTTTTAATTTTTTTTTATTAAATTATTTTATTTTTGTGCATAGCACTAGTACTGTGCCATGGCTACATGTCTAGATGTCGTTGGACGGTGGCATCAGCTGACCTGGTATCTGTATCTTTTTCTCTCTCTTCTCTCATTTCCATACTATAAAATTTGTGTCCCCAAGAAACGCCCAGCTTTTGAACATTCAAACCCCCTCCCCAATTGGCTCCTCCTTCTCCTCCTCTATCAGCTCTGTTAACCGTTTTGATTTTGATTCAACTCCCCAAATCCCCCCTTTGTATTCCTCTCTTTCTGGTAGCTAAGCTGATGAAGGATTACAACTATATTTTATGAAGGTTTGCTGCAATTTTCCCATCTACTCTATCTGGGTTTTGACCTTGGATGATTTCTAGGTTTTATGTGATCCCTTGTTGTCTCTTTGCTATTTGGGTTTTTTCAGTGGGTTTTTAATCAGGTTTGTCCTCTGTTCTTCTGGAAATTCCTTTTTGTTGTTGTTATGGACCTTGTGGCATGTTATTTTTTGTTTGTTTCGTTATTTTCTGTTGAATTAATTTTTTTGTTATTTTTTTTTGTTTACTTGAAAGTCCTACAGAATTATGGAGTTCTTCAAAGCCTTTGGTGATTGATGTTTGTGTCATGTTGGGGTAGAACCTGCAAATGTAAGATAATTTGAAAGCAAGTTGGGAGTATATTGTCTAAATTTGTGGAAGAATTCAGAGATTACTCAAATAAAGGTTGACCCATGTTCATGCCCTTTTTTTGTGTGGGTGAGAAATGCTTTTATTTGTTTTTAATGTTGGTCCTGCTGTCGAAAACCAGTTGAAAAATGCTTTTCTCTCCCTTATAATTACAGTTCTAAGAGTATTTTTTCTGGAAAATAGAAAATATATTTGACTGGCAATTGAGGTGTTGTGGAAGTGATTTAGTGTCTGATCATTTGTTTGAAGAAAAGAAAGAAGAAAAAGTGACATAATGTCTGGTCAACATTGCATTGGTGAAATCTTTTGTTTTTTAGTATGGCAATGTCATTTTATTTCACATCCATTTTCGGTTTTCTGAAACCAGTTAGAAGGTATTTTTAAAGTTTGTTTTGCAAAAAGTGTCTGTAGTGGACCAAAAAGGAAGTGCCTTTGTTGAGAACCTGGCCAAGTATTGGCCATAGGGAATTCTTTTAAATTTTTATGCACCCTTCACTTTTAGTTTTGTTTATTTTGGGAAATCACAAAATGATTTAAATTTCAAATTTTGATTTTTCACATGCAGGAAATTTATGTGGAGAGGTGGTGAGAGTTTATTTTTTATTTTCCTCATTTTCTTTTTATTAGTTATTTTATGCCAAATAATACTTCTATTTTCTTTTTGAAGGTATGTCGAATATACTACTAATACCAGTTTGAACCAGCTTTTTTTGTTGTTGTAATAGTTATCTCGTGTCTGAGAGATGAACTGACATAGGAGGTTTTGAGAGGGATGGTATATCTCATTAATACATTTATGAAGAAAGAACAACTTATAGTGCTAAAAGTAACATGCAATAAATTAAGATTCATTCTTTGCTTAAGGTAGGTAATGATTACATAACTAATTTTGGAAAGACATGTAATAGAGTGAGGTCTCTTTGAACATGGACATTTTAGATTTTTATGGTACTACGTTGAGGATAGGATTCTATTTTCTTCACTTAAATGAAGGAGCGCCCTCTCTTAATTGGGAGCTGCTATCTTATCTCCATGATTGCGTGGATCATGCTAGTGGGTTAAGATCTCAGTAGTTTCTTGAGTTGCTGACTGTTTCATAGTTGCTTAGAGGAGGTGTATAGTCAGGTCTACAAGACCCACATAGTTTGGTTATAGTTCTTGTTTTTTCTTGAGTGGAAGTGTATGGTCAGTCTACTAGACCCACAAACGATAGTCCAGTAATATTGATCTTGAAGTAGTTCACTAGTATTGTTGTGTACAACTGTAACATGAAATGTTCTACAGTAGTTGTTTTCTTTAACTGTTGGGCCATTTATCATGTCCATTAGTACTTGCTTTTAGTGGCTTTTTATTTATTTTATCCAGTACTCCCTTTGTTCCCCAAAGTATGTCTTAAGAACAAAAAAAATTGTCCACAAATGGCTCAAGTACGCAAGTTAAATGTAAAATGTGCTATAAAGACTAATTTATCCACAAAAGTGTATTTAGGCTTGCTCTAAGTGGCTCTTTTCTATTTTATCATCTATGATTGCTGGATAAAGCAATATTAGGCTTGCATCTAGTGAATATGTCGAAGAATATCACCATTCATTGGACAGCATAACTAAAGTTCCTTTAGCAACCAATGGCATGTTGTATGCAGTAAACTCCAAAATTTCTTGTGTGCTATGCTATTGCAGAACTATATCAAAATTTGTAATGTTGGGGTATAATGTGTAGAAGATAAGACTTCTTGATAACTGTTTCATTATCTTTGATCTTGCTGCCATCGGACTAAAGTTATGTCACCTAAAAGAATGTTATTGAGTATTTTAGTGCTTTGAAGTCTTTCGGGTTTATCAATCTAAGTTGTGACCCTCATATGTAAGTTTTTTGGGTTAGCTGTTGGTGATTCTAAGAAAACCTTTGGGTGCTCCTGGTCCTAGAGTTGTCTGGGGACCATTTTGGAAATTTTTTCTGTTGGCAAAAAGGATTATTTAATTTTATTTTGTTAAACCATTGTAAGATATTTAGCTCAAACTTTTGTTTCTTCTTTCTCTGGGGTGCTTATTTTTCTGCCTTAAGTAAGTGCTAGTGGAAGTTTTATTTGTGTCAATGTTCCATTATGTTCACTGCCCGACTTTGATAATTTTTTACCTCAAATTTTTATTTACTTATGGAGTGCATTACTTGCATCGACTAGTACTTCAGTTTAGCTACTTCAGTGTTTGTAGTTTATTATGCCTTCCATTCCACAAAAAAACAGATCAGTTTTGACTCTTTAAAGTCAATTTGTCATTTTTATTCAAAATAATATGAATCCATGTGATTTTACTTCATGCAATCATGAGTGCTATAAAGTATAAACTATCTTTGCTACTAAGAACAATGTAATTATTTTCAAAACTAAAATGAATTCGCATCAACATTAAATTTTAAGATTTCATGAATTGACTTCAAAAAGTCAAAGCATAACTTTTTTTTTTGTGGAACGGATGGAGTAATAATTTATCTTATTATAGAAAGTACTGTTGAAGGAGTTGTCACAGTAAAATCAACCATATTTCACTTGCGTATAAAGAGCTTAAATGTTCTTGTTTATGCCAACCATAAGAACAGATGTTGTACACAACTAATTAATGAATAAATGATTGTATTGCATTTCAAATTCTTGCAAACATAGCCATGTATGTCCAGATTATGTGTAACTGGTGTTTCCATACTTTTGCTGTCACCAGTTTCCTAGGTTGGTCAAGAGCCTAAGGGGCAATCAGTTATTCATTTTGGGACAGTAATGTAATGGAGCTTCGTAATGTAGTGAAACCCTTTGTGATGGTAATGCGTCATGCTGTCACTAAAGATGCATGTGATTCGTTCATTCTTAGGAATTGTGTATTATGTAATGATAATATGCTACTCCTTTCATTCTAAAATTAGACATGCAATTTGACTTTTGAGATCAAACGACAACATATTAAACTTCAAAATTGGTATGACTCATAGCAGTTTAGAATGAAATAAATTTTGTGATTAATAGTTTTTGTTATATATTTTACAATTATAATAATTTTATCAACTAAAATTAAATAAATTCACTTCAATTTAAAGTTTAATACGCCGTCATTTGACTTCAAAACTCAAATTGTATCTCTAATTTTGGAACGGAGGGAGTATTACATTTCAAGTATTGTTTGGTTTATTGATTCAATGAGAATAAGCCAAAATGTCACATCATAGTATTATTACTTCTCTTATACCGTGCACATCACCATTATGGATGTAATGTGACATAACATCCATATATTGGCGAAATGAAAAACGGTCCAAAGTGGTGTAATATCATTACGTAATTCTAATTACAAGCTAATTATTACGTAACTGGATAAACCAAGCAAGCATCACATCAACTTAATGAGCCATGACATTATGGCTTAGTGTGACCTGAACTAAACACCCCTAGTGATATTCATCATATGATACAAGTTCTTAACCCGTTTTCTTTGATACTGAGGAATCTCTGTTCAAATTCATTGTCAGGACTTTTGGGTTGATGAATTTCCATCTTAAAATATGCCATGTGAAGTTGTGCAGATGTTTGCATCTTATTCGTTCTCATATTATATGTTTTTCCCCCTTGGTATGTAATTATGTGAGTATGTAAAAACACCTGTTTATTATAGCATTATTAAGATATTGTTAAGTAATGTTAACAATCCTCTTACTGGTTAGAACCTTTTCTCGAGAATCCTTCGAAAAGAAACTTAACGTTGTATTATTTTATTTGATTTTTTTTCTGGATGTTGTCAACAGGAAATAAACATAATCATTATGGTTGCTAAGGACAGTAAAAGTACCACAGTCAGTAAGAGTACTACAGGCTCTCCTAAAGTAGAGGTTGGGGAGATAGACACCAGGGCACCATTTCAGTCCGTCAAAGACGCCGTCAGTTTATTCGGAGAAGGTGCCTTTTCTGGGGAAAGACCAGCAATTAAGAAGGCAAGGCCTCATTCTGCAGAGGTATGTATTGTACCTGTTAAATATATAACAAGTTTATATCGTATTTTTGTTGCTACTTGTCAGTAGTTGCACAATCATTGAGAAACTTTACGGCAGTATGTCAAATGGTCCAAATGTAGATGCCTGTAGAAGTATAACTAACAGGAACACTGCTTTTTTAAGGTTATTCTCATCATTTTTTAGTTTAAGGAATTCTTTACTAATAAACATGTTTGATTTCTCTGCCTCTTTCACGTATTGCGTAAATCACAAGTATTTACTGTTAGGTTCAAGTCATTTTTCTGTACATGCAGCTAAATTTAGTTATTCTTTAGATATTTTGAACAACATTTTTAAGGGTTACAAGTCATTTTAGTCGAGGCAGTTCTGAGTCTCAGTAGTATGCTATGATAACAACAGAAGATGGAGAGTAAAGGGTTTATGGCCATTTTACATCTGTGAAATGTTTAAATATCCTAGATTTTGTTTTGCTACATTACTTTTCAGTTCTGTTTTCCACTCCTTGAAATGACGTTTCCCTTTAATTGTTCTGATACAATGACAGTTCAGAAAAGTGTATATCTACCTGTCTGTGTTGTAGACTTCCTCACGAGTATGCTTGTTCCTGTTTGTTTACATTTATGTAGTAGATTTTATTTATCCAAACAGTTTTATTAACATTGGAAAATATTGTCCAGGATTCTTCCTGAAGAAAGATATTTGAAACTTCTGACCTTGGTAGGGCCAATTTTCAGAGCAGAGTTGATGTTCCATTTAGGGCATTGGATGTTTAGGTGGCGATAACATATACTCCCTCCGTCCCATAAAAGATTTTGCTATAGTACGAAAAAAAATTGGCCATAAAAGATGACTTAAGTAAACTAAAATGCTATATAAAGACAACTTTGTCCTTTAAAGTACTTAAGCGGGGTCCACTAATTAAAAGAAAGAAAAAGATTCCCTATTGTACTATATGCAGGGTCTATTATGGGTAAAAGTGAAAATTATTTGAAACTCTCCCCTCTATTTTAATTTTCTTAATGTGCGTGAAAAGCATACTTAAGTCGTCTTTTTTGGGATTGAGGGGGTAGTAGTAAATTTTGTTAACTATCTTGCTCTTTGTTTTTTTTCCCCTTTCCCGTTCTTTCAGAGGGTTTTGGCAAAGGAAACACAACTTCACTTGGCTCTGAAAGAACTAAATAAGTTGAAAGAACAATTGCATAATGCTGAAACTACTAGGGCCAAAGAAGTTGTAGAGCTTGAAAGAGCTAAAAGAACTCTTGCGGATCTGTCACACAAACTCAAAACTGTCACTGAGGCTAAGGAATCAGCAATCAAGGCTACAGAAGCTGCCAAGAATCAGGCAAAGGAACTTGATAAATCAACCTGTGGCGATTCCACAGAAACTAATGGTGCTTGGAAACAGGGTTTGGAAACTACAAGAAAGCAGTACATGACCGCTCTTAATGAGCTTGATTCAGCAAAACAAGAACTGCAGAAAATGCGTCAGGATTGTTTTGCAACTACAGAAGAAAAAACCACCGCCTTCAAGCAAACTGCTGAAGCTGAGGATGCAGCTAAAGCAAACATGGTGAGAGCTGGTGAGCTGTCTAAGGAAATTACAGCCGTGCAGGAGTCCATTGGGAAGGTGAGGCTCGCAACTATGCAAACTCAGCAAGATCAGGCAAAAATATATGCTGAAAAGGATGTACAAAAGCAATTTCATAAAAGTAAGCTTGAAGAATCTGCAAAGAAATTGCTTGCTTTGAAGGAAGAGGTTGATCCTGAACTCACTAAAAAACTTGAATCTCAGCTGGCTGAAGCGACCACCGAAATCGGAGCTCTGAAAAAAGATACGGAGAATGCAAGGATTTCAGATCTTGATTCTGTGAAAACCGTCACTTCGGAGCTAGATGATGCCAAGGATTTACTGCAAAAAGTAGCTGAAGAGGAAAGCTCCCTCAGAAGTTTGGTGGAGTCCCTTAAGCTGGAGCTGGAGAGTGTCAAGAAAGAGCATATTGAACTGAAGGAAAAGGAAAATGAGACAGAATCCATTGCCGGGAGCCTACATGTCAAGCTCCGAAAGAGCAAATCTGAACTTGAAGGAGCCCTTGCAGAAGAATCCAAAGTAAGAGGTGCTTCTGAAGATTTGATCTCAACACTCCACCAGCTATTATCAGAAACTGAAGATGCTAGACACGAATCAGAAAATATGAAGAAGCAAGCCGAGGAGTTAAAAGAGGAAGCTGAAAACACCAGAATTGCACTCAAAGAAGCAGAAGAAACGCTAAAAGTTGCACTCATGGAAGTAGAAGAAGCAAAGGCAGCAGAGTCGAGTGCCCTTAATCTGATTAAAATCATGTCCGAGAGAACTAATGCTGCACGTGCCTCTACTTCAGAATCTGGCGCTCAGATCACAATCTCAAGAGAGGAGTTTGACTCACTGAGCCGAAAGGTTGAAGAATCCGACAGATTAGCAGAGATGAAAGTTGCTGCTGCAATGGCTCAGGTTGAGGCAGTTAAAGCTAGTGAGAATGAGGCCCTCAAGAAGTTGGAGGTCACACAGAAGGAGATTGACGACATAAAAGCTGCAACTCGGGAGTCGTTGAAGAGGGCAGAGATGGCCGAGGCAGCAAAAAAGGCGGTTGAGGGAGAGCTCAGAAGGTGGCGTGAACGCGAACAAAAGAAGGCAGCAGAAGCTGCATCGCGGATTCTTGCAGAAACAGAAATGTCACCGGGATCATCACCTAACCACTATCGACTACAAAACCAGCAACAACCCGTGAAAATCATGGAATCGAGAAAGATGGAAAAAGCTAAGACCATGGTGCCAAAGAAAGTACTAATGCCTAATCTTAGCGGTATTTTTCATAGGAAGAAAAATGGTGCTTCACTTTCGTATCTCCCTGGTGAGAGATCTATGTGATTTATGTTTGATTGGGAAAAGTTTTTGGTGAAGTTTGAATTGAAATGGAACATTTTACAGGCTTGGTTTTGTGAATATAACTTATTATGTTGTATTATTTGAAGGAACCTCAAACTAGAGGGACAACTATTTGTGGAAGCATATGCTTGTTTGGACAGGTGAAACCCACAAAAACAAAGCATTTGTACAGTTTTGGTTTAATATTATTAGAGTAATGTGCACCAAGCTGTGTTTATCTATTACTCCACTCTATGTTCTAAAATTAGAAATATATTTTGTCACTATTTTATTACTATCATTTCTTTTGTCGCACCTCTAGTCCTAAACTTATGTCTGATTTTAAATTGATAGACGAAGTGAGTATTCCTTCTGTACGACAAAAAAAGTCCAAGTTACTTGTGTATTTTTTATCTATTTATTATTATTATTATTATTATTATTATTTTCATAAAAGAAAATGGAAATAAGATGGAAAGGTACTAATATGAGCAGGATGCTGTACAATGAAAGATAATCTTTATTATTATTCTTAAATTGTTAAAAGTAAGTGAAATCTCATACCATACAATTACCTTAAATTTGTCATTAATACTTTTAATAGTACTTTTATAACTATATGCTATACTTAAAGGTACTTTACGTCACTGCATAACACCGCACAGCTCCGTTGAAGAGGCACTTGATCTTGTAAATAAAGAAATTTGAAACACGAATGTCATTTCTTTACTAAGAGTGAAATCTGTCTTTCATTGCCTTGAAAATCTTATCCACGGAGACCGCCCGGGGCGGGGGTGGGCGGGGGTGGCGGAGGCAATGAATGAGCCTCTTAACGCAGTTAAAAAGAGGGCGGCACCAGAAGAAGATTAACCCTATCTGTCCGACCACTCCTGTGAATGCAACAATGCCTAAGGGCTCCATGAACAAAATAATACTAGTACAATCTATATAGATGTATGAGCAAGTGTTTGGTTTATTTATATGAAATAAATTGTTGGGCGTTTTGGTTTAAAAGCTGTTTCTCAAGTGTTAAATTTTACGTTTTGATTTTGTTTGTTTTCATTATCGTACAAAATTTCATTTAATTTAACGTTATGGAGCACTATTATTATAATTGTGTAATATAAAATATATTTCAATAATTCATATTTGTTTGACAAAAAAAAAGGGGTAGATGGACTTTTCGACCTTATAGGGTAGCTAGCTTCAATTTTTTTTTTTAAAAAAAGGCTTAAATATAATTTATTACCTTAAACTATAGACCATATTACACTTCGATGATCCACATTTCAATTTTGTCAATTAGATGATTGAACTATTAATTTTTTTCACTTTCATTCAATTGGCCCTACCACGTCAAAAATTGTTGATGTGGAGGTGAACATGTGGCATACCATGCTTATGTGTCAAAAGAAATATAATTTTTAAATTATTGTAAATAATTTTATTATAATGAAGGGGCAAAAGAATAATTTAACATTCATATCATATTCAATCAAAATAAACAAAAACTATTCCATAAAAATAAAAATCATTTTAGTATAACATAAGGAAAAAAAACAATTAAACGATCATCAATTCATTCCTTCATTCTTCGTTAGAACGAACCCAGATCTTTGCCTTCTCTGTCCAGAAAAAAGTTTCTGATAGCCTAATCAATTCTCAATAAACCAAGTTATTCTCATATATATCCTTAAAGATTTACCATCACATGCCACTTTAGCTGCCTTGCTCTTGTCTTCAATTACACCACAAGCCTTAGCCATTAACGAATCCGTTCCACCCCAAACCCTCCTTCAACTCTAAAGCGGAAGCCCCTTCAAATTCGTCACCATTTTTCCAAACCCTTTTTTTAACAGCGCCAAAACCCCAAAGTTTTGACCTCCCAGAGGACAGTCAATGGAGATATAGTGAATTCTTGAACGCTGTGAAAAAGGGTAAAGTTGAGAGGGTTCGGTTCAATAAAGATGGAGGTGTTCTTCAACTCACCGCCGTGGACGGTCGTAGAGCCAGCGTTGTTGTCCCAAATGACCCGGATTTTATCGACATTTTGGTCATGAATGGTGTTGATATTTCAGTCTCCGAGGGTGAATCGGGTAATGGGTTGTTTAGCTTTATTGGGAATTTGATATTTCCGTTTTTGGCTTTTGCTGGGCTTTTCTTTCTTTTCCAGCGAGCTCAGGGAGGTCCCGGGAGACCCATCGAAGTCACTCCATGGATTCCGGTTATTGCATCCACGTTCTGCCCCTCTCTCTCGAAAAACTTGCTGCATAGGCGATATTGAGATAGTGTACCATAAAGCACAATTTCTTTCAAATCTTTAACCGTGTCGGATCTCTATGGCCGAGCATGAGGCGAAGGTTGTGGGTGCGGCGAGCCCCGCCCCTTCGGATCACAAGCACAAACATGAGGATTTGGAGCCGGTGTTAGGTTTGTAATATTCATGAACGCAATTAAATTGCACAAAGTAAGCGGAAACGTGTAAAAATAGAGTTTTAAAATTTTACAAATCATATACCCGGATCATCCTTTATGCACAATTATAAATTAAACGAAAAAGAAAGAACACGAATCATACCCTTGAAGATTCGAGCTTCCTCAGGTACAAGTTCACCTCCAATTCTTTTCGCGTTCAACTTGAATCCACCGGGTTTGGTTCTTTCCTTTGATCAACGTTAGCCACCCAAGTGTTTGGCCTCTAGAGGTGATCCACCAAAGAAGAGGAAAGATTCAAGAAGATGAGTATTTCGCAAAACCCTAGCTATCTCTCATAGAAAATGCATACTCTCCCAACTATTGGAATTACGTATTCACGTGTTTTTGAAAGTGTCCACCACCTCACCCATAATAAGACTCCTCTTATTTATAGATGTAGGCAACCCTCCTAAACAATTAAGAAATTGAGTTTTATTTAATTAATTAAACTCCTTTAATTAATTAGGCTCCTAATCTTATTAGGAATAATTAATTAAAATTTTAATTAATTAGCCTCCTAATCTTATTAAGAATAGATAAGAGTACTTTTATTAATTAATTCCCATACTCCTTTAGGAATTAAATAATAATAATAATAAGACTCCTCTTATTAATTTATATTTAATATTTCTAAAATATTAAATAATAAATATTAAGCTATTTAATTTATTCTATCACCATAGATTAAATTAAATATACATAACTTATTATTACGATTATGCCATTAACTTCTTAAATAATTATTCTTCATTTTATGGTGTGACCCTTTAGGTTCTCCATATTAAACCGGTTGTGAATAAATCAATTAGAATAATTCTAATCTTATTTAAATAAATAAATTAAAATATTAATTTATTTAAATAAATAATATTTAATCTACAATAGGGATAACCCTCCCTAGCGATTAACGACTTTCCAGATAATATAGATTTCAACATTAATCATAAAAGAATTTTTGAGTAAATAGTTACCGTACAATTCAATCATTCCACCATACAATGTCCCAATTAAATATAAGACATGAAATTACTGTCAAGTCTTATTTTATTTAATTATATGTATTTCGATTCTTAAATGCACAACTCCAAATAATGCAAATTAGAAACTCCTTTTTAATTTTATTTTGCTTTGGCCAAGGACTACTGAGTTGTCATTTATCAAATCACATATGATATTTTTCTTCCTTTACTAGAAGTGGTAGATTCTTTATTGATCATACATTATCTCCATGTACAACTTATTATACTCAAGCATACCCTTTGATATACCCCACGGGTCTTAAGGAATAAGTCAAAGTATAACTCATCATACACAAGATACTATGATGATTTCAAGTCCAAGGATTACTTGTACTACTATCACTACATGAATTCCTATTGACACGTAAGTAAAACTCCATTAGGTATTGTTAGAGTTTATGCCCTAGAGGCCAATTATTTGATATAATTGCTTAACATTTTGATATTATATTTGATTGAATAAATAAATGATTTTATTATGGTTTTATTTACTGCGTTATATAAATGCTAACATAATAAAAATCCTTAGAATAATGATACAAATTATATAGTTTCAAGTATGTGACTTGAACATGAGATTATATAATTACAATTAGTATCATAGTTTTTAAATGTCCCTAGTCGAGTATCATTGTTGATGGGACAACAATGATGCATTAAGACTAGTATGAGGATTGACTGATGACCAAATCTCATTGGTCATAAATATATGAGATATTAAGTCAATGCATATGTACATGTTAGAGAACGATGTACTGGACAGACCCACCATGAGAATTCTACGTGAAACATTATGCAAAGTGTCATTAGAGATTCTCATAGTGACAATGATGTAATGGTCCTCCGACCTAAAATTACTATATTACTACACGAGAATTTATGTACTTTGATATCATCAAATATCACCTTTAATAGGGTGTATTATAAAGGTGATTATTGGGTATATCATGAATCGTGTGAGGAATATGAGTGATCTAGATGAAATTTAACCATCCTATATATTAGGGGTGATATCCATAGGCCTCTTGATTGAGTAGGACTATGAAATGCATGACCATGCCCAAATAGTGATTTGTTTTATATAGTCTACTCATTGATCAAGAAAACTAAGATTAAATTATGAAGAATATGACATATTCCATGACTCGAGTTTAATCTAGGATATTAATGTTAAAAGAATTAAATTACATCGAAACATTGGTTACTAAAAGGTTGCATCGAGTCATCGATCTTAATATTACTTGGGTAGCAGTGATGCATTACTAGATGCCGCTCACTGTTTATAATTTTATAATATGATTTTAAAATTATTGCCAACGTAATAATAACCTATAGGGTCACACACATAGAACGTAATTAAAAGAAAATTAATTTAAATTGTAAAGATTTAAATATATTAATATGATTGATAGTATTTAAATTACGAATTTAAAGTAATAGGATAATTTATATATAGGTATATTAATCAAGAAAGACTTAATTAAGATATATATAAATTTGGATTTTATTATGTTTTGAATAATTCCTTTTAATCGTTATATATATGATATGTAGCAACCATTTTAGGTGTTATTTATAAACCAAAAAATCCTAGCCGCTCTTAAAGAGAGACTAGAGAGAAAACCTTTCGAAAATCCTATTCCTTTGGTTGCTAGTACCGCAAGTCCTTTTTTTGCATAATCGTGCGACGGTTCGTGCTACGTTCGTGTGGATACCATAGAGACGTAGTTTCGTGAGAAATTGCGTTAGAGATTCGAAGCATTTCAGAAGCACTTTCATAGTCGGTATAATTTCTTTACACTAAATTAATTGATTTTCGCATGGATCCTGTTTAGGGTTTCGGAAATTGCTTTGATTATTTTATTTTTCGCTGCGTTTTGTGCCGAAATCCCTTCAGGTATTCCTTAGCGAGCCACGTTCAGTGAACTTATTCTCCAATAAGCACCTACATACTTGCTTTAGTGTCTCCACACAAATGATCATGAGATCAATCATCCTCATCCAATGAGCAAACAACGTATGTACCAATCTATCCGGATTCACTAATCCCCAATTTAGTAATCCAACGATTGGGAACTATTTTAGTTTTAAGCTTTCTAAGAATTTATATCTCATTATAATGGCCATCATCATTATTCTAAAAGCATTGCTTAAAACTATGGGTTTATCACATATTATAAAATAATATCATGTAGATAATTAAAAGCCTTTAATAAATAAATACTTTTTATTAATAAATGAATAAGATTGTTACAAAGTATATATTTTATCATCAAACATGATTGGCTTATGTGCATACTACTTTTAGCCGGATGCTTTCGAGCCACCGAAACTAACTGCCGATTCGAACGGCAACTCAGAGTCGGACTCGGTCAAGAAAGCTGAGGAGGAAGGCGATTCGTCATCAACGTAGATCTGATGGAAAGGAGATTTGACTTTTTTTGTTCTATTTTGTTTTAATTGAGAATAAAAAATAATTTGCCAAATTTACCCCTACTTTAATATTCACGTCAGCAATTTTTGACGTGGTAGAGCCAATTGAATGAAAGTGGAAAAAAGTAATAGTTCAATTATCTAATTGACAAAATTAAAAGGCGGATCATCGAAGTGGAATATGACCTATAGTTTAGGATAATAAATTATATTTAAGTCAAAAAAAATTATTAATTTTTTCCCTGACAAAACTCTGGAATAAAAACAAAAAACAATTTTTATTTATAAATAAATTGAATTACAAAAAGTCGAGTTATTACTTCTTCCAATCCCAAATTAAAATTCGACAACATAACTATTTCTAATTATTGAGGAATGATCCGTAGTATGTATGGTGGTTTAGAGGAAAATATTTCCAAATTTTTTTTTAATAATTTTTATTTTTAAAATTATTAGTATAATCAAAAAATTAAATAAATTATATTACATACTTTTTTGAGTATTTAATATTATAATTTGACACGTAGACTTTTGACTTCTCCAAAGATTTGAACTCGCAAAACCTCCCATTTTGAATTTTGGTCATATGACCACTAGAGCAACATGAGTCAATTATTAATATCTTGCAAATATTAATATTTATATCAAAACATAAGATTTCTCCCATATATTCTTTTCTTCTCCTTCACTACATAATAATAATAATAATAATAACAATAATAATAATAATAATTAAAATTAAAATAATAATAATAACAATAACAATAAAATTATTATTATAATATAATAATAATAATAATAATAATAATAATAATAATAATAATAATAATAATAATAATAATAATAATATCAACAACAACAACAACAACAACAACAACAACAACAACAACAATAATAATAATAAATAAATAAATAAATAAAAATAATAAAAAGATCGAGCTTGGACAATAAGCTAATTAAATGTTAAGAATATGAGAGGTGTATTACCCAAAATTACTCAGACATTTATTAAAAAGTAACCAATTATCCTAAAAGTAAAGTGGAGTAACAACAGTGGAAAAAAGATTACAGCAGGTATTGTATGCATTTAAAGTAGTATGTTTTTCCCAATGGTAAGTGGGTGCATTTTAAGCATTATTGGATTGCACTATTAAATTAGAAAATTGATATTATTATAAATAAAATTTGATATTTTTATAAATTATCTTTCACACGATTGTGGTGGGGTCCAATTATTATTCATATTAAAAAAGACCTTGTAAAACTATCATTTTTTATTTATAAAAATCTCCATTCTCTTAAATTAAATGCATTAATGCATGAATCTCCATTGATTCTCTTAAATTAAATTCATATTAATGCATGATGGGTGCTCCGTGTTATAGAGGGTGGAATGGATCCTGTTTTAAGGAAATTGAAATTGAAATTGAAATTGTGTGTATCTTTATAGTGTTATTTTGTATCATCCAAAAATATTGTATTTTACTATTTTTACAATTAATATTATTTCTATATTGCTGTCATATTATTTTTTTCTTTTCAATTAACTGAGTTTTTGTCTTTAAAACTCAGTTAATTATTATTATTTTTATTGTTATTGTTATTATTATTATTGTTGTTGTTGTTGTTGTTATCATTATTGTTTTTATTGTTATTGTATTGTTATTATTATTATTATTATTATTATTATTTTTATTGTTATTATTATTATTATAATTTTATTGTTATTGTTATTATTTTAATTATTATTATTGTTATTGTTATTATTATTATTATTATTATTACTTTTATTATTATTATTATTCAAATAACTAACTATTATTATTATTATTATTATTATTATTATTATCCTTCAAATAACTAACTGTTATTATTATTATTATTATTATTATTATTGTTATTATTATTAGTAGTACTATTATTATTAGTCCTATTATTATTATTATTATTATTATTATTATTATTATTATTATTATTATTATTATTATTATTATTAGTTATGGTATGTAGTGAAGGAGAAGAAAAGGATATATGGGGGAAATCTCATATTTTAATATAAATATTAATCCTTGCAAGATATTAATAGTTGATCCATGTTGCTCCAGCAGTCATATAACCAAAATTCTAAATGTGAGGTTGTTAGTTCAAATCTTTGTAAAAATAATTTTTGGAAAAAATTCAAAAGTCACCACGTCAGCAGCGCACACGTGTCAAATTATAATATTAAATACCACGTCAGACTTGACACGTGTGCCGCGTCAGCAGGTCAACGCACATGTGGCACCTGTAGGGGTGGGCAACCGGTAAAAACCGGTCCGAACCGGACCGGTACCGAACCGAATCGGTACCGAAATTATTTAAATTTTGGTACCGATACCGGTACCGGTTGAACCGGTATACCGAACCGGCGGTACCGGTTCGGTACCGGTTCGGTACCGGGTTTTACCGAAAATTAATATAATTATTATTTTTATTATTATTTTATTATTTTTATTATTATTTTATTATTTTTATTATTATTTTATTATTATTATTATTATTATTTTTATTAATATTATTATTATTATCAATATTTTATTATTATTTTTATTAATAAATTATTAATAATAATAAAAAATAGAAAACCGGTATATACCGGTCCGGTTCGGTATATACCGAACCATAAAAGTGGCGGACCGAAACCGGTACCGAATAACCGGTATATACCGGTTTTTTTATACCGAATTGGATCGGTTTATATTTATACCGAACCGGTCGGTTCGGACCGGTCCGGTTCGTCCAAAAACCGAAAAAACCGAAAAATTTGCCCACCCCTAGGCACCTGGGGGTTCAAAGTCCAAATTTGTGAGTAGAAAGGGACTCAGTTTACGTTGACCGGAAGAAAGGGGCTCAATACCCAAATATTAGAAAAATTCAGTGGTCGACTTTGCATTTAATCCCTATTAGTATCTTGCAAAAATACTCCTCTACAATAATATCCATAAACGTGTGTAGGAATAAAACTGTTAACCCACTACGTTTAGTGATTATATCCTTGACTACATAATTTATACACTTTTGATCACACATTACTTTAAAAAAATTAAATTAATACTTTAGTAATTTGAATTACTAAAATACTTGGCCAAGATTCTGGTGATCAACTAATAAATTATATCAAGGGGATATTATAATTTAATTGTAGAATTCTATCTTAAAATATACATGTTCCTAATTTCATAAAATATATCACCCAACATATTGATTATTGATTGTATTTAAAATCTCACTCTTTAATATATTAAAGTGACATACATTATAAAATTAAGTTCATTATTCTCTTAGGATTAAGAGTAATTGCACATTAATAGTAATTGTAAAATTAATTATAATAACAGTATTTAACAAATAATTTTTTCGTAACGATCCAATTTTATGTATTTCAAAAATACACCAATACACTAGATTAATATCTTCACTTTACATGACTAAGACAAATCATCCAATCAAGTGTATTACAATCTACTAGAATGGTTTGTATATTTCCATCTAAGATTGAGAACAATATATTTCTTTAATTATACATAACATATACTTTATGTCTTCTGTATATGACACTCCTTCATATATATATAAATTATAAAATGTATAATTATGGACAAAATTTGTGACACATTTAATTATGCAAAACAAAATTAAATTTTATTATTAAAATAATAAAATAAATATCAACATTGGGTTTTTTTGGGCTTAAAACCTTACAATCTCCCACTAGTCCTAAACCAAATCTACCATATGTCTAATACCCATTCCCTCAAGATGAAAATTAAAAACTTTAGAGGACAAGGTCTTCGTAAAAGGATCAACCAAATTTTGTGCAGAAGCTATCTTTGAAACTATCACACCTCCTCGTTGAACTATATCTCAATGTGTTTGCCTTTCTTGTGGTTTCTAGGCTCCTTTGATTGTCCAATAGCCCCATTATTGTCACAAAACAGGACAATAGGAGATGATACTGAAGGTACCATTCTTACTTCTTGAGCCATACAACCTCTTTTGCAGCTTCAGAAGCAGCAATGTATTCAGCTTCCATGGTGGAGTCAGCTATGCAAGACTGTTTAACACTCCTCCAACTGACAGCTCCACCTCCAAGAGTCAACACATAACCAGATGTTGACTTTCTAGAATCTCTATCTGACTGAAATTCTAAATCTATATATCCTTTCGGAACAAGATCATCACTAGAATAAACAAACATATAATCTCTTGTTCTCCGTAGATACTTAAGTATATGCTTTACTGCTATCCAATGTTCGAGTCCAAGGTTAGACTAATATCTGCTGACCATTTCTACTACAAATTAAATATCTGGTCTAGTACACAACATTGCATACATAAGACTTTCCACTGCCGAAGCATAAGAGTTTGTCTTCATGCGCTCTTGCTCTTGAGGTGTCTCAGGACACTGTTCCTTAGTAAGAGGAATTCTAAGTCTGATAGGAAGTAGTCCTTTCTTGGAACTCTGCATGTTGAACCTATCCAAAATTGTATCTATGTATGTAGCTTGGGATAGGTGTGACGCCCCCAAAATAGGTATACATCACCCATCTTGAGTCGCCAAATACATGGTACAAAATTCAAATACAACTTAATTATACAACAGTTGTGTAAAATACGACAAAACATAATCTAAGAGTTTTAATAAGAATATTATCATCTAGACAATATCCACACTCAATGGAGTCCTCATTTATTGTCACACTATTTAACAGAATAGTGAGGACTACTAATGCTATCATTTGAACCGTCACTCCGTTCCCCAACTAGTCCCGGCTACGTTCTCATTTCCTGAAGAGAACAGTGAAAGAAAGGGTGAGCTCAACTAGCCCAGTAAAAATTATTATCACTAAGATAATACAGAATAAATTATCATTAGTCTTCAACAATGTTAAACTGATAAAATACAATAGACATCAAGTTTAACTGCAGCGGAATAAGCAATCCATTAGAAGAGTCAAGTAGAGCATGATATCTACTATCTTCTACGATTTAAAATATTTTCATCAATTTTTATCGCTGAGACTCAACTTAATAAATAAACCACATCATCGAGTCATCCCTGCACTACGGGCCAAGGATATTCATTAAATCATCAATGGTCTTGACTATACCGAATAATCCCTGGTCATAATCATACCAAAACTGTCCATCAATGCACTACAAGCTACTGAGGACTTTTACCACATCATTTATAATATTACAGGTCATAATTATACCGAATAATCCCTGGTCATAATCATACAAAGTCCATCTATGCACGTAAGCCAAAGATGACTTTCATCACAATATAAGCATGAGGATGATGACAATGACATAAAAATTCAATAAAACAGGTTCGAGAATAAATTTTAAAGATTTATAAGTTAATTTATCTTAAAATCAATTACGTCCAAATTGTCAACACGATACTGCTTTGTGGAGTAAAAATTCAAGAATACTTAGAAGAATACAAGAATGTGAATCAATAGTACACACATGTGAACAAATAGTTATAATCATGTGAATTAATAGTAATTAATTGCTCATTTATTCGATTAATTACCCGATTTATCAATATAACCCCCAGACATCAATTATCATCGGAATAGATGTCGATTTCCACTAACACTAATAATCCCAACACAATGGAACTATCAAATTCATCTTTAATCAACACGAACTTATTCATCATTAATATTATAACTCACAATATTTAACAATCAGGTCGTTCCCAAGAAAGATGGGGTTTTCCGATAAGGATTTCTCCTTATTGGCGCGCAATTAGATGACCAAACCTCTCCTTGACAGAACTTATAGACATTGTAAATATTGTAATTTAATAATATGAATAACTTTGTCGTCTCAATTATTGATTTAATAATATATCATATAATGCAGATGCTACTGTGACAATAATCGAATCAATAATATGAGAGATATTATGCAACAATTACTGTAGTAATAATTGAGTATTACTGTGTAAGACCCCGATTTTTTTTTAAATAAAAATGAAATTTCCTCTATTTATTATTTTGAAATAGTAAGGGTTGATTTGATTAATGTTGTTAATTATGGGTAAAATGCGCAAATATTTCAAATAAGCAAGTGGTTATAAAATATTCATTATTGTCGGGGAATATTCGTTTGGTCGTGGAATATTCGTACTGTCGGGGAATATTCGTACGACGGCGCAGTCTTTTGTGGGCCCCATAACGGAAAGCGATTGGATGAAGAAAATGACAAATATAAGTTGTTTAAAAATAACGGTGTAGTTGTTACCGTTAATACTGTTAAAATACTCGGTGGTTAAAACACAGTAGCACACGGTATTGAACCAATGATTGATTCTTACGTAAGAAGACACTACTCAATAATTGTTACAGTAATTACTATTCAGTATTTTATTTTATTGATTCAATAATTGCTGCATTGATATTTTATATTACTATTTTTTTAATAAATTGTCATTACACAGTATTTTTCATTATCGAAGCAATAATTCATATTATCTGAATAATATTATTAGATAACATTATTGGCAATGTCTAGAAAGTTCTGTCTAAGGAGAGGTTTGGTCACCTAATTGCGCGCCAGTAAGGAAAAATTCTTATTGGAAAGCCCCCTCTTTCCTGGGAACTGCCTGGTTGTCAATATTGTGATTCTGTAATATTATTTGTGAATAATTAATTATTGATTCATATGATGAGGAAAATATTGATTTTATGTGGATATAGATGGAGAAAATTTTTATAGTGACAATTGTTGAAAATTGAAATTTTATCTTTTTCTGATAAAATAATTCATTTAAATATATTATTATATTTTAATAATATAATAATGATGATATTTTTACGATGAATGTGGGATATATGAGTATATGTGGAGGATGAGTATTTTTGTTACCAAAAATATTTAAAACATGTTTTTATGTTGGTGGACCCCATTTATTGACTGAAATTTGATTATAGCCTGTAAAATCGCTCGTTTATGGATTTCGGCCAATTTCTATTTGGAATTTGGAAAAACTTTCTTCTACAAAGTTGTAGAGAATTGAATTTCCTATAAAAACTCGCGAGATTCGAATTTTCTGATAAAAAGGCTATTTATTATGAATTATTGAAGTTACGAAGCTCCGAAATAATTGATTTTTGAAAGTTTTAAATATTTTTTAAAAGGAAAATGTTTTTTTATTACTTTTTCTAGAAGATTGGCATGTGGGAAATGTTAGGAGCTGATTCAAAGTGTGCGTAGGAAATTATAATATATATATATATATATATATATATATATATATATATTAATATTTTATTAAATTTTCTACTTTGGTGTTCTAAGCAATTTCCTATAAATAGGGTGCTTAGGTTAGAATTAAAAATTACACCAGAAACTGAAGTTTTCTCTCTCTATATTATCGAGCGTATTCTTGTGAGTATTTTGAGTATACTTTGGGTATTGCTATACGGTGCAAGTTCAAGTCATAGCCTATATCCGGTGTTTCAGCTAGAAGTACTGATCTTTCGAGGTAAGAGATGTTATTTTCTTCTCAAATGATATTATTTCTTCAATATCATTATGCTGAAATGTTGGTTGGAAATTTTTATCAAATTTGGAACTTTTTCATGTCGGGGTTACTATTCATGAGTTACTATTCACGAGTTACTATTCATGAGTTACTATTTACGAGTTACTATTCACGAGTACTATTCACGAAGCGTGAAGATGTTTTTTGTGAAATTTCTATCTTTTGGTGTCGGAGTTACTATTCACGTATACGGCACTATTCATGTATACGACACTATTCACGAATACGGCACTATTCACCGAAAAATGAAATTTCTTCTTTTTGTCCAAAATATCTATTCTGGATACTAGCTTTGATTGGATCTATGTTTTGATCATTCATGAATTTTACTCCACTCTGATTACTTATGAGTATTTTTGAACTTGGATTGTTTAAAATACGAATTCTTAATATTTGTTCTTTTGTTTCACTGGATTCGTTTCCTTTAAAATATTTTCATCATCCTCAGTCCTAAATGATGATATTACTGAATATCTTTGGCCTGTAGTGCAAAGATGAATGATTTCTTGATGAATATCTTTGGCCTGTAGTGCAAAGATGAACATGTGTTTAGATGAACATGACCAACTGATGAATATCTTTGGCCTGTAGTGCAAAGATGAATATTTGATTCTAGATATATATTGATTGATGTTACAAGGATAAAATATCGACGATGAACTTTTAAATTCATATATAGAAGATAGTAGTTTTCATTCTCTACTTAACTCTTCTAATGAATTATTGTTTCCGCTGCAGTTGTTGATTTAAAACTGGTTGTCTATTGTATTCTATTAGATTTTTCCCTGTTGAAGACTAACGATAATTTATTGTATATTATCTTAGTAATAATATTCTTTACTGGGCTAGTTGAGCTCACCTTTTTCCTTTTTGTTCCATTTTTCTTCTCAGGAGGCGAGAATGTAGCGAGTACTAGTCGGGGTATGGAATGAAGGTTCTAGAGAGAGTTGTTTAGTAGTCCTCACCATTTTTGTAAAATAATGTATCAATAATTATGATGGGGATTTATTTGCGTGTGGATATTGTCTAGATGGCAATATTTGTATTTAAACTCACAGTTTATATGTTGTAATAATAAAATTGTAGTTATTTCTGTACCATGTATTTGGCGACTCAGAATGGGTTGGATGGAATGGACCTATTTTGGGGGCGTCACAATTGGTATCAGAGCTTAGGGATATGATCTTTGGCGGAGATCGGGGAATAGAACAAGGAGGGGAGAGACGAGTAAATCCTTCGCTAGTGTGTCCTACCTAAGCTTATTTTTTAGTTGATTAGTATATATGGATATTATGTGATATATTGATTTCCTTAATTAACCCTTATTTTATGATAGTATTTGAGAATGTCGACTGAGAATATTAACAGTGGAGTAAATGAGACCGTGGAGATGCCTGTACTTACCAACGAGGAGAACGTGCAACAGGCTGGCAATGTTCCTCCTGTGTACAACACCACTGAGCAGATGATGAAAGAGGGGATGTTTAGAAGCTTTTTGCAGTTCATGCAAAATCAGACGAGGGAGACTCGTGTTCAAAATACAGGAGGAAATGATAGCAATTCACGTGTGGTCACAACCAAGCAGTTCAAAGAGTTGGGACCACCAGAATTCTGGGGAAAGCCGGATCCGATTAAGGCGGAGACGTGGGTCAAACAAATTACCAAGATATTCGATGTATTGGGATGCACGGAGGAATAGTTAGTTCCATTCGCTACTTTTATGTTCCGTAACGAGGCAGATTACTGGTGAGAATCTGTGAAGCGTACCCATCCAGCTGCACTCAGCATGTGATGGGAGACGTTTCAGAAACAGTTCAATGACAAGTACTTCCCTGAAAATATTCGTCATATGAAGGAAGTGGAGTTTATTAGACTGGAATAGAATAACATGACGGTGTCCCAGTACGAGGCGAAGTTCGCGGAGTTATCCAGGTTTGCACCTCATTTGGTGGAGAATGAGGAACGTATGACGCGGATGTTTCTAAGAGGTTTGAAACCCGGCATACGTCAGTATCTCATTTCTCATAAATTTTCACTTTATTCAGATGTTGTCAACATGGCTCAGTTGTTAGAGCGGGATAATGAGTACGTTCAACTGAGGTACCATAACCAGGATCATACCGAAGATAACAGTCATCAGAATAATGATAACCAGTGGAGAAAGAAGAATACGGACAAAGGCGGTAACCACTCTGGTGGTAATCGTGGCCATGAAAATAGAAGAAGCGATTCGGGAGGAGATTTTAAAAAGAGGAGATTCAACAACGACCATGTGAAGACGTCAGCGCCAGTAGCAACTGGTTCCAAGGGAGGAGAAAGACCACTGGTCGTATGTTACAAATGCGGGAAAGAGGGACATATCAGCCCAAACTGCCCACAACAGTTTAAGGTATGCTATAATAATGGAAAAGAAGGACATATCGCTTGAGATTGTACGATATCGAAACCCAGTCCAGCGGGAATGGTGACTCAAAAGGATGTCCCAGAAAAGTCAAAGTCAATGGTTCCTGGAAGAGCGTTTGTCGTGACCAGTCAAAATGCGAGGAACCCGAACGAAGTTAGCACTGGTTAGTTAATTATAAATTCTTGCGAAGTTGATACCTTACTAGATACCGGTTCTACCCATTCTTTTATCTCTCTTGCGCTCAACGTTTGAATTTGACTACGGAGAAATTAGACTTTGACCTATTTATGGAGACTCTGTTAGGAGAAACTTTCATTACATCCATTGTTTATAAATCTTACTTGATTCAAGTTGGCACCATCACATTACTTGTTGACCTTATCTCTTTAAAGATACTTGTTTTTGATGTGATTTTAGGGATTGATTGATTGATTAACTACTCATCATGCCAAAATTGATTGCTTTCGTAAGGTTGTTAGTTTTCATATTCCTAAGCAACCTGTTATTTGAATTCAAGCAACCAAACCATTTGAAGTCAAACACTTTCATATCAAGCCATAAAGTCATTCGTTTATTAAAAAACGTATGTCAAGTTTTCTTAGCTCATGTTATGGACTTGAACAATAATACGTCAGATTTGAATGATATTTTTGTTGTTAGTAAATTTCCTGACGTATTTCCTGAAGAATTTCTTGGCTTACTCCCAAAGCCTAATATTAAATTTTGTATCGACTTTGAACCCGGTACAAAACTCATTTCTAAAATCTCATATAGAATGGCTCCTATTGAACTTCAGGAGTTAAAAATTCAACTATAGAATTTGGTACCTGAGCCTTTATCTGGTGACTTCTTTTGTGGAATGCACCGAAGCCAGACTCTCCGTAGGGGACACCATATTCGTGCGATAGTAAACTGATAGGTGTCATTGTAACGTGCTATCCGAGGTTGGGATATGAGTCACAGTTGAGAACAACCTAAGTCGATAATCGAAATACGTATAGGATTAGTTGGTTATTATTGGAGATTCGTTGAAGGATATTCTCGAATCGCTATTCCATTAACGCTGGGAAGAGCTTCGAAGAACTCAAGAGGAGACTCATTTCAGCACATATTCTGACCATGCCATCCTGGAAAAGCGAACGTGGTAGCTGACGTGTTGAGTAGAAGATTGTATACAAGTACGAGTACGATATTGTCAAAGACTCATTTCGTATAATTTACAAATAATAGAGATGGAGATGAAAACTCTAGGTACCCACGTGATGATATACGAGTATAATCGACTTTAATCGATAAAGTTAAAGTTGTTCAAGCTACACACTGGAGCTGATGAATTTGAAGAAAGAGATGCAAGAAGTTTTTATTTCAAAAGCGAGAATCAGTGATGTAAGAAAAGCTCAAACCTTCGATTTATTAATCCATTTGAAATTCTCGATCGAATAGGAACTGTGGCCTATAGACTCGTTTTATCGCCAAGTATGACGCGTGTTCATAACGTTTTTCACTTATCGATGTTACATAAATATATGGACGACCCAAACCACGTCATTGAGTTAGAAACGGACGAGATAGCCGAAGACTTAACGTACGAGGAGGTACCTGTCAAGATATTGGATAGGAAAGAACATGTCCTATGTACCGAGGTTATACCACAAGTTAAAGTTTTATGGAGAAACCATGCAATTGAGGAAATGACGTGGGAGTTGGAAACGGAAATGAAAGCGAGGTATTCTCATCTTTTCGAAACACCAGGTATGTACGTCAATTTCGAGGACGAAATTTCATAAGGAGGGGAGGTTGTAAGACCCCGGATTTTTTTAAATAAAAATGGAATTTCCTCTATTTATTATTTTGAAATAGTAAGAGTTGATTTGATTAATGTTGTTAATTATGGGTAAAATGCGCAAATATTTCAAATAAGCAAGTGGTTATAAAATATTCATTATTGTCGGGGAATATTCGTTTGGTCGTGGAATATTCGTACTGTCGGAGAATATTTGTAAGACCCCAGTTTTTATAAATAAAGATGAATTTTCATAATTATTATTTTTGAATATTATGGAATAAATTTGATAAAATATATAGTTGTGGGTAATATTTATAAATTTTGCAAAGTACGCAAGTTGTTATAAAATATTCGTTTGGTCGGGGAATATTCTTTTTGTCGGGGAATATTCGTACGACGGCACAATCATTGGTGGATCCCACAACAGAAGTATTGTTGTAGTTAGAAAACGACAAAATTATCTTTCTATAAAATAACGGCGGAGGTGTTACCGTTAAAACTGTTGAACTACTCGGTAGTAAAAGTACAGTAATACGCGTTGTTGCATAGTAGCACACGGTATTGATTATTGATGCTTACGTGAGAAGTCACTCAGCTATACTCAATTATTGCTACAGTAATTGCTGCATCATATCTCTTATATTATTGATTCAATTATTGTCACAGTATCATCTGTATAATATGTTATATTATCTAAACAATAATTGAGACGACAAGTTATAAATGATTAATAATTGTTGAAAGATTAAATATGTGTTGATTAAAAAAAAAATAATAAAATGATTTCTGGTAATTTTTATTCAATCCTTGATGTATATAAAGAGTCTATTATTAGACGTTTGTGGTAAGTTTAATTATTTATGGGGGGCCATATGTCATCATCTAAGAGTCTCTTTCATAAATAGTAATTACTTTTGTAAATAGTAATTACCTTCGTAAATAGTAATTATTTTCGTAAATAGTAATTACCTTCGTAAATTGTAATTATTTTCGTAAATAGTAATTACCTTCGTAAATAGTAATTACCTTCATAAATAGTAATTACCTTCGTAAATAGTAATTATTTTCGTAAATAGTAATTACCTTCGTAAATAGTAATTATTTTCGTAAATAGTAATTACCTTCGTAAATAGTAATTACCTTCGTAAATAGTAATTACCTTCGTAAATAGTAATTACCTTCGTAAATAGTAAATACTTTCGTAAATAGTAATAAATCTTCTATAAATAGAGGCCTAGGGCTTCATTATTTTTCACGAATTCGTTCAAGCTATAGAGAGAGAAAGTATAGAGAGAGTAATAGAGAAAGAAGAAGAGTATTCGGTTACTACACTACTGCAGTATTCAATCTCCTAATACGGTAAGGGGTGTTATTCTTTCTTCTTGAAGAGAACTTATGTTATTCCATTCTTTGTTATTCTGTTGGAATAACCTGTAAAAGTGGCATACCCTATACATGACCTGTATACGCGGTGTACCCTATACTTGGTGAAATCCTTATGTTATTCCATTTCTTATTATTCTATCGGAATAACCTGTATACGCGGTTTACCCTATACTTGGTGACATTCTTCTATTATTCTGTTGGAACATCCTGTCTGTGTGTTTTACACCGGACCTGGTTCTGTCTTTATTATTCTGTTGGAATATCCTATCTGTGTGTTTTACACCGGACCTGGTTCCGTCTTTATTATTCTGTTGGAATATCCTATCTGTGTGTTTTACACCGGATCTGGTTCCGTCTTTATTATTATTATGTTGGAATATCCTATCTGTGTGTTTTACACCGGATCTGGTTCCGTCTTTATTATTCTGTTAGAACATCCTGTCGGTGTGAATTTCACCTGACCTGGTTCCGTTATTTATTATTCTGTTGGAATAACCTGCCTGTGCGGTCTATCGCATGCATGGTGATTTCTTTTGTTATTTCATTCTTTATTATACTCAGTTGGTTAAAACTTTAACTTCTATACTCCATGAAATTAGTAGAATATCCTTGATATTTGCGCTTCATCCAGTATCCTTTCATGAAAATATTCTTCTGATCATTCTTGAATTTTACACTACAAAACAGTATCGTGTTGACAATTTGAACGTTAATAATTTCTGGATAAAATAATTCTTGAACTTGTTTTATTGAATTATTATATCATTGTCATCATCCTCATGTTTATATTTTGTTGAAAGTCATCTGTGGCCTGTAGTGCATAGATGGACTTGGTATGATTATGACCAGGGATTATTCGGTGTAATCATGACCGTAATATTACAAATGATGTAAAAATTAAAAATCCTCATTGGCCCGTAGTGCATTGATGGACAGTTGTTGGCATGATCATGACCACTAATGAATACACAAATATTCTTGGCCGTAGTGCATGAATATAATTGTGGTCGTGATACTAAAGAATATCCTTGGCCGTAGTGCGGGGGTGATTCGATGATGTGGAATATTTATTAAGCTGAGTCTCAGCCATAACGATGATAAAAAACCTTTTAAATCATAAAAGATAGTAGTTTTTATTTTTTACTTGACTCTTTTAATGGATTGCTGGTTCCGCTGCAGTTAAACTTGATGTTTATTATATTTTATCAGTTTAACACTGTTGAAGGCTAATGATAATTTATTCTGCATTATCTTAGTCATAATATTTCTTACTGGGCTAGTTGAGCTCACCCTTTCTTTCACTGTTCTCTTCAGGAAATGAGAATATAGCTGGGACGAGTCGAGGAACGGAGTGATGGACCAGAGAATAGTATTAGTAGTCCTCACTATTCTGTTAAATAGTGTGACAATAATTGTATTGAGGACACCTTTTGAGTTTGTATGATCTCTAGTAGACAATAATTGTATTCAAACTCACAGTTATGTTTTGTCGTATTGTACACGACAGTTGTATTAGTAAGTTGCATTTGAATTCTGTACCATGTATCTGGCGACTCAAGATGGGTGATGTATACTTAATTTTGGGGGCGTCACAATATTCGTACGACGGCGCAGTCTTTTGTGGGCCCCATAACAAAAAGCGATTGGATGAAGAAAATGACAAACATAAGTTGTTTAAAAATAACGGTGTAGTTGTTACCGTTAATACTGTTAAAATATTCGGTGGTTAAAACACAGTAGCACACGGTATTGCACCAATGATTGATTCTTACGTAAGAAGGCACTACTCAATAATTGTTACAGTAATTACTGTTCAGTATTTTATTTTATTGATTCAATAATTGCTGCATTGATATTTTATATTACTGTTTTTTTAATAAATTATCATTACACAGTATTTTTCATTATCGAAGCAATAATTCATATTATCTGAATAATATTATTAGATAACATTATTGGCAATGTCTAGAAAGTTCTGTCTAAGGAGAGGTTTGGTCACCTAATTGCGCACCAGTAAGGAGAAATTCTTATTGGAAAGCCCCCTCTTTCCTGGGAACTGCCTGGTTGTCAATATTGTGATTCTGTAATATTATTTGTGAATAATTAATTATTGATTCATATGATAAGTAAAATATTAATTTTATGTGGATATAGATGGAGAAATTTTTTTATAGTAACAATTGTTGAAAATTGAAATTTTATCTTTTTCTGATAAAATAATTCATTTAAATATATTATTATATTTTAATAATATAATAATGATGATATTTTTACGATGAATGTGGGATATATGAGTATATATGGAGGATGAGTATTTTTGTTACCAAAAATATTTAAAACATATTTTTCATGTTGGTGGACCCCATTTATTGACTGAAATTTGATTATAGCCTGTAAAATCGCTCGTTTATGAATTTCGGCCAATTTCTATTTGGAATTTGGAAAAACTTTCTTCTGCAAAGTTGTAGAGAATTGAATTTCCTATAAAAACTTGCGAGATTCGAATTTTCTGATAAAGGGCTATTTATTATGAATTATTGAAGTTACGAAGCTCCGAAATAATTGATTTTTGGAAGTTTTAAATATTTTTTAAAAGGAAAACGTTTTTTTATTACTTTTTCTAGAAGGTTGGCATGTGGAAAATGTTAGGAGCTGATTCAAAGTGTGCGTAGGAAATTATAATATATATATATATATATATATATATTAATATTTTATTAAATTTTCTACTTTGGTGTTCTAAGCAATTTCCTATAAATAGGGTGCTTAGGTTAGAATTGAAAATCACACCAGAAACTGAAGTTTTCTCTCTCTATATTATCGAGCGTATTCTTGTGAGTATTTTGAGTATACTTTGGGTATTGCTATACGGTGCAAGTTCAAGTCATAGCCTATATCCGGTGTTTCAGCTAGAAGTACTGATCTTTCGAGGTAAGAGATGTTTATTTCTTCTCAAATGATATTATTTCTTCAATATCATTATGCTGAAATGTTGGTTGGAAATTTTTATCAAATTTGGAACTTTTTCATGTCGGAGTTACTATTCACGAGTTACTATTCATGAGTTACTATTTACGAGTTACTATTCACGAGAACTATTCCCGAAGCGTGAAGATGTTTTTTGTGAAATTTCTATCTTTTGGTGTCGGAGTTACTATTCACGTATACGGCACTATTCATGTATACGACACTATTCACGAATACGGCACTATTCACCGAAAAATGAAATTTCTTCTTTTTGTCCAAAATATCTATTCTGGATACTAGCTTTGATTAGATCTATGTTTTGATCATTCTTGAATTTTACTCCACTCTGATTACTTATGAGTATTTTTGAACTTGGATTGTTTAAAATACGAATTCTTAATATTTGTTCTTTTGTTTCACTGGATTCGTTTCCTTTAAAATATTTTCATCATCCTCAGTCCTAAATGATGATATTACTGAATATCTTTGGCCTGTAGTGCAAAGATGAATGATTTCTTGATGAATATCTTTGGCCTGTAGTGCAAAGATGAACATGTGTTTAGATGAACATGACCAACTGATGAATATCTTTGGCCTGTAGTGCAAAGATGAATATTTGATTCTAGATATATATTGATTGATGTTACAAGGATAAAATATCGACGATGAACTTTTAAATTCATATATAGAAGATAGTAGTTTTCATTCTCTACTTAACTCTTCTAATGAATTATTGTTTTCGCTGCAGTTGTTGATTTAAAACTGGTTGTCTATTGTATTCTATTAGATTTTTCCCTGTTGAAGACTAACGATAATTTATTGTATATTATCTTAGTAATAATATTCTTTACTGGGCTAGTTGAGCTCACCTTTTTCCTTTTTGTTCCATTTTTCTTCTCAGGAGGCGAGAATGTAGCGAGTACTAGTCGGGGTATGGAATGAAGGTTCTAGAGAGAGTTGTTTAGTAGTCCTCACCATTTTTGTAAAATAATGTATCAATAATTATGATGGGGATTTATTTGCATGTGGATATTGTCTAGATGGCAATATCTGTATTTAAACTCACAGTTTATATGTTGTAATAATAAAATTGTAGTTATTTCTGTACCATGTATTTGGCGACTCAGAATGGGTTGGATGGAATGGACCTATTTTGGGGGCGTCACATACTGAGTGACTTCTCATGTAAGCATCAATAATCAATACCGTGTGCTACTATGCAACCACGCGTATTACTGTATTTTTACTACCGGGTAGTTCAACAGTTTAACGGTAAAACTTCCACTGTTATTTTTATAAAAAGATAATTATGTCGTTTTCTAACTACGACAATACTTCTTTCGTGGGGTCCACCAATGATTGTGCCATCGTACGAATATTCCCTGTTAAAACGAATATTCTCCGACCAATCAAATATTATATAACCATTTGCTTACTTTGCAAAATTTGTAAATATTACCCACAACTATAATATTATATCAAATCCACACCATAATATTCAAAAATATATTTTGAAAAAATTATTCTTTATTCATAAAAGTTGTGGTCTTACAATAGGCCCAACATTTTATTCTTGCGATCACGCTAAAGCTTGATCCCTAGAATGTAATTAGCCTCTCCTAGTTCCTTCATCTCAAAATTACTAGACAACCAAATTTTAACGCTAGATCATTCTCCCACATCATTACTAATAAGCAATATATCATCCACATAAAGAACTAAGAGTACCACCACCCCATATTTATTCTTCTTGTACACACAAGATTCTTCTAAATTTTGTTCAAAACCATAAGATTTGATTGCTTGATCAAACCTTATATTCCAAGACCTTGATGCTTGCTTAAGTCCATTAATGGACTTTTGCAACTTGCATACCATATTTTCTTGGCCTTTAACTATGAAACCGTTAGGCTGCTTCATATAGATTTCTTCATCAAGATATCCATTAAGAAAAGCAGTCTTGACATCCATTTGTCATATCTCGTAATCGAAATAAGCTGCAATGGATAAGAGTATTCTGATAGATTTAAGCATAGCTACTGGTGAAAAGGTGTCCTCGTAATCGATACCTTACTGTTGCAATTGTAAGGTTAAAGACATTTTATTTATAGTGTAATTAAGTTTGAACTGATTGAAGGAATCAAGCAAGGTCTCTAGCAACATGTCAACTTGGGTTTCCCCATCAACTATTGCTCCCAGGATTTCTAGTTCGTTTAATTAAGAAATAATTTTTAAACAATGATCTCGAATTGAAAATCCCTCGAACATCTTGGAATTCATAAGTATTTTCATCACAACCTGTCGTGTAGCACGACTCTTGTGACGCCCCCAAAATTAGGTATACATCACCCATCTTGAGTCGCCAGATACATGGTACAGAATTCAAATGCAACTTACTAATACAACTGTCGTGTATAATACGACAAAACATAACTGTGAGTTTGAATACAATTATTGTCTACTAGAGATCATACAAACTCAAAAGGTGTCCTCAATACAATTATTGTCACAATATTTAACAGAATAGTGAGGACTACTAATACTATTCTCTGGTCCATCACTACGTTCCCCGACTAGTCCCAGCTATATTCTCATTTCCTGAAGAGAACAGTGAAAGAAAGGGTGAGCTCAACTAGCCCAGTAAGAAATATTATGACTAAGATAATGCAGAATAAATTATCATTAGCCTTCAACAGTGTTAAACTGATAAAATATAATAAACATCAAGTTTAACTGCAGCGGAACCAGCAATCCATTAAAAGAGTCAAGTAAAAAATAAAAACTACTATCTTTTATGATTTAAAAGGTTTTTCATCATCGTTATGGCTGAGACTCAGCTTAATAAATATTCCACATCATCGAATCACCCCCGCACTACGGCCAAGGATATTCTTTAGTATCACGACCACAATTATTCATGCACTACGGCCAAGAATATTTGTGTATTCATTAGTGGTCATGATCATGCCAACAACTGTCCATCAATGCACTACGGGCCAATGAGAATTTTTAATTTTTACATCATTTGTAATATTACGGTCATGATTACACCGAATAATCCCTGGTCATAATCATATCAAGTCCATCTATGCACTACAGGCCACAAATGACTTTCAACAAAATATAAACATGAGGATGATGACAATGATATAATAATTTAATAAAACAAGTTCAAGAATTATTTTATCCAGAAATTATTAACGTTCAAATTGTCAACACGATACTGTTTTGTAGTGTAAAATTCAAGAATGATCAGAAGAATATTTTCATGAAAGGATACTGAATGAAACGCAAATATCAAGGATATTCTACTAATTTCATGGAGTATAGAAGTTAAAGTTTTAACCAACTGAGTATAATAAAGAATGAAATAACAAAAGAAATCACCATGCATGCGATAGACCGCACAGGCAGGTTATTCCAACAGAATAATAAATAACGGAACCAGGTCAGGTGAAATTCACACCGACAGGATGTTCCAACAGAATAATAAAGACGGAACCAGATCCGGTGTAAAACACACAGATAGGATATTCCAACATAATAATAATAAAGACGGAACCAGATCCGGTGTAAAACACACAGATAGGATATTCCAACAGAATAATAAAGACGGAACCAGGTCCGGTGTAAAACACACAGACAGGATATTCCAACAGAATAATAAAGACGGAACCAGGTCCGGTGTAAAACACACAGACAGGATGTTCCAACAGAATAATAGAAGAATGTCACCAAGTATAGGGTAAACCGCGTATACAGCTTATTCCGATAGAATAATAAGAAATGGAATAACATAAGGATTTCACCAAGTATAGGGTACACCGCGTATACAGGTCATGTATAGGGTATGCCACTTTTACAGGTTATTCCAACAGAATAACAAAGAATGGAATAACATAAGTTCTCTTCAAGAAGAAAGAATAACACCCCTTACCGTATTAGGATATTGAATACTGCAGTAGTGTAGTAACAGAATACTCTTCTTCTTTCTCTATTACTCTCTCTATACTTTCTCTCTCTATAGCTTGAACGAATTCGTGAAAAATAATGAAGCCCTAGGCCTCTATTTATAGAAGATTTATTACTATTTACGAAAGTATTTACTATTTATGAAGGTAATTACTATTTACGAAGGTAATTACTATTTACGAAGGTAATTACTATTTACGAAAATAATTACTATTTACGAAGATAATTACTATTTACAAAATTAATTACTATTTATGAAAGAGACTCTTAGATGATGACATATGGCCCCCCATAAATAATTAAACTTACCACAAACGTCTAATAATAGACTCTTTATATACATCAAGGATTGAATAAAAATTACCAGAAATCATTTTATTATTTTTTTTTAATCAACACATATTTAATCTTTCAACAATTATTAATCATTTATAACTTTTCGTCTCAATTATTGTTTAGATAATATAACATATTATACAGATGATACTGTGACAATAATTGAATCAATAATATAAGAGATATGATGCAGCAATTACTGTAGCAATAATTGAGTATAGCTGAGTGACTTCTCACGTAAGCATCAATAATCAATACCGTGTGCTACTATGCAACAACGCGTATTACTGTACTTTTACTACCGAGTAGTTCAACAGTTTTAACGGTAACACCTCCGCCGTTATTTTATAGAAAGATAATTTTGTCGTTTTCTAACTACAACAATACTTCTGTTGTGGGGTCCACCAATGATTGTGCCGTCGTACGAATATTCTCTGACAAAAAGAATATTCCCCGACCAAACGAATATTTTATAACAACTTGCGTACTTTGCAAAATTTATAAATATTACCCACAACTATATATTTTATCAAATTTATTCCATAATATTCAAAAATAATAATTATGAAAATTCATCTTTATTTATAAAAACTGGGGTCTTACAACCTCCCCTTCTTATGAAATTTCGCCCTCGAAATTAGGGTACGTACCTGGTATGTCATAGAGGTAAGGATACCTTGATTTCATTTCAGATTCTAACTCCCAAGTCATTTCCTCAACATCGTGGTTTCTCCACAAAACTTTGACTTGAGGTATAACCTTGGAGCGTAGAATATGTTCCTTCTTATCCAAGATTTGAACAGGAATCTCTTCATACATCAAATCTTCCGCTATTTCGTCCGGTTCTAACTCAATAATGTGGTTTGGGTCTTTCACATATTTACGTAACATGGATATGTGTAAAATGTTATGAACACGAGACATACTTGGCGGTAGAGCGAGTCTATAGGCCACAGTTCCTATTCGATCGAGGATTAAAAATGGACCGATGAATCGAGGATTAAGTTTTCCTCTCTTTCCAAATCTTGTAACTCCTTTCCATGGAGTAACACGTAACAACACATGATCTCCTATATTGAATTCCACGTTCTTTCGATGAAGATCAACATAACTCTTTTGTCGACTTTGTGAGGTTTTTATACGTTGTCGGATCGTTTGAATCTTTTCCGTAGTCATTCGTACCAACTCCGGTCCCAACAACGTTGCTTCACCCACCTCATCCCAGCATACTGGAGAACGACACTTTCTTCCATACAACGCTTCGAATGGAGCCATGCCAATACTTGCTTGATAACTGTTGTTGTAGGAAAACTCCACCAATGGTAAGAACTTATCCCAACTTCCCTTGAAATCAAGGACACAGAGTCTTAATAGATCTTCGAGAGTTTGAATAGTCCTCTCCGACTGTCCTTCCGTCTGAGGATGATATGCCGAGCTAAATCGTAAGTCTGTGCCCATAGCTTTTTGCAAACTAACCCAAAATCGTGAAGTAAATCTTGGGTCTCGATCAGAAACTATGGATACCGGCATACCATGCAGTCTTACAATCTCGTTTATATACATACGAGCAAGACGTTCAAGTGTATAAGTTTCTCGTATCGGTAAGAAATGAGCAGACTTGGTCAATCTATCAACAATGACCCAAATCGCATCTATGCCTTGAGAAACCTTAGGAAGACCGGTAACGAAATCCATGGTAATGTGCTCCCACTTCCATTCTGGAATTTCAAGTGGTTGTAATGGACCTTTTGGTACTTGATGCTCCACTTTAACTCGTTGAAAAGTTAGACACCTTGAGATAAACAACGCTATCTCTCTCTTCATATTGCTCCACCAAAATGTATGACGAATATCATGATACATTTTGGTACTCCCAGGATGGATTGCAAACGGTGTATTGTGCGCCTCCATCATGATTTTATACTTTAAATCAGGGTCATTAGGAACACAAAGTCTGGAGTTGACTCGAAGTATTCCTTCTTCATCGATTCTTGCTTCCGGCATAGCACCTTCTTGCACTTTCTTCCTCATACGTATCAGCTCCAGGTCTGTAGCTTGAGCAACTTTAACTTTATCGATTAAAGTCGGTTCTACTCGTATATTCGCCATCGTCACATGCGTCCCTGGAGTCTTTAACTCTATCCCCATCCTTTGCAAGTCACACAAAATGGGCCCTTGCGTTGACAATATCGCACTCGTACTTGCATGTGATCTTCTACTCAATGCGTCAACTACCACGTTTACTTTTCCAGGATGGTATTGGATGGTATGATCATAATCTTTCAACAGTTCAAGCCAACGTCATTGTCGCATGTTGAGTTCCTTTTGAGTGAAGATATTTGAGGCTTTTATGATCCGTAAAGATCTCCACTTTCGCCCCATACAAGTAATGCCTCCAAACTTTAAGTGCAAAGACAACAGCTGCCAACTCTAGATCATGAGTAGGATAATTCCTCTCATATTCTTTGAGTTGTCGCGAGGCATAGGCTATGACTTTTCCATGTTGCATGAGAACACATCCTAGTCCTTTGCCCGAAGCATCACTGTAGATGACAAATCCCTCCGAGCCAGATGGTATTGTCAGAACAGGTGCTGAAATGAGTCTCCTTTTGAGTTCTTGAAAACTCTTCTCACATTCTTCGCTCCAATCGAACTTTGTATCTTTCCAAGTCAGCTGAGTCAATGGAGTAGCGATTCGAGAAAATCCTTCCACGAATCTCCGATAATAACCAGCTAAACCGAGAAAGCTACGTACTTCGGTCACTGATTTAGGTTGCTCCCAGCTTTGAATAGCTTCAATCTTTTCTGGGTCAACAGTTATTCCATGACTTGATACCACGTGCCCAAGGAATGCTACTTCCTCAAGCCAGAACTCGCATTTCTTCAACTTGGCATAAAGCTTATATTCACGAAGCTTTTGGAGTGTCAGCCTCAAGTGTTGCTCATGATCTTCACGACTTTTGGAATAAATAAGGATGTCATCAATAAAGACGACCACAAAGTGATCCAAATATTCCTTGAATACTCGGTTCATCATATCCATGAAGGCAGCAGGAGCATTAGTCAATCCAAAGGACATGACTAGGAATTCATAATGCCCGTACCGAGTTCTGAAAGCCGTCTTTGGAATGTCTTCAGTTCTAATCTTCAATTGGTGATACCCGGAACGAAGATCGATCTTTGAAAAGAATTTGGCTCCTTGCAACTGGTCAAATAGATCATCAATTCGTGGCAATGGATACCTATTTTTGATGGTGACATGATTTAACTCCCGATAATCAATACAAAGTCGCATACTCCCATCTTTCTTCTTCACGAATAGAACAGGAGCACCCCAAGGAGAAGTACTAGGACGAATAAAGCCAATGTCTAACAATTCCTGCAGTTGGGTTTTTAACTCCTGAAGTTCAATAGGAGCCATTCGATATGGGGCTTTAGAAATGGGTTTTGTACCGGGTTCAAGATCGATACAAAATTCAATCTCACGCTCTGGGGGTAGGCCAGGAAGTTCTTCGGGGAATACGTCAGGAAATTCATTAACAATAGAAATATCGTTCAAAACTGACGTATTTTGGTTTAAATCTGTGACATGAGCTAAGAAAGCTTGACATCCGTTTTTCAATAAACGAATAGCTTTATGGCTTGAGATGACCGTGATTGATTTTAATGGTTTGGTCGCTTGAATTCGCATAATAGGTTGATTAGGAATATGAAAGCTAATAACCTTATGGAAACAATCAATTTTTGCATGATGAGTAGTTAACCAATCAATCCCTAGAATCACGTCAAATGCAAGTATTTTCAATGAAATAAGATCTACAGGTAATGTGAGGGTACCGATTTGAACCAAACAAGACTTATAAACAGTGGATGTAATGAAAGTTTCTCCCAACGGAGTTTCCACAGATAAGTCAAAGTCTAATTTCTCTGGAGTCAAATTTAATCGATGAGCGCAAGTAGGAGAAATAAAAGAATGGGTAGAACCGGTATCAAATAAAGTATAGACTTCGTTAGAGTTTATGATAAGCTTACCCGTGATGACCTCATTCGGGTTCCTTGCTTTTTGGGAGGTCACAACAAACGCTCTCCCTTGCACTACTGGCTTTGACCTTTCTGGGACGGCCTTTGGTGCCTCCATCCTAGCTGAATTTGTCTTTGGTAAACGACAAAATCGGGCTAAGTGACCTTCTCTTCCACAATTATAACATGCTTTGGACGGCATCGCGCAATTTGGACTGATGTGTCCCTCCCCTCCGCATTTGAAGCATATGATAGGTGGTCTTTCTCCTTCCTTAACAACGGGTGCTGGTGCTGACGTCTTTCCATCATTGTTGAATCTCCTCTTCTTGAAATGTCCATTCTTATTGTTTTGGCCCTGATTACCACCGAAGTGGTTACCATTTCTGGCTTGTTGATTCCCTCCACGCTTGTTGTCACCGCTTCGATGACCACTCTTACTGGTATTATAATTTTGCCGGCTGCTCTCCTTTAGTTGAGTTGACTCGTTATCGCGCTCCACTAACTGAGCCCTATTTACAACATCTGAATACAAACACAGTTTATGAGAAATAAGATGTTGACGTATCTCCGGCTTCAAACCTCTTAAAAACATTCGCGCCATTCTCTCTTCATTATCCACCAAGTGGGACGCAAACCGTGATAATTCTGCAAATTTTGCCTCGTATTGCGACACGGTCATATTATTTTGTTCCAACTTAATAAACTCCACCTTCTTCATGTGGCGAATACTTTCGGGAAAGTATTTATCATTGAACAGCTCCTGGAACTTCTCCCAAGATATCTTCAGTACAGCAGGTTGAGTACGTTTTACCGATTCCCACCAGTAATCTGCCTCTCCGCGCAACATAAAGGCGGCAAAGGGAACCTTTTGCTCCTCGGAGCATCCCAAGACATCAAATATCTTGGTCATCTGCTTTATCCATGTTTCCGCCATAAGTGGTTTTGGCTCTCCCTTAAACTCCGGTGGTCCCAGCTCCTTGAACTGTTTAGCGGTGACCGCCCGAGAGTTTCCCGTGTTTCCATCTACGTTTTGGACAGGAGTTGCTCTCTCCTGCTGTTGCATAAATTGCATAAAACCTCTGAACATTTGATCATTCGTCATTTGGTCAGTGTTGTTGTTTGCATGAGGATTTTCGCCTTCCTGATGCACATTATCCTGATTATTGATATGTGGTGAATCAACGATCGCCTGTGCTCTATTGCCATTCTCAACATTCTCAGATGTCATTTTCAGATACTGCCACAAAACAAAAGGTTAATTGACATGTAACACATTATCCCTATATTCTGACCGACCAATAAAATAGCACATAAACTTAGGTAGGTCATACTAACGAAGGAATTCCCCGTCTCTCCCCTCCTAGTACTATTCTCACATCTTAGCCAGGGATCATATCCCTAAGCTCTGATACCAACTGTGACGCCCCCAAAATTAGGTATACATCACCCATCTTGAGTCGCCAGATACATGGTACAGAATTCAAATGCAACTTACTAATACAACTGTCGTGTACAATACGAAAAAACATAACTGTGAGTTTGAATACAATTATTGTCTACTAGAGATCATACAAACTCAAAAGGTGTCCTCAATACAATTATTGTCACAATATTTAACAGAATAGTGAGGACTACTAATACTATTCTCTGGTCCATCACTCCGTTCCCCGACTCGTCCCAGCTATATTCTCATTTCCTGAAGAGAATAGTGAAAGAAAGGGTGAGCTCAACTAGCCCAGTAAGAAATATTATGACTAAGATAATGCAGAATAAATTATCATTAGCCTTCAACAGTGTTAAAATGATAAAATATAATAAACATCAAGTTTAACTGCAGCGGAACCAGCAATCCATTAAAAGAGTCAAGTAAAAAATAAAAACTACTATCTTTTATGATTTAAAAGGTTTTTCATCATCGTTATGGCTGAGACTCAGCTTAATAAATATTCCACATCATCGAATCACCCCCGCACTACGGCCAAGGATATTCTTTAGTATCACGACCACAATTATTCATGCACTACGGCCAAGAATATTTGTGTATTCATTAGTGGTCATGATCATGCCAACAACTGTCCATCAATGCACTACGGGCCAATGAGGATTTTTAATTTTTACATCATTTGTAATATTACGGTCATGATTACACCGAATAATCCCTGGTCATAATCATACCAAGTCCATCTATGCACTACAGGCCACAGATGACTTTCAACAAAATATAAACATGAGGATGATGACAATGATATAATAATTCAATAAAACAAGTTCAAGAATTATTTTATCCAGAAATTATTAACGTTCAAATTGTCAACACGATACTGTTTTGTAGTGTAAAATTCAAGAATGATCAGAAGAATATTTTCATGAAAGGATACTGGATGAAGCGCAAATATCAAGGATATTCTACTAATTTCATGGAGTATAGAAGTTAAAGTTTTAACCAACTGAGTATAATAAAGAATGAAATAACAAAAGAAATCACCATGCATGCGATAGACCGCACAGGCAGGTTATTCCAACAGAATAATAAATAACGGAACCAGGTCAGGTGAAATTCACACCGACAGGATGTTCCAACAGAATAATAAAGACGGAACCAGATCCGGTGTAAAACACACAGATAGGATATTCCAACATAATAATAATAAAGACGGAACCAGATCCGGTGTAAAACACACAGATAGGATATTCCAACAGAATAATAAAGACGGAACCAGGTCCGGTGTAAAACACACAGACATGATATTCCAACAGAATAATAAAGACGGAACCAGGTCCGGTGTAAAACACACAGACAGGATGTTCCAACAGAATAATAGAAGAATGTCACCAAGTATAGGGTAAACCGCGTATACAGGTTATTCCGATAGAATAATAAGAAATGGAATAACATAAGGATTTCACCAAGTATAGGGTACACCGCGTATACAGGTCATGTATAGGGTATGCCACTTTTACAGGTTATTCCAACAGAATAACAAAGAATGAAATAACATAAGTTCTCTTCAAGAAGAAAGAATAACACCCCTTACCGTATTAGGAGATTGAATACTGCAGTATTGTAGTAACCGAATACTCTTCTTCTTTCTCTATTACTCTCTCTATACTTTCTCTCTCTATAGCTTGAACGAATTCGTGAAAAATAATGAAGCCCTAGGCCTCTATTTATAGAAGATTTATTACTATTTACGAAAGTATTTACTATTTATGAAGGTAATTACTATTTACGAAGGTAATTACTATTTACGAAGGTAATTACTATTTACGAAAATAATTACTATTTACGAAGGTAATTACTATTTACAAAAGTAATTACTATTTATGAAAGAGACTCTTAGATGATGACTAATGGCCCCCCATAAATAATTAAACTTATCACAAACGTCTAATAATAGACTCTTTATATACATCAAGGATTGAATAAAAATTACCAGAAATCATTTTATTATTTTTTTTTAATCAACACATATTTAATCTTTCAACAATTATTAATCATTTATAACTTGTCGTCTCAATTATTGTTTAGATAATATAACATATTATACAGATGATACTGTGACAATAATTGAATCAATAATATAAGAGATATGATGCAGCAATTACTGTAGCAATAATTGAGTATAGCTGAGTGACTTCTCACGTAAGCATCAATAATCAATACCGTGTGCTACTATGCAACAACACGTATTAATGTACTTTTACTACCGAGTAGTTCAACAGTTTTAACGGTAACACCTCCGCCGTTATTTTATAGAAAGATAATTTTGTCATTTTCTAACTACAACAATACTTCTGTTGTGGGGTCCACCAATGATTGTGCCGTCGTACGAATATTCCCCGACAAAAAGAATATTCCCCGACCAAACGAATATTTTATAACAACTTGCGTACTTTGCAAAATTTATAAATATTACCCACAACTATATATTTTATCAAATTTATTCCATAATATTCAAAAATAATAATTATGAAAATTCATCTTTATTTATAAAAACTGGGGGTCTTACAACTCTGGTCAGCAAATATTTCATGAAGGCTATCCAAGATTTCTTTAGTAGTGGTAGTAGACTGATATTGGTGTTGTAATATATTTGACAAAGATGACAATATATAGCAACGAGTCATATCATCTGTCTTTTGCCACCTCTTATGGTTATTCTTTTGTGCAACAGTAGCATTTTCTGGAAGAACCAGACAAGGTTCAGTCAGTAAAAACTTGTAGTCCCCAACAGTCAACACAATGTCAAGATTCTTTTCTAGTCCACATAATTTGGTCCAATTAACTTATTTTCTTTAAGGAAAACAGCAAGGGGATTAAATGACGACATGGTAATCTGTACTATTATACAATATGCATAAATTAAATGGTCATTCTATAAAAATAAACTTTTGCATATAATATAAAAGTGTAATCCTCAAACACAAACATAAAATAAACATGGCAACTTAATTTCAAATAATTCTCTTTTCAATGGGAAAAATAAGAATAATTTAAAATTCACTACAATAAAAAGGGATATTTTCAACGAAATATTCCATCAAATTTAAGTATAATTCGTCGAGATTATGATTAATTCTGACGGAATATTTAGTCGGCAATTCAGTTGGATATAAACACGTCGAAATTAAGTTCGTCAATCTTTTAGTCGGAGATATATATCCTCGACTGACCTAACCTCGATGGAATATTCGGTCGATATTAAGATAATATCGATTGAATTATATCCGTCGAGAATATTCTGTCGAGTCTAAACCTTCCACATGACATCCCATTAAAAAATAGAAGGAGCTTAATCTCGACGGAATTTCGTCGTGGATAATGTTATTCCGTCGAGGTTATCCCTTTATTTTTAATATTTATACTGTTTTGGCAATATCCAGGGTAATAACCCATATTTTTTGTACCTATAAACCTAATTTTTTCCAACAGCACATAAAACATAACTATAATCCAAGGCCAACAATAATAGTATTTCCAAGACCATGAATATGAATTACCTAGGCCAACATGAATATGACATTAAACTAAAGTTCTAATCAACTAAAGTATATCAAATATGCATTTAAACTAATGTAAATATATCAAATTAAAGTAATGATAATTAAAAGCTACAATACGTCAAAAATCAACTAAACTATATAAATTTACATCACATTAAGCTAAAAACTAAGTAAATATGTACAAGCTAAAAAGTAAGTAAATATGTACAAATCATCTACAAAACTAAGTCACAGGCTGTCGTAGTCCAATAGCTCAGCATCGTCAGCCCGCTCATCACCCCGTTGATACAATATAATGTAACTCATTAGTCCATACTTATAATACAATTAAAGATAATTAATTAAATAAAAATTACATAACATGCAAAATATATACTTGAATTTAAAATGAATAGTATACCTGAGTAGTCGAGGGCTGACTCAACATCGGCCCAAACGCATCCAGTAGTAAGATAACCACCATCCGAACAATCTCGTCGCGTATAGTGGCAAACTGCTCGAAAGGGATACCCGTACTATCGATGGTGGCACCAGCAACAACGTCCTGCGTAAGCTGATGGAGGAGAGAACGGCTGGGCAGGTCCCGATGATGAAATAGTCGATTCGCCTCAAACCTCTTCGACACCGCAGCCACAGCCCGCTGGAACAAAGTATCGTCTAAGCCAGCACCCGTATGTGATGGTCCCACGGGGGCTTTCAGACGCAGACGCTGGGTAGAGCCTACAAAAAAATATAACATAAATAATATTATAATTAAGTTTACTTTATTCATAAATAAGAAATAAACTAAAATATTATACCTCCAGACAGTGTATAGGATGGTATCCTCGACAACCCCAGCACTCGATACCGGCCAGTAGTGGTAGTGGGAGTATCCTGAGATGCAACCCAAAGAGCCGTCTTGTAAGACCCCAACTTTTATGAATAAAGATTAATTTTTTTTGAAATATATTTTTGAATATTATGGTGTAGATTTGATATAATGTTATAGTTGTGGGTAATATTTATAAATTTTGCAAAGTAAGCAAGTTGTTATAAAATATTTGATTGGTCGGGAAATATTCATTTTAACAGGGAATATTTGTATGATGGCACAATAATTGGACCCCACAACAGAATTATTGTCGGAGTTAAAAAATGACAGAAATATCTTTTTATAAAAATAACGGCAAAAGCTTTATCATTAACTGTTGAAATACTCGATGATAAAAGTAAAGAAATACGCGTGGTTGCATAATAGCATATGATATTGATTATTGATGTTTACGTGAGAAGTCACTCAGTTATACTCAATTATTGCTATAATAATTGTTGCATAGTATCTCACATTATTGATTTAATTATTGTCAAAGTATCATCTGTACAATATTTTATATTATTAAATCAATAATTGAGACGACAAAGTTATTCATATTATTATTTGCATTATTGACGATGTCTAGAAAGTTCTGTCGAGGAAAAGGGTTTGGTCAACTAATTGTGCACCAATAAGGAGAAATCCTTATCGGAAAGCCCCCTCTTTCCTAGGAATGATCTGGTTATTAATATTGCAAGTTATAATATTATTGATGAATAATTTTTGTTTAAAAATGCGAAGCCAAGTGAATTGAGATAAATATAGAAGATTTTATGAATTATTTGTTATAAATTTCGCTTATTACATGGACCCTCACTTACTCATTTTTTAAAATAATCGGTAGGAAGTTATAAAGTATATATATATATATACATATATATATATATATATATATATATATATATATATATATATATATATATATATAATGTGTGTGTGTGTGTGTGTGCATGTGTGTGAGGGAATATGTGGTGAGTGGAAAATGTGGTGGTGGTGGGTGATGTACTGATGTGTGTATGTGTGTGTATATATATATTATAAGTTTTGTTTTATTAGATTATAAATAGAATATATTATATTTTATTTAAAATTTTTGTTTTATTAGAATATTTTATTACATAGTAATGAATAGTAAAATCAAAATTTTTCGCCGGTACGCGCCCGTGAATTTGTTTACTGTTTGCCCGTGATTTTTAATTTTAAATAGTATCCTTCCATTTTCCTATAAATAAGATGCTTAGTTTAGAATTAAAAATAACACCAGAATTAGAGAATTCTTCTTCTATAATATTGAGCATATTTCTTTTGAGTTTATGGAAGCGTTGAGCATAAAAAACAATATATGTTTTCTTCAAGAATATCCCCGCCCTACCAGTCAGAAGTTCTTTCCTTTTAAGGTAAGGGATATTATTTTTGTTCAGTATTCGTATGAAATAATATTTTCTTCTATACTCTGTAGTATGTAAGTAATATTATTCCGTTTCGTATTCCTAATTCTACACTCATGTTGATAAGTTTTGTTTCTATACTCCTTGAAATTAGTAGAATATCCTTGAATTTTGCGCTTCATCTAGTATCTTTACACAGAAATATTATTCTGAACATTTTTGTTAATTTTTAATCTTTTCATGCTGAGGTACTATTCACGGGGTACTATTCCCGAAGTACTATTCATGGGGTATTATTCAATCGGGTACTATTCACCCAGGGTATTATTTATGACAAAAAATAATTTCTTTTATGTCCAAATTATTTTTGATACAATATTATTCTTGAATTTTACTCCACAAAGCAGTATCATGTTGACAATTTGGACATTATTGAATTCTAGATAAATTGAATTATAAATCTTTAAAATTTATCCTTTCTCTTATTTAATTGAATTCTTATATCATTGTCATCATTCTCATGCTTATATTGTGATGAAAGTCATCTTTGGCCCGTAATGCATAGATGGACTGTTGATTGGTATGATTATGAACAGGAATTATGTATTGGTATAATCATGACCTATAATATTACAAATGATGTGGTAAAAGTCCTCATTGGCCAGTAGTGCATTGATGGACAGTTGTTGGCATGATCATGACCACTGGTGATAATAACGAATATCCTTGGCCCGTAGTGCATGGATGATTCGTGGATGTGACACTAATGACTATCGTTGGTCTGTAGTGTATGGATAATTTAGTGATGTGAATTATTTATTGAGCTGTGTTACAGCGATAAAATATTGATAATGAACTTTTAAATCATAGAAGATAGTATATATCATGCTCTACTTGACTCTTCTAATGGATTACTTGTTCCACTGCAGTTAAACTTATTGCTTATTGTATTCTACCAGTTTAACACTGTTGAAGACTAACGATAATTTATTATGCGTTATCTTAGTCATAATATTTCTTACTGGGCTAGTTGAGCTCACCCTTTTGCTTTCATTGTTCTCTTCAGGAAATGAGAACGTAGCCGAGACTAGTCGGGGAATGGAGTGGCGGTCCGAGATGGTGGCTGTAGTAGTCCTCACTATTTTTATAAAATGGTGTGATAATAATTGTAATGAGGACTCCATTTGAGTTTGGATATTGTCTAGAAGACAATATTCGTATTAAAACTCTCAGCTTATGTTACATGATATTTGTATAATTAAGTTTGTATTTATATTATGTACCATGTATTTGGCTACTCAGAATGGGTTATGCATACCTATTTTGGGGGCGTCACATGTCTCCTCATACTGAGATAAACTAATCTCGGGCGGAGGGATGGTGGAATCAGCCATCTCAGCATCGCCTTTAGCAGCCTGCAACTCTGCTATACGCTGGCTGCAAAGCTTCTCAAATCGGTCCTATAATTTAATATCTGTACATGTGAGTTAACTTTGTATCATCCTATAAATTACGTAATATGATCCTAAATTACAAAGATTATAGTAAATGTATTACCCGTATAACTAGTGCTGCTGGAGACATCGTCGACCCCGAAGTAGAATCCTTCGGCGTATGAACTCTATCCAGAACTCCATCATAGTAAGAGGTCGGCCCAAGCTACTCCATATGGCCTAAATCATGTACATTAATTAATATTACCTTACTCTACTATAGTAGGAGTTTAATATTAAACTAAACTAAATATAAATACATACCGACTTAACCTCCTGTAACGACTGCGAGCAAGAAGTATGTACAGCCCGTAGCTGGCCTCAATTCTTCTTCATCTACTCGGACTTGGTCTTGAAGGCAGCATCATTCCAATACGTACACATGGCAGCCCATGCTATATCTGATACTGCCGGCGGCTGATGATGTCGTATAGTAGTCCTGGGAGATTCTTCTACTGCCCGAATTTCCCTCTGTCGCATCTCATACAATGATAAAATTTAACTAAGTAAGTGTTATTCAGTTTAATTAGTTTATTTATTTATTTTGATTTTATTTAACTAAGTAAGTGATACTCAGTTTAATTATATTTATTTTGTATTATATTATATTATCTTAAATTAAATTAAGTTAATTTTTTATTTAATTTAATTTAATTTAATTTAATTAAAATTTTATTTTATTTTAAATAAATTTAATTTGTATTATATTATATTATTTAATTTAATTTATTTAAATTGTATAATGTTAAATTAATTAAATTTAATTAAGTTTAATTTAATTATATCAAATTAAATCAAATTTTTTATTTTATTTTAAATTTAATTTAATTTTTGATTATATTATATTATATTATATTACATTATATAATATAATTTTGTATTAATTAATTTATTTAAATTTTATTATCTTAAATTAAATTAAATTAAGTTAATTTTTTATTTTATTTTATTTAATTTGTATTATATTTTATAATTCAATTTATTTAAATTGTATTTTAGTATTGAGAAACTAATAACTATACATTAATATAATAAAGAAGGTGTTGCAATTGTTTTTTTCTGACAGAATTTCGTCGGGAATTTCGTCGAATATAACAAATATGACAATATTAAGACATAAGGCAATCCACATATATCACAACAAGAATCAATACCAATACCAACAGAACCAACCCCAATCAATTAATCAACTATAACGAGATGAACAACCAACAAGTTTATATAACTCAACAATACAATTTAACAATTGTATATACTTAGATCTACAAAATAGGCAGTAATTAACATTAATGGACAAACAATTAATATAATGAAGTTCCAAATTTAGCAAACTATCATAAATAATCCCAATTTCAACAACACTGTAACGAAAATTTAGGGTTCAACAACATTTCAACAGAATATTTCAACAGTTTCAACAACATTTCAACACTCACTATACAAGCATTTTGTACAACTGTTAATTAAGTTGATGAACAAACTACCATTTTGTCAAAGTGGTTGAGAATAAAGTTGAGATGGTTTCCGAAATATTTTGCAGTTCCACTCACTATTATGACAACTTGTTATAACAACTAGAGACAAAGCTATACAAGCATTCAATGTAACCCCAGAGGAAAGTAAATTGTTTATATGTATGGATATGTCCACGTAATTAACAAGAAGAAATGTTCACTGAATACCAGCTAGAAAAAACATGAGATTGAGAAAGAATCATTAGAACCGTGTCAGGCTGAATGAAAAAAAAGAGCCAAAACAATATAACACAAACACTATTATGTAAAAGCCAGTAACAATAACATATATTACATATCATCACAGAAAAATTAGAAGGAAGAATTAACCTAATCACCTAATCAACAGACCCTTATCAAAAATCAACAGAAATCAAGAAGCAAGAATTGACCCATCAATACCCATATAATCCAAATACTGTTTTTTGAATAAACTTCAACCAAAACTCTGTTTTCATCCAAAAATTGAAATCTATTATATATCATCACAAAAAAATTAGAAAGAAAAAGAAATCGGAATCTATTGCATTCGTTCATACCTGCTTTGCCTAAATCGCAAATCTTAGAGAAGCTTCAGTTGAGAAGAGAGATCCTTAGAGAAGCTAGGGCACAATGAAATAGGTCATGATTCTCAGTGATTTTCCTAAATCGCGAATCTTAGAGAATCATTTGGGGGAGAAGAGTGAAGCTAGGGCTTATTATTTGGAGAGAGGAGAGAACTGAGAAGAGCGAAGGAATAGTTTGGGTTTTTTAAAAAAGACGCGGAAGGAAGGCTGAGTTTTAGCTTTTAAATAGTTATGTTACTTAAGGAATTATGCTATTTAAAACTTATGCTTTTGAACTTCCCCATATATATATATATATATATATATATATATATATATATATATATATATATATATATATGAGTATATTATATAAATCATACATGAATCTTATATGCATGTGTTGGCAAAATGTTTTTAAAACCGTGGCACTTAATTTGGGACTAAAACGTGTGTGAGTTGGCATCTCTTTTGACTTCAAAACATGTTCTCATTAATTACTAAGTTGAAAAAATTTTGCCCGGGCGGAATTGTTAGTCCTTACGTGAAAAAATATTTTTCATCTGGACCGTTCAATTAAAAAATACATCATCTGAACTGTGCATTCAAAATCAATTTTCACAAATTATATTTTTACCCTCGACTTCAAAAATCTATAAATAGGGAGTATTTCATTCATTTGATTTTTACCAATTTAGTGAAAAGCAAAGCATACTCTCCTTGCCTACATTTTCTCTAAAAAGCTTTATATCTCTTCTTACAAAAATTCTGATTATTTTAGAAGAGAAAATTGGTCCAAATATTGAGATAAGTCATTTGAGTTTTACTTCTGTTGAGTTATTTCTTACTTGTTTTATTTATATATAGATTTATGAATATACATTGTTATACACAATTTTATATATCTATATTTCATCTATTTGTCAAATAAAAGGATACTTGGGCGACGCAAGGCTACGGAGATACACCTCTATGGAGAGGAATTTGAACCGTACGATTCCTTATAGTTTTCAGTAACCTTTTATCAACATTATTTATATAAATATCGTAAAATAGATACGACACTTGATAACTCAAAACGACACTGAAATATTCCTCCAAAAAGGGGAGTCATCCGAACTGGATTTGAGAATCTTAGCGATCTATTGAAAATATTTATATAAATATCAATTGTGAAAATTATAAATTTTATCGTACTTAGACGCCGCAAGGCTACGGAGATACACATCTACCAAGAGGAATTCGAACCGTACGATTCCTTATAGTACTAAGTGACATTATTTATAAAATTTCACATAATAGATAAAATATTCTTATATATTATCCTAGTTAAACAATAATAGATAGATATTCTTATATATTATCTGAGTTAAATAATAATATTTGCTATATTAGTTTGTGCTTAACTGATTTAATTATTATACTTGATAAATATTATTTAAATTGATTGATTCTTTTTATATATACAAGTATTAATACATAAAAATCATTCTTATAATACTTGTAAAAGATTATCTGAGAAACAATTTTATTTGATCCATAGAAAAACACTCTTTATTTTAATGAGTTAATAATTCTTTATAAATTGCATTAAAATTATATATTTGCTTAAACAGAAGCATTTTTGAGCTAAAGCTAAAATTAACTTATCTGCTTACTCAAGAAGCATCTTTCGAAAACATAAAAGTTACTTGAACTTTTATAACTGTGCATATTTTACAGATTTGTTTAATCAGAAGCGTCATTTGATCCAAACATAAATTTCTATCTGTTTTCAAAGAAGCATGTTGGAAGAATGCATATCTTGATTTGATGTTTATAGTAATCGTTCATGATTATATGTGAAGTCCTTCAAGGAATATATGTATAAGGACTTAGTGATAGATAAAAATTGTTAGGTTGATCTAAGCTTTCAATGTTCATCATTCTGTAAATGAATGTATAGATAAAGAGATCAAAGATTTTAGGTTGATCTATACCTTGAAAATGTAATAGATAGGCTTTAATCAGATTTGCTATTTAATGAGATGAGCAAAAGTCTGCAGAAGCCAAGGCAAAATTGTAGAGCATCAAGGATTGTAGTATGACTACCTTGAAGGGCCTCTCCAGAGATCGTACAATGGTACAAACGTTTACCGAAGCCAACTCAGAGATCGTAGAGTGGTCCAGACGTTTGCTGAAGCCAACTCAGAGATCGTAGTGTGTTCTCGAAAACGTAGAGTCTGCGAAACAAGTAAGTGAAGATCGTAGTGTGCCAGTTCTTAAGAGAAATCGTAGTGCTCTCGTTTGCTTGCGTCTAGCACCAAGGTGGCAAGACACCACGATTAGAATCGTAGAGTATCATCTGGCTGTGTCAGAAGATGTGGGCCTTGATCATTTGTTCAAAGATAAAATCTTAATAAATGTGGAATAGGTTTTAAATGTTGAAGTAATCACCAGTACCAACGACATAAAAATATCCTTAGTATGAAACAAAGAGACGTATTAAAGAAGCTAAGGAAAGGACCATGGGACAGAGGAAAACACCTTTTCAGTTGTTAAGTGAGAAAACAGTCTGCTATGTCAGTGGGCCAGAATGTAATTCAAAAGATATGCAGAAAAGTCTTCATCAAAGTTCACAAATGTCAAACGCATTAAATGCTTCAACGAATGGATTCAACAGGCAGATTTCAAAGATCACATATATGCAAGACATATACAGATGATTAAAGTAAGCAAGAAATTGAACAAAAAAAAAAGAAGAATACTCAACGCTCAACTCTACGATCTAAGGAAAAGAGAAAGCTTGTACAGCTACCCAGTTCTTTCAAACAAGAGCTTAACGGCAACTGAGTAGCACCAATCAAGAACTCAACAATAGCCAAACAAGTGAAGTAAGAAGTTCCAAGTCAGAAGGACTTGAAGAGTTCTAAAGTGAACTGTGAAGAACCAAGTCTACTGGACTTGAAGAGTTCAAGAGTGAACTAAGAAGTTCCTAGACTGCTGGTCTAGAAGGAATCTATGAGATTCAGAAAGTGTAAAAGACATCCTTAGTGGATTTCCTACTCGAGGAGTAGAAGAGAGGACTAGGAGCTTTATGTGCTCTGAACCACTTAAAATAGCTATGTCTATTTCATTCTTGCTATAATTGCTATAACTGCTATAACTTCTATAACTGTTATAACTGCCTCACTCTCATTAACTCACTATCTAAAAGGGAGATCAAACAAACCTTAATTCCACTATGCTTAAATCATTATCAAAACTGACAAAGTAAAAAGAAAAGATTTTTAAATATCTATTCAACCCCACTTCTAGATAACTATTGTGCCTTCGAGAACTAACAATTGGTATCAGAGCAGGTTCTATTATATAGCCTATAAAGCATGAGTAGATCCAATGGCACACTTACCAAGCGAATCAAAGACTGGAGGAGGCAGCAAGCCACCTATGTGCAACAAAGATAAATTCGCCAACTGGAAAGTTCGGATACAAGCTTACATGGATTCAATAGATGAAGATCTATTTGAAACTATTTAGAATGGGCCCTGTGTTCCTACAAAGCTTGCACCAACTATAGATGATCCAAACAGAATACAGATCAAGGTCAAAGGAGAATGGAAAGACAACGAGAAGAGAGCTGTTCAACTCGACAAAAAGGTCAAGAACATTTTGTTTCAATCCTTAGAAGATAATCTGTTCGAAAATGTGGTCAACAACAAAACAACAAAACAACAAAGGAGGTTTGGGAAGCACTGCTCATCATGCATGAAGTAACGAAAGAAATCAATATGAAATGTTTGCACACATTCAAGGAAAAAATGTCACTTCCACCTATGAGAGATTCAACGTTCTGCTCAACTCTCTAAGAGCCTATGTAAAGATCTATCAAAACAAAGATCTAATCATAAAATTCATGAGAGCCTTACTAAGCAAGTGGGATGCCAAAACCACTGCTATTAGAGAGTCAAAGAATCTCCATGAGATGACCGTTCAACAGTTATATGGCAACCTTCTTACATACGAACTGAAGCTAACTCAACGAGCAGAAACTCTATCTGAAGGAAGAAAGAAGGATAATGGTGTTGCTCTCAAAACAACAGAAAGAACCTCCAAGGTCAACACTGAAATTGACTCTGACTATGATGAAGATGATGATGAGGACTTTGCAATGCTGGTAAAGAGACTCAAAAGGTTCATGCGGCAATGAAAAACCAGCAAGCCAAAGAAAGTCAACAACTACAGCAGCCAGGAGCAAATGAATGATCTATGCTACAATTGCAAGAAACCTGGCCACTTCATTGCTAACTGCAACAAACCTCTCAGAGAAGAACTAAAGAAGAAATCACATTCAAAGAAGGAATACAAAGGCAACAAAAGGCCTCAGAAGAAAGACAAAGGCCTTGTAACTGGAGGATCGTGGAGTGAATCAGACAATGACTCAACTCCGGAATCTGGAGATGATGAAGATACTCAAATGGCAAATCTTTGCCTGATGGCCAAGAATACAAAGGACAAACATAACTCCAATATACATGAAGTAAGTATAGATGAGGTATTTGACTTCAACTCTCCCGATGTAGACATTGATGATTTAAGAACTGCACTGCATGGTATAACATCTGATCCGCATCAATACATGGAGTGGTTTAGAGTTCTACCTAAAGACTATTCACTTCTTCAAAAGGAGAAAGAAAAACTTCAAGAAGAACTGGAAACAGCTCTTCTAAGTACTAATTCTCTCTCTAAGTTTGAAGGTGAGAATAAGCTCTTGAAACAGACCAATGAGCTCAATGCAAAAAGAGAGTCAAGTCTAACCTCTAAAATTGAGGAACTAGAAAAGACAATCTCTATATGAAATAAATCCTCTTCATCCATGGACTCCCTAATCTCTAGCCAGAGAAGTGTCTCTAAAAAAATAGGTTTAGGCTTTGGGGAATCTGCCTCAGAGCCATGTGTGGAAAAAGTAAAGAAAACTAGCACTAGTAATGCCTCAAGTTTTAGTAAAGGTATTATATTTGTGAAATCCTCACAAAAGGATAAGCCAGTCAAACCCTGCTCTACTGATTCAATCCATATTCCAAGGAGTAAGGGATCTCATGTCGGCCTGGGTTTCTGAAAAGAGAAGAGTAACCCAGCCACTACTCACCAACCTCGAAGGATCGTAGAGTCAAGTAAGACCAACTCTACGAACCAACTGGGAAGGTACAGTAAAGATAAGGTACACTCCTCACAAATCATGAAACACAAGGACACATGGAAGAAGGAAAATTAGCTTAACAGAAGAATAACTAAAGATCCACAAAAGTCCAAATGGAAGAAGAATTCTCACACACACACACAAACATGCATCATATTAGATGTTTTGCGTGCTACAAAGTTGGCCACAAGGCTACAAAATGTCATTAATTCCATGCATATGAGACCTAAAATCAAGCAGATTTGGGTTCCCAAGGGTACTAACAAAGTAGGACCCATGCAAGTATGGGTACCAAAATGAAAATTTAATGTTGCCACAGGAAAAGAGCTCCACGATTACAACCTAGTATCTGGACAGTGGATGCTCAAGGCACATGACTGGGACCAAAGCCCTTCTGTCTAACTATATAGAGAAGGAGGGTCCCTCAGTCATCTTTGGAGACAACGGCTCTGGAAAGACAAGAAGATATGGCTCAGCTGGAAATGGCACAATATCCTTCAGTAAAGTGGCCTATGTGGAAGGATTACAACACAATCTTCTAAGCATTAGCCAACTCTGTGACAAGGGTCATTAAGTAACATTCCTCAACAATCAATGTCAAGTCTGATACCTAAAGACATCTGCTGTAAAGTTAACCGGAACAAGAGAAGGAAATGTCTACACAGTAAATCTTGGACAACTAAGTTCAGACGAGACAATATGCTTTCTGGCTAAAGCATCTGAAGAAATGAGCTGGCTATGGCATCGAAGACTATCTCATCTCAACTTCAAAAGCATGTCCAAATTAGCTTCAAAAGATCTAGTTGCAGGCTTACCAAAGTTCAACTTCGTGAAAGAAAGGCCGTGCAATGCCTGTCAACTTGGAAAGCAGACCAGAAGCTCATTCAAGAGCAAAACTGCCAACTCAATTGACAATCCCCTGCAGTTGCTCCACATGGATCTATTTGGGCCAATTCCAACAACGAGCCTCGGAGGGAAGAGATACTCACTGGTCATAGTCGACGATTACACCAGATTCACATGGGTATTCTTTCTGACCTCGAAAGATGAAACAAGCTCTCAACTGATCAAGATGTTCAAACTAGTAATGAACGAGAAAGAGGAAAAAATTAAGGCTATAAAGAGTGATCATGGCAGAGAGTTTGACTTCTCTAAAATGGACCAGTTCTGCACAGATAATGGCATCAGTCACAACTTCTCATCCCCATGAACTCCTTAACAAAATGGAGTAGCTGAAAGAAAGAACAGGACACTAATAGAGACTGGAAGAACTCTACTAGCAACAAGTCATCTGCCTGAGTACTTCTGGGCAGAAGCTGTCAACACTACATGCTACACTCAGAACAGATCACTGATACACTCTACGATTAAGAAGACTCCCTACGAACTGTGGAAAGGAAGAAAGCCAAATGTCAGCTACTTTCATGTATTCGGCTCTGCATGCTATATTCTCAACAATGGAAAATAGTATTTGACAAAGTTTCAACCCAAGTCAGACGAAGGAATCTTTCTTGGATATGCCACAGACAGTAAGGCCTACATAGTGTTCAACAAGAAGACACTAAGTGTTGAAGTCTCGATTCACATCATCTTTGATAAAACAAACTTAGACAAAACAGTGCTGCAAGACACTACGACCGACAATTTAGACACTACGAATGAGGTCATCGAGCTCAAAACTACATTCATAGTTCCAGATAGTGAAATCGTTGAGCAAGGAAATGAGATCATAGAGAGGCCTATACAAGACAACGAACCTCTATATAAAGAAGGGGATATAGATCTTGAAGACCTCAGACAAGAAGGCATCAGGACAGATATCCCAACAGGAAGCAGATGGGCAAGAGATCACACTCAAGATTTAATCATTGGAGATCTGAGTGCAAGAGTCAAAACAAGAGCTGCCACCCAAAATGAATGTTTTTATCTAAGCTTCCTGTCACAAATGGAACCTAAGAAGATAGAGGATGCTATGAAAGACTCCAGCTGGATAGAAGCCATGTAGGAAGAACTTAATCAGTTCGAAAGAAGCAAAGTATAAAGATTGGTACAAAGACCAAAGAATCATCCTGTCATTGGAACCAAATGGGTCTTTAGAAACAAGATGGATGAAGATGGACTAATAACCAGAAATAAGGCAAGACTAGTGGCCAAGGGCTACTCTCAAGAAGAAGGCATTGACTACGATGAGACATTTGCACCTATTGCCAGACTAGAAGCCATCAGAATATTCCTTGCCTTTGCTGCTCACATGAAATTTAAGGTCTTTCAGATGGATGTCAAAAGTGCATTCTTGAATGGTAAACTTCAAGAAGAAGTCTATGTAGAGCAACCTCCAAGTTTCATCAATCCATCTCTTTCTAATTATGTCTATAGATTAGATAAAGCCTTATATCGTCTTAAACAAGAACCTAGAGTATGGTATGAAACACTAACTAACTTTCTTATTAAAAATGAGTTCACTAGAGGTAGAGTAAATGCAACACTATTTCTTAGAAAGCATAAAGATAAAGTCTTATTAGTTCAAATATACGTTGATGACATCATTTTTGGATCTACTGATGAAAAGTTATGCAAGAGATTCTCCAAGATTATGCAGAGCAAGTTTGAAATGAGCATGATGGGCGAGCTGAATTTCTTCCTTGGACTGCAAGTAAAGTAAACTGATGAAGGAATCTTCATAAACCAAGCCATATACATTAAAGATTTACTTAAGAAGTATGGCATGGAATCAGCCTCTCCCATGAAAACCCCAATTGCTCTTGCAACCAAGCTTGATAAAGATGAAAAGGGTAAAAACATTGATATAACTCAATACCGAGGTATGATAGGCTCTCTTTTATATCTAACTGCCAATAGACCAGACATAATATTTGCAACATGCATATGTGCTAGATTTCAGGATAATCCTAAAGAATCACATTTAACTACCGTAAAGAGGATTTTTAGGTATCTCAAAGGGACACCTCACTTAGGGCTTTGATATCCTAAGGAGTCCTCATTTGAACTAATAGGCTACACAGATGCTGAATTTGCAGGCTGCAAAATAGATAGAAAAAGCACCAGTGGCACCTGTCAGTTACTAGGAAACAGACTTATGTCCTGGTTCAGCAAGAAGCAAAACTCGGTATCTACTTCAACTGCAGAAGCTGAATACATTGTTGCTGGCAGCTATTGTGCTCAGATCCTATGGATGAAAAATTAGCTAGCAGACTATGGGTTTGAATTCAAATCCATACCTGTTCACTGTGATAACACAAGTGTCATAGCAATAACTCATAATCCTGTCATGCATTCTAAGACTAAGCATATAGAAATAAGGTATCATTTCATTAGGGATCATGTGTAAAATGGAACCATATCTTTACAATATATCCCTACTGAAAATCAACTTGCTGATGTCTTTACAAAACCTCTAGATGAATCCAGGTTTAACAAGTTAATAAGTGAGCTAGGTATGCTTAATTTACAACCATGAAATATATGCTCTAGTTTGTGCTAACCATACAGATACAAAGACTGTGTTCAAAATTGTGGACATGATTAACAGAAATTCACGATCGTAGAGCTGCAGTGACATGGAAGACAACGATTGTAGTTCAGACTCGACGATTGCTGAACATACATGATGGTTTCTGAACAGACTCAACGATCACAGTTCAGACTCAACGATTCCTGAGTAGACATGACGGTTTCTGAACAGACTCAACGATCACAATTTAGACTCGACGTTTGCTGAACAGACTCAACGATCACAGTTCAGACTCGACGATTGCTGAGCAGACTCAACAATTACAAAGGATACCTCAACAATCTTAGTCCTCCCAAAGGACACGTCAGATGTTAAGGACAAATCAGTGTAACTCTCCTCAGTCAAATTCGTAGAACCAAGCAAAATTTAACACCTGCCCCACTAAGCAAAATGGAGAGACGGAAGTTACAAGTACAGTTTGAAAATGCCTTTTTGAAATTAGAAGTTCAAAAGCTTGTTTCTCTTTTTCTCTCTACAAGCAAAAACCCTAACTCTCAAAAAAGCTTAATCAACCATACTCCTTGCAAAGAAATCAATGGCAGCCTCCAACATCATCTCAGGCTACAAACTCTGCTTTGATGAGTTCAAAATAGCTGAACCCAAATTTCATAAAACTCTATCATTGATAAAGAAGGTTGGTCTCGAAGAAGCTCTGGGTACGAGCACTATAATCTACCCTGAGCTAATAAAAGAATTCTATAAAAATGGTGTGTTCGAGAATGACGTCATCACGACGAGGGTCAAGGACGTAAAAATCAAGCTGAAGGCTGAGGACATCAACCAAACCCTAGGTTTCAAATCTCAAGGATATTCATTCATAGATGGCATAGATTTTCACGAAGGACTTAAAAGGATGGATCACAAAAAATTCCCCACTGTCAAAGGATACAAGAAAAATGAGTTTCCTCAGAGGTACAAATTTCTGGGACATTATTGGAAAATGTATATACTGCAATAGCTCAGGCCACGATTCTATAAATGAAGTACAAATCAAGCTCATGACAGCCATTAGTTGTGGGATACAGCTTTAACTATGGAGCCCTGTTGCTTGAATGGATTGGGAAGTGGATTCTCAGCTCAAAGAATTCAAAGAGCTTTGGGAAGATGCTCTACGGGCGATTCATCAGCATCATCCTACAGTCTACTTTGGGCGATAAGATAGGGGATGATGAAGGAGAATCAATCAATCCAAACAGACGAATGACCCAGTAACTATTCGAGAACTGGAAAATGAATCCAGCTAAAAATGTACGAATGATGTTTGAATCCAGTGGGAGGACAGCTGATGCAAAAGAGTCCAAAATTTTGAGAAATATGTCCGTGGTTAGGGAGACTGAAGAAGATGAAGGAGAAACTAATAAGGAAGAACCCTCTTCCCTGGTCAGAAAAAGCAAGGGCAAAAGGAAGCTAAAGGCTCGAATGGTAGAAGAACCACAAGGGTCTACCACTGATATGCCTATAAAGTCTTCTAACATTAAGACTCTAAGAATCCTAAGAAGAAAAGAATAGCAGGATGAGGCAGATGAAGACAGAGCTACCATCTCACAACTGCTGAAGAAGAACAAAAATAGTCACAAGCCCAAGAGGCCATCTGTCTCCTCGATCGTAGAGTCTCTACCTATGATATAAACCAGATTGGACTCCTCTCCCAGAAAAGTTACTGTACCAGAGACTCTGGCTGATCAACAGTTCAGAGCTGAAACTGAAGGAAGAATTGAGACCACACTTCTTCTGCCTAAAAAGTCCAGAAGAAAACTTGTCAAGAAATACATTCTTGTCAATGAAAAGGCCTTAAAGGAGGAAGTTAAATGAATAGCTACTAAGAAGGAGCCATTCGAAGCTAGACAAGAAAACATTGCTCAAGCTGAGGGGGAGCTATCTAAAGTTCTCACCCCAGAAAGTGCTCTGGATGAAAGGGAGCCACTAGAAATGCAAATGGATGATCATGTTGAGGGGGAGCCTCATGATATCCCTATAATAGAAGAAGCTGCTCCTACAAATATTGAGAGAGAACCAGAGCAAGAACAAAGAGAAATCATTGAGGTAGTGGAATCCTTGAGCAAAGACAGAGAAGAGGACGAAGATGGTGAGGTCGAGATCATTGTTGTGGGTTATGATGGGTACAGGAAAGCTAACTACGATCAGCTGTTCTCCTATTTACCCATGATGCCTTTTCATCAAGCTCAAATTCTAAACTCCTGGAATTACATGTTCTGGAGCTTCAGAGAATATCCAACCATCTCTGTGTTGGCTTATGGATTTCCAAGTAACTTCAACTTTGCCAAACAGTTCATCATAGATGGTCCCTCTTCAAGAGTTGTGCATGAGGTATTATCTATCCCATTCTTTTTCGGAGTTAATCACCATCCACTATCTTTTTTAGCCAATTTTATGAATTTTCAAGTTGGTTGGAAGTGGCTCTTAATCCGCTAAGTCAATTCCCAGTTGCAGGATCCCAAAATTCTGTAACTGATGAACCAAATGTGCCCAACTTCATATTGATCCCAACTTCTCTCAACTCTACGATTACTGACATTAACCCCATCTAAGAGTCCCTCGCTCAAATTGTAGAGCCACCTACTCCAGACACCCAAACACAGGCCCTTCCATCTGATATTCCCTCCTCATCCACAAATGAATACTTCAACCTTGATCTTGCCCTCTACTCATTACAAGATCAATACAAGAGAACACCCCCTCCTTCACACATTCCCCAACTCAATGAACTTCTTTCAGAATTGCCCACCAAAACTGATTTGTCAGAAATGTCCAAGAAAATGATAAAGGAAATCGATGATAGTCTTAAAGAACACACTGAACTCATTCAAATGAGATTAACAACAATGATCAGTGCTGCAAATAGTCTCCCAAGCACCCTAAGCTCTGAGCTCACAAAGAAGCTTAAGGAGGTCATCAAGGAAATGATTAACAGCATAAAGGACAGGGATGAGATCCACTTTTTCGCAGCGAAAAGACACAAGGATGTTGCTCTTGTCTTACAAAGCACTAAAGAAACTCAGAATAAACTTATGATGGAGAGCTTCATCAATCTGCAAACTACCGTACGGGAATTCTAATAATTTTACGTCAACCAAGGCCAGCAGACTGACAATATTCTAGCCATCCTCCAACAAAGGGAAGCTCAATCTGATGCTCTGATCAAAGAAAATTGAGAGGACATTGCTCAAACTCAAAGTCAACTCAACGAGCTTGTCCAAGGAATAACTCGTCTCTCAGAAGACATTCGAACCCTTGATGCTGACATAAAGGGGGAGAATAAAGGGAAAGGAGATCAAGGCGGCAAGGGCAGAGGCAGAGGCACTTTCTCTACTCAATCATCAAGGAGTCCTCCAAGGCAGTATCATCAATAGACTCCATGATCTGCCCACCATACTCAACGATATGATGATGAACCAATTATCATGGCTTAACCATTAAGAAGTCAAAGGCCTTCTCCCAGCTCACACGAGGTGAGCACAATAAGCCAAAGAATGCCAATTGGAGATCCTGCATTCATGAATAGGAATGATCATAATGAAAGACCTAGTCAAAGCGAGCAGGAAGAAATAGCTCGAAGAGATGAAGCTAGCAGGAGAAGAAGAGCTTAGGAATATGCAAATCCTCCGAGAAGAAAAAGGCAAAAGAAATAGAGATTGTAAGACCCCAAACTTATTATAAATGAAATTGAATTTCCTCTATTTATTATTTTGAAATAGTAAGGGTTGATTTGATTAATGTGGTTAGTTATGGGTAAAATGCATAAATATTTCAAATAAGCAAGTGGTTATAAAATATTCATTGTTGTCGGGGAATATTCGTTTGGTCGTGGAATATTTGTACGATGGCGCAGCCTTGTGTGGGCCCCATAACGGAAAATGATTGGATGAAGAAAACGACAAGTATAATTTGTTTATAAATAACGGCGTAGTTTTTACCGTTAATACTGTTGGAATACCCGGTGGTTAAAACACAGTAGCACACGGTATTGTACCAATTATTGATTCTTACGTAAGAAGGCACTACTCAGTAATTGTTACAGTAATTACTGTTCAATATTTTATTTTATTGATTCAATAATTGCTACGTTGATATTTTATATTATTATTGTTTCAATAATTGTCACTACACAGTATTTTTCATTATCAGATCAATAATTCATAATATTTGAATAATATTATTAGATAACATTATTGACAATGTCTAGAAAGTTCTATCTAAGGAGATGTTTGGTCACCTAATTTCGAGCCAGTAAGGAGAAATCCTTATTGAAAAGCCCCCTCTTTCCTAGGATCGGCCTGGTTGTCGATATTGTGATTCTGTAATATTATTTGTGAATAATTAATTATTGATTTATATGATAAGGAAAATATTTATTTTATGTGGATATAGATGGAGAAAATTTTAAAGCGACAATTGTTGAAAAATTGATATTTTATCTTTTCTGATAAAATAATTTATTTAAATATATTATTATATTTTAATAATATAATAATGGTGATATTTTTACAATAAATGTGGGATATATGAATAAATGAGGAGGAAGAGTATTTTTGTTCCGAAAAATATTTAAAATATGTTTTTCATGTTTGTGGACCCCATTTCTTGACTGAAATTTGATTATAGCCTGTAAAATCGTCCGTATGTGGATTTTGGTCAATTTCTGTTTGGAATTTGGAAAAAATTAAATTTACAAAGTTGTAGAGAATTGAATTTCCTATGGAATGGACATAAGATTCAAATTTTTTTTGATAAAAGGGCTATTTATTATGAATTATTGAAGCTCCGAAGTTCCGGAATAATTGATTTTTGGAAGTTTTAATTGTTTTATTTAAGAAAAATGTTTTTTACACTTGGGTGGGCCCCACTTGCACATATTAATGGCTGAAATTAGATGTCTTTGGTGGGCTTAGGAATTTATAATAAATATATTAATATTTTATTAAATTTTCTACTTTGGTGTTCTAAGCAATTTCCTATAAATAGGGTGCTTAGGTTAGAATTGAAAATCACACCAGAAACTAAAGATTTTTCTCTCTATATTATCGAGCGTATTCTTGTGAGTATTTTGATACTTTGAGTGTTACTATACGGTGCAAGTTCCTTCAACACTATATCCAGTATTCCAGTCAGAAGTACTGTCTTTTTGCAGGTAAGGGATATTATTTTTATAAAAAATGATATTATTTCTTTCAATATCATTATGCCAGAATATTGGTAAGATTTTTCTTGTGAAATTCTTGTCTTTTAGTGTCGGGATTACTATTCATGTATACGACACTATTCACGTATACGACACTATTCACGAATACGACACTATTCACAGAAAAATTAAATTTTTGTTTTTTTGTCCAAAATATCTATTATGGATACTAGCTTTGATTGTATCCATATTTTGATCATTCTTAAATTTTACTCCACTATGATTATTTATGAAGTATTTTTGAACTCGAATTGTTTAAAGTACGAATCCTTAATATTTGTTCTTTTGTTTCACTGGATTCGTTTTCTTTAAAATATTTTTCATCATCCTCAGTCCTAAATGATGATATTACTGAATATCTTTGGCCTGTAGTGCAAAGATGGTTGATTTTCTTATGAATATCTTTGGTCGTAGTGCAAAGATGTATAGCTGTTGAGATGAATATGACCAACTGATGAATATCTTTGGCCGGTAGTGCAAAGATGAATATTTGATCTATGATGTATATTGATTGATGTTACAGGGATAAAATATTGATGATGGACTTTTAAATTTATAGATAATAGTAGATTTCATTCTCTACGTAACTCTTCTATGAATTATTATTTCCGTTGCGAATATTGATCTGAAACTTGTTGTCTATTATATTCTATCAGATTTTTCCATGTTGAAGACTAACAATAATTTGTTCAATATTATCTTAGTCATAATATTCTCTACTGGGCTAGTTGAGCTCACTCTTTTCTTTTTTGTTCCATTTTTCTTCTCAGGAGGCGAGAATGTAGCGAGTACTAGTCGAGGTATGAAATGATGGTTCTAGAAGTTGTTTTAGTAGTCCTCACCATTTTATAAAATAGTGTATCAATAATTATAATGAGGACTTATTTAACTGTGGATATTGTCTAGATGACAATATTTGTATTTAAACTCACAGTTTATGTGCTGTCATATTTTGCATGACAATTGTATTAATAAAGTTGTAGTTGTTTCTGTACCATGTATTTGGCGACTCAAAATGGGTGTTGTATACCTATTTTTGGGGCGTCACAGTTGGTATCAGAGCTTAGGGATATGATCTCTGGCGGAGATCGTGGAATAGAACTAGGAGGGGAGAGAAGAGTAAATCTTTCGTTAGTGTGTCCTACCTAAGCTTATTTGTTGGTTGCTCAGAATATAGGGATATTATGTGATATGTTAATTTCTTTAATTAACCCTTATTTTATGGCAATATTTGAGAATGACAACTAAGAATGTTAACAGTGGTGTAAATGAGACCGTGGAGACACCTTTACTCACCAATGAGGAGAACGTTCAACAGGCCGACAATGTTCCTCCTGTAAACAACACCACTGATCAGACGATGAATGATGGGATGTTTAGAAGCTTTTTGCAGTTCATGAAAAATCAGACGAAGGAGACTCATGTACAAAATAAAGGTGGAAATGATAGCAACACACGGTTTGTCACAGTCAAGCAGTTCAAAGAGCTAGGACCACCAAAATTCTGGGGAAAGCCGGATCGGATTAAGGCGGAGACGTGGGTCAAACAAATTACCAAGATATTCGATGTCTTGGGATGCACGGAGGAACAGAAGGTTCCATTCGCCACCTTTATGTTCCGTAAGGAGGCAGATTACTGGTGGGAATCTGTGAAGCGTACCCATCCAGCCGCAGTTACTATGTCTTGGGGAGCGTTTCAGAAACTGTTCAATGACAAGTACTTTCCTGAAAGTATTCGTCATATGAAGGAGGTAGAGTTTATTAGACTGAAGCAGAACAACATGACGGTGTCCCAGTACGAGGTGAAGTTCGTGGAGTTATCCAGGTTTGCACCTCATTTGGTGGAGAATGAGGAACGTATGACGCGGATATTTCTGAGAGGTTTGAAACCCAACATACATCAGTATCTCATTTCTTATAAATTTTCTCTATATTCAGATGTTGTCAATAGGGATCAATTATTAGAGCGAGATAACGAGTACGTTCAATCGAGGGACCACAATCAGGGTCATACCAGTAACAGTAGTCATTGGAGCAACGATAACCAGCGGGGAAAGAAAAATGCGGACAAGAGCGGCAACAACTCTGGTGGTAATCATGGCCATGAAAATAGAAGAAGCGAGTCGGGGGGAGATTTTAAAAAAAGGAGATTCAACAATGACAATGTGAAGACGTCAGCACCAGTAGCAACTGGTTCTAAGGGAGGAGAACGACCACCGATCGTATGCTATAAATGCGGAAAAGAGGGACATATCAGCCCAAACTTTCCACAACAGTTCAAGGTATGCTATAATTGTGGAAAGGAAGGACATATCGCTCGAGATTGTATAGTAGCTAAACCAAGTCCAGTGGGGATGGTGACTCAAAAGGCTATCCCAGAAAAGTCAAAGTCAACAGTTCCTGGAAGAGCGTTTGTCGTAACTGGTCAAAATGCAAGAAACCCAAACGAGGTGATCACGGGTAAGCTAATTATAAATTCTTGCAAAGTTTATACATTACTAGATACCGGTGCTACCCATTCATTTATCTCTCCTACTTGTGCTCAACGTTTAAACTTGACTCCGGAGAAATTAGACTTTGACTTATCTGTGGAGACTCCGTTAGGAGAAACTTTCATCACATCCACTATTTATAAATCTTGTTTGATCCAAGTTGACACCATCATATTACCTGTTGATCTTATCTCTTTAAAGATATTTGCATTTGACATGATTTTAGGGATTAATTTGTTAACTACTCATCATGCCAAAATTGATTGTTTTCGTAAGGTTGTAAGTTTTCATATTCTTAACCAACCTGTTATACGAATTCAAGCGACTAAACCAATAAAATCAATCACTGTCATATCAATCCATAAAGCCATTCGTTTATTGAAAAATGGATGTCAAGCTTTCTTAGCCCATGTTATGGATTTGAATAAAGACACGTCAAATTTGAATAATATTTCTGTTGTTAGGGAATTTCCTGAAGAATTTCCCGGTCTACCCCCAGAACGTGAATTTGAATTCTTCATTGATCTTGAACCTGGTACAAAGCCCATTTCTAAAACCCCATATCGAATGGCTCATATTGAACTTCAGGAGTTAAAGGTCTAACTACAGGAGTTGTTGGAAATCGATTTCATTTGTCCTAGTATATCTACTTGGGGTGCTCCTGTTTTATTCGTAAAGAAGAAAGATGGGAGTATGCGACTTTGTATTGACTACCCAGAATTAAACCATGTCACTATCAAGAATAGGTATCCGCTACCTCGTATTGATGACCTCTTTGACCAGTTGCAAGGAGCACAATTCTTTTTAAAGATCGATCTTCGTTCTGGATATCATCAGCTGAAGATTAGAACTGAGGATATTCCAAAGACTGCCTTCAGAACTCGGTACGGGCATTATGAATTCTTAGTCATGTCTTTTGGATTGACTAATGCTCCTGTGGCTTTCATGGATATGATGAAACGAGTATTCAAGGAATATTTAGATCAGTTTGTTGTTGTCTTTATTGATGACATCCTCATATATTCCAAAAGTTGTGAAGATCATGAGCACCATTTGAAGCTGATACTCCAAAGGCTTCGTGAAAACAAGCTTTATGATAAGTTGAAGAAATGCGAGTTCTGGCTTGAGAAAGTAGCATTCCTTGGGAATTTGGTGTCAAAATATGGAGTATCTGTCGACCCAGCAAAGATTGAAGCAATACAAAGTTGGGAGCAACCGAAGACGGTGACCGATGTTCGTAGCTTTCTGGGCTTAGCTGGTTATTATTGGAGATTTGTGGAAGGGTTTTCTCGAATCGCTACTCCGTTAACTTAGTTGACTCGGAAGGATACAAAATTCTTATGGAGCGAGGAATACGAAAAGAGTTTTCAAGAGCTCAAGAGGAGACTCATTTCAGCACCTGTTCTGACAATACCATCTGGTTCGGATGGATTTTTTATCTACATCGATGCTTCGGGCAAAGGGTTAGGATGTGTTCTCATACAACATGGGAAAGTCATAGCTTATGCCTCGCGACAACTTAAAGAATATGAGAGGAATTATCCTACTCATGATCTAGAGTTGGCGGCAGTTGTTTTCGCGCTTAAGATTTGGAGGCACTATCTATATAGGGAGAAAGTGGAGATATATTCAGATCATAAAAGCCTCAAATATTTCTTCACTCAAAAGGAACTCAACATGCGGCAATGACGTTGGCTCGAGCTGTTGAAAGATTATGACCACACTATTCAATACCATCCTGAAAAAGCGAACGTGGTAGCTGACGCGTTGAGTAGAAGATCATATGCTGGAACGAGTGCGATGTTGTTAACATAAAGGCCTATTTTGTGTGATTTACAAAAGATGAAGATAGAATTCAAGACTTCAATTCAAGACTTCGGGGACCCATGTGATGATGTCAAGTATACGTGTAGAATCGACTTTAATCGATAAAGTTGAAGTTGCTCAAGCCACAGACCCGGGGCTGATGCGTATGAAGAAGAAAGTATAAGAAGGTGTTATTCCCGAAGCAATAATCGATGAAGAAGGAATACTTCGAGTCCACTCCAGACTTTGTGTTCCTCACAACTCTGATTTGAAATACAAGATCATGATGGAGGCACACAATACACCATTTGCAGTCCATTCTGGAAGTACCAAAATGTATCGTGATCTTCGACATACATTTTGGTGGAATAATATGAAGAGAGAGATTGCAAAGTTTATCTCGAGGTGTTTAACTTGTCAACGTGTAAAGGCGGAGCATCAAGTGCCTAAGGGTCCATTGCAACCACTTGAGATTCTGAAATGGAAGTGGGAACACATTACCATGGATTTCGTTACGGGTCTTCCCACAGTTTCTCAAGGCATAGATGCTATTTGGGTTATTGTTGATAGATTAACCAAGTCTGCTCATTTCTTGTCGATACGGGAGACTTATTCCCTTTAACGTCTTGCTCGTATGTATGTAAATGAGATTGTGAGATTGCATGGCATGCCAGTGTCCATAGTTTCAGATCGTGACCCAAGATTCACTTCACGATTTTGGGTTACCTTGCAAAAAGCTATGGGCACGGATTTGCGATTCAGTTCGGCATACCATCCTCAAACGGACGGACATTCAAAAGGACTATTCAAACTCTTGAAGATCTATTAAGACTCTGTGTCCTAGACTTCAAAGGGAGTTGAGATAAGTATTTACCATTGGTGGAATTCTCCTACAACAACAGTTATCAGACAAGTATAGGTGTGGCCCCATTTGAAGCGTTGTATGGACGAAAGTGTCGCTCTCCAGTATGTTGGGATGAGGTGGGTGAAGCAACATTTTCGGGACCAGAGTTGGTACGTATGACTACAAAAAAGATCCAAATGATTTGACAACGTATACAAACAACACAGGATCGACAAAAGAGTTATGCGGATCTTCATCGAAAGGACGTGGAATTTAGTATTGGGGATCATGTATTGTTGCGTGTTGCTCCATGGAAGGGAGTTACAAGATTTAGGAAGAGAGAAAAGCTCAATCCACGATTTATTGGTCCATTTTAGATTCTTGACCGAGTAGGAAATGTGGCATATAGACTCGCGTTACCTCCAAGTACGTCTCGTGTTCATAATGTTTTTCACATATCTGTGCTTCGTAAATATATGAAAGACCCGAACCACGTTATTGAGTTAGAACCGGACGAGATAGCCAGAGACATAAAGTATGAAGAGATACCTGTCAAGATCTTGGATAGGAAGGAGCATGTCCTACGCACAAAGGTCATACCACAAGTCAAAGTTTCGTGGAGGAACCATGCTATTGAGGAAATGACCTGGGAGTTGGAAACGGAAATGAAAGCGAGGTATCCTCACCTTTTCGAAACACCAAGTACGTACGTCAATTTTGAGGACGAAATTTCATAAGGAGGGGAGGTTGTAAGACCCCAAACTTATTATAAATGAAATTAAATTTCCTCTATTTATTATTTTGAAATAGTAAGGGTTGATTTGATTAATGTTGTTAGTTATGGGAAACATGCGTAAATATTTCAAATAAGTAAGTGGTTATAAAATATTCATTGTTGTCAGAAAATATTCGTTTGGTCGTGGAATATTCTTGCTGTCGGGGAATATTCGTACAACGGCGCAGCCTTGTGTGGGCCCTATAACGGAAAGTGATTGGATGAAGAAAACGACAAGTATAAGTTTACTTATAAATAACAGCGTAGTTGTTACCATTAATACTGTTAGAATACCCAGTGGTTAAAACATAGTAGCACACGGTATTTCACCAATTATTGATTCTTACGTAAGAAGACACTACTCAATAATTGTTACAGTAATTACTGTTCACTATTTTATTTTATTGATTCAATAATTGCTACGTTGATATTTTATATTATTGTTGTTTCAATAATTGTCACTACACAATATTTTTCATTATCAGATCAATAATTCATATTATTTGAATAATATTATTAGATAGCATTATTGACAATGTCTAGAAAGTTCTGTCTAATGAGAGGTTTGGTCACCTAATTGTGCGCTAATAAAGAGAAATCCTTATTGGAAAGCCCCCTCTTTCCTAGGAACGGCCTGGTTGTCGATATTGTAATTCTGTAATATTATTTGTGAATAATTAATTATTGATTTATATGATAAGGAAAATATTCATTTTATGTGGATATAGATGAAGAAAATTTTAAATTGACAATTGTTGAAAAATTGATATTTTATCTTTTCTAATAAAATAATTCATTTAAATATATTATTATATTTTAATAATATAATAATGGAGATATTTTTAAAATGAATGTGGGATATATTTTTACATGATATTCACGTATACGGCACTATTCACGTATACGGCACTATTCATAAAAAAAATTAAATTTTCGTTTTTTGTCCAAAATATCTATTATGGATGCTAGCTTTGATTGTATCCATATTTTGATCATTCTTGAATTTTACTTCACTATGATTATTTATGAAGTATTTTTGAACTCGGATTGTTTAAAGTACGAATCCTTAATATTTGTTCTTTTGTTTCACTGGATTCGTTTTCTTTAAAATATTTTTCATCATCCGCAGTCCTAAATGATGATATTACTGAATATTTTGGCATGTAGTGCAAAGATGGTTGATTTTCTTATGAATATCTTTGGCCTTAGTACAAAGATATACAGGTGCTGAGATGAACATAACAAACTGATGAATATCTTTGGCCGGTAGTACAAAGATGAATATTTGATCTATGATGTATATTGATTGATGTTACAGGGATAAAATATTGATGATGGACTTTTAAATTCATAGATAATAGTAGATTTCATTATCTACGTAACTCTTCTATGAATTATTATTTTCACTGTGAATATTGATCTGAAACTTGTTGTCTATTATATTCTATCAGATTTTTCCCTGTTGAAGACTAACGATAATTTTTTCTATATTATCTTAGTCACTGGGCTAGTTGAGCTCACCCTTTTCTTTTTTATTCCATTTTTCTTCTCAGGAGGCGAGAATGTAGCGAGTACTAGTCGGGGTATGGAATGATGGTTCTAGAAGTTGTTTTAGTAGTCCTCACTATTTTGTAAAATAGTGTATCAATAATTATAATGAGGACTTATTTAACTGTGGATATTGTCTAGATGACAATATTTGTATTTAAACTCACAGTTTATGTGTTGTCGTATTTTGCACGACAATTGTATTAATAAAGTTGTATTTGTTTCTATACCATGTATTTGGCGACTCAGAATGGGTGTTGTATACCTATTTTGGGGGCGTCACAGAGATAAGTTAAAACTCAACTATTGTTGATGTAACTAAGTTTAAATGTAATATCTATTCTCAAACATCAATAAATTCATGCTTATTCTCTAGAAATTTCAGATGCTCACTGAAATATTAAGTCATATTTACTTTACTTTACTGCACATAGAATTTGATAATCATGACAACAAATCCCCTTGGTAATGTCAACATCAAATAGGGGGAGATTGTTGGAAGAATGCATTTCTTGATTCGATGTTTATAGTAATCGTTCATGATTATATGTGAAGTTCTTCAAGGAATATATGTACAAGGACTTAGTGATAGATCAAAATTGTTAGGTTGATCTAAACTTTCAATGTTCATCATTCTGTAAATGAATCTATAGATAAAGAGATCAAAGATTTTAGGTTGATCTATATCTTGAAAATGTAATAGATAGGCTTCAATCAGATTTGTTGTTTAATGAGCTGAGCAAAAGTTTGCAGAAGATAAGGCAAAATCATAGAGCATCAAGGATTGTAGTATGACTATCTTGAGGGGCCTCTCCAGAGATCGTAGAGTGGTCCAGACGTTTGCTGAAGCCAACTCAGAGATTGTAGAGTGGTCGAGACGTTTGCTGAAGCCAACTCAGAGATCGTAGTGTGTTCTTGGAAACGTAGAGTCTGTGAAACAAGCAAGTGAAGATCATAGTGTGCACGTTCTTAAGAGAAATCGTAGTGCTCTCGTTTGCTTGCGTCTGGCACTAAGGTGGCAAGACACCACGATTAGAATCGTAGAGTTTCATCTGGCTGTGTCAGAAGATGCGGGCCTTGATCATTTGTTTAAAGATAAAATCTTAACAAATGTGGAATGGGTTACAAACGTTGAAAGTAATCACCAGTACCAATGACATAAAAATATCCTTAGTATGAAACAAAGAGACGTATTAAAGAAGCTAAGGAAAGGACCATGGGACAGAGGAAAACACCTTTTCAGTTGTTAAGTGAGAAAACAGTCTGCTATGTCAGTGGGCCAGAATGCAATTCAGAAGATATGCAGAAAAGTCTTCATCAAAGTTCACAAATGTCAAACGCATTAAATGCTTCAACGAATGGATTCAACAGGCAGATTTCAAAGATCACATATATGCAAGACATATACAGATGATTAAAGTAAGCAAGAAATTGAACAAAAAAAAAAAAGAATACTCAACGCTCAACTCTACGATCTAAGGAAAAGAGAAAGCTTGTACAGCTACCCAGTTCTTTCAAACAAGAGCTTAACGGCAACTGAGTAGCACCAATCAAGAACTCAACAATAGCCAAACAAGTGAAGTAAGAAGTTCCAAGTCAGAAGGACTTGAAGAGTTCTAATGTGAACTGTGAAGAACCAAGTCTACTGGACTTGAAGAGTTCAAGAGTGAACTAAGAAGTTCCTAGACTGCTGGTCTAGAAGGAATCTATGAGATTCAGAAAGTGTAAAAGACATCCTTAGTGGATTTCCTACTCGAGGAGTAGAAGAGAGGACTAGGAGCTTTAAGTGCTCTGAACCACTTAAAATAGTTGTGTCTATTTCATTCTTGCTATAATTGTTATAACTGTTATAACTGCCTCACTCTCATTAACTCACTATCTAAAAGGGAGATCAAACAAACCTTAATTCTGATGTGCTTAAATCATTATCAAAACTGACAAAGTAAAAAGAAAATATTTTTAAATATCTATTCAACCCCCCTTCTAGATAACTATTATGCCTTCGGGAACTAACAAAGCATATTTTTAAATATAAAAGTCTTTGAACTTTTATAAATACATAATTTTTCTTGAATTAATATCTGCTTAATTAAGAAGCATTCATCTGTACTAAATTCTTAACTGTTTATTTAAGAAGCATATTGTTGTAAAATTATTTGTAAAAAGAGAAAAGGTCCGAGTTAGTTTATTTTATGTACCTGTGAGAAGGACGAGTAATTCTTCGACCAAGACCAGAGTCTTAGAGAGGTCAGCAGGAAGTTGGGTCTCCAGTGTACTTGAAAGGTGAGGAAGAGCCTGTTGTTTCAAGACCATATCATAGAATAGAACTGAACTTTAAAGAAGTACAACTAAGCTTGAGGAGGGAGCGAGGAGCTTGCTGTCCAAGATAGATTAGTTTGGAACAGTTGGAAGTTTGTCTATAAAACTTTATAATGGATTCTTCGTCTGTTGAAGGAGTTTTTATTACTGATAGTAATAGGATCTCAAGTTCCAAGTAGGTACTTGAGACTGGACGCAGTGTTGATCAATTTCACAATCAAAATATACGTGCATGTATACACGGTCAACAAGTAATAAAGTGAAAGTAGAGTATCGTTCTCACGAGGAATTATTTAATAAAAATCACCAAGTACTAGCTCTTAAACAAACTAATTTTATTTAAACAATCGATTTAATGTTGTGAGTTAAAATATATAATTAAACTACTACTACTAGTTAAAAATCAGGTTATGGAGATTTAAGATCACAAATTCACTTATTGGTTCAATTATATTAAAATACTTCTTATTAATTATGCTCTCTATTCTAGATTGTTAATCAGGAACTTATTAGTATTTATAACCACCTTCTGATGCATCATAAACATATTAATCCAAATCCACAGTTGATAGAATTGAATCAAACACCATAATCAGCTAATTTACTATATTTCTATGTGAATTACAATTAAAAAGGATTTAAAGTATAGGTTCCCTATCAGAGTACACACGACATAAAGGTATATCCCTGTCCTAAACACAAATCATGAATTTCAACACCATGCAGAAAACACAATCATATACTATTATGATCAGATCTAAATATATATTTCATCTCCCGAATTCATAAATTATCATGGTAATTGTTAGCTAGATAATTAAACAATTATACGCAATCATAATAGACAATCCATACAATAAATCACAGTAATTAACAGAGAAGCATACTAAAATAAGTTATGCAATAAGATTTGTTGCAATCTTAAATAATAAATTTAGTTCATTGTTATTGAATTAAAGTCTAGAATTCACAATTGAATAAACATTAAAAGACAAAAACAGAAGTAGAGTAGAGAATAAAATCTGTTGTCTATAAATCTGATGATCCCCTCTTGCTCTTTCTCTTGACCTTCAATGATCTCCAAGTTGCTTCAATATTAAACAATCCAATATAAACTAGGGTTTATATTCTAATCTAATGGAGTGTTTTTTCTAATCTAATCTATATAATCTTCCTTATTCTATGCCTCGCAACATGTATTTATAGGCTACAAGTCCAATTTCTAGCTTAGGAGGAAACCCAATCCAATTTGGAGTCAAAAAAGTGTCAAAATTCACCCCAAAACGCGTCCCAACTTGACCAGGCCCGACCCCAGCGCCCCGGCGCTGCTCACGACGCTGGAACACTTTCTTTTAGCATCTCGGCGCTGGGAATAGGCTATGTTTGGGCGCCCCAGCACTAGAAGCTTTTTTGAGAATTTTCTGCTCTGACGTGCTTTGGGAAAATGGTCATAACTTCTTCATCGGAACTCCGATTTCGATGATTCAAGATGTTATGGAAAGAGGAGACGTAGATCTATAACTTTATTTATTTAATTTTTTGAAATAAGAGAGGGAGCAATGCTAAAATTGGCCCTAAAGTGGCTTTTATGTAAATGGCAAGTCGAAAATGCGAATCTAATAACCCCAAACGTCGATCCAAGTAACTTTTGTCCCAATTCCTTTAAAATAACGTAAAAACATGCACGAATAGAAAAAAAACACTTACAAATATTAAAAAGATTAATCTCAAACACACTCAATTCATGGGTATAAAACTCACTCATCAAATACCCCCAAACTTAAACATTTGTTTGCCCTCAAGCAAAACCACAAAAGAACTAAAAATAAATAACTTAACTCACTTACATGAATGCTTATGCATGATCTACTTCCTAATACACCTACGAACCCAGTAATAAATTAGTATGATATATAGCAACAAGCCTCAAAGATACCAATGATACTCAAACAATATATTCAATAAAGTCAAAGTCCATAACTCTATCCAGTTAGTCAATTCAAGCCTGTCGTCACCCATGTTCTATGTGTGTGCTTGTTAACCACTCTAACCAACCACAGTTCAAGATAATCACATAACAAACTTCTTAGAATGAAAATTTCAGTTCCAATTCAATTACTTTTGTGAACATGACAATTCCGGTTAAAACTAAGCAATTACCAAGTCTAAGGGTAAATACATGATTTATTTCTACTTTTATTCAATCGAGAGGGAATTTTTCCTCTTTCTCGTGTTTTATTCATTTTTTTATTTTTCTCATGGCTATGCAATGTCTTATTCCTTTAGGCTTTTCAATGCTATCTTAACGAGCTTTTGACCAATGACTCCCAAGACATTAAGACCTTAGGGTGCTAGGTATAAAGACAATCCCATCGGGCTTACTTACTCAAGTAACAAAGGCCACAAAACTAGACAAGCATGTCACGGTGTTTATTCATTTTTTTTCTTTTCATCATTTCTTTTTTCTTTTGTAATATATATACCCCATAGATTCCCCCAAACTCAAGCTTTTACATCATTCCAACCTTTATTGCCAATTCACTAATTTCTTTAAATTTTAACCAAGATTTTCCCCCAAAACAAATTATGAAACCCTTGAAACAAGTGGATTAAAATAGTTAAACTTTAAGTGCTAACCGATTACATATGTTTTAGATAGGCTCAGATTATCATCATGATTAAAATTAGAACTCATCATTAATTATCAACAATGTTCAAGTTAACATTCAATATCAATCTTATCATAGGCCGAGCTAAATTCAAACCAATCCATTGCCTAGATTTATGCAAAAAAAAATATAAAATTATACTACATGAACACATACTAATGCAACACATATATGCATATGCAATTAACTACCATGTATTATATGCACACTAACTGCAAAAACACAATCCTAACACGTAAAAATAATGACCTACAATGCAAATAACTAACTATATGCAATACGACACTAAAATGCCCCCAAACTTAAACTAGACATTGTCCTCAATGGCTGAAATAGGAAAAAGTAAAGCAGCTGACTTCCCTGAAAATATAGTAATCTTCCTCCTTATCCGTTAAGTTTGGAGAATAGGCTAGGCACATGGAACAAATTAGGCACCGCACTTGAATTTGACTTGAATAACCTATAAACCATGATAGAAACAATTTTATTAAATCCTAATTAAATGTTATTTCAAAGCTACTAATATAAAATCTAATAAAAACTAAAAATAAAAATTAAACTTGGGTTGCCTCCCAATAAGCGCTTGGTTTATATTCTCAGTCTGACTTCTTCATTTCTCTATCCAATTTCCCTTCGAAAATTAAGGAATCCTCCATCCATCAATAGTAATGTCTCTTTTGGGAGGTTCCCAATTGTAATGACCATTGAATCTAAGTCACCTAACATTCTCTTTTTAGATAGGATCCCCATTAAATACGACAAACAACTAGGTGTTTTCCCCATTGTGTCTATGATCAGAGTGTAGCATCGATACTTGTCAAACACAATAAGTTCTTCTTCTATCTTCCCTTTCTCATCCCACCATGGCTCTAAATTTGTGCTAGCTCTCATATCACATATAGCCTTGCCTATGACATGAATACCAAATGGACAAGGTCTTGCAAACCTGCATGGATCCTTGAACTTTGGTGGAGAAGGCACATAGGATACTAATGAAATCGGCTCATCTTCGTTGAAGCTTACAGTTAAATCTTCGTCGATCTCCTTTTCTTGGTCCCCAATTGTTTCCTCTCTTTCAACATCTTATGGCTCATCCAGTTGCAGATTTTGTTCGAACTCTCCATCAGTCTCAGAATCCATGTCATAGGGCCAAGTGTATTAAGGACAAATATTCGAGTCATTGAATAGTTGTTCCGCAAAATTTTGACTTAATATCTCTTGACTAATCCTCCTCTCCTCACTTGAAGCTATGAACTTGGACAAAATTTCCACCAAATTTAGATTTTCTTCCTGTTGTAGTGGAGGTGGACACGAGAACTCCGGTGGGGATGTTGGACTTAGAACATAAAATTGATCTTGATACGTATGACTCCATGAAAAATTCGGGTGATACCCCCAATCCTGATAATAGTTGTTGGGATAAGCATAATTGTTGGGGTAATCACCGCCATATGGTACCGACTTGAAACTGGTGGTGCATTGATGGCTCAAATGATTTCTAGCACAATAATCACAAGTAACCGCCACACTTTGATGACTTTGTGCTGCAAAAGCGTCCAACCTCCTCGAAAGTATCTCAATTTGTGCTGACAATGCAAAAAGTGTTGCGAGTCCATCAATCTTCGCTTCCCTTGGCTGAGTCATTCTCGTATTCGACCATTGATAATTAAATTTTTCCATGGTACTTGAAAAGAAAGAAAAAAATAGAAAGAAAATTAAATTAAATAAAAATAAAAATAAGAAACGTTTAAATTAAAACTAATTTGATTAAAATTAATATTTTCAAAATTATTAAAATAATTCCCTGACAACGACGCCAAAAACTTGTTGATCGATTTCACAATCAAATCATACGTGCAAGTATACACGGTCAACAAGTAATAAAGTGAAAGTAGAGTATTGTTACCACGAAGAATTATTTAATAAAAATCACCAAGTACTAGTTCTTAACCAAACTAATTTTATTTAAACAATCGATTTATTGTTGTGAATTAAAATATATTATTAAACTACTACTACTACCACTAGTTGAAAATCAGGTTATGGAGATTTAAGATCACAACTTCACTTATTGGTTCACTTATATTAAAATAATTCTTATTAATTATGCTCACTATTCTGGATTATTAATCATGAACTTATTAGTATTTATAACCACCTTCCAATGCATCATGAATATATTAATCCAAATCCACGGTTGATAGAATTGAATTAAACACCCTAATCAACTAATTCACTATATTCCTATGTGAATTACAATTAAAAAGGATTTAAAGTACAGGTTCCCTATCAGATTACACACGACGTAAATGTATATCCTTATCCTAAACACAAATCATGAATTCCAATACCATGCAGAAAACACAATCACATACTATTATGATCAGATCTAAATCTATATTTCATCTACCGAATTCATAAAAATATCATGGTAATTGTTAGCTAGACAATTAAACAATTATACGTAATCATAATAGACAATCCATACAATAGATCACAGTAATTAACATAGAAGCATACTAAAATAAAATATGCAATAAGATCTGTTGCAATCTTAAATAAGAAATTTAGTTCATTGTTATTGAATTAAAGTCTAGAATTCACAATTGAATAAACATTAAAAGACAAAAATAGAAGTAGAGTAGAGAATATCCAACAATCCAATATAAACTAGGGTTTATGATCTATTCTAATGGAGTATTTTTTTTCTAATCAAATCTATCTAATCTCCCTTATTCTATGCCTCACAACTTGTATTTATAGGCTACAAGTTCAATTTCTAGCTTAGGAGGAAACCCAATTCAATTAGGAGTCAAAAAGTATCAAAATTCACCCCAAAATACGTCTCAACTTAACCAGACCCAACCCCAGCTCCCCAGCACTGCTCATGTCACTGGAACACTTCCTCCTAGCACCCCGACGCTGGGAATAGGCTATGTTTGGGCGCCCCGGCGCTGGAAGCTTTTTCGAGAATTTTCTGCTCTAACGTTCTTTGGGAAAATGGTCATAACTTCTTCATCCGAACTCCGATTTTGATTATTGAAGATGTTCTGGAAAGAGGAGACGTAGATCTACAACTTTCATTCTTTGAGGTTTTCGAAAGAAGGGCTGAAGAAATGCTGAAATTGGCCCTAAAGTGGCTATTATGTAAATAGCAAGCCGAAAATGCGAGTCTAGCAACCCCAAACGTCGATCCAAGTAACTTTTGTCCCAATTCCTACAAAACAATGTAAAAGCATGCATGAATAGACACAAACACTTAAAAACATCCAAAAAATTAAGCTCAAACACACTCAATTCATGGGTATAAAACTTGCTCATCACGTAGCAACATACCAAGGGGTGTATGTTGTGAACCCGATAAATCTCTGTGCATTGTGTGATTGAATTTTTATTATCTTGCATGTTAATTTCTAAAATTGCAAATTGATTATTAAAAATTCAAAAATGCTTAATATAATTTTTAACCTGTAATAATCAATTCAACCCCTCTTCTAGATTATTATTGGACTTTCAATTGGTATCAGAGCGGTGCTCTTTAACTTGTTTGTTGAGTATATACAGGCATACCTAAGAGTAGATCCATGGCCTACAATGCTACTGGTTGTGGAGAAGGACTGTCAATGTCCAGACCTCCGCTATTTGATGGTACCAATTTTGCCACCTGGTAAAACAAATTCAAAATCTATGCCAAATCCCAAAGAATCAAAATTTGGTGTGCCATCGAACGAGGTGTATAAATTCCAACCAAAATCCAAGGAGAAAAGACTGTAGAAAAAGACACTATGAATTCACCACTAAAGAAGAAACTATGAATATTGCATCCCGAGCTGAACAAGTACTAACTAGTGCTTTGATTGAAAAAGAATATAAAAGAGTTAGCAACTGCAAAAATGCAAAAGAAATTTTGGGAAAAATTGTTTGTAACCTATGAAGGTACCAATCATATTAAAGAAACTAGAAAAGATGCTCTAATTCAAGAATATAAAAGTTTCAAGCTTGAAGAAAGTGAAAAGGTCATTGATATGGAAACCCGATTTTTCAGAATCATTGATGACCTAGAGTAATTGGGAAAGGCATACACTACAAATGAGAAAAACAGAATAATTCTCAAAGCCCTTCCATCCATCTGAAAAATGAAGGTTACAACAATCAAAAAAATGCAAGATCTAACCACATATCCTATGGATAATCTCATTGGAAATCTTCGTGCCCACGAAGTCGACATGCTCGTCGAAAAAGCTGGATCATACACAGATCTCAAAAAAAGGAATCACCTTCAAAGCCCTACTAGTGGACCAAGAAAGTGACGATGAAGAACTAAATGAAGAACTCCTTAGTCTAGACAACAATTAAGTTGCTCTAATGTCCAGACAACTCAGGAGAGTAATTTAAAGTAAGGCAAAAAAATATGGCAAAGGCTTTATGAAGACAAAAAACAACTTCAAAGGTAAACAATTTTTCAAGCCAAAGACGCAAGGAGGAAATTTCAAAACCATTAACAACAACTTCAGAAGTACCAACCCAAATAAAAATTCAAACACATGCTTTGAATGCAAGCAACCTGGACACTTCAAAAAAGATTGTCCAAAACTGGCCAATAACAAAGTTCTTGTAGCTGAGGAAGGATGAGATCTAAATGACGAGGAAGAAACTGCTGAACAAATCGAAGAAATTACAAATCTTTGTTTAATGGAAGACAATGACTCATCACCAAGATCTGAGGAAAATTCTGAACACCAATTGTCTAGCACCTCATTTTCTACATACACATTGGAAAATATAAATGAAGAACACTATGAATTACAAGAGGCTTACTGTAAGACCCCAACTTATTATAAATAAAATTGAATTTTCTCTATTCATTATTCTAAATTAATAAGGTGTTAATTTGATATAGTACTTTGGTTATGGGTGAAATGTGCAAATTTTACAAAATAAGCAAGTGGTTATAAACTATTCCTTTTGTCGGGGAATATTCGTTTGGTCGTGGAATATTCTTTTTGTCGAGAATATCCATACGATGGCGCAGTCAATTGTGGGCTCCATAGCGGAATAACTGTCGGATGAAGAAAACGACAAAGTTTGAGTTTTATAAATAACGACGTAATTATTACCGTTAACACTGTTGGAATACCTAGTGGTTAAAATACAGTAATACGCGTGGTTGCACAGTAGCACACAGTATTGCACAGTATTGTTGAATTATTGATTCGTACGTAAGAAGGCACTACTTAATAATTGTTACAATAGTTACTGTTCAATATTTTTTTTTTGATTCAATAATTGATGCGTTGATATTTTATATTATTATTGTTTCAATAATTGTCACTGCACAATATTTCCCATTATCAGATCAATAATTCATGTTATTTGAATAATATTATTAGATAGCATTATTGGTAATGTCTAGAAAGTTCTGTCAAGGAGAGATTTGGTCACCTAATTGCACGCTAGTAAGGAGAAATCCTTATCGGAAAGCCCCCTCTTTCCTGGGAACGGCCTGGTTGTCATAATTGTGATTCTGTAATATTATTTGTGAATAATTAATTATTGATTTATATGATAAGGAAATATTTATTTGATGCGAATATAAATGATGGATTTATTTATTTTATGTAGTTATAATTGAAGGAATTAATGTTGAGGTGTTTTATCAGTATTTTTGTCGGAATGAGATATTAAAAATCAAATCAGTATTTTTACGATATATTACGTGAGTTATAATTTTTAATCCGACCGTTGGATCGTTGTGATTTTTGGATATGTTATACATATATAAGTTGAGTATATGTCCACAAATTTTGAACTGTTAAAAATAAACGAATGATTTTTTATGAATTTTAAGAGGTGATTGATTCGGAAATTAGGTTTATAAATGATTTTGGTAGAAAATTCTAGAATTGAGTGGGCCCCACTTGTGGTTTGTGAAGAAATGTGCTGAATTTTATTTCAAATGTGGTGGGTGGCAATAGTAGCAGATAAAGCCTTCAGGTAGCAGGTCAAGTTTGCTTCGACGTGCTAACATTTTCCTATAAATAGAGGGCTAAGTTAGAATTGAAAATCACACCAGAAACATAAGCTTTCTCTCTTTCTCTCTCTATATTATCGAGCGTATTTTGTGAGTATTTAGATACTTTGAGAGTTGCTGTTTAGTACAAGTTTCATTCAGTATCACTTCCGACCTTTCATTCCGAAGTACTGTTTCTTTGAGGTAAGGGATGTTATTTTCTTCTTAAATGATATTATTTTCTTCAATATCATTATGTCGAAATATTGGTTTGAACTTTTTAATCAAATTTGGAACTTTTGGTGTCGGGGTTACTATTCACGTATACGGCACTATTCTCCAAAAATTGAAATTTTCTTCTTTTTGTCCAAGATGTCTATTATGGTTACTATCTTTGATTGTATCCATGTTTTGATCTTTATTTTTGAATTTTGCTTTAAAATTGGTTATTATGAAGTATTAGTGATCTTGGATAAACAGTAACACGAATCCCTAATATTTGTCCTTCTGTTTCACTGGATTCGTTCTCTAAAATGTTTTTCATCATCCTCAGTCCTTAATGATGATATTATTGAATATTTTTGGCCTATAGTGCAAAGATGAATGATTAACTGATGAATATCTTTGGCCCGTAGTGCAAATATGAACAGGTGTTGAGATGAACATAACCAACTGGTGATACAAATGAATATCTTTGGCCTGTAGTGCAAAGATGAATATTCGATTAAAGATGTCTATTGATTGTTGTTACAGGGATAAAATATTTATGATGGACTTTTAAATCTTAGAAGATAGTAGAACTCATTCTCTACTTGACTCTTCTAATGGATTGTTGTTTCCGCTGCAGTTTTGATCTAAAACTTGTTGTCTATTATGTTTTATCAGATTTTTCCCTGTTGAAGACTAATGATAATTTGTTGTATATTATCTTAGTCATAATATTCTTTACTGGGCTAGTTGAGCTCACCATTTTCCTTTTTGTTCCATTTTTCTTCTCAGGAGGTGAGAACATAGCAGGATCTAGTCGGGGTATGGAGTGATGGTTCTAGAAAATGTTTTAGCAGTACTCACTATTTTTGTAAAATAGTGTTTGAATAATTGTAATGAGGACTTATTTTAGTGTTGATATAGTCTAGAAGACAATATTTGTATTTAAACTCACAGTATGTGTTGTCGTATTTTGCACGACAATTGTATTATTGAAGTTGTAGTTTACTTTATGTACCATGTATTTGGCGACTCAGGATGGGTGTTGTATACCTATTTTGGGGGCGTCACACTTACAGTCATTTATATGAAAATATTGAATTATTAAAAGAAGAGTTAGAAAGATTTAGAAAAATAAATAAGAATCTTGAAATTGAAAATTCTAATTTAATTATCACCAAGGAAAGTTTAAATAAAATAAACTTAGAAAATAAAGAAGAATTAGAACAACTTAAGAAAATAAATAAAAATCTTGAAATAGAAAATTCTTCACTTATTATCTCAATTGAAAATCTTGAAATTGAAAATTCAACACTTGTTGTAATCAATGAAGATAATAAAGTACAGGATTAAGCAATAATTGAAGAAATCAGAAATGAAAATTCACTTTTAAAATTAGAAATAGAAAACCATAATTCCATAATTGAAAACTTAACTAAAGAACATGAAGATTTAAATACTATAATTTATAAATTTACAAAAGAAAAAGAAAATCTTGATGTCATGTTAAATCAACAAACATGTAGCTTTAATAAAGAAGGTTTAGGATATAATGGAGTAACAAGTAAATCAAAAGATAAAGGACTATATCATGTTAAAATCAAAGAAAAGGAAAGTCATATATCTCCCTTCACGAAATGTTCCTATTGTAACAGAAATGGTCATTCCTTTTATATGTGCAATGCTAAAAATGGAAACTATAAAGAAAAAATGATTTGGGTTCCCAAAGGAACATATACTGCACTAACTATCACAAGAAGAGAATTTCATAAACAGCATTATCATACTTCTCATAATCCAATTACTCATAGAATTCTTTTTTCTACTAAATTGATTATCCTATGCCAAGTTTTGTAAAGGAAACTTCAAATGCTCCTTATACAAAATGGAAAACTCACCCTAAGGACCCTTCATATTAAAGGGTACCAACTTATAAAATTAGTATATACATTTCAAGTATGTCTTGCAGCTGATCTGAATAAAAGCAAATGGTATCTTGATAGTGGTTGCTCAAGACATATGACTGACGACAAGTCCAAATTAAGAAATCTGCAATCTACAGACTTTGGTGAGGTAACTTTCGGAGATAATAATAAAGGTAAAATAATTGGAGTTGGATGTGTTGGTAATAACCATATAACCATTTCCAACGTTCAGTTAGTCACTGGACTCAAGTATAATCTTCTATCTATCAGTCAACTCTGTGATAGTGGTTTTAAAATATCCTTTAGTACACATAATTGCTCTATCTTTGATCAAACTGGTAAATTGATTTTAGTTTGTCATAGATATCAAAATGTGTATACGTGTGACTTAGATGCATACTATCAAATGTATACTTGTGACTTAGATAACATTTATCCTGTATCTGCAAATGAGGATCCTAGGATGTGGAATCACAGACTAGGACACATCAACACGGAACTTATAAACAACATTTCTTCTAAAGAACATGTTTGTGGTCTTCCTAAATTAAAATTCTTTAAAGATCACATCTGTGAAGCTTGCGAATTAGGAAAACAAATTCATGCATCACATAAACCTAAATTTACTGTGTCAACCTCTCGGCCCTTAGAATTATCACACATGGACCTTGTTAGACTTATCCTTAAACATAGCATGGGTGGTGTTGTATACATTCTAGTTTTGGTTGACGATTATTCATGATTCACATAGGTTGATTTTTTAAAATTTAAAAACGAGGCTATTAACTCTTTTTCAACCTTGTGTAAAAAGATTCAAAAACAACAAAGGAGTTCCATTGTCTATATTCGATTTGATCACGAAAAAGAATTTGACAATTCTGATTTCATTATGTTCTGTGATGAGAACAGTATAAGTCATAACTTCTCTGCTCCTTATACACCTCAGTCAAATGGTGTAGTTAAAAGCAAAAAATCGTTCTTTATGAGAAATTGCATGTTGAATGAATACCATCTTCCAAAGTATTTATGGGCTAAAGCTGTGGCAACATCATGTTATATTTTAAACAAAGTTTTATTAAGACCTATTTTGCTCAAAACTCCCAATGAACTTTATTATAAAATAACTCCAAAAATAAATTATTTTCGTATGTTTGGGAGTAAATATTTTATTCTAAACATCAAAGGACATTTAGTGAAATTCGATCCCAAATATGATGAAGGAATATTTCTTGGATACTCTCTTAATAGTAAAGCATACAGAGTTTTCAACAAAAGAAGTCTAGTTGTGGAAGAATCAATGAACGTGACTTTTGATGAAACTCAGCCTCCTCCAAAATATAAAGATCTTGTTGATAATGATGTTGTCATTGAAGATATTCTCAGAAATATGGAAGAAGCAAAACTAGATAATGCATCTCCACCTTTTGATGAGAATCCCCTTGAAAACCCAAACCCTCAGTTGAATGATTTGCCTAAAGAATCTCACGTCATTAAAAATCATCCTATAGATAATTGAACTGTTGTACGTAATAAAGCAAGATTAGTTGTATAAGGTGTAAGACCCCAACTTTTATGAATAAAGAGTGATTTTCTCGAAATATATTTTTGAATATTATGGTGTGGATTTGATATAATGTTATAGTTGTGGGTAATATTTACAAATTTTGCAAAGTAAGTAAGTGGTTATATAATATTTAATTGGTCGAGGAATATTCGTTTTAACAGGGAATATTCGTACGACGGCACAATCATTGGTGGACCCCACAACGAAAGTATTGTCGTAGTTAGAAAATGACATAGTTATCTTTTTATAAAAATAATGGCGGATGTTTTACCGTTAAACTGTTGAACTACCTGGTAGTAAAAGTACAGTAATACGCGTGGTTGCATAGTAGCACACGATATTGATTATTGATGCTTACGTGAGAAGTAACTCAGTTATACTTAATTATTGCTACAGTAATTGCTACATCATATCTCTCATATTATTGATTCGATTATTGTCACAGTATCATCTGCATAATATGATATACTAGCAACAGTCGCGTGCCTCCGGCACTGTATGGACAATATGATTTATCTCAAACTTTGAACGACCAAAATAATTTATTGAGTGAGCGGAAAATTTAAAGTCATTTGTATTTTATTAAATTATTATTAGATTATTAGATAGATAGATGTATTTTATTAGATAGATGTATGAACGGTGGGATTTATACTAAACTTTGGATGGTTCAGATGATTTATTGAGTGAGCGGGAAATTCAAAATTATTTGTATTTTATTAGATAGATTAGATAGATAGATGTATTTTATTAGATAGATGTTTGGACGGTGGGATTTATCTCAAATTTTGGACGGCCCAGATGATTTATTGAGTGAGAGGGAAATCTAAAATCATTTGTATTTTATTAGATAGATTATTAAATCAATAATTGAGACAGAAAAGTTATTTATATTATTATTTACAATATTGACAATGTCTAGAAGTTCTGTCAAGGAGAGGTTTGGTCATCTAATTGCGCGCCAATAAGGAGAAATCCTTATCGGAAAGCCCCCTCTTTCTTGGGAACGACCTGGTTGTTAAATATTGTGAGTTATAATATTAATGATGAATAAGTTCGTGTTGATTAAAGATGAAATTGATAGTTCTATTGTGATAGAATTATTAGTGTTAGTGGAAATCGACATTTATTTCGATATTAATTGATGTCTAGAAGTTATACTGATCATTCAATGGAGTATAATCTAAGAGTTTTAATAAGAATATTGTCATCTAGACAATATCCACACTCAATGGAGTCCTCATTTATTGTCACACTATTTAAAAGAATAGTGAGGACTACTAATGCTATCATCTGGACCGTCACTCCGTTCCCCGACTAGTCCCGGCTACGTTCTCATTTTCTGAAGAGAACAGTATAACTTCCAGACATCAACTAATATCGAAATAAATGTCAATTTCCACTAACACTAATAATTCCAACACAATGGAACTATCAATTTCATCTTTAATCAACACGAACTTATTCATCATTAATATTATAACTCACAATATTTAACAACCAGGTCGATCCTAGGAAAGAGGGGGCTTTCCGATAAGGATTTCTCCTTACTGGCGCGCAATTAGATGACCAAACCTCTCCTTGACAGAACTTCTAGACATTGTAAATATTTCAATTTAATAATATGAATAACTTTGTCGTCTCAATTATTGATTTAATAATATACAATATAATGCAGATGATACTGTGACAATAATCGAATCAATAATATGAGAGATATGATGCAGCAATTACTGTAGCAAAAATTAAGTATAACTGAGTGACTTCTCACGTAAGCATCAATAATCAATACCGTGTGTTACTATGCAACCACGCGTATTACTGTACTTTTACTACCGGGTAGTTCAACAGTTTAACGGTAAAACTTTTGTCGTTATTTTTATAAAAAGATAATTATGTCATTTTCTAACTACGACAATACTTTCCTTGTGGGGTCTACCAATGATTGTGTCGTCGTACGAATATTCCCTGCTAAAACGAATATTCCCCGACCAATCGAATATTATATAACCACTTTCTTACTTTGCAAAATTTATAAATATTACCCACAACTATAACATTATATTATATCCACACCATAATATTCAAAAATATATTTCGAGAAAATTATTCTTTATTCATAAAAGTTGGGGTCTTCATAAAAGTTGGGGTCTTACAACCTCCCCTTCTTATGCAATTTCATCCTCGAAATTAGGGAGCGTACCTGGTATGTCAAAGAGCTGAGGATACCTTGATTTCATCTCAGATTCTAACTCCCATGTCATTTCCTCCACATCGTGGTTTTTTCATAAAACTTTGACTTGAGGTATGTCAAAGAGCGTAGAATATGATCCTTTTTATCCAAGATTTTAACAGGTAATTCTTCATGCGTTAAATCTTCCACTATCTCGTCTGGTTCTAATTTAATAATACGGTTCGAGTCTTTCACATATTTACGTAACATAGATATGTGAAAAACGTTATAAACACGAGACATACTTTGTGGTAAGGCGAGTCTATAGGCCACAGTTCCTACTCGATCGAGGATTAAAAATGGGCCAATGAATCGAGGATTGAGCTTTCCTCTCTTTCCAAATCTTGTAACTCTTTTCCATGGAGCAACACGTAACAACACATGATCTCCAATATTGAATTCCACGTCTTTTCAATGAAGATCAGCATAACTCTTTTGTCGATCTTGTGAGGTTTTTATACTTTGTCGGATCGTTTGAATATTTTTCGTAGTCATATGTACCAAATCCGGTCCCAACAATATTGCTTCACCCACCTCATCCCAGCATACTGGAGAACGACACTTTCTTCCATACAACGCCTCAAATGGAGCCATGTCAATACTTGCTTGATAACTATTATTGTAGAAAAACTCCACCAATGGTAAGAACTTGTCCCAACTTCCCTTGAAGTCAAGGACACAGTCTTAATAAATATTCAAGAGTTTGAATTGTCCTTTCCGACTGCTCATCCGTTTGAGGATGATATGCCGAATTAAATCGTAAATTCGTGCCCATAGCTTTTTCAAACTAACCCAAAATCTTGAAGTGAATCTTGGGTCTCGATCAGAAACTATGGATACTGACATACCATGCAATCTTACGATCTCGTTTATGTATATACTAACAAGACGTTCAAGTGTAAAAGTTTCTCGTATCGGTAAGAAATGAGCAGACTTGGTCAATCTATCAACAATGACCCAAATCGCATCTATGCCTTGAGAAACCTTGGGAAGACCAGTAACGAAATCAATGGTAATGTGCTCCCACTTCCATTCTAGAATTTCAAGTGGTTGCGATGGACCTTTTGGCACTTGATGCTCCGCCTTGACTCGTTGACAAGTTAGACACCTTGAGATAAACCCCGTTATCTCTCTCTTCATGTTGCTCCACCAAAATGTATGTCAAAGATCACGATACATTTTGGTACTCCCAGGATAGATTGCAAACGGTGTGTTGTGAGCCTCCATCATGATTTTATACTTCAAGTCAGAATCGTTAGGAACACAAAGTCTGGAGTTGACTTAAAGTATTTCTTCTTCATCGATTCTTGCTTCTAGAATAGCACCTTCTTGCACTTTCTTCTTCATACGCATCAGCTCCAGGTCTGTAGTTTGAGCAGCTTTAACTTTATCAATTAAAGTCGGTTCCACTCGTATTTTTGCCATCATCACATGGGTCCCTGGAGTCTTTAACTCTATTTTCATCCTTTCCAAGTCATACAAAATGGGTCTTTACGTTGACAATATTGTACTCGTACACGCATATGATCTTCTACTCAATGCGTCAGCTGCTACGTTCGTTTTTCCAGGATGGTATTGGATGGTATGATCATAATCTTTCAAAAACTCAAGCCATCGTCGTTGTCGCATGTTGAGTTCATTTTGAGTGAAGAAATATTTGAGGCTTTTATGATCCGTAAAGATCTCCACCTTCTCTCCATACAGGTAATGCCTCCAAATCTTAAGCGCAAAAACAACTGCTGCCAACTCTAGATCATGAGTAGGATAATTCCTCTCATATTCTTTGAGTTGTCGAGAGGCATAGGCTATGACTTTCCCATGTTGCATGAGAACACATCCTAACCCTTTGCCTGAAGCATTACTGTAGATGACAAATCCCTCCGAGCCAGATGGTATTGTCAGAACAGGTGCTGAAATGAGTCTCCTCTTGAGTTCTTGAAAACTCTTTTCACATTCTTCGCTCCAACCGAATTTTGTATCTTTTCAAGTAAGCTGAGTTAATGGAGTAACGATTCGAGAAAACCCTTCTACAAATCTCCGATAATAACCAGCTAAGCCGAGAAAGCTACGTACTTTGGACACTAACTTAGGTTGCTCCCAGCTTTGAATTGCTTCAATCTTTGTCGGGTCAACAGATATTCCATGATTTGATATCACGTGCCCAAGGAATGCAACTTCCTCAAGCCAGAACTCGCATTTCTTCAACTTGGCATAAAGCTTGTTTTCACGAAGCTTTTGGAGTATCAGCCTCAAGTGTTGCTCATGGTCTTCGTGGGTTTCGGAGTATATGAGGATGTCATCAATAAAGACAACCACAAAGTAATCCAAATATTCCTTGAATACTTGGTTCATCATATCCATGAAGGCAGTAGGATCATTAGTCAATCCAAAAGACATGACTAGGAATTCATAATGCCCGTACCGAGTTCTGAAAGCAGTCTTTGGAATGTCATCAGTTTTAATCTTCAACTGATGATATCCGGAATGAAGATCAATCTTTGAAAAGAATTTGGCTCCTTGCAACTGATCAAACAGGTCATCAATGTGAGGCAACGGGTACCTATTTTTGATGGTGACATGATTAAACTCCCGATAATCAATAGAAAGTCGCATACTTCCATCTTTCTTCTTTACGAATAAAATAGGAGCACCCCAAGGAGACGTACTAGGATGAATGAAACCGATGTTTAACAATTCTTGTAGTTGGGTTTTTAACTCCTGAAGTTCAATAGGAGCCATTCGGTATGGGGCTTTGGAAATGGGTTTTGTACCGAATTCAAGGTCGATACAAAATTCAATTTCACGCTCTGGGGGTAGGCCAGGAAGTTCTTCATGGAATACGTCAGGAAATTTATTAACAATAGAAATATCATTCAAATCTGACGTATCTTTATTTAAATCCGTGACATGGGCTAAGAAAGCTTGACATCCATTTTTCAATAAACGAATAGCTTTATGACTTGATATGACAGTGATTGATTTTAGTGTCTTGGTTGCTTGAATTCGCATAATAGGTTGGTTAGGAATATGAAAGCTAACAACCTTACGAAAATAATCGATTTTAGCATGATGAGTAGTTAACCAATCAACCCCTAAAATCACATCAAATGCAAGCATTTTCAAAGAAATAAGATCGACAGGTAACGTGAGGTTACTGATTTGAATCAAATAAGACTTATAAACCATGGATGTAATGAAGGTTTCTCCCAACGGAGCTTCAACAGATAAGTCAAAGTCTAATTTCTCCGGAGTCAAATTTAAACGTTCAGCGCAAGTAGGAGAAATGAAAGAATGGGTAGAACCGGTATAAACTTCACTAGAGTTTATGATTAGCTTCCCCGTGATCACCTCGTTCGGATTCCTCACTTTTTGGGAGGTTACGACAAACGCACTCCCTTGAACTACCAGTTTTATCTTGTTTGGGACACCCTTTGATGCCTCCATCCCAGCTGGACTTGACTTTGGTGCACAACAAAATTGGGCTAGGTCACCTTCTTTTCCATAATTATAACACGCTTTGGACTACGTCGTGCAGTTTGGACTTATGTGTCCTTCCCCTCCATATTTGTAACATACGACCGGTGGTCGTTCTCCTTCCTTAACAACAGGTGCTGGTGCTGACATCTTTCCATCCTTGTTGAATCTCCTCTTCTTGAAATGTCCACTCTTATTTTCATAGCCATGATTACCACCAAAGTGATTATCATTTCTGGAATGTTGATTCCCTCCACGTTTGTTGTCACTGCTTCGATGACTGCTACCACTGGTATTATCGACTTGTCGGTTGCTCTCTCTTGGTTGGGTTGACTCATATCGCGCTCCAATAACTGAGCCCTATTCACAACATCTGAATACAAACACAGTTTGTGAGAAATTAGGTATTAACGTATCTCGGGTTTCAAACCTCTTAGAAATATCTGCGTCATTCTCTCCTCATTATCAACCAAGTGGGACGCAAACCGAGACAACTCGGCAAACTTAGCTTCGTACTGCGTCATGGTCATAGTGTTTTGCTCAAGCTTGATGAACTCTACCTCCTTCATGTGACAAATACTTTCAGGAAAGTACTTGTCATTGAACAGATCTTGGAACTTCTCCCAAGACATTTTGAGTGTGGCAGGTTGAATACGCTTTACAGATTTCCACCAGTAATCTGCCTCTGCTCACAACATGAAGGTGGCAAAGGGAACCTTTTGCTCCTCAGAGCATCCCAAGACATCAAATATCTTGTTGATCTGCTTTATCCATGTCTCCGCCTTAAGTGGTTTTGGCTCTCCAAAAAACTCTGGTGGTCCCAGCTCCTTGAACTGCTTAGCAGTAACCGTCCGAGAGTTGTCAGTGTTTCCACCTGCATTTTGGATAGGAGCCGTTTTCGCCTGATGTTGCATGAATTGCATAAAGCCTCTGAACATCCCATCGTTCACCCTTTCATCGGTGTTATTGTTTACATGAGGATTATTGTCTTCCTGTTGCACATTATCCTAGGCATTAATCTGTGGTGACTCAACGGTCTCATGTGCTTCATTGTTTATCTCAACATTTTTGGATGCCATTTTCAAATACTGCCACAAAACAAGGGTAAATTAACATATCACATATTATCCCTATACTCTGACCGACCAATTAAATACCAAATAAACTTAGGTAGGTCATACTAGCGAAGGAATTCCTCGTCTCTCCCCTCCTAGTTCTTGTCTCACATCTCAGCCAGGGATCATATCCCTAAGCTTTGATACCAACTGTGACGCCCCCAAAATAGGTATACATCACCCTTCTTGAGTCGCTAAATACATGGTACAAAATTCAAATATAACTTAATTATACAACAGTCATGTAAAATACGACAAAACATAATCTAAGAGTTTTAATAAGAATATTGTCATCTAGACAATATCCACACTCAATGGAGTCCTCATTACATTTATTGTCACACTATTTAACATAATAGTGAGGACTATTAATGCTATCATCTAGACCGCCACTCCGTTCCCCGACTAGTCCCGGCTACGTTCTCATTTCCTGAAGAGAACAGTGAAAGAAAGGGTGAGCTCAACTAGCCCAGTAAGAAATATTATGACTAAGATAATGCAGAATAAATTATCATTAGTCTTCAACAATGTTAAACTGATAAAATACAATAGACATCAAGTTTAACTGCAGCGGAATAAGCAATCCATTAGAAGATTCAAGTAGAGCATGATATCTACTATCTTCTATGATTTAAAATGTTTTCATCAATTTTTATCGCTGAGACTCAGCTTAATAAATAAACCACATCATCGAGTCATCCCTGCACTACGGGCCAAGGATATTCATTTAATCATCAATGGTCATGACTATACCGAATAATCCCTGGTCATAATCATACCAAAAACTGTCCATCAATGCACTACAGGCTACTGAGGACTTTTACCACATCATTTATAACATTACATGTCATGATTATACCGAATAATCCCTAGTCATAATCATACCAAGTCCATCTATGCACATAAGCCAAAGATGACTTTCATCACAATATAAGCATGAGGATGATGACAATGACATAATAATTCAATAAAACAAGTTCAGGAATAAATTTTAAAGATTTATAAGTTAATTTATCTTGAAATGAATTACGTCCAAATTGTTAACATGATACTGCTTTGTGGAGTAAAATTCAAGAATGCTCATAAAAATATTTCCATGAAAAGATACCGGATGAAGCGCAAATATCTAGGATATTCTACTAATTTCATGGAGTATAGAAGCCAAAACTTTAACCAAATGAGTATCATAGAATATATGAAACTGTAAATGGATTTTCACCCGTCATGCGGTAATCCACGTAGACAGATCATTTCCACAATTTAATAAGGAATGAATATGAAGGATCATTCACCATGCATATGATAATCCACATAGACAAGTTATTCCAACAGAATAATAAAAAATGGAACCAGGTCATGTGTAATCCGCACAGACAGGTTATTCCAACAGAATAATAAAGAATGGAATAATAGAAGAATTCACCATGCATGCGATAGACCGCACAGACAGATTATTACAACAGAATAATAAAGAATAGAACCAGGTCTAGCATAATCCGCACAGACAGGATATTCCAACAGAATAATAAAGAATGGAACCAGGTATAGCGTAATCCGCACAGACAGGATATTCCAACAGAATAATAAAGAATGGAATAACAAAGAATTTCACCATGTATGCGGTCTTCGCATAGACAGGTTATTCCAACATAATAATAAAGAATGAAATAACAAAAGCTCTCTTCATGAATACGAAAGAAATAATGTCCCTTACCTTAGAAAGAAACTGGATACTAGAGTAGAGAGGTAGCAGACTTCTCTTCTTCTTTCTCTCTATAATTTCTCTCTATAATAATTGATATATAGCTTTAGTGAATTGGTGAGAAATGAAGGAAGAATGAGCTTCTATTTATAGAAAAATATAGTTTCGATAATTGCACATTTTGGGGCTCGAAATATTACAGTACAATACCTTCAACTTTTCTTTCATTTTTAATTTAGTCCTGCAAGTATTATCAAATTTGCACCACCTCCCCTAACAGTAAATAATGTGAATCAATAGTTCAATCATGTGAATCAATAGTTATAATCATGTGAAAATACGAATTACAGTATAGTACCTTCATCTATGCCTCCATTTTTAACTTAGTCATGCAAGTATTATCAATCATGTGAAAATACGAATTACAGTATAGTACAAGAATGTGAATCAATAGTACCCATATGTGAACAAATAGTTATAATCATGTGAATTAATAGCAATTAATTGCTCATTTATCCGGTTAATTATCCGACTGGTCATTATAACTTCCAGACATCAATTAATATTGAAATAAATGTTGATTTCCACTAACACTAATAATACCAACACAATAGAACTATTAATTTCATCTTTAATCAACACGAACTTGAACTTATTCATCATTAATATTATAACTCATAATATTTAACAACCAGGTCGTTCCCAGGAAAGAGGGGGCTTTCCGATAAGGATTTTTTCTTATTGGCGCTCAATTAAATGACCAAACCTCTCCTTGACAGAACTTCTAGACATTGTAAATATTACAATTTAATAATATGAATAACTTTGTCGTCTCAATTATTGATTTAATAATATACCATATAATGCAGATGATATTATGACAATAATCGAATCAATAATATGAGAGATATGATGCAACAATTACTGTAGCAATAATTGAGTATAACTGGGTGACTTCTCACGTAAGCATCAATAATCAATACCGTGTGCTACTATGAAATCACGCGTATTAGTACTGTACTTTTACTACCGGGTAGTTCAACAGTTTAACTATAAAACTTCCGTCGTTATTTTTATAAAAAGATAATTATGTCATTTTCTAACTACGACAATACTTCCGTTGTGGGGTCCACCAATGATTGTGTCATCGTACGAATATTCCCTGTTAAATAGAATATTCCCCGACCAATCGAATATTATATAACCACTTGCTTACTTTGCAAAATTTGTAAATATTACCCACAACTATAACATTATATCAAATCCACACCATAATATTCAAAAATATATTGCGAGAAAATTGTTCTTTATTCATAAAAGTTGGGGTCTTACAGCTATGGCTATAACTGTGATGCCCCCAAAATAGGTCAAATCCACCCAACCTATTCTGAGTCGCAAAATACATGGTACAGAAATAACTACAACTTCATTATTACAATTGTCGTACAAAATACGACAACACATACTGTGAGTTTAAATACAAATATTGTCTTCTAGACAATATTAACACTCAAATGAGTCTTCATTACAATTATTGATACACTATTTTACAAAATAGTGAGGACTACTATAACCACTGCCTTGGAACATCACTCCACACCCCGATTACTCCCCGATATATTCTCGCTTCCTGAGAAGGAAAATGGAACAAAAGGGAAAAGGGTGAGATCAATTAGCCCAGTAAAGAATATTATGACTAAGATAATGTACAACAAATTATCATTAGTCTTCAACAGGGAAAAATCTGATAGAATATAATAAACAACAAGTTTTAAATCAACAACTGCAGCGGAAACAACAATTCATTAGAAGAGTTAAGTAGAGAATGAAATCTACTATCATCTATGAATTTAAAAATCCATCATCGATATTTTATCCCTGTAACATCAATCAATATACATCTTGAATCAAATAGTCATCTTTGCACTACAGGCCAAAGATATTAATCAGTCGGTCATGTTCATCTTAACACATGTTCTTCTTTGCACTACGGACCAAAGATATTCATCAAGAAATCATTCATCTTTGCACTACAGGCCAAAGATATTCAGTTATATCATCATTTAGGACTGAGGATGATAAAAATATTTTTAAAGAAACGAATCCAGTGAAACAAAAGAACAAATATTAAGGATTCGTACTTCAAACAATCCAAGTTCAAAAATACTTCATAAATAACCATAGTGGAGTAAAATTCAAGAATAAAAATCAAAATATGAATACAATCAAAGCTAGTATCCATAATAGATGTCTTGGACACATAAAAGAAAATTTAATTTTTCTGTGAATAGTGTCGTATTTGTGAATAGTATCGTATACGTGAATAGTACCGTATACGTGAATAGTAACTCTGACACTAAAAGGTAAAATTTCACAAGAAAATCATCATGCTTCATGAATAGTACTCGTGAATAGTAACTCGTGAATAGTAACTCGTGAATAATAACTCATGAATAGTAACTCCGACATGAAAAGATCAAAATTTCACAAGAAAAATCTTACCAATATTCTGGCATAATGATATTGAAAGAAATAATATCATTTTTTTTAAAAAAAATAATATCCCTTACCTCAAAAGAATAGTACTTCTCGCTGGAATATCAGATATAACGCTGAAGGAAACTTGAACCGTATAGCGACACTCAAGATATCTAAATACTCACAAAAATACGCTCGATAATATAGAGAGAGGAAACTTCAGTTTCTGGTGTGATTTTCAATTCTAACCTAAGCACCCTATTTATAGAAAAATACTTAGAACACCAAAGCAGAAAATTTAATAAAATAATATATTTATAATCAAATTTTCCTTAGCCCACCACATCAAAAACACATTTACCACACAAAAAATGAAAAACATATTTAAAACAATTTTTGTAACAAAATCAATTCAGACTCAATATTCCAGAACTTCAATAATTCATAATAAATAGCCCTTTTATCAGAAAAATTCAAATCTTATGTCCATTCTATAAGAAAATTAATTCTCTACAACTTTGCGGAAGAAAGTTTTTCCAAATTCCAAACGAAAAATGACCGAAATTCACATACGGGTGATTTTACATGCTATAATCAAATTTCTGTCAAAATAGGGTCCACCAACACACAAAACATGTGCTAAACATTTTTTTTAACAAAAATATTCTTCCTCCTCATATACTCATATATCTCACATTCATTGTAAAAATATCACCATTATTATATTATTATAATATAATAATATATTTAAATAAATTATTTTATCAGAAAAGATAAAATATCAATTTTTGAAAATTGTCACTTTAAAAATTTTCTCCATCTATATCCACATAAAATGAATATTTTCCTTATCATATAAATCAATAATTAATTATTCACAAATAATATTACAGAATCACAATACTGACAACCAGGCCGTTCTCAGGAAAGAGGGGGCTTTCCAATAAAGATTTCTCCTTACTGGCGCACAATTAGGTGACCAAACCTCTCCTTAAACAGAACTTTCTAGACATTGCCAATAATGCTATCTAATAATATTATTCAAATAATATGAATTATTGATCTGATAATGGAAAATACTGTGTAGTGACAATTATTGAAACAATAATAATATAAAATATCAACGTAACAATTATTGAATCAATAAAATAAAATATTAAACGGTAATTACTGTAACAATTATTGAATAGTGTCTTCTTACGTAAGAATCAATAATTGGTGCAATACCGTGTGCTACTGTGCAACAACGCGTATTACTGTTTTTTAACCACCGGGTATTCCAACAGTATTAACGGTAACAACTACGCCGTTATTTATAAACAACTTATATTTATCGTTTTCTTCATCCAATCGCTTTCTGTTATGGGGCCCACACAAGACTGCGCCGTCGTACGAATATTCCCCTACAGCAAGAATATTCCACGACCAAACGAATATTCCCCGACAACAATGAATATTTTATAACCACTTGCTTATTTTGCAAAATTTGTACATTTTACCTATAACTAACCACATTAATCAAATCAACCCTTTTACTATTTCAAAATAATAAATAGAGAAAATTCCATTTTATTAAAAAAAATTGGGGTCTTACAATAATTGTTATATAAACTTCTATGGCTATAACCGTTATATAAATTGCTATGAGATTGAATATAAACTGCTATGAGATTGGATATAAACTGCTATGCTAAATACACTACTATAAGAATAGAATTAAAAAGTGTTCATAATTTGAGGGGAAGCTTCTTAAGGGATAAAAATATTTTTATAATTGTCATCATCAAAAAGGGGGAGATTGATAGGTATAATTTTATTTATATTTTGATGATAACAATTATGTAGTAATTATGTAAATATTTATTTTCTTTTTTATATTTATTATTTTAATTTATCTAAACTATTTTTTGTTTTTATTTGAATTAATTTTTATTAACCGTGATAATTTAAAATGTCAAGTGTTAAATAAATTGATTCATATATTTAATCAAGGTAAGGAGATCCTATTTCTTTTTCAAAATCGAAGTTGGGCAAAAATATTTTATTTCATGCATACATACATGAGTATCAAAATATATTATAAAGTATATTATATATATAAGTAACAATTATATATATATATATATATATATATATATACGGTCCGGATCTTAAGCTCACCCTTTATCTAACTCACCTTGCTCACCCTTTATCTAACTCACCTTGCTCACCCCCTTTAGCGACGGACCGTGCGACAATTCGGTCCGTCGCTATATGTTCTCCGCCGCTAAAAGCTAAGACGAAGATTCTACATATAGCGTCGAACCGAATCGTTGCCCGGTCCGTCGCTAAAGGGGGGGTGAGCAAGGTGAGCTAGATAAAGAGTGAGATTAAGATCCGGACCATATATATATATATATATATATATATATATAGTCCGGATCCAGTCCGGGATCCCGGACTCTACTAAAATACGGACCTTTTTTTTTTTTTTTTTTTTTTTGCTTTTTTTTTTTTGAAACAACAAAAAAAAAAAAAATTTATGGAATTGAAATTTTTCCAAAATAAAGTGTTTTGGGCGTGATTTGGATGCCTATAACGAAATATGTCTGTACAGTCTGGGCAGACTGTACATACATTGGTTGGGGTAGGTGTTAAAAACACACCCAAAACACTTTATTTTGGAAAAATTTCAGTTCCATAATTTTTTTTTTTTTTTTTAGTTGTTCTACCAAAAAAAAAAAAAAAAAAAAAACAAAAAATCAGGTCCGGATTTTCTCCCCGTCCGGGAGTCCGGACCTGATCCTTTGTCTATATATATATATATATATATGAGTATATTATATAAATCATACATGAATCTTATATGCATGTGTTGGCAAAATATTTTTAAAACTGTGTCACTTAATTTGGGACTAAAACGTGTGTGAGCTGGCATCTCTTTTAACTTCAAAACATGTGCTCATTAATTACTAAGTTGATAAAATTTTGTCCTGGCAAAATTTTTAGTCCTTACGCGTAAAAATGTTTTTCATCTGGACCGTTCAATTCAAAAATACATCATCTGAACCGTGCATTCAAAATTAGTTTTCAAAAATTATATTTTTGCCTCCAACTTCAAAAATTTATAAATGGGGAGTATTTATTCATTTAGTTTTTACCAATTTAGTGAAAAACAAAGCATACTCTTCTTGAATACATTCTCTCTAAAAAGCTTTATATCTCTTCTTACAAAAATTCTGATTATTTTAGAAGAAAAATTGGTCCAAGTATTGAGATAAGTCATTTGAGTTTTACTTCTGTTGAGTTATTTCTTATTTGTTTTATTTATATATAGATATACGAATATACATTGTTATACACAGTTTTATATATCTATATTTCATCATTTGTCAAATAAAAGGATACTTGGGCGCCGCAAGGCTATGAAGATACACCTCTACAAAGAGGAATTCCAACCGTACGATTCCTTATAGTGTTCAGTAACCTTTTATCGATATTATTTATATAAATATCGTAAAATAGATACGACACTTGATAGCTCAAAACGACACTGAGATATTCCTCCAAAAAGGGGAGTCATCTGAACTGAATTTGAGAATCGTAGTGATCTATTAAAAATATTTATATAAATATCAATTATGAAAATTATAAATTTTGTCGTACTTAGACGCCTCAAAGCTACGGAGATACACCTTTACCGAGAGGAATTCGATCCGTACGATTCCTTATAGTACTAAGTGACATTATTTATAAAAGTTCGCATAATAGATAAAATATTTTATATATTATCTGAGTTAAACAATAATATTTGCTATATCAGTTTGTGCTTAACTGATTTAATTATTATACTTGAAAAATATTATTTGAATTGATTGATTCTTTTTATATATACAAGTATTGATACATAAAAATCACTCTTATAATACTTGTTAAAGATTATCTGAGAAATAATTTTATTTGATCCATAGAAAAACACTCTTTATTTTAAAGAGTTAATAATTCTTTATAAATTGCATTAAAATTATATATTTGCTTGAATAGAAGTATTTTTGAGCTAAAACTAAAATTAACTTATCTGCTTACTCAAGAAGCATCTCTCGAAAACATAAAGTTACTTGAACTTTTATAACTGTGTATATTTTATATATTTGCTTAATTAGAAGTATCATTTGATCCTAACATAATTTTCTATCTGCTTTCAAAGAAGCATATTTTTAAATATAAAAGTCTTTGAACTTTTAAAAATATATAATTGTTCTTGAATTAATATCTGCTTAATTAAGAAGAATTCATCTATACTAAATTCTTATCTGCTTATTTAAGAAGCATATTGTTGTAAAATCATTTGTGAAAAGAGAAAAGGTCAGAGTTAGTTTATTTTATGTACCTGTGAGAAAGACGAGTAATTCTTCGACCAAGACCAGAGTCTTAGAGAGGTCAACGGGAAGTTGGGTCTCTAGTGTACTTGTGAGGTGAGAAAGATGTTGTTGTTTCAAGACCAGATCATAGAATAGAACTGAACTAAAAAGAAGTACAACTAAGCTTGAGGAGGGAGCGGGGAGCTTGCTGTCCAAGATAGATTAGTTGGGAACAGTTGAAAATTTGTCTATAAAACTTTATAAAGGCTTCTCCACCTGTTGAAGAAATTTTTATTACTAATAGTAATAGGATCTCAAGTTCCAAGTATGGACTTGAGACTGGACGTAACAACATATCAAGGGACATGTTGTGAATCAGATAAATCTTTGTGCATTGTGTGATTGAATTTTTATTATCTTGCATGTTAATTTCTAAAATTGCAAATTGATTATCAAAAATTCAAAAAGGCCTAATATAATTTTTAACCTGTAATAATCTATTCAACCTCCCTTCTAGATTATTATTGGACTTTCACACTAAATAGTTTTAATTGCACTCTAGAATTAATAGGATTAAAATTAATTAATTAAATCCTTCCACTATTAGTATCTTGCAAAAATACTCCTCTACAATAATATTCATAAACGCGTGTAGGAATAAAACTGTTAACCCACTACGTTTAGTGCTTATATCCTTGACTACATAATTTATACACTTTTGATCACACATTAATTTAATAAATTAAATTAATACTTTAGTAATTTGAATTACTAAAATACTTGGCCAAGATTCTGGTGATTAACTAATAAATTATATCAAGGGGATATTATAATTTAATTGTAGAATTCCATCTTGAAAAATACATGTTCCTAATTTCATAACATATATCACCCAACATATTGAGGTATTGATTGTATTTAAAATCTCACTCTTTAATATATTAAAGTGACATACATTATAAAATTAAGTTCATTATTCTCTCAGGATTAAGAGTAATTGCACAGTAATAGTAATTAAAAAATTATTTATAATAAGAGTATTGAACAAATAATTTTTCGTAACGATTCAGTTCTATGTATTTCAAAAATACACCAATACACTAGATTAAAATCTTCACTTTACATGACTAAGACAAATCATCCAATCACGTGTATTACAATCTATTAGAATGGTTTGTCTATTTTCATCTAAGATTAAGAACAATATATTTCTTTAATTATACATAACATATAATTTATGTTTTCTGTATATGACACTCCTTCATATGCATAAATTATAAAATGTATAATTAATAATTATAGACAAAATTTATGACACATTTAATTATGCAAAATGAAATTAAATTTTATTATTAAAATAATAAAATAAATATCAACATTAGATTTTTCTGGGCTTAAAACCTTACATGGTCATGGATCAAAAATGGACATACACTATTTCTATTGTTCAACGACAGCGATTAATTCACGTCCGCTACTATTAGTAACGGATGACGGGTTACATCCACTACTAAAAATAGCAGCTGACGAGTGTCGTCCAGTACTAATAATAGCGGATGGCGCTAAAAATAATAAAAATAACATAGTAGCAGACATGAATTAATTATATTGAAAAATAGAGATGTAAGCCCATTTTCAAACCATAGCAAATATCTACTATGAATCATTATCCTTTGTTTAATATACAATCATTTAAAGTTATTCACGTAATTAATTTTATCACAAATAATCCTAATTATTACAATTACCAGTTAATATTATTCTAAAGAAATTTCTTAGAAACTGGATGGCAGTTAATAAAAGCTTACTCTTATTCACAATGAAAACAAATTTATTTCCCAGGATTGATGGGGTTACCTTCTTTTAATTTAATGGCTGAGATGACTTTTAATTTAGTAAATCTCACCCATGACAATTTTGATACCCTTAATATACATGGCAGAGGTTACATGGCCAACATTTAGAAATATTCACAGCTTCTGCATTATGCATATAAAGCAACAACATAGAGATGAACAATAATTTATAAATAACTGCACTTTGCTTTGTTGATTTCCTACTAATTATTGAGTAATTATGCGATTAACAAGCCGTCTTGCATCGAGATAATGCAAGCCATTGCTATTACATCCTTAAATTACCCAAGCCCGGTAACTGGAAATCTGGAATCAAGTAATTGGACACCATGGCTTTTATGCCACCATATCAGTTGGTCATGTTTTCAATTCCCATTTGGTATTAATGGCCGTTTATAGTGAGGTTACCTAGTCCGTTGGAAAGCCCGTTCTGATCGCCAAGCCTTTGAAACTCGGATTGAATAGTTTCGGCAATTTTGGTATCTTCAGGGGCAGGCTCAGGAAAATCCACGTGGAAGGATCCTTGTTTGATTGGGGCAATGCAATTCTTGAGCGCAGCTTGTTGCTTGACAAAATCGTAGAGCTGCTGATGGAAGACATTGTCCAAGGAGAAACAGTTATCATCGGTTCCGTTTCTCGAATGTCGAGACGATCCAGAACCTTCTCTTCTACAGAAATGTGGGAGGGATCCGTAATCCATGATCTGCGTTTTTTCAAGTTCTAAGTTAGCTTTGTCGAATCGCTTAAACCAGTCTACTTCTCACTTTCAATTTTTTAAGATAAAACCTAGTTTAACATTTAGTCATTTAACAATAACCATTTAGCTCAAATTCAAATTAAATTATTTCCTAGTTCATCCCCCAAATTTTTAGTAATACTACTACCTCCATTCCAAATTATAAGATCAATATGGACTTTTGAAAAGTCAATATCAAACATTTTCAAACTTGAAAATTTGATATAAATTCATTTAATTTATGTCAATACAATTATGAATATCATAAACTACTTAAAAAGTACTACTAGGTACAAAATTTATTGTTTTCAAAAATTAAATGTATCATGTCAATTTTAAATTAAAAAATGCCTTAATTTGACTTTTAGACAATCAATATTGATCTTATAATTCGGAACGGAGGGATTACAATATTTTATCAACATATGACATAATGATATAGCTTCAAGAATCAACATGAACACAGGAAGTAGTGCAAGTGAAAGCATTAATATGAATATCCAAATAAAAAACATGCTAACAAAGGAGGGACCTTAAAAACTTCTATACAAAGAGGTTCCTTTACCTTCAACAAGTCATCTTTTCCACAACCTTGCAGCACCTGAATTTTCTTCCTTGTTCGTTCTTGAAGAAGAGGTCTCACAACCTGGAAAGGATCAAAGATTTTCACTCTTGATATGAGAGATTCAGTGTGAAAAATGGAAATATTAACATATCTTCTCAAAGGCGAGCATACAGGCGTACCTTCCAACACGCAGAAAATATGTATGGGGCATTAACAATGAAATATGTATCCGTCTTCTCTGGGTAGTTTAGGTCATCTATGGTAGATATAACAGTCAAAATCTGCAGCAATCAGAGTGTGGAATATATGAGTTCGCTAAAAAGATATTGTTTGAGCAGAAGAAAAAAACTCCCAAACAATTAAGTGGAACGAGATAATTGTCAAACTTACGAGAACAGAACGTACATAAACTAGCACTCTCAACAAAAACATTGCATTGAAGATGCATATAAATTAATAACAGAAGTAGCCAACATATGCACAGAATATTAAGTTTTAACATATGTGGCAGATTGTCCATGATGGAGTTGATTACTAGATACCAATGCAAAGTTGTAGTCGTGAAAGTGTTAAATCTATGAAATCATTGTTTGTCTCCTTTGGATGGTTGTATAAGAATTACTTCTGAAATCAAATCGAGTCAACTCAAGTCAGATTCTGTTCACCAGTTAACTAAGATTATTATGCCTTAATTGAGAAAACATTGCAATTGTCCGGCAAGTTAATAGCGAAAACAGGAGGAATTTTGTGAAAATATAAATAAATATGAGACGAGATTTTTGTATGAAGGTACCTTGATTTGGTTCAGTGCCGAAAGCTTTAGACCGGTCATATCCAATATTTTCACACATGTGTTAATATGCCGGCCGAACTTCTTTGTAGCAGAAGGCTGCAGCAAGACAAGTCACTTTACAGGGACAGGCATAACAATATATAGGATCAAAACAATCTCAGTCCAAATAATTCTTACCAATATCACACGATCTCGATATTCATTCATTTGGATGTGTGACTGGATGTAGTAGTGAATCTAAAATGAAAAACAAAAGAAGTATAATACAATAAGAAATTTTTTGCATTACAGGTAGCATCACATAGAACCATCTACCAGAATTGAAGTCTAGAGTTTGCAAGATTATATATTCTATCTAATAACTTTGAAGGCACTATTTTTTAAGAAGCATAAAATAGCATGCACAACCACAAGCTAGAAAAGAGTGTCAGGTACGGATCCAAAAATCATAACTAAATTCAAAGATGTGACGTGTGAGCTTTATCAGATTATAAAGACAATGATTAATGGAAACCAATCTGTTCTGGAATCGACTGGAAATGGCTAGATGCTACAGGTGAATGATTCCTAATACATGGAGACTAGAATTGTGACGGCAGCATAAAGCTTAAATCTTAAACCCTAGATTGAGTAAACAGTCTTCAAGTATCATAAGAAAATCTTATTTCAAATATCACGTGATTAGTCCTGAATGATGTCACATGATTGTCCACAACCACAATACATATTTTCATAATATAAATTTCTGAGCCCAATTTAAGAAGATGAAACAGAAGAACGTAAGCTTACAGATGCTTTGTCATACGTGCTGAGCCCTACGCCAACAGCAACAACAGGAAGACCCTGCAATATTTTTCAAGCGAAGTAGAGAACTGAGAGGTGTAAATTATGAGAGTGCCATTAAAACCTCATAGTGTCACACATGCATTCAGATTTGATACAGACAAGATAATCACTCTAAAGACACAAAACTCCAGTAAGGCATTGCAGGATTGTCACCCAGGACGACGAAACTATGAATAAACAGCCAAACAAACAACTATACATAAAAGGAGTACCTCTTTTGAGTAACCTGACATTCCTACAAGTTGTGAATCCCGCACTGCTCTATAAAGATCTGTTGGAATAATTGGTTTCTGTATTCAAAATCAAGTTAAAATAGAAAGTGAGTATACAATGTCAACCGCATGAAGGAAGTGGTCCTATAACCATTGTCTTAACTAATTGAATTTTCATAGCTTCCTTAATACATTTACGGACTTTTAAGACATTGCGCACTTCCACAATCTATTCAACTTCCAGAGCCCAATGAGACCAAAGTTAAAACAGAAAAAGAAAGTCCATAGCCTCACATAACAATCATAAAGTAAATAAAACTCTTACTGACAACACATACTTGCAGTGGAAATAAGAACCAACCCATAGTCAGCAGGTATCCAAGAAGTAGAAGCTGGTTACTACAAGTTGTGGTCCATGTTCTTGTATGCCAAATACAAGGTTTCGTACAATTATCTAAAAGGATGGAGGATGGTTTGAAAAAAATTCTACTCACCGCCAATATATCGTCAATCTCATTTTGTATCCTCCAGTTTAAACAGTCAACCAGCTGGAAAAGTTGCAGACATAATGAGCAACGAAAACATACAAAAATAAGCATATTGAAGGGAACAGTTTGTAATGAATTTTCAACCAAATGAATAGCATCTGACCATTTTATGGGCTTTGGAGATATTCCCGTCCCTTGCTTTGAGAAACCGCATCAGAGTTTCACTTGGATATCCTTGATGCATATTCTATAGAATAAAAGAAGAGCTAACATTATCTTCTATTGTGCATAAGTTTTGTCCAGCCAGACATACTTAACGTCTTAATCTTAGAAAAGTTACCCAGAAATTTTTTATCTACAAATCTTTAACTTCTACTTGATTAGACCTGAAGGTCCTCAACATGCAGTAGGATTACAAAAGGCAAAGACTTCATATAAATGGATTTGTTATATTGTTGGAATAAGGGGGAGTGGAGTAGACTATGCAAATTGTGTTCATTACTTCCTTACGACTGGACATGATAGCTTTTTCTTTCTTCCCCCTAGATTGAAACGGGATGAACTCTATATAGCCTGGGTAACTTGATGAAAATAAAATCAGACCACTTTGAACAAATTTGCTAATTCCTGGCTGCCGAATTTACAGACCTTTATCTTCGCCTCATCTTGTTAAATTGATATCCCCAGGCTACCTTCTCTATCTAGGCCAATTAATCAATCTCTTTCAGTGACTCTTGATATCAATACACAAAGATGAAAGAGGGGGGGGGGGCTGAAATGTGCTAATCACGCGTCTTATTCCAAAGACAAATGCAACAGTTCAAGTTAATGGAGTTGTACTGCTCAGCTTCAATTAATCCCCAGATAAGTCACGTGAAATGAAATGACTTAAGTTATTGAAACTCAATTGATCTACCTACTTGAATTAGTAAGGGATATCAACTAAGCTGAAATCCTTCAAGTGTTGCACATAAAACATTAGTCAACAAAATGGTCAAAATGTTCAGCTCTTTAGCTCTACAACCATAAAATCATGCAGTCCCATCTGAGATATTTCCATCATAACCCGATTGAAAATAAAATTAAGAAAAGTCAAAGATCTAACCTTTCAGCTCACCTAAACAGACACAAAAGGGGAAAAAAGACATAAGAAATTCAAATAGCACTTATTACTTCACTGAAGAAACAATATAAAGAAGAACAATCACGTTCTGTCAAAATTTTAACTGGTAATAAATAAAGGAACACACTTTATGCAGTCCAAATCCAAAAGTAAACCAAGTTAACTAACAAAATACAAAAAGAACAGATCAATCAGCTAAAAAAGAAATTTTATGTTCAGATCAGAAACCAACATCAAGCATAAATTTTTATGTTCAGATCAGATTCACATTTAAACTATGAACTATATAAAACAGATCCAACATATACACATATAAATACCTCAAATGTGATCTTGAGTGGCTCATCAACTGCAATAAAAGAGGAAAACAAAAAACAAATGTTAGGGTTCTATAGATCGGAATAAGATGACCCTTCAAATTCAAACTTAAAATAAAATGTGAATTAAGGGTTTTGGAAATCTGACTTTCACCCATCATTTTCTGAAACTGCTTGATGATTTCCTGTGTTATGATCACCATTTTGTCTCAAAATAAAATTGACCCACTTCAAAAAAAACTCAAACCCAAATCCCAAATTTCTCTGACTCAACTCTATGGCTCTGAAAAAAATAAAAAAGAGTAAATTTCTCAGGTGTGTATGAGTGAAAGTGCAGAGGGAGAGGAAATAGGGGTTTCAGAAAAAAGGAAAGCTTGAAAATTTGAGCCCAATTTGTGTGAAATTAGGACAGATTGATTTGCTTTGGCAAAATCTCATCTTTATTGGGTAAGTGGGGATTTAGCAAAATCTCTTCCTTTTTCAATAATGGCAACTGTAATAAATACTCCTAGCATTTTCTTTCTCTCTCATAGATGGAATGGATGGATGCTTCATAACCTGCCACTTTGTTTTGAAAACAAGAAAAAAGTGACGGTGAGGTTCAAATAGGCAAAGTTGGAATTTTCTTTTTTTTTTTAAATATTTTAAAAATAAGTAAATGAAAAACAAACGTAGTCATATTATGTAATATAGTGACAATTTTATTTCGAATTATATTTATGAAAAATATTATGTCTCTTGAAAAAGGTTGCCATTAATAATGACATGTATAACTAGTAACCAAAAAACTGACCTAAATATTTTTAATATATATTAATTTTTAAAATAATATATATTAATTTTATGTGTAAATATTTTTATTTGACAACTACCTAAATAAATATTAATATTAATCTTATTAAAGAGATATATCCGATCATTTTTATAAGAGTAATATTACAGACACAAATTATAATATGTAATGATTGTAATTCAATAAATTAATTTTGTAATAAAAACTCTAATAAATTATAGGAGAAGTAATAAAGACAATTAAAAGTGATGTCATATACTAGTAGGTGTTTGTTTGGTATTTAGGTGGAGTTGAAAATTGGTATGAACAATTTTCTTTTATTTTCTTAATTCTATTTCCTTTTCTTTTTCTCCTAAAAATATAAATAAAAGATTTTAGGAATTTGAGTATAGAAATATGAAATGTTCAACCAACTAAACAAATGTTCTTTTTTTTTAGTTGTGTCCCTCGTGGAGTTTCCTATTAAAGTCTACATTTTACTTTATTTTGGCATTTCATTTAGCGATGACTTATTTCAAATGACTTATAGGCTTTTTGATTAGTATTCAATGGTTGATCAATTCAATCATTCACTGTATTTATTTTTAATAAAAATTATTTAAATGGTTAAATCGATCAGCTATTCAGACGAATTTAAGCTGAATGGCCAAGTCCAAATTTTTTTTGTTGAATGCTAGTTGAATAATTTTTTTTACAAAATTAACTATTATATTGAGTAATATTAAATAAATTTACAAAAAGTTTGAATTTTTTCATAGGGATAAAATAATAGAAATTTATAATTCAGATGTTCTAGACATGTCAATTATCAAACAATTTTTTCATTCAGATTTAGCTCATTCAGATTCAGATTCAGATTCATTCAGTTTTTATCAAACACCCCCTTACTCCCTCCATTTTAAAATTAAAAATAAAATTTTATTTTTAAAGTTAAATGGCAACATAATAAACTTTAAAATTTGTATGACTTATAAAAGTTTATAATGAAATAAATTTTGTAATTAATACTTCTTTGTTGTATATTTTACAATTATAAATGAATAAATTCACATCAATTTAAAATTTAACTATGTCATCGTTTGACTTCAAAAGTTAAATTATATCTCTAATTTTAGAACAAATGGAGTATAAGTTCAAATTTAAATAATTTATAAGTCATTTTAAGCTTGCGATTTATAAGTAAAGTGTTTGATATCATTTTGAATTATAAGTTAGTAAGTTGTGAAAGTTACTTGTAAGTTAAAATAAGATGTAAAGCCTACTAAATTGGGAGCAAAAGAATCTTTAAAGATGACTTATAAGTTAAAATAAGATGTGAAAATTTTTTATTTTAAAATGACTTATAAGTTATTTTTTGAAAAGTAAGAAATTGGTACTTCTAAAAACTACTTGTAAGTCAATTTATAAGTTAAAAATAAGTCACACAAGAACACTCCAATAATAAAAAAAAATACTACTAAGTTATTTTGACCAACTTATGAGTCACTTATGAACAAACCCTAATAAGTGTCAAAAACTGAACTTGTAATAACCTGAATTCTTGTTAATAATTAAATATTAATTTTATTTTTTTAAAAGCATAATTGAATTGGAAAAGGTAAGTTGCTAATTTTTTTCTTCCTTGTTTCGTTTGGAAAGTTAAATTATTTTAGTAGATAATTAAATAATTGATTTAATTAAAATTAAATAGTTCATTAGGGTTTGGTAACTCCTATAATGTTTTCTATTTATATTTAAAGAGTAGAGATATAACCCTAATTTTATTCTAGTTTGATTAGTTCAGAATTCTCGTATTGCAGTCCTTTAAAAAAATCATAATTAATTTATTCGATGTCAGAATTGAGTGAATCCAAAACTTATTTATCCAATTTTTTGTTCTCTACAATTATGAAGAGGAATAGAAGTTATTTGACATCATCTTCATACCTTAAATTTCTAAAAACCACATTATGTACTGATTTCTGTCACTATTTTCAGTCATAATTTTAAAAATTCGTAACTCAATCATATTAACTCCGAATCAAGTGTTTATTGAGCATATTTCATGTGTCTTTTTTAGAGCAACAATTTTTGTGAAGACCTAAAGTGATTTTGAAGACTTTAGAAGACCCGAAAGTTAATTTTTTTTAATGTTGCGTTATGAAGAAAGGCGAACAAGGAAGGTAAATATTTATTTTATATTTGATTTTAAGTTTAGTTATGACGATTTTTAAATTAGAATTTTTTTAAAATAAAATATAGAGACATGAAATTAGTAGTCATGATAATCGGAAAGAAGATATAGATTTATATAAAGGAAAATATTTTAATTGAATGTAAACGTTAAAATCTGAAAATAATTTTCTATATTTTAAGGTTTATTACGTGGGTTATCTTTCTTAATCTGACTTTTGGATCGTTATAATTTTTGAATATGTTATAAATATTTATGTCGAGAATATGTTCACCAATTTTGAACTGTAAAAGATTAATGTATGATTTGTTATAAATTTTAAGAAATGTCTAATATGGAATTTTTGTAGCAGATTTTTAGCAGTAAATTCTAATATTTAAAAATGTATAATTTAATGATTTTAAATCCGATTTGGATGACTCTTAAGGCTAAATTGGAGTACTTGAAGTCTAGTTTGTGTTTATAATTTAAATTTAGAAAAGGACTAAATACACTTTCGTTACATCAAGTGCCACCATATTCATGATTAGACCTCTAAAGAATTTGAGCTTACAATTTACTATATTAAGTGTATAATTCAATACAATTTAGCCCCCAATTTTAGAATTCACGCAAAATTAGTCGAAATAGCTAAATTTCTGGCTAGACAAGTATTTTATATAGTTTGACTTATTAAATTCGTATAATTTTTTTATAAATACTTAATTTGACGTATTATGTGACGCCCCCAAAATTAGGTATACATCACCCATCTTGAGTCGTCAGATACATGGTACAGAATTCAAATACAACTTACTAATACCACTGTCGTGTATAATACGACAAAATACAACTGTGAGTTTGAATACAATAATTGTCTACTAGAGATCATACAAACTCAAAAGGAGTCCTCAATACAATTATTGTCACACTATTTAACAGAATAATGAGGACTACTAATACTATTCTTTGGTCCATCACTCCGTTCCCCGACTCGTCCCAGCTATATTCTCATTTCCTGAAGAGAACAGTGAAAGAAAGGGTGAGCTCAACTAGCCCAGTAAGAAATATTATGACTAAGATAATGCAGAATAAATTATCATTAGCCTTCAACAGTGTTAAACTGATAAAATATAATAACATTAAGTTTAACAGCAGCGGATCAAGCAATCCATTAAAAGAGTCAAGTAGAGAATAGAATCTACTATCTTTTATGATTTAAAAAGTTTTTAATCACTTTTATCGCTGAGACTCAGCTTAATAAATAATCCACATCATCCCTGCACTACGGCCAAGGATACTCATTAGGGTCACGACCACAAATTCCATGCACTACGGGCCAAGGATATTTGTGTATTCATCAATGGTCATGATCATGCCAACAACTGTCCATCAATGCACTACGGCAAATGAGACTTTTACCACATCATTTGTAACATTACGGTCATGATTACACCGAATAATCCCTGGTCATAATCATACCAAGTCCATCCATGCTCTACAGGCCACAGATGACTTTCAAAAATATAAATAAGAGGATGATGACAATGATATAAGAATTCAATAAAACAAGTTCAAGAATTATTTTATCCAGGAATTATTAACGTCCAAATTGTCAACACAATACTATTTTGTGGTGTAAAATTCAAAAATGATCAGAAGAATATTTCCATGAAAGGATACTGGATGAAGCGCAAATGTCAAGGATATTCCACTAATTTCATGGAGTATAGAAGTCAAAACTTTAACCAACTGAGTATAATAAAGAATGGAATAACAACAGAAATCACCATGCATGCGGAATTCGCACAGGCAGGTTATTCCAACAGAATACTAAATAACGGAACCAGGTCAGGTGAAATTCACACCGACAGGAAGTTCCAACAGAATAATAAATGCGGAATAATAAATGATGGAACCAGGTCCGGCGTATAGCACAGACAGGATATTCCGACAGAATAATAAAGACGGAATAATAAAAATGGAACCAGGTCCGGCGTATAGCACAGACAGGATGTTCCAACGGAATAATAATAAAGACGGAACCAGGTCCGGTGTAAAACACACAGACAGGATGTTCCAACAGAATGATAGAAGAATGTCACCAAGTATAGGGTAGACCGCGTATACAGGTTATTCCAACAGAATAATAAGAAATGGAATAACAACAATTCTCTTCATGAATAAGAAAGAATAACACCCCTTACCGTAACAGAAACTGGATATAGGAAGAGAAAAGTTAAGTAGCAAAAAGCTTTTCTTCTATCTCTCTATAGTTTCTCTCTCTAGAGTTCAGTGAATTCGTAAGAAAATAATAAAGGAATGAGCTTCTATTTATAGGAAAATGGAATGCATAGTAACTAATCCATGAACGGTCCAGATTGATTTACTTTAATCTGACGGTCCATATTTAAAGAAAAATCTTTTAAATAAAATATAATATATTCTATTTATATAAAAAGATTTTTACTATGCAAACACTATGCAACACTATGCAAAACACTATGCAACACTATGCATAATAAAATATAATATATTCTATTTATAAAATAACTTTAATAAAGTATTCTGTTTTATATAAAAAGATGTTTCCGTTTTATTACGTTAATAATACGAATAAAACAAAACGTCATTATCGCTATAATAATTCATATTATTAATCGACAATAATTGAATCAAACTGAGCGACTTCTCACATAAATATCAATAATCAATACCGTGTGCTACTATGCAACAACGCGTATTACTGTACTTTTACTACCCAGTAGTTCAACAGTATCAACGGTAAAACTTCCGCCGTTATTTTTAATAAAATATTTTTGTCGTTTTCTCAATCCGACAATAATTCTGTTGTGGGGTCCACCAATAATTTTGCTGTCGTACGAATATTCCCCGACAAAAAGAATATTCCCCGACCAAACGAATATTATATGACAACTTGCATACTTTGCAAAATTTATAAATATTACCCACAACTATAACATTATATTAAATTCATTCCATAATATTCAAAAATGATAATTATAGAAAATCCATTTTTATTTAAAAGTTGGGTTCTTACAACCTCCCCTTCTTAAGAAATTTCGCCCTCGAAATTAGGGTACGTACCTGGTATGTCGAAGAGGTAAGGATACCTTGATTTCATTTCAGATTCTAACTCCCAAGTCATTTCCTCAACATCGTGGTTTCTCCACAAAACTTTGACTTGAGGTATAACCTTGGTGCGTAAAATATGTTCCTTCTTATCCAAGATTTTAACAGGAACCTCTTCATACGTTAAATCTTCCGCTATTTCGTCCGGTTCTAACTCAATAATGTGGTTCGGGTCTTTCACATATTTACGTAGCATGGATATGTGAAAAACGTTATGAACACGAGACATACTTGGCGGTAAAGCGAGTCTATAGGCCACAGTTCCTACTCGATCGAGGATTAAAAATGGGCCGATGAATCGAGGATTGAGCTTTCCTCTCTTTCCAAATCTCGTAACTCCTTTCCATGGAGCAACACGTAACAACACATGATCTCCTATATCGAATTCCACGTCCTTTCGATGAAGATCAGCATAACTCTTTTGTCGATCTTGTGAGGTTTTTATACGTTTCCGGATCGTTTGAATCTTTTCCGTAGTCATACGTACCAAATCCGGTCCCAACAACGTTGCTTCACCCACCTCATCCCAACATACTGGAGAACGACACTTTCTTCCATACAACGCCTCGAACGGAGCCATGCCAATACTTGCTTGATAACTGTTGTTGTAGGAAAACTCCACCAATGGTAAGAACTTGTCCCAACTTCCCTTGAAATCAAGGACACAGAGTCTTAATAGATCTTCAAGAGTTTGAATAGTCCTTTCTGACTGTCCGTCCGTTTGAGGATGATATGCCGAGCTAAATCGTAAATCTGTGCCCATAGCTTTTTGCAAACTAACCCAAAATCGTGAAGTGAATCTTGGGTCTCGATCAGAAACTATGGATACTGGCATACCATGCAATCTTACAACCTCGTTTATGTACATACGAGCAAGAAGTTCAAGTGTATAAGTTTCTCGTATCGGTAAGAAATGAGCAGACTTGGTCAATCTATCAACAATGACCCAAATCGCATCTATGCCTTGAGAAACTTTGGGAAGACCAGTAACGAAATCCATGGTAATGTGCTCCCACTTCCATTCTGGAATTTCAAGTGGTTGCAATGGTCCTTTTGGTATTTGATGCTCCGCCTTAACTCGTTGACACGTTAGACACCTTGAGATAAAAAGCGCTATCTCTCTCTTCATATTGCCCCACCAAAATGTATGTCGAAGATCATGATACATTTTGGTACTCCCAGGATGGATTGCAAACGGTGTGTTGTGCGCCTCCATCATGATTTTATACTTTAAATCAGGGTCGTTAGGAACACAAAGTCTGGAGTTGACTCGAAGTATTCCTTCTTCATCGATTCTTGCTTCCGGTATCGCACCTTCTTGTACTTTCTTCCTCATACGCATCAGCTCCGGATCTGTAACTTGAGCAGCTTTAATTTTATCAATTAAAGTCGGTTCTACTCGTATATTCGCCATCATAACGTGGGTCCTTGGAGTCTTTATCTCTATCTCCATCCTTTGCAAGTCATCCAAAATGGGCCTTTGCGTTGACAATATTGCACTCGCACCCGCATATGACCTTCTACTCAATGCGTCAGCTACCACGTTCGCTTTTCCAGGATGGTATTGGATGGTATGATCATAATCTTTCAACAGTTCAAGCCAACGTCGTTGTCGCATGTTGAGTTCCTTTTGAGTGAAGAAATATTTGAGGCTTTTATGATCCGTAAAGATCTCCACTTTCTCCCCATACAAGTAATGCCTCCAAATTTTAAGTGCGAAGACAACAGCTGCTAACTCTAGGTCATGAGTAGGATAATTTCTCTCATATTCTTTGAGTTGTCGTGAGGCATAGGCTATGACTTTCCCATGTTGCATGAGAACACATCCTAACCCTTTGCCCGAAGCATCACTGTAGATGACAAATCCCTCCGAACCAGATGGTATTGTCAGAACAGGTGCTGAAATGAGTCTCCTCTTGAGTTCTTGAAAACTCTTCTCACATTCCTCGCTCCAACCGAACTTTGTATCTTTCCGAGTCAGCTGAGTTAGTGGAGTAGCGATTCGAGAAAACCCTTCTACGAATCTCCGATAATAACCAGCTAAGCCGAGAAAGCTACGTACTTCGGTCACTGATTTAGGTTGCTCCCAGCTTTGAATAGCTTCAATCTTTGCTGGGTCAACAGATATTCCATGACTTGATACCACATGCCCAAGGAATGCTACTTCCTCAAGCCAGAACTCGCATTTCTTCAACTTGGCATAAAGCTTGTATTCACGAAGCTTTTGGAGTATTAGCCTCAAGTGTTCCTCATGATCTTCACGGCTTTTGGAATAAATAAGGATGTCATCAATAAAGACGACCACAAAGTGATCCAAATATTCCTTGAATACTCGGTTCATCATATCCATGAAGGCAGCAGGAGCATTAGTCAATCCAAAGGACATGACTAGGAATTCATAATGCCCGTACCGAGTTCTGAAAGCCGTCTTTGGAATGTCATCGGTTCTAATCTTCAATTGGTGATATCCGGAACGAAGATCAATCTTTGAAAAGAATTTGGCTCCTTGCAACTGGTCAAACAGGTCATCAATACGTGGCAATGGATACCTATTTTTGATGGTGACATGATTTAACTCCCGATAATCAATACAAAGTCGCATACTCCCATCTTTCTTCTTCACGAATAGAACAGGAGCACCCCAAGGAGAAGTACTAGGACGAATAAAGCCAATGTCTAACAATTCCTGCAGTTGAGTCTTTAACTCCTGAAGTTCAATAGGAGCCATTCGATATGGGGCTTTGGAAATGGGTTTTGTACCGGGTTCAAGGTCGATACAAAATTCAATTTCACGCTCTGGGGGTAGGCCAGGAAGTTCTTCAGGGAATACGTCAGGGAATTCATTAACAATAGAAATATTATTCAAAACTGACGTATTTTTGTTTAGATCTGTGACATGAGCTAAGAAAGCTTGACATCCGTTTTTTAATAAACGAATAGCTTTATGGCTTGAGATGACAGTGATTGATTTTAATGGTTTGGTTGTTTGAATTCGCATAATAGGTCGATTAGGAATATGAAGGCTAACAACCTTACGAAAACAATCAATTTTTGCATGATGAGTAGTTAACCAATCAATCCCTAGAATTACATCAAATGCAAGTATTTTTAATGAAATAAGATCGACAGGTAATGCGTGGGTACCAACTTGAACCAAACAAGACTTATAAACCGTGGATGTAATGAAGTTTTCTCCCAACGGAGTTTCCACAGATAAGTCAAAGTCTAATTTCTCCGGAGTCAAATTTAATCGTTGAGCGCACGTAGGAGAAATAAAAGAATGGGTAGAACCGGTATCAAATAAAGTGTAGACTTCGCTAGAGTTTATGATAAGGTTACCCGTGATGACCTCATGCGGGTTCCTTGCTTTCTGGGAGGTCACAACAAACGCTCTCCCTTGCACTACCGGCTTTGACTTTTCTGGGACAGCATTTGGTGCCTCCATCCTAGTTGAATTTGTCTTCGGTGAACGACAAAATCGGGCCAAATGGCCTTCTCTTCCACAATTATAACATGCTTTGGACGGCATCGCGCAATTTGGACTGATGTGTCCCTCCCCTCCGCATTTGAAGCATATGATAGGTGGTCTTTCTCCTTCCTTAACAATGGTTGCTGGTGCTGACGTCTTTCCATCATTGTTGAATCTCCTCTTCTTGAAATGTCCATTCTTATTGTTTTGGCCCTGATTACCACCGAAGTGGTTACCATTTCTGGCCTGATGATTTCCTCCACGCTTGTTGTCACCGCTTCGATGACTGCTCTCACTGGTATTATCATTTTGCCGGCTGCTCTCTTTTGATTGCGTTGACTCGTTATCGCGCTCTACCAACTGAGCCCTATTTACAACATCAGAATACAAACACAGTTTATGAGAAATAAGATGCTGACGTATCTCCGGCTTCAAACCTCTTAAAAATAATCGTGCCATTCTCTCTTCATTATCCACCAAATGGGACGCAAACCGGGATAACTCCGCAAATTTTGCCTCGTATTGCGACACGGTCATATTATTTTGCTCTAATTTGATAAACTCCACCTCCTTCATGTGACGGATACTTTCAGGAAAGTATTTGTCATTGAACAGCTCTTGGAACTTCTTCCAAGACATCTTCAGTACGGCAGGTTGAGTACGTTTTACCGATTCCCACCAGTAATCTGCCTCTCCGCGCAACATAAAGGAGGCAAAGGGAACCTTTTGCTCCTTGGAGCATCCCAAGACATCAAATATTTTGGTGATCTGCTTTATCCATGCTTCCGCAATAAGTGGTTTTGGCTCTCCCTTAAACTCCGGTGGTCCTAGCTCCTTGAACTGTTTAGCGGTGACCGCCCGAGAATTTTCAGTGTTTCCACCTACATTTTGAACAGGAGCCGCTCTCGCTTGCTGTTGCATGAATTGCATAAAGCCTCTGAACAATCCATCATTCATCATTTGGTCATGAGGATTGTCGCCTTCCTGATGCACATTCTCCTGATTATTGATATGTGGAGACTCAACGGTCTCTTGTGCTCCATTGTTATTCTCAACATTTTCGGAAGTCATTTTCAGATACTGCCACAAAACAAAGATTAATTGACATGTAACATAATATCTCTAAACTTTGACCAACTAATTTAAATACAAAATAAATTTAAGTAGGTCATACTAGCGAAGGAATTCCCCGTCTCTCCCCTCCTAGTTCTAGTCTCACATCTTATCCAGGGATCATATCCCTAAGCTTTGATACCAACTGTGACGCCCCCAAAATTAGGTATACATCACCCATCTTGAGTCGTCAGATACATGGTACAGAATTCAAATACAACTTACTAATACCACTGTCGTGTATAATACGACAAAATACAACTGTGAGTTTGAATACAATAATTGTCTACTAGAGATCATACAAACTCAAAAGGAGTCCTCAATACAATTATTGTCACACTATTTAACAGAATAATGAGGACTACTAATACTATTCTTTGGTCCATCACTCCGTTCCCCGACTCGTCCCAGCTATATTCTCATTTCCTGAAGAGAACAGTGAAAGAAAGGGTGAGCTCAACTAGCCCAGTAAGAAATATTATGACTAAGATAATGCAGAATAAATTATCATTAGCCTTCAACAGTGTTAAACTGATAAAATATAATAACATCAAGTTTAACAGCAGCGGATCAAGCAATCCATTAAAAGAGTCAAGTAGAGAATAGAATCTACTATCTTTTATGATTTAAAAAGCTTTTAATCACTTTTATCGCTGAGACTCAGCTTAATAAATAATCCACATCATCCCTGCACTACGGCCAAGGATACTCATTAGGGTCACGACCACAAATTCCATGCACTACGGGCCAAGGATATTTGTGTATTCATCAATGGTCATGATCATGCCAACAACTGTCCATCAATGCACTACGGCAAATGAGACTTTTACCACATCATTTGTAACATTACGGTCATGATTACACCGAATAATCCCTGGTCATAATCATACCAAGTCCATCCATGCTCTACAGGCCACAGATGACTTTCAAAAATATAAATAAGAGGATGATGACAATGATATAAGAATTCAATAAAACAAGTTCAAGAATTATTTTATCCAGGAATTATTAACGTCCAAATTGTCAACACAATACTATTTTGTGGTGTAAAATTCAAGAATGATCAGAAGAATATTTCCATGAAAGGATACTGGATGAAGCGCAAATGTCAAGGATATTCCACTAATTTCATGGAGTATAGAAGTCAAAACTTTAACCAACTGAGTATAATAAAGAATGGAATAACAACAGAAATCACCATTCATGCGGAATTCGCACAGGCAGGTTATTCCAACAGGATACTAAATAACGGAACCAGGTCAGGTGAAATTCACACCGACAGGAAGTTCCAACAGAATAATAAATGCGGAATAATAAATGATGGAACCAGGTCCGGCGTATAGCACAGACAGGATATTCCGACAGAATAATAAAGACGGAATAATAAAAATGGAACCAGGTCCGGCGTATAGCACAGACAGGATGTTCCAACGGAATAATAATAAAGACGGAACCAGGTCCGGTGTAAAACACACAGACAGGATGTTCCAACAGAATGATAGAAGAATGTCACCAAGTATAGGGTAGACCGCGTATACAGGTTATTCCAACAGAATAATAAGAAATGGAATAACAACAATTCTCTTCATGAATAAGAAAGAATAACACCCCTTACCGTAACAGAAACTGGATATAGGAAGAGAAAAGTTAAGTAGCAAAAAGCTTTTCTTCTATCTCTCTAGAGTTTCTCTCTCTAGAGTTCAGTGAATTCGTAAGAAAATAATGAAGGAATGAGCTTCTATTTATAGGAAAATGGAATGCATAGTAACTAATCCATGAACGGTCCAGATTGATTTACTTTAATCTGACGGTCCATATTTAAAGAAAAATCTTTTAAATAAAATATAATATATTCTATTTATATAAAAAGATTTTTACTATGCAAACACTATGCAACACTATGCAAAACACTATGCAACACTATGCATAATAAAATATAATATATTCTATTTATAAAATAACTTTAATAAAGTATTCTGTTTTATATAAAAAGATGTTTCCGTTTTATTACGTTAATAATACGAATAAAACAAAACGTCATTATCGCTATAATAATTCATATTATTAATCGACAATAATTGAATCAAACTGAGCGACTTCTCACATAAATATCAATAATCAATACCGTGTGCTACTATGCAACAACGCGTATTACTGTACTTTTACTACCCAGTAGTTCAACAGTATCAACGGTAAAACTTCCGCCGTTATTTTTAATAAAATATTTTTGTCGTTTTCTCAATCCGACAATAATTCTGTTGTGGGGTCCACCAATAATTTTGCTGTCGTACGAATATTCTCCGACAAAAAGAATATTCCCCGACCAAACGAATATTATATGACAACTTGCATACTATGCAAAATTTATAAATATTACTCACAACTATAACATTATATTAAATTCATTCCATAATATTCAAAAATGATAATTATAGAAAATCCATTTTTATTTAAAAGTTGGGTTCTTACATATTAAATCTGTATAAATCCTTATAAATAATCATTATATGTTAAATTATTAAAATTAAATATTAATACAAAGATTACCAAATACAATTTTTTTATTTTAAAATTAAAAAAAGACTTAATTTCCTAAAAAACTAATAAAATTTTAAACATACAAATATGAGTGAAAAAAATAATTAAAAAGTAATTTAATCAAAATTTGTAAAAAAATAGAAAATATATATAAATTAAAATTTGTATCACAATTTTAAAAAATTATATTACTACTTAAATTTTACATATTGTATTTATATTTTTTTTAATTTTAAAATTGTATCTATAATTTAACAAATTGTATGTATAAATTTTACAACTTAAATCTTACAAATTATAAAGGCTTAAAAAAAATTATTACCTAAACTATTAACTTTTTTTCACTTCGATGATCGACCTTTTAATTTTTTTAATTAGATGATTAAACTCTTAATTTTTTTCAAACATACAATGAATCATAAAATCATTTATTAATATAAACATATAAATGCATAAATATTACATACAACACTAATATTAATACCAGTTAACTACTCATTTCTTCATATAAACAATGAATCATAAAACGAAAAATTTAGATACTCTTTTATTAAATCAAATTACCAAACAAAAAAAATCCCTTTATCAAACCAAATTACCAAACCCAAAAATCCAATTTATAACGAAACCTAGAAATCTAATTCATCACACCAAACCCAAAATTCTCATTCGTCCACACAAAACCCAGACCTTCTTCATCCAAATAAACCAAAAAATGGTCGCCATTGTTGAAGAGAGAACAATAACAAAAGGGGGAAGCTTGATGTCGCCGACATTTTTTCTCAAGCTCAATAAAAAAAACTCAACAAAACTCAAATCCTAAATCATAGATGTTAACCATAAGAAAAATCTCAGCTTTCAGATCGCCATCAGCACTACCCATCATGCAATTCTTATACCCTGTGTAAGACCCCGAATTTTATGAAATAAAAATATTTAATTTTCTTATAATTATTATTCTATTTAGTAAATGGTTAAATTGATAAAAGGTTAAAGTTAAGGATGATATGTGAAATTTTTTGGAAAGTAAGCAAGTGGTTATAAAATATTCGATTGGTCGGGGAATATTCATTTTAATAGGAAATATTCGTACGACGCCACAATCATTGATGGACCCCACAACGAAAGTATTTTCGTAGTTAGAAAACGATAGAAATATCTTTTTATAAAAATAACGGCGAAAGTTTTACCGTTAAACTATTGAAATACCCGGTGGTAAAAGTACAGTAATACGTGTGGTTGCATATTAGCACACGGTATTGTACAGTATCTTTGATTATTGATGCTTACGTGAGAAGTCACTCATTTATACTCAATTATTACTACAGTAATTGCTGCATAGTATCTCTCATATTATTGATTCAATTATTATCACAGTATCATCTGCACAATATTTTATATTATTAAATCAATAATTGAGACGACAAAGTTATTCATATTATTATTTGTATTATTGACGATGTCTAGAAAGTTTTATCGAGAAAAGGGGTTTGGTCACCTAATTGCGTGTCAATAGGGAGAAATTCTTATCGAAAACCCCCCTCTTTCCTAAGAATTATCTGGTTGTTAAATATTGTGAGTTATAATATTAATGATGAATAAGTTTATGTTGATTAAAGATGAAATTGTTGATAAAAATATTTCCATTGTGTTGAGATTATTAGTGTTAGTAGAAATTGACATTTATTTCGATAATAATTGATTTCTAGATATTAAATTGACCAAACGGGCAATTAATCGGATAAATAAGCAATTAATTGCTATTAGTTCACATGCAAATTACTGTTGGTTCACATGTATGGAACTATTGATTCAAATGTATGTACTATTAGGGGAGGTGGTGCAAGATTGATAATACTTGAAGGACTAAATTAAAAATGGAGGTATAAATGAAGGTACTATAATATAATAATTCGAGCCCCTAATCGTGCAATTATCGAAACTATGTTTTCCTATAGATAGAAGCTCATTCTTCTTTCATTCTCACCAATTCACTAAGACTCACAAGAGCAATTATAGAGAGCGAAGCTATAGAGAGAAAGAAGAAGAGTATTCTGCTACTTCATTATTACAGTATCCAGTCTTCTACTAATGTAAGGGGTATTATTTCTTTTGTATTCGCAAGGAATATTATTTTTTTAATATCTGTATGAAATAATATTTTCTTACATACTCTGTAGTATGTAAGTAATATTATTTCGTTTCAGATTTCGAATTCTATACTCATTTTGTTAAAGTATTGCTTCTATACTCTGTGAAATTAGTAGAATATCCTTGAAATTTGCGTTTCATCTAGTATCATTTTCACAAGGATATTTTTTCTGAACATTCTTGTTAAGTTTTAAGTTTTTTATGTCGGAGTACTATTCATACGTATGGTACTATTTACAAAGTACTATTCATGGACACTATTCATAAATACGATACTATTTATGAAGTACTATTCACTCGAGTACTATTCATCTGGAGTACTATTTATAAAGTACTATTCATGGGGTACTATTCACCTGAGGTACTATTCATGACAAAAATTAATTTCCTTCGATCCAAATTATTTTTGATACAATATTATTCTTGAATTTTACTCCACAAAGCAGTATCATGTTGACACTTTGGACATTATTAAATTCTTGATAAATTAAATTATAAATCTTTAAAATTTATCCTTACTCTCATTTAATTGAATTCTTATATCATTGTCATCATCCTCATGCTTATATTGTGATGAAGGTCATCTTTGGCCGTAGTGCATAGATGGACTGTTGATTGGTATAATTATGACCAGAGATTATTCGATATAATCATGACCTATAATGTTACAAATGATGTGGTAAAAGTCATCTTTAGCCCGTAGTGAATAGATGGACTGTTGATTGGTATGATTATGACCAGGATTTTTCGGTATAATCATGGCCATTGGTGAAAACACGAATATCTTTGGCCCGTAGTTCATGGATAATTCGTGGTTGTGATACTAATGAATATCATTGGCCCATAGTGCATGCATAATTCAGTGATGTGTATTATTTATTAAGATGAGTCTCAACAATAAATTTGACAATAAACTTTTTAAATCATAGAAGATAGTAGATATCATGCTCTACTTGACTCTTCTAATGGATTGCTTATTCCGTTGCAGTTGTTGATCTAAAAATTATTGTCTATTGTATTCTATCAGTCAGTATACTATTGGAGGCTAATGATAATTAATTATGCATTATCTTAGTCATAATATTTCTTACTGAGCTAGTTGTGCTCACCCTTTTCTTTCCCTGTTCTCTTCAGGAAATGAGAATATAGCTGGGACTAGTCGGGGAATGGATTGACAGTCCAGATGGTTGTTTTCATAGTCCTCATTATTCTATGAAATAGTGTGATAATAATTATAATGAGGTTGAATTTGAGTTTGGATATTGTCTAGAAGACAATATATGTGTTAAAACTCTCAGCTATGTTTTATCGTATTTTACACGGCAGTTGTATAATCATGTTGTAGTTATATTCTGTACCATATATTTGGCGACTCAGAATTGGTGATGTATACCTATTTTGGGGGCGTCACAGTTGGTATCAAAGCTTAGGGATATGATCCATGGCTGAGATTTGAGACTAGAACTAGGAGGGAAGAGACGAATAATTCTTTCGCTGGTATGACTTACCTAAGTTTATTTGTTATTTAATTGGTCGGTCAGAATATAAGGATAATATGTGGCATGTCAATTAACCCTTGTTTTGTGACAGTGTTTGAGAATGGCATCTGAAATTATTGAGATAAGCAATGGAGCACATGAGACCGTTGAGTCACCACCGATCAATAACCAGGATAATGTGCATCAAGAAGACAATAATCCTCGTGTAAACAACAACATCGACCAAATGACAAATGATGGTATGTTTAGGAATTTTTTTGAATTTATGCAAAACCAAACGAGAGAGACTCCTATTCAAAATACAGGTGGAAACACTGGTAACTCACGGTTGGTCACCACTAATCAATTCAAGGAGCTGGGACCACCGGTGTTTTTGGAAAAGCTAAAACCACTTAAGGCAGAGATGTGGATAAAGCAGATCACCAAGATATTTGATGTCTTGGAATGCTCAGAGGAGAAAAAGGTTCCCTTCGCCACCTTTATGTTGCGTGAAGAAGCAGATTACTATTGGAAATTTGTAAAACGTACTCATCTTTCCGCACTAAAGATGTCTTGGGAGAAGTTCCAAGAATTATTCAATGACAAGTACTTTCCTGAAAGTATTCGTCACATGAAGGAGGTAGTATTCATCAAGCTGGAGCAAAATAATATGATCGTATTGCAATACGAGGCTAAGTTTGTTGAGTTATCCCGGTTTGTATCTAATTTGGTTGATAATGAGAAGCGAATGACGCGAATGTTTCTGCGAGGTTTGAAATCCGAAATACGTCAATACCTCATTTCTTACAAACTTTATTTATATTCATATGTTGTGGATAGGGCTCAGTTATTAGAACGCGATAATGAGTTAGCTCAACCAAAAGGCAATGACCAATAACACGATAATAATTGTACTAGTGGCAACGGCCATCGGAACAACGATAACCATCGTGGAGGAAATTATCATGCCAGAAATGGTAATCACTTCGGTGGAAATCATGGCCAAGATAATAGGAAAGGTGAACTAAGTGAAAATAACTTCAAGAAGAGAAGGTTCAATAATGATGGAAAGACAGTAGCACCAACACCTGTTTCAAAGGAAGAAGAATGACCACCGGTCATATGTTTCAAATGCGGACAGGAGGGACACATCTGTCCAAACTGTACGCAGCAACCCAAAGCGTGTTTCAATTGCGGAAGTGAATGTCATTTAGCTTGATTTTATCGTGTAGTGAAGTCAATTCCAGCTGGGATGGTGACGCCAAAGGATGTCCCAGACAAGTCAAAATCGGTAGTTTAAGAGAGAGCATTTTTTGTGACGAGGAGCCCGGAAAAAGTTATCACGGGTAAGCTAATCATAAACTCTTGCGAAGTATATAGCTTATTCGATACCGGTTCTACCCACTCTTTTATTTCTTCTACTTGCGCTCAACATTTAAATTTAACTACGGAGAAATTAGACTTTGACTTATCTATTGAAACTCCATTAGGAGAAACCTTCATTACATCCACTGTTTATAAGTTTTGTTTGATTCAAATCGGTAACCGCATGTTACCTGTCAATCTTATCTCTTTAAAAATACTTGCATTTGATGTGATTTTAGGAATCGATTGGTTAACTACTCTTCATGCTAAAATTGATTGTTTTCATAAGGTTGTTAGCTTTCATATTCTTAACCAACCTATTATGCGAATTCAAGTAACCAGACCACTAAAGTCAATCATCGTTATATCAAGACATAAAGCTATTCATTTATTGAAAAATAGAAGTCAAGTTTTCTTAGCCCATGTCACAGATTTAAACAAAAATACGTTAGATTTGAATGATATTCCTATTGTTAATAAATTTCCTGACGTATTCTCCGAAGAACTTCCTATCCTACCTAGAGCGTGAAATCGAATTTTGTATCAACCTTAAACCCGGTACAAAACCCTCAAATGTTTCTTCACCCAGAACGAACGTAACATGTGCAAATCACGTTGACACGAGCTGTTGAAAGATTTTGATCATACCATCCTAGAAAAGTGAACGTGGTAGCTGACACATTGAGTGGAAGATCATATGCGTTTATGAGTGCGATACTATTAACACAAAGACCCATTTAGTACGACTTATAAAAGATGGAGATAGAGTTAAAGACTCTAAGAACCTACGTGAAGATAGCGAATATATGATTAGAATCGACTTTAATCAATAAAGTTAAAAGTCGTTCAAGCTATAGAATCAGAGCTGATGAATGTGAAGAAGAAGGTGCAAGAAGGCGTTATTCTAGAAGTAAGAATCAATGAAGAGAAAAATTTTAACCCTCGATTTTATTGGTCTATTTGAAATCCTCGATCGAGTAGGAACTATGGCCTATAGACTTGCTTTTACCGCCAAGTATGTTGCCTGTTCATAACGTTTTTTTACGTATCGATGTTACGTAAATATGTGGACTACCCGAACCACATTATTGAATTATAACTAGACGAGATAGCAGAAGATTTAACGTATGAGGAGATACATGTTAAAATGTTGGATAAGAAGGAATATATTCTACGCTCAAAGGTTATACCTCAAGAGTTAGAATCTGACGAGGTATCCTCCTCACCTTTTTCGCCATACCAGGTACGTACGTAAATTTCGAGGGCAAAATTTCATAAGGAGGGGAGATTGTAAGACCTCGAATTTTATGAAATGAAAGTATTCAATTTTCCTTATAATTATTATTCTATTTAGTAAATGGTTAAATTGATAAAAGGTTAAAGTTAAGGGTGATATGTGAAATTTTTGCAAAGTAAGTAAGTGGTTATAAAATATTCAATTGGTCGGGGAATATTCGTTTTAACAGGGAATATTCATACGACGACACAATTATTGGTGGACCCCACAATGACAGTATTTTCGTAGTTAGAAAACGACAGAAATATCTTTTCATAAAAATAACGGCGAAAGTTTTACCGTTAAACTGTTGAAAATTTCGGTGATAAAAGTACAGTAATACGCGTGGTTGCATAGTAGTAAACGATATTGTACAGTATCTTTGATTATTAATGCTTACGTGAGAAGTCACTCAGTTATACTTAATTATTACTACAGTAATTGCTACATAGTATCTCTCATGTTATTGATTCAATTATTATTACAATATCAGCAGCACAATATTTTATAATATTAAATCAATAATTGAGACGACAAAGTTATTCATATTATTATTTGCATTATTGACGATGTCTAGAAAGTTCTATCTAGGAAAGGGGTTTGGTAATCTAATTGCGCACCAATAGGAAGAAATCCTTATCGGAAAGCCCCCTCTTTCCTTGGAATGATCTAGTTGTTAAATATTGTGAGTTATAATATTAATGATGAAAAGTTTGTGTTGATTAAAGATAAAATTATTGATAAAAATATTTCTATTGTGTTGGGATTATTAGTGCTAGTAGAAATTGATATTTATTTCGATAATAATTGATTTTTGGATGTTAATTTGACCAAACGGGTAATTAATCGGATAAATGAGCAATTAATTACTATTAGTTCACATGCAAATTAGTGTTGATTCACATGTATAGAACTATTAATTCACATGTATGTATTATTAGGAGAGGTGGTGCAAGATTGATAATACTTGAAGGATTAATTAAAAATAGAGTTATAGTGAATGTACTATACTATAATAATTCGAGCCTCTAATCGTGCAATTATTGAAACTATGTTTTCCTATAAATAAAAGCTCATTATTCTTTCATTCTCACCAATTCACTAAGACTCACAAGAGCAATTATAGAGAGAGAAGCTATAGAGAGAAAGAAGAAGAGCATTCTGCTACTTCACTATTGCAGTATCCAGTCTTCTGCTAAGGTAATGGTATTATTTCTTTCGTATTTGTAAGGGATATTATTTTTTTAATATCTGTATGAAATAATATTTTCTTCCATACTCTGTAGTATGTAAGTAATATTATTTCATTTCAGATTCTGAATTCTACACTCATTTTGTTAAAGTATTGCTTTTATACAATGTGAAATTAGTAGAATATCCTTGAAATTTGAGTTTCATCTAGTATCATTTCACAATGATATTTTTCTGAACATTCTTATTAAATTTTAAGTTTTTCATGTCGGAGTACTATTCATGGATACTATTCATTTATACGGCAATACTCATACGCACGGTACTATTTATAGAATACTATTCATAAATATGGTACTATTTATAAAATACTATTCACCCGGAGTACTATTTATAAAGTACTATTCATGAGCTACTATTCACAAAGTACTATTTACGGTGTACTATTCATGAGGTACTATTCATGAAGTACTATTCACGGGGTACTATTCACCCGAGGTACTATTCACCTGGGGTACTAATTATACAAAAAATAATTTCTTTCGGTCCAAATTATTTTTGATACAATATTATTCTTGAATTTTACTCCACAAAATAGTACCATGTTGACAATTTGGATATTATTGAATTCTTGATAAATTAAATTATAAATTTTTAAAATTTATCCTTGCTCTCATTTAATTGAATTCTTATATCATTGTCATTATCTTCATGCTTATATTGTGATGAAAGTCATCTTTGGCCGTAGTGGATAGATGGATTGTTAATTGGTATGATTATGACCAGGGATTATTCGATATAATCATTACCTATAATGTTACAAATGATTTGATAAAAATCATCTTTGGCCCATAGTGCATAGATGAACTGTTGATTGGTATGATTATGACCAGGGATTTTTTGGTATAATTATAGCCATTGGTGAAAACACGAATATCCTTATCCCGTAGTGCATGGATAATTCGTAGTTGTGATACTAATGAATATCCTTGACCCGTGGTGCATGGATAATTTAGTGATGTAGATTATTTATTAAGCTGAGTCTCAGCAATAAAATTAATGATAAACTTTTTAAACATAGAAGATAGTAGATATCATGCTCTACTTGACTCTTCTAATGGATTGCTTATTCCGCTGCAGTTGTTGATTTAAAACTTATTGTCAATTGTATTCTATCAGTCGTTATACTTTTGAAGGCTAACGATAATTTATTCTGCATTATCTTAGTCATAATATTTCTTACTGGGCTAGTTGAGCTCACCCTTTTCTTTCACTGTTCTCTTCAGGAAATGAGAATATAGCTGGGACTAGTCGGGGAATGGATTGACAGTCCAGATGGTTGTTTTCATAGTCCTCATTATTCTATGAAATAATGTGATAATAATTATAATGAGGTTGAATTTGAGTTTGGATATTGTCTAAAAGACAATATTCGTGTTAAAACTCTCAGCTATATTTTGTCATATTTTACACGGCAGTTGTATAATTAAGTTGTATTTGTATTTTGTACCATATATTTAACGACTTAGAATGAGTAATGTATACCTATTTTGGGGGCGCACACCCCGTCTTCTCTTTCTCTCTTAAACACCGCCAGGCACCCAATTCGTTTTGGTATAAATTTATATTATGAAAAAATCTCAAATCACATACCTACCTCGGTTTTGAACAAATACATAAAGCAAAATTTCTAAACACACAAAGTCATGGCTTCGTTGTGGCTAAAAAGGTATATCGAAGACCATGTGCTTCATAGCCATTCAGAGACAGAAAAAATGATATATATTGGCAACAATCAAAATCTATTCAGATAAGGTTGGGGACTGAGATTCATAGTCTCTAAATCTGGGTAAACATGGGGGAATGGGAATAGGAATGAGAATGTGAATGAGATTTGAAGATTAGGAGAGAGATGGATTTTGTTTTGATTTTTTTTAATTTTTGTTTTGATTTTGTTTTTGTTTATTTATTACTTTATTTTTAGTAAAACTTGGCATATAGACTGTGTTTTGATTTTTTCTAATTTTTTAATAAATATTTTTAATTTTTAATTATATTTATAGTTTAATATCGTAATTTTATGGTATTTGTTACTTTTTAAAAACAATTAAGTCAAATCGTATATTTATACAGTCAACTGGTATTAAATACACAAAACCCGACGAGTTATTCGGTGGGTCGAGTATTCCGAGGGCCAATTTTGGTCGGATTCTGAGATTAGGGGCTAAAATATATCAAATTAGACACTTGATTTAGTAAAGTGTAAGCCCAAATTTTTTGACGATCTAATTGTAAATATGGTGGAACTTCATGTAGTTAACTGTATTTAGCCCTTTGGAAAATAAATTAAATATAAGAGAATTTTGGGAGAAATAGTGACTTCGGGTCTTGATGATATTTGGATAGATTTGGGAATTGGATATTTAAGATTTATGATTAATTATTAAAACTCTAATTATGCATAGGAGTGTTATGAGGTGAAGTGGTAATTGATTCTCTGATTGAGATTATGTTTTGTATCACGAGATTAATCTTTTGGGTACTTGTACGGTAAGTAACTCTCTGAACTATTTAGTATTTTGAAATTATGTATTGTAAGTGGATTTTTCGAACTATTTAGTATTTTTTTAAAAAAAAATTATCGTTTACTTTTATGTATGCCTTAGTAATTACTCGGATGCCTAAATATACTCTTTCAAAATTTGTTTAAGGTTTCTATTTAAATTAAAATGATATGTTCTTTTATTTAAAACTTCGGATCAAGTATTTATTTTTGAACTCTGAAATATGATTATATGATTTTGAATTGTGAAATAAGTATAGTTTTGAATATCGATGAGATTGTGAAATTTTTTTGAAATCCTCAGTCCGACTATGTATAGAACCTGTTAATGTTTATGTTTAGTTCCAGATCTAATATAAGACCTACTAAGGCGCAGTTTTTTAAGATGTCCTTCGGGGACCGTGTATTTTATAAATACCTTAGTAGGGTGTGTGATCATTGGTATTATCGAACTTTTGAGTCGTGTTACATTGCTATTGTAATCTTAGGGTGTGTTTAATTAGCTCTTAACGCCTCTTAATTGAAGTGCCTCTAATTCGGTCAGAGGCAAAACATGTTTGGTAAAAAAAAATTGCCTCTTAATGCCTCTTAATCGGTTAGACACAAAATTAAAGCTTAACCATTTAGAGGCACATCTGAATGAGTTTATATTTTTTTTGGATAAAAATACCCTCTTCAATATTATTAATTTCCTTTTGTATTCATTTTAACCCTCTTTCTCTCTCTCTCTTCATTAAGATCCATCACAAGTTACTCGTTGATCATACCCTTCACAGTAATCAGTTCATCATTCAAGAAATTCATGCTCCATAGATCCTGAAAATGGATTCACAACCTTCCCAATTAAGAAGGTTTTCAATCAATGTTGCACGGATATAATTTGATTAAAACCCAAAATCAAATTCCTAAATAATAAGAAATCAATTGACCCAACAAAGGATCAAAACCCAAATCACAAAGAAACCCATGTCCGAAAATTTCCCTAAAACATTTCTTATTTCTCCTCTATTTTTTGTGAAATCCGCTGTCTGCAAACACCATAACCTCCACCACAAACTCTGCCTCAAGATCTAGCCGTTACCTGCTGCAACAATGGTCCTAATGATCACAACCAATTTGATGTTTGGCTCGTCACCTATAATAGATCTTAAACATGAAGGGCCAAGTAATTTTGCCTTTTGATATTCAAAACAATATGATGGATCTCTTTGAACGAAATATAAGGATGGTGATAATGAAGAGAGAGAAAAAGAGTTATTTTTTTTTGGTTTTTTTTTCTTTTGTTCAAAGGGTTAAAATGATAAAATATTGTTATTCTGACATTTTGAAAATAGAAATTATCAAACAACATTTTTTCATTAAGATACAATTATATTCAAATGCTTTATATTATTCAGACGTCTAAACTGTTCAGGTTTTAACACTCAGTTTTATCAAACACCTTGAAATCGTTTTTGAATATGAATTCACTTTGTTATTAATTGTTTTCGTTTTGAAAGCATACCTACTATTTTTATCGAACAAAAGTTATTTCAAAAAAGAGTTTTGCAAATTGTACTTGGTCCGGCTAGATATGAATGATTCCTACTTGTTAGGCTTCATCACTCACCCCTTACAATATTATATGTTATCTTGTTTCGAGAGTTGGGACACTATAAGTCGAGTCAAGTCAAGGATAAACATGAGATGATTAATTTAAGTTTCGCTATAATATTATGGTATGATTTTGTTGGACTTTGATTTAGAGGAGTTGCAGTATCTCTGTTGGTATTGTTTTAGGATCAAGACTTGTTTATTCGATGAATATTTTTTTGGAGTTTTTTTTATAGTTAAATTATTTATTTGGTTTTGTAATTGTTTTGAGCTGTGCAATTAAATTTTAGTCGTCCTGCTGACCTTTGGGCTTGCAGCGTGTAGCACTTTGGACCTATAGCGGGTTCGAGGTGTTACAGAACTAATATAAATAATTTAAAAGTGATTAATATCATGCAATATAATTATAAATAAATATAATCATAAAATTCCTATACATTTAGGCGATTACTTGTTTATTAAAGTATATGAATAGTCTTAGGGGGGGTGTATTCAATTAAGATTTTTAAAGACTTTTTTTAAGTGACATGTTTTTATAGAATTTGTGGGATTTTAATGACTTTTAAAGACTTTAAAGACTTTTTTAAAATGACTTTTATAGACTCTATGAAATAAGTAATAGACTCTTATAAACTTTTTATCAAGACTGTGATAGACTTTTGTATACTTCTAATATATCTTGTAACTTATATTAATTGTTAATTAGCCCATGTGTACAACACCTTCCTCTTTTTTCATGAACTAGAGTAAATCTCATTATATTATTGTGGCATGAGATTTTATATATGTTGAAAGTGTTCATATTATTATACTCATTTCATAATATATTTGGATACTCAGATACCAATAAAACTTTAGAAATTACAGACACAATACAAAAATTAAGCTTACTTTTCATTGAGCTATATATACTTTATGCATATGCGTACGCTTATTTGGAATTATTGTTTTTCATTTCGGTCTACAAAAGTTGTCATCAATACTTATTTACGTAACTAGCAATTAAAAAATTAATATAAACATTTGCAATATATATCGATTTCCATTCAAATATTTGAATATTACCTCGTCTTAATATCAAAATTTGCAAATAAAAATAATATATACTTGTTTCATGTATATTTTAAAATAGCAAGTTATTTTTCAAATAATTTTTTTTTTTTATTTATATTCTTTTTAATAAATTTTTAGTTTAGTAATGTATCATATAATAAAATGATGATAAAAAGCTTGAAGAACTTATATATTTTATACAACTATATATCACTATAAAGTACGTACTCCTATATAATTACTTTTCCCTCTCTCTCACTTTTTTTCTTCATTTAACTCTGATTAAGTTAATTTACGAAATTATAAAACTATAAAATATTGTGTATTTTTTTTGAAATAATAACGTGTGTTTATTATTAAATAACAAATAAATTCAAAATTTAAAAATTTTGAATTTTGTACGTTGACTACAAAAACAAAATAAATAAATATTTTATTTTTGTGGGTACAACAAAAGTATTAATTATTATATATTATAAAGTAATTAGAAATATTGGATTCATGTGAATTGTATTTTAAATTTATTTAGCTTATTAAGATGAGATATGAAGTCTTTAGAAATCTTTAGAGATGAGGTCAGACTTTGGATATGGGTTGATAGTTATAATTTTTCTTCTAAAGTCTGTCAAACTCTACCATTTAATAGAAATCTGAAAAGTCTATGACTTTTTGAATAACCAAAATACTTTTATAAACTTTGTAAAAATCTTAATTCAATACCACCTAACTTTTAAAGACATTAAAAAAGTTGTAATTGAATACCACTAAATTTTTATAAACTCTTTAAATGTCTTGATTGAATACAACCAAACTTTTAAAATTTTTAAAAGTCTTTAAAAATCTTAATTGAATACACCCCTTTACTTTGTAAGTTAAATATCAATTCCCTTTACACATATATGAATATATTTTAATTTTGTCAAATGTCAATGTGTATGTGTAAAATATAAAATTATTTGATTAGTACTTTTCAGAAATTACTGCAGTCCCATTTTCTCTTTCTATTAATAGTATTCTTTTACATATATTTAATTGGGAAAAATATGTGTACACAAGCTGTGTATTACACAGTAGGCTATGGCGACAGTTTTTTGTACTATAGCGACGGTTTCACCCGTCGTCATAGCTATTCTGGGCTATAACGACAGTTTACCGTCACTATAGCCAAAAAATCTGTCGTCATAGCTCTACTGTGTAATACACAGTTGTGTATATACATATAGCCCTATTTAATTATATCTTGGGAGAAGAATATGCAAAAATTGGGAATTATTATTAATGTGTGGTATGCTAAGAATTGACGTGCAAATAAAAAAGAAAAAAATGGCATAAAGAAAAAAGTAGCGGCAAATAAAAACACATGAAATCGCGGGGTCTTAATCAAGGTGACATTAAAAATGATTCCACATCTTCAAGTCAATCAAGATAGTTACACCTTTTACAAACCATTTAATACTCCTCCAATAATAATATTTATTCTATATATAATAACGAGAACAATTAGAAAAAATGACGGAATTAATTAAATCTTTTTAATTGGCCGTGAATGAGTTGATTCAGAAAATAAATATTTTTCTTTGAATTATTTATTAAAATAAAGTCTAAAATTTTTATTCAAAATTTAAATTACAATAATTTTTTTATCTTTTCTTTTTGTATAGATTTACATACTATAATATCATATCAATTTTAAATTTAAAATGTATCAAATAATTTTCAAAAAATAAATAATAATTCATATATTAATTCCCTAAAATTTTAAAGTACATAATGTGTGAGATTTTGTTATTATAAGATTGTTAGTTAATTTTATATACTCATTCCGTTTTAAAAGAAGATTATTATTCACTTTTTTTTATTTATTTAGATATTTTTAAACTCAAAATTAATAGAAATTTATTAAGATTATTCTGTAAACTATATAAAAAATAAAATTATATAATATTTTATTGTTTTATAGTTGTAATATCATATCAATTTGAAATTTCTCTAATTAATTTAAAATAAATAAATAATAATTTTATTTTTTAAAACGGAGAGAGTACTATATATGATATTGATAGAGGTTTGTGACAAAAGTATATATACTATAATTTTCAAATTTTAAAGTGCATAATAATCTATTGTAGTGTTATTATAAATTGCTAATTAAGTTTATATATTTAACTATATAATGTTAAGTTCTCTCTTTTTCTTCTTCTTAATATTTACTTTCTAGAACTAGCACCTTTTATTTTTATTGTTTTTGTACATCATAATAGTATATACACTAGATACAAACTAGGGTGTTGCGGCGGGATTATTTATTTTGTTAATAATAAATTTATACATATAATTAATAAATTAAAATATAATAAGAAGATGATAGATTATTGTAGCGATCATCAAATTTTGCTAGCATATGTTACATAGAGTTGGGTAAAAGTTTTGTGCGCAAATACATATCCAAGTATAGAATTAATTTGATCACTAAACTCCATGACATTATATAAGAGTTGTGTGTGTATGTGTGTGTATATATATATATATTAATTTATTGATAAAAATATTTATAATGTAACAAATAGGGTTAAAAATGGATACCTCTTTCATTCTAAAACACTAACAAATATTTAAAAAGTGTAATGCACGATGTCGTCTAGTTGTTATATTGATATGATTGCTAGTGGTATATTTGAAATCTGTTACACATTACACTAACCTCACCCAAGCCTCAAATATCTGACATAGGTACTTGATGCATTTTGAAGAGTTCATGTTTGATATACGCTTACTTGCACCAGAATTCTAGCATCCAAACAAAAGGGGGAACAACGGAATAATGTCCCAGTTTCAGGTCCTCAGATCTGAAGGGAAATCACATGTTGCATGCGGAAACTGAAAAACACGAGCATTAATAATTATGTTGGATCTTCATTTCAAACAAATACCATGTCCAAAAACATAGCAGTGTAGCATCGTGTCATACATAACACAATGTTATAGTTAAAGAACGAATACATTATGTAATGTTATACCAATTCATCCAAACAATTTCACAAAATATTACGCAATCAAATTCTTGGTAAGGATCGAATTCACTATTTTACTCATATGATCCCGAAATGCGATCTTTGGCCATAAGTGTAAGACCCCAATTTTTATGAATAAAGAATTATTTTCTCAAAATATATTTTTGAATATTATGGTGTGGATTTGATATAATGTTATAGTTGTGGGTAATATTTACAAATTTTGCAAAGTAAGCAAGTGGATATATAATATTCGACTGGTCGGGGAATATTCATTTTAACAAGGAATATTCGTACGATGGCCCAATTATTAGTGAACCCCACAATGAAAGTATTGTCGTAGTTTGAAAATGATATAATTATCTTTTTATAAAAATAACGGCGGAAGTTTTACCGTTAAACTGTTGAACTACCTGGTAGTAAAAGTACAGTAATACGCGTGGTTGCATAGTAGCACACGGTATTGATTATTGATGCTTGCGTGAGAAGTCACTCAGTTATACTCAATTATTGCTACAATAATTGCTGCATCATATCTCTCATATTATTGATTCGATTATTGTCACAGTATCATCTGCATTATATGATATATTATTAAATCAATAATTGAGACTACAAAGTTATTCTTATTTTTAAATTGTAATATTTACAATGTCTAGAAGTTCTGTCAAGGAGAGATTTGGTCATCTAATTGCGCGCCAATAAGGAGAAATCCTTATCGAAAAGCCCCCTCTTTCTTGGGAATGACATGGTTATTAAATATTGTGAGTTATAATATTAATGATGAATAAGTTCGTGTTGATTAAAGATGAAATTGATAGTTCCATTGTGTTGGAATTATTAGTGTTAGTGGAAATCGATATTTATTTCGATATTAATTGATGTCTGGAATTTATACTGACTAGTCGGGTAATTAACCGGTTAAATGAGCAATTAATTGCTATTAATTCACATGATTATAACTATTTATTCACATGTGTGTACTATTGATTCACATTCTTGTACTATTAGGGGAGTTGGTGCAAGATTGATAATACTTGCATGACTAAGTTAAAAATAGATGTATAGATGGAGGTACTATACTGTAATTCGTATTTTCACATGGTTATAACTATTGATTCACATGATTGAACTATTGATTCATATTATTTACTATAACGGGAGGTGGTGCAAGTTTGATAATACTTGCAGGACTAAATTAAAAATAAAAGAAAAGTTAAAGGTATTGTACTGTAATATTTAGAGCCCCAAAATGTGCAATTATCGAAACTATATTTTCCTATAAATAGAGACTCATTCTTCCTTCATTTCTCACCAATTCAATAAAGTTATAGAGCAATTATTATAGAGAGAAATTATAGAGAGAAAGAAGAAGAGAAGTTTGCTACCTCTCTACTCCAGTATCTAGTTTCTTTCTAAGGTAAGGGGTATTATTTTTTTCGTATTCATGAATAGAGCTTCTGTTATTTCATTCTTTATTATTATGTTGGAATAACCTGTCTAAGCAAAGTACCGCATACATGATGAAATTGTTCTGTTATTCCATTCTTTATTATTCTGTTGGAATAACCTGTCTGTGCGATCTATCGCATTCATGGTGAATTCTTTGTTATTCCATTCTTTATTATTCTGTTGGAATATCCTGTCTGTGCGGATTACGCTATATCTGGTTCCATTCTTTATTATTCTATTGGAATAACATGTCTGTGCGGTCTACCACATGCATGGTGAATTCTTCTGTTATTCCATTCTTTATTATTCTGTTAGAATATCCCGTCTGTGCAGATTACGCATGACCTGGTTCCATTCTTTATTATTCTGTTGGAATAACCTATCTATGTGGATTATCACATGCATGGTGAATGATCATTCGTATTCATTCCTCATTAAATTGTGGAAATGATCTGTCTACGTGGATTACCGTATGGCGGGTGAAAATCCATTTGCAGTTTCATATATTTTATGATACTCATTTGGTTAAAATTTTGGCCTCTATACTCCATAAAATTAGTAGAATATCCTGGATATTTGCACTTCATCCAGTATCTTTTCATGAAAATATTCTTCTGAACATTCTTGAATTTTACTCCACAAAGCAGTATCATGTTGACAATTTGAACGTAATTGATTTCAAGATAAATTAACTTATAAATCTTTAAAATTTATTCTTGAACTTGTTTTATTGAATTATTATGTCATTGTTATCATCCTCATGCTTATATTATGATGAAAGTCATCTTTGGCTTACGTGCATAGATGGACTTGGTATGATTATGATCAGGGATTATTCGGTATAATCATGACCTGTAATGTTATAAATGATTTGGTAAAAGTCCTCAATAGCCTGTAGTGCATTGATGGACAATTTTTGGTATGATTATGACCAGGGATTATTCGGTATAGTTATGACCATTGATGATTTAATGAATATCCTTGGCCCGTAGTGTAGGGATGACTTGATGATGTGGTTTATTTATTAAGCTGAGTCTCAGCGATAAAAATTGATGAAAACATTTTAAATCATAGAAGATAGTAGATATCATGCTCTACTTAACTCTTCTAATGGATTGCTTATTCCGTTGCAGTTAAACTTGATGTCTATTGTATTTTATCAGTTTAACATTGTTGAAGACTATGGATAATTTATTCTGTATTATCTTAGTCATAATATTTCTTACTATGCTAGTTGAGCTCACCCTTTCTTTCACTGTTTTCTTCAGGAAATAAGAACATAGCCGAGACTAGTCGGGGAACGGAGAGACGGTCCAGATGATAGCATTAGTAGTCCTCACTATTCTGTTAAATAGTGTGACAATAAATGTAATGAGGACTCCATTGAGTGTCGATATTGTCTAGATGATAATATTCTTATTAAAACTCTTAGATTATGTTTTGTCGTATTTTACACGACTGTTGTATAATTAAGTTATATTTGAATTTTGTACCATGTATTTGGCGACTCAAGATGGATTATGTATACCTATTTTGGGGGCGTCACGGTTGGTATCAAAGCTTAGGGATATGATGTAAGACCCCAACTTTTATGAATAAAGATTAATTTCTCTCGAAATATATTTTTGAATATTATGGTGTGGATATAATATAATGTTATAGTTGTGAGTAATATTTACAACTTTTGCAAAGTAAGCAAGTGGTTATATAATATTCGATTGGTCAGGGAATATTCGTACGACGACACAATCATTAGTGGACCCCACAACAGAAGTATTGTCGTAATAAGAAAACGATAGAATTATCTTTTTATAAAATAACGGCGGAAGTGTTACCGTTAAAACTGTTGAACTACCCAGTAGTAAAAGTACGGTAATACGTGTGGTTGTATAGTAGCACACGATATTGGTTATTGATGTTTGAGGGTTATATTGATAAATCAGGTAATTAATCAGATAAATGAGCAATTAATTGCTACTAATTCACATGCTTATATAACTATTTGTTCACATGTGTGTACTATTGAATCACATTCATGTACTATTAGGGGAGTTGGTGCAAGATTGATAATACTTGCATGACTAAGTTAAAAATGGAGGTATAGATAAAGGTACTATACTGTAATTCGTATTTTCACATTATTATAACTATTGATTAACATTATTGAACTATTGATTCACATTATTTACTATTAGGGGAGGTGGTGCAAGTTTGATAATACTTGCAGGACTAAATTAAAAATGAAAGAAAAGTTAAAGGTATTGTACTGTAATATTTTGAGCCCCAAAACGTGCAATTATCGAAACTACTATTTTCCTATAAATAGAAGCTCATTCTTCCTTCATTTCTCACCAATTCACTAAAGCTATAGAGTAATTATTATAGAGAGAAATTATAAAGAGAAAGAAGAAGAGAAGTCTGTTACATCTCTACTCCAGTATCCAGTTTCTTTCTAAGGTAAGGGGTATTATTTCTTTCGTATTCATGAAGAGAGCTTCTGTTATTCCATTCTTTATTATTATGTTGGAATAACCTGTCTATGCAAAGTACCGCATACATGATGAAATTCTTCTATTATTTCATTCTTTATTATTCTATTGGAATATCCTGTCTGTGCGGATAATACTAGACCTGGTTACATTCTTTATTATTCTGTTGGAATAACCTGTTTGTGCAGTCTATCGCATGCATGGTGAATTCTTTGTTATTCCATTCTTTATTATTCTGTTAGAATATCCTATCTGTGCGGATTACGCTAGACCTGGTTTTATTCTTTATTATTCTATTGGAATAACCTGTCTGTGCGGTCTATCGCATGCATGGTGAATTCTTCTGTTATTTCATTCTTTATTATTCTGTTGGAATATCCTGTCTGTGAGGATTACGCATGACCTGGTTCCATTCTTTATTATTCTGATGGAATAACCTATCTATGTGGATTATCACATGCATGGTGAATGATCCTTCGTATTCATTCCTTATTAAATTGTGGAAATGATCTATCTACGTGGATTACCGCATGGTGGGTGTAATTCCATTTGTAGTTTCATATATTTTATGATACTCATTTGGTTAAAGTTTTGGCTTCTATACTCCATGAAATTAGTAGAATATCCTGGATATTTGCGTTTCATCCGGTATCTTTTCATGGAAATATTCTTCTGAATATTCTTGAATTTTACTCCACAAAGTAGTAACATGTTGACAATTTGGATGTAATTGATTTCAAGATAAATTAACTTATAATTCTTTAAAATTTATTCTTGAACTTGTTTTATTGAATTATTATGTCATTGTCATCATCCTCATGCTTATATTGTGATGAAAGTCATCTTTAGCTTACGTGCACAGATGAACTTGGTATGATTATGACCAGGGATTATTCGGTATAATCATGACCTGTAATGTTATAAATGATGTGGTAAAAGTCCTCAGTAGCCTGTAGTGCATTGATGGATAGTTTTTGGTATGATTATGACCAGGGATTATTCGGTATAGTCATGACCATTGATGATTTAATGAATATCCTTGGCCCGTAGTGCAGGGATGACTCGATGATGTGGTTTATTTATTAAGCTGAGTCTCAGCGATAAAAATTAATGAAAACATTTTAAATCATAGAAGATAACAGATATCATGCTCTACTTGACTCTTCTAACGGATTGCTTATTCCGCTGCAGTTAAACTTGATGTCTATTGTATTTTATCAGTTTAACATTTTTGAAGACTAATGATAATTTATTCTGTATTATCTTAGTCATAATATTTTTTACTGGGCTAGTTGAGCTCACCCTTTCTTTCACTGTTCTCTTCAGGAAATGAGAACGCAGCCAGGACTAGTCGGGGAACGGAGTGACGGTCCAGATGATAACATTAGTAGTCTTCACTATTCTGTTAAATAGTGTGAACATAAAAGTAATGAGGACTCCATTGAGTGTGGATATTGTCTATATGACAATATAATTATTAAAACTCTTAGATTATGTGTTTTCATATTTTACACGACTGTTGTATAATTATGTTGTATTTGAATTTTATACCATGTATTTGGCGACTCAAGATGGGTGATGTATACTATTTTGGGGGCGTCACAGTTGGTATCAAAGCTTAGGGATATGATCCCTAGCTGAGATGTGAGACAAGAACTAAGAGGGGAGAGACGAGGAATTCCTTTGCTAGTATAACCTACCTAAGTTTATTTGGTATTTAATTGGTCGGTCAGAGTATATGGATAATATGTGATATGTTAATTAACCCTTATTTTGTGGCAATATTTGAAAATGACATCCAAAAATATTGAGTTAAACAATGAAGCACATGAGACCATTGAGTCACCACAGATTAATGCCCAGGATAATGTGCAACAGGAAGACAATAATCCTCATGCAAACAATAACACTGATGAAATGATGAACGATGGGATGTTCAAAGGTTTTATGCAATTCATGCAACATCAGGCGAAAGCGGCTCCTGTCCAAAATGCAGGTGGAAACACTGACAACTCTCGGACGGTCACCGCTAAGCAGTTCAAGAAGCTGGGACCATCGAAGTTTTTTGGAGAGCCAAAACCACTTAAGGCAGAGACATGGATAAAGTAGATCAACAAGATATTTGATGTCTTGGGATACTCCGAGGAGCAAAAGATTCCCTTTGCCACCTTCATGTTACGAGCAGAGACAGATTACTAGTGGGAATCTGTAAAGCGTACTCAACCTGCCGCACTCAAAATATCTTGGGAGAAGTTCCAAGAGCTGTTCAATCACCCCTGCACTATGGCCAAGGATATTATTTAGTATCACGACCACAAATTATCCATGCACTACGGGCCAAGGATATTCGTGTATTCATTAATGGTTATGATCATGCCAACAACTGTCCATCAATGCACTACGGGCCAATAAGGACTTTTACCACATCATTTGTAACATTACGGTCATGATTATACCGAATGATCCCTAGTCATAATCATACCAAGTCCATATATGCACTACAGGCCACATATGACTTTCAACAGAATATAAACATGAGGATGATGACAATGATATAAGAATTCAATAAAACAAGTTCAAGAATAAATTTTTAATGATTTATAATCTAATTTATCCAGAAATCAATAATGTCCAAATTGTCAACATGATACTTCTTTGTAGAGTAAAATTCAAGAATGCTCAGAAGAATATTTCCATGAAAAGATACTGGATGAAGCGCAAATATCAAGGATATTCCACTAATTTCATTGAGTATAGAAGTCAAAACTTTAACCAACTGAGTATAATAGAATATATGAAACTGCAAATGGATTTTCGTCCCACCATACAGGTAATCCACGTAGACAGATCATTTCCACAATTTAATAAGGAATGAATACGAAGGATCATTCACCATGCATGTGATAATCTACATAGACAAGTTATTCCAATAGAATAATAAAGAATGGAACCAGGTCATGCGTAATCCGCACAGACAGGATATTCCAACAGAATAATAAAGAATGGAATAACAGAAGAATTCACCATACATGCGATAGACCGCACAGACAGGTTATTCCAACAGAATAATAAATAATGGAACCAGGTCATGCGTAATCAGCACAGACAGGATATTCCAACAAAATAATAAAGAATGGAATAATAGAAGAATTCACCATGTATGCGATAGACCGCACAGACATGTTATTCCAACAGAATAATAAATAATAGAACGAGGTCATGCGTAATACGCACAGACAGGATATTCCAATAGAATAATAAAGAAATAGAATAATAGATGACCTCACTAGGCATGCGATAGACCGCACAGACAGGTTATTCCAACAGAATAATAAATAATGGAACCAGGTCATACGTAATACGCACAGACAGGATATTACAACAGAATAATAAAGAATGAAATAATAGAAGAATTCACCATGCATGCGATAGACCGCACAGATAGGTTATTCCAACAGAATAATAAATAATGGAACCAGGTCATGCGTAATACGCACAGACAGGATATTCCAACAGAATAATAATGAATGGAATAACAGAAGAATTTCACCATGTATGCGGTACTTCGCATAGACAAGTTATTCCAACATAATAATAAAGAATGGAATAACAGAAGAATTTCACCATGTATGCGGTACTTCGCATAGACAGGTTATTCCAACATAATAATAAGAAATGGAATAATAATAACTCTCTTCATGAATACGAAAGAAATAATACCCCTTACCTTAGAAAGAAACTGGATACTGGAGTAGTGAGGTGACAGACTTCTCTTCTTCATTCTCTCTATAATTTCTCTCTATAATAATTGCTCTATAGCTTGAGTGAATTGGTGAAGAATAATGAAGAAATGCGCTTCTATTTATAGAAAAATATAATTTCGATAATTGCACGTTTTGGGGCTTAGAATATTACTGTATAATAATACCTTCCTCTTTTCCTTTATTTTTAATTTAGTCCTGCATGTATTATCAAACTTGCACCACCTCCTCTAATAGTAAATCATGTGAATCAATAGTAAATCATGTGAATCAATAGTTCTAGACATGTAAAAATACGAATTATAGTATAGTACCCCCATCTATACCTCTATTTTAAACTTAGTCATGCAAGTATTATCATTCTTGCACCAACTCACAATATTTAACAATCAGGTCGTTCCTAGGAAAGAGGGGGCATTCCGATAAGGATTTCTCCTTATTGGCGCGCAATTAGATGACCAAACCTCTCATTGACAAAACTTCTAGACATTGTAAATATTACAATTTAATAATATGAATAACTTTGTCGTCTCAATTATTGATTTAATAACATAAAATGCAGATGATACTGTGACAATAATTGAATTAATAATATGAGAGATATGATACAACAATTACTGTAGCAATAATTGAGCGACTTCTCACGTAAGCATCAATAACCAATACCGTGTGCTACTATGCAACCACGCGTATTACTGTACTTTTACTACCGGGTAGTTCAACAGTTTTAACGGTAAAATTTTCGCCGTTATTTTTATAAAAAGATAATTCTGTCATTTTTTAACTACGACAATACTTCCGTTGTGGGGTCCACCAATGATTGTGTCGTCGTACGAATATTCCTTGTTAAAACGAATATTCTCCTACCAATCGAATATTATATAACTACTTGCTTACTTTGTAAAATTTATAAATATTTCTCACAACTATAACATTATATCAAATTCACACAATAATATTCAAAAATATATTTCGAAAAAATATTCTTTATTCATAAAAATTGAGGTCTTACATATATATTTTATCAAATTATATAAACAAGCATTTGCCTTGCAGGGCGTTAATGCTAGTTAATATAATAGTATAGGTTTGGTTTACCTCCATTACTCTAATTTTTAATTATATATTATACATTATTCTTTATTATAATATTTTTATTGGTAATAATTCAATAATGTTAATAAATACTTAATGAAAAAGTGGTCAATTCTATTCTTAGAAAATTATTGAATACTTGTTTACTATTAAAATTTAATAAAAAATCTTATTAAAATTATAGTTGTGAAAAATGTTCATATTTATTAAATGATTAAAAATATGACCGACTACTTTTATTTTTAAAATATTAATGTAAAATTTAATATTATAAAATAAATAACAAGTGTTGATTTCATGATATTTATTAACAATATATCTTTTGATGTATTAAATAAAAGGGTAATGATTCATAACACGTACTTGATATGAATTAAAAATTAGCATACATCATTATTATCGTACAAAACAGGATCTAACAGACGTCATAAATGAGAAATCACTTGTCTGCTACTATTAGAAACAGATATAACCTCCGTCATCCAATACTAATAGTAATGAATGTAATATTATTTTTAATTTTCATCCGTTATTATTATTAACGAACGACAAATTATGTCCGTTATAAATAATATCAGATGAATAATTTTCCATTTTTAATATCGTCCGTTTCTATTACAAATACGTGTTATGAATTATTCTTCTAAATAAGCCAAATCCAATAACAACTATTCCTTTTATTTAGTTGTTTTTTTCAATATAAAATAGGACATTGTTTGGCAAATAAGTGTCCATTTCAAATTCTATCAAGTCTTTGTAGTTTGTTTGACCAGAACATCTTACCTTCCCTATTAGTTGACCCAATCATATTGACTAGTCTAGTTGAGTTTTGAACGGGTTAAATCTTAGTTTAGTCAAACACTTGACATCACTCATCAGTAACCCGTAATACGCAGGCCCTCCTTGCGTGAGTTCTATTTTCTCAGTTTTAAAATATAGAATTAAGATTAATTTTTTAAAATATTTTTAAATTTAAATTTAATTAAAATTTTATTTAAAATTTTAAAGTAATATAATATGTTTATTAGTAGTACTCTCTATTTTAAAATATAAGATTAAATTTGATTTTTCAAATTCAATTGGACATATTTTTAACTTTAAAATTGATGTTATTCGTTTAATCTTTTAAAATAATAAATTGTGTAATTAGTAATACTATGTAAGCTTGTAAAATAAGTAAACAGTTCAGGCTCAATTTGTATTCGCTTGATTAAAAATTCGATTCGAGCTCGACTCAAAATATAAATGAGTCAAATATGAACACGTTTTAAAGTTCGATAAATTACTCGAATCTTCTTAAATTGTAATTTTCTATTGATACTCAAATCATATTCGTTCGAAAAGTTCAAACTGCTAGAGCTCGATTCGGAATCGTGCTCGACTCGGTAGTTAAATGAGCCTCAATTAAACCTTATTTTATACTTGATAAAATTTGTGAACCAAATCTGAGCAACTCAATACTCGGATCGACTCGGTTCTTTTACACCCTTAGTACTATGTAGATAGTTTTCACCTTACAAAAAGTTTCATAATTATACTCTACCCGTTTCAAAATATAAGATCATTATTTATTTTTTGATGTCAATTTGAGACTTTTTCAAATTCTAAATTAACATATATTCATTTTGAAGGAAAATTTACAAGCGTGCTATTACATGTTTACACATAATAGGAGAACCAAAGACATACCTCTTGTAGTGTGAAAAATCCATTCAATTGTACGTCCTCTGTAACCCAACAGTGTCTCCGAATTACGATACGAGAACAAAACCCAAATCCATGATATGATTCGTAACAACTAGGGTTTGGTCTGTGTTGGGAGAGCTTACTGATAATAGCAATATCTATGTTTGGGTTTTGGCCAACTGATTCTTTATGAAACACTGTGGAGACGTGTGTTTTTAATCCTAAAGTGGTTGAATCACTTCCTAGCTTTTTCTTCAACACCCAGTCTAAAAACGTTCAAAAAATAAACGACTTTTGACTTTGTCAATTGGCTAAGCTGATAAATAAACCAAATGGGTCAGACCCCCATGGGCGTCCCATTTGGATACCAAAAATTCAACATCTCCCACTCGCCTATTGATGAATGCATAATATTCATTGATTACGATTCCTTTATATTTAGTTTTATTTCATGATTTATGTGTATATGAGCTTATTAATGTGTTTAAATGATTTCAGGAGTCAATGAAGTTGAAACGAGGAAAAAGAAGATTCGAAAAAATTTTGAGCTTGCCCCGACGAGCTTGTGAGAGCCAAGGAACTCACCCCGACAAGTTGGTGTCTATCCAAGTTGACCCTGACGTGCTCTGAACTCACCCTAGCCCAAACCACTCTGTCCAAGCTCGCCCCGTCGAGCTCATGAGAGTTCTCATTAACACTCCACAATTAATACCTTACTTCTACTTATTAGCACAAGAATTAGTATAGTAATAAGTAAGAATTGATCCCACAAAGAGTGAATTATTTTATATTTATCCTAATGTTTCTAATGAAAAAGGGGGTTTTGAGTTGATTAATTAAACTGGCAAAAGTAAATTGATAAAAATAAACAATGAATTAAAAACTTTAGTTTTTCAGTTCGGTATCACCTTTTCACAATTATGGAATAATCTAGTTATACAATATTTATCCTTTAATGAGATTAATAACTCTAGATAATCGCAATCGCTTAATTATTCAAAATTCTCCTTAGATTTTAAATCTAATATGACAATCGCCCCGATAGATCCTAACTATCATATAACCCAGAACTATCAGTTTAGATTTAATATAACAGCATCATGAAAAATTAGAGAATTTATGACGCCCCCAAAATAGGTCCACACAATCCATTCCGAGTCGCCAAATACATGGTATAAAAAACAACTACAACTTCATTATTACAATTGTCGTGCAAAATACGACAACACATATGTTGTGAGTTTTAATACAAATATTGTCTTCTAGACAATATTCAAACTCAAATAAAGTCCTCATTATAGTTATTGATACACTATTTTACAAATAGTGAGGACTGCTAAAATAATTGTCTTGAACCATCACTCTCCACACCCGACTAGTTCTCGCCTACAAGAAAAATGGAACAAAAAAGAAAATGATGAGCTTAACTAGCACAAGAAAGAATATTATGACTAAGATAATGAAAAAAAAATTATCGTTAGCCTTCAATAAATCAAATAAAATATAATGGACAACAATTTTAGATCAATATTCGCAGTGGAAATAATAATTCATTAGAAGAGTTAAGTAGAGAATGAAGTCTACTATCTTCTATGATTTAAAAGTCCATCATCAATATTTTATCCCTGTGACATCAATCAATATACATCTTGAACCAAATATTCATCTTTACACTACGAGCCAAAAATATTCATTTGTATCACCAGTTGGTCATGTTCATCTCAACACCTGTCCATCTTTGCATTACGGGCCAAGGATATTCATCAAGTAATCATTCATCTTTGCACTACAAGCCAAATATATTCAGTTATATCACCATTTAAGACTGAAGATTATAAAAATATTTTAAAGAAAATGAATCCAGAGGGATAAAAGGACAAAGATTAGGTATTCATACTTTAGTTTATCCAAGTTCAAAAATACTCCATAATAATCAATTATGGAGTAAAATTTCAGAATGAAGATCAAAACATGGATACAATCAAAGATAGTAACCATAATAAATAACTTGGACAAAGAAAAAAAAATTAATTTTTCTATGAATAATGCCATATTCGTGAATAGTAATCCCGAAATGAAAAGGTAAAAATTTTACAAAAAAAATTCATATCAATATTTCGGTTTAATGATATTAAAAGAAATAATATCATTTATAAAAAAATAACATCCCTTACTGCAAAAGAATAGTACTTCTAGCTGAAATATCGGATATAATACTGAAGGAAACTTGCACTGTATAACAACACTCAAAATATCTAAATACTCACAAAAATACGCTCGATATTATAGAGATAGAAACTTCTGATTCTGGTGTAATTTTCAATTCTAACCTAAGCACTCTATTATCTCAAAAGAATAGTACTTCTAACTGAAATATCAGATATAATGCTGAAGAAAACTTGCACTGTATAGTAACATTTAAGATATCTAAATACTCACAAAAATATGCTCAATATTATAGAGAGAGAAACTTCTGATTCTGGTGTGATTTTCAATTCTAACATAAGTACCCTATTTATAGGAAAATACTTAGAATGCCAAACCAGAAAATTTAATAAAATAATATTTATCAAAGTTTTTTTTATTCCCACCACTTGACCAAATTCATCAGCACACTAGTGGGGCCCACCAACATAAAAAATGTTTTTCTTTAAAAAAATATTTATAACTCCAAAAATCAATTATTCTGGAACTTCAATAATTCATAATAAATAGCCCCTTTATCAGAAAAATTCAAATCTTATGTCCATTCCATAGGAAATTTAATTCTCTACAACTTTGTAAAAGAAAGTTTTTCCAAATTCTAAGCAGAAAATGACCGAAATCCGCATACAGATGATTTTCGACACCTCTATTCCGACAAAATACTAATAAAACACCTCAACATTAATCCCTTCATTTACATCCACATAAAATAAATATTTCCTTATCATATTAATCAATAATTAATTATTCACAAATAATGTAAGACCCCAACTTATTATAAATAAAATTTAATTTTCTCTATTCATTATTCTAAATTAATAAGGTGTTAATTTGATATAATACTTTGGTTATGGGTGAAATGTGCGAATTTTACAAAATAAGCAAGTGGTTATAAAATATTCTTTTTGTCGGGGAATATTCGTTTAGTCGTGGAATATTCTTTTTGTCGGGAATATCCGTACGACGGCGCAGTCAATTGTGGGCCCCATAACAAAATAACTGTCGGATGAAGAAAACGACAAAGTTTGAGTTTTATAAATAACGGCGTAATTCTTACCGTTAACACTGTTAAAATACCTGGTGGTTAAAATACAGTAATACGCATGATTACACAGTAGCACACGATATTGTACAGTATTGTTGAATTATTGATCCGTACGTAAGAAGGCACTACTCAATAATTGTTACTGTTCAATATTTTATTTTATTGATTCAATAATTGCTGCGTTGATATTTTATATTATTGTTGTTTCAATAATTGTCACTGCATAATATTTTCCATTATCAGATCAATAATTCATATTATTTGAATAATATTATTAGATATCATTATTGGCAATGTCTAGAAAGTTCTATCAAGGAGAAGTTTGGTCACCTAATTGCGCGCCAGTAAGGAGAAGTCCTTATTGGAAAGCCCCCTCTTTCCTAGGAACGGTTTGGTTGTCATAATTATGATTCTGTAATATTATTTATGAATAACTAATTATTGATTTATATGATAAGGAAATATTTATTTGATGCGGATATAAATGATGAATTTATTTATTTTATGTGGTTATAATTGAAGGAATTAATGTTGAGGTGTTTTATCAGTATTTTTGTCGAAATGGAGGTATTAAAAATCAAATCAGTATTTTTACGATATATTGCGTGAGTTATAATTTTTAATCCGACCGTTGGATCGTTGTGATTTTTGAATATGTTATACATATATAAATTGAGTATATGTCCATAAATTTTGAATCGTTAAAAATGAACGAATGATTTGTTATGAATTTTAAGAGGTGACTAATTCAAAAATTAGGTTTATAAATAATTTTGGTGGAAAATTCTAGAATTGAGTGGGCCCCACTTGTGGTTGGTGAAGAAATGTGCTGAATTTTATTTCAAATGTGATGGGTGGCAATAGTAGTAGGTAAAGCCATCAGGTAGCAGGTCAAGTCTGCTTCGGCGTGCTAACATTTTCCTATAAATAGAGGGCTAAGTTAGAATTAAAAATCACACCAGAAACATAAGCTTTCTCTCTTTCTCTCTCTATATTATCGAGCGTATTTTATGAGTATTTAAATACTTTGAGAGTTGCTGTTCAGTACAAGTTTCATTCAACATCACTTCCGACCTTTCATTTCGAAGTACTGTTTCTTTGAGGCAAGGGATGTTATTTTCTTCTTAAATGATATTATTTTCTTCAATATCATTATGCCGAAATATTGGTTTAAACTTTTTAATCAAATTTGGAACTTTTTGTGTCGGGATTACTATTCACGTATATGACCCTATTCACAAATATAACACTATTCACCAAAAAATAAAAATTTTCCTTTTATCCAAGATGTCTATTATGGTTACTATCTTTGATTTTATCCATGTTTTGATCTTTATTTTTGAATTCTGCTTCAAAATTGGTTATTATAAAGTATTAATGATCTTGGATAAACTGTAACATGAATCCCTAATATTTGTCCTTCTGTCTCACTTGATTTATTCTCTATAATGTTTTTCATCATCGTCAGTCCTTAATGATGATACTTGATGAATATCTTTGGCCTGTAGTGGAAAGATGAATGATTAACTGATGAATATCTTTGGGCTGTAGTGCAAAGATAAACAGGTGTTAAGATGAATATGACCAACTGGTGACACAAATAAATATCTTTGGCCTGTAGTGCAAAGATGAATATTCGATTAAAGATGTATATTGATTGTTGTTACATGGATAAAATATTGATGATGGACTTTTAAATCTTAGAAGATAGTAGAACTCATTCTCTACTTGACTCTTGTTGATCGATTTCGCAATCAATGAATACGTGCAAGTATACACGGTCAACAAGTAATAAAGTGATAAGAAAAGTATCGTTCCCACGAGGAATTATTTAATAAAAATCACCAAGTACTAATTCTTAACCAAACTAATTTTATTTAAACAATCTCAAATTGTGTTTTTTCTAATTAAGAAAACTAAATTAACCAATTAAAACTATGATTTTAACGAATGAATTCAAATAAATAAAGATTAAGACTTCAACATCCCCAATTATGAATTATAAATCAATTATCCAATTATCCCAATTATTATGCCTACTGAATTGTTAACAGGAATTCTCAAATGCCAAAAGTCCTTTTTCAAGTGATCAATTGCCTTCTATTTAATCCAGATTAATCTTGCAATATTCCTATGCAAAATAAGTGAATTAAACTCCTTTAATCCCAATTCCTTATGTGTTACATGCGGTGAACAGATATTTCCATTCAATTCACAAACCTAATTATTCACTTTGTAAATAACTAAGTCACATGATATCATGCCCAGTTCTAACCCTAGAATTCCTCTTCCAATTCCTTCTAGAGTAACAAGGTAATTACTGATCAAATAATTAAGCAATATGCACAAGACAAGATAAACAACTCACTTTAACATAAATAACTGGAATATAATGAAAAACTAATTCATAGCCATAAAAAGTTCAATTGAAATCTCAATAAAAGAGTTAGTTCATAATTAATGAATTAAAACTAAGAATCCACAACTGAATAGACATTAAAAGATAAAAGTAAGATGAGAGAAGAGAATAGAATCTGTTGTCAGCAAATCTGATGCTCCCCTCTTGCTCTTGCTCTTGATCTTCAATGGTCTCCAAGTTGCTTCAATCTCCAAAACTAATAAGAACTAGGGTTATGTTCTAATCTAAGTTATGTAATCTCTAAGCTAAGCTATGTAATCCCCCTCTTATTTTATGCCTTACATCATGTATTTATAGGTTACAAGTCCAATTTTGAGTTTAGGAACAATCCCGATCCAATTTGGAGTAAAAAAGGTGTCAAAATTCGCCCAAAACGCGTCCAGGTCCGCACCAGGCCCTTCCCCAGCGCCCCGGCGCTGGGCACGGCGCTAGGATTCTGCCCCCCAGTGCCCCGGCGCTGGAAATACACTAGAAATGGGCGCCTCGGCGCTGGTCAAAAAGTCAACATTTTTTGCTCCGACGTCCTTTGGGAAAACGGCCATAACTTCTTCGTCTGAACTCCGATTTAGATGATTCAAGATGATCCGGAAAGAGGAAAAGTAGATCTACAACTTTAATTCTTGAAGATTTTCGAAATAATGTCTGGAGCTATAGTCAAATTGGCTCTGAAGTGACTACTGTGTAAATGACAAGCCGAAAACGCGAATCTAGCCACCCCAAACGTCGATCCATGTAACTTTTGTCCCAATTCCTACAAAACAATATAAAACATGCATGAATAGACACAAACACATAAAAACATCCTAAAAGACTTGAGAACAACAATAATTTAAGCCCGAATGTACCCAATTCATGTGTATAAAACTCACTCATCAAATACCCCCAAACTTAAACCTTTGCTTGTCCTCAAGCAAAAACACAAAATGTTATGCAATGCAATGTAATGAAACTAATCTATATGCCTACGAATCCAACAGTAATGATAGAAACAAGTCTATTCAACCGGCCTTAGAGAAATCAAGTAAACATGATAATACATCATATTAAAACAAATCAGTAATTTCCCAATCAATCATCAAATCTTAGACTGTTATCACTGATATAATGCGTGTGTGCTCCACAACAATGTTAACTGATATAAAATCAAATTTAAGACATAATAGATATCTTCGAAGGCATCATACACTGAAAACTCACAAAATTCACGAACAAGCTAGATCCAACTAAAGTCAAACATCCACCAAGTTCAAGAGTCCAATCTGGGATACTTATGCTTTACTTTTCATTACGGGGGCTTTTTGCTCTTTTCCCGTTTTATTGTTTTTTTTAACCATGACTGTGCAATGTCTCATTCCATTAGGCTAACAGTGTCACCCCTTAGCGAGCTTTCGACCAACGACTCCCAGACCATATAAGACCTTAGGGCGCTAGGTTTTAAGATACCCCTTCGGGCGTACTTACTCAAGTAACAAAGGCCCCGAAACAAAACTAGCCACGGTAATTTTTTTATTTTTTTTTCTCTTTTTTTTTGATAGATGGTTGGTGAGTGCGTTTTACGCTCCATCTCACGCTTGTGTTTATGGGGAGTGTTTCTCCTCAACCCACCACAAGACTCAACATGTTTTTTTTAAAGCTTATATACCCCAAAATTTCCCCTCAAACTTAAATTTTTATCAAAATTTAGCCATCTCCGCCTATTCATGTCTTTCATTCCTTCACACTAGTATTATCCTTAAAAAATCCATTATATATCAATTTAAACTTAATCAGTCAACATAGCTGTTATTAACGTGCTAACCTTAATTATACCAGTTTCAAACAGGAAAAGATTCAATTCATAATAAGAAATCACATCAAAGCCTGAATATTCAATACTATACTTATCTACTTAACTCCAGTCTCATCATTGGCCAAAATAGACTTTTACTATCTAACAGTTGGAATCATGCAAATATAAACTAACTGCAACAAACATAGTAAACTAACTACTATTTTTGCGATTTTTAAATTTTTTTTTAAAACAAAAAACTGAATGCAAAAACTAAATGTAAATAACTAACTATATGCAATACGACACTAAAATGCCCCCAAACTTAAACTAGACATTGTCCTCAATGGCTACAATAGAAAAAATTAAAGCAGAGGACTTCCCTGAAAATATAGCAATCTTCCTCCTTGTCCGCTAAGTTTGGAGAATAGGCTAAGCACATGGAACAAATTGGGCACCACACTTGAATTTGACTTGAATAACCTGTAAAACCATGATAGAAGCAATTTTATTAAATCCTAAATAAATGAAAATTCAAAACTACTAATATAAAACCTAATAAAAACTAAAATAAAAATTAAACTTGGGTTGCCTCCCAATAAGCGCTTATTTTATAGTCTCAGCCTGACTTTGTCTGGTCAATGCTATCCAATTCCTCTTCGAAAGTTGAGGAACCCTCCATCCATCGGAAATAATATAGCTTTTGGTAGGTTCCCATTTACGATAGTCATTGTATTAAAGTCACCTAGCATGCTTTCTTTAGATAAGATCACATTCAAGAACGTCCAACATCTAGGTGGTTTCTCCATTGTGTCTGCGAATATATTTTGGCATTGATGCTTGTCAGAAACAACAATTTCTTCTTCTATCTTCTCCAGCTCATCGCACCATAGTTTCGAAAGTGTACTTGCTTTTACATCACAGAGAGTATTGACGATGACATGACTACCAATCGGACAAGGTTTTGCAAATCTAACCGGACTCTTGAACTGTGGAGGAGAAGGCACTTGAGGCATAAATAACATTGGCTCATCATCATTGGGTCTCATAAATAGTTCTTCACCGACCTTGTTGTCATTATCCCCACTTGTCTCCTCTTTTTTATCTCGTGGCTCATCCAGTTGTAGATTTGGCTCGGGCTCACCATCAGTCTCGGAATCTGTGTCATAGGGCCAGGTGTATTGAGGACGGTTGTTCAACGCATGTGCTATCTGTTCCACTTGATTTTCCAGATTCTTGATCAATGCCCCTTGGCTTTGCAAATTCAGCTCTACTTGATTCATTTTCTTATCTTGTTCCTCGTTCTTTTTGTCAGAAGCTCTAATGAATTTTTCTAAGGCTTCTTCCAAACTTGATATCCTCTCTGGTTGTTGAGTCGGATTTTGAAATCTGGAGGTGTATTGTTGTCTAGGTGGTTGAGCTGTAGCTTGATTGTTACTCCATGAAAAATCTAGGTGATACCCCCAATCCTGATGATAGTTGTTGGGATAGACAATCTCCGCTCCCCTTGGTTGAGTCATGTTCGTGTATGGCCATTGATACACAAAGTCATCCATGGTACCTGAAAAGAGAGAAATATAGGAAGAGAATGAAAAATAAAAAGAAAAATAAAAATGTTTAAATTAAGACTAATTTGATTGAAATTAATATTGGTAAATAATTATTAGATTAAGTCCCCGGCAACGGCGCCAAAAACTTGTTGATCGATTTCGCAATCAATGAATACGTGCAAGTATACACGGTCAACAAGTAATAAAGTGATAAGAAAAGTATCGTTCCCACGAGGAATTATTTAATAAAAATCACCAAGTACTAATTCTTAACCAAACTAATTTTATTTAAACAATCTCAAATTGTGTTTTTTCTAATTAAGAAAACTAAATTAACCAATTAAAACTATCATTTTAACGAATGAATTCAAATAAATAAAGATTAAGACTTCAACATCCCCAATTATGAATTATAAATCAATTATCCAATTATCCCAATTATTATGCCTACTGAATTGTTAACAGGAATTCTCAAATGCCAAAAGTCCTTTTTCAAGTGATCAATTGCCTTCTATTTAATCCAGATTAATCTTGCTATATTCCTATGCAAAATAAGTGAATTAAACTCCTTTAATCCCAATTCCTTATGTGTTACATGCGGTGAACAGATATTTCCATTCAATTCACAAACCTAATTATTCACTTTGCAAATAACTAAGTCACATGATATCATGCCCAGTTCTAACCCTAGAATTCCTCTTCCAATTCCTTCTAGAGTAACAAGGTAATTACTGATCAAATAATTAAGCAATATGCACAAGACAAGATAAACAACTCACTTTAACATAAATAACTGGAATATAATGAAAAACTAATTCATAGCCATAAAAAGTTCAATTGAAATCTCAATAAATGAGTTAGTTCATAATTAATGAATTAAAACTAAGAATCCACAACTGAATAGACATTAAAAGATAAAAGTAAGATGAGAGAAGAGAATAGAATCTGTTGTCAGCAAATCTGATGCTCCCCTCTTGCTCTTGCTCTTGATCTTCAATGGTCTCCAAGTTGCTTCAATCTCCAAAACTAATAAGAACTAGGGTTATGTTCTAATCTAAGTTATGTAATCTCTAAGCTAAGCTATGTAATCCCCCTCTTATTTTATGCCTTACATCATGTATTTATAGGTTACAAGTCCAATTTTGAGTTTAGGAACAATCCCGATCCAATTTGGAGTCAAAAAGGTGTCAAAATTCGCCCAAAACGCATCCAGGCCCGCACCAGGCCCTTCCCCAGCGCCCCGGCGCTGGGCACGGCGCTAGGATTCTGCCCCCCAGCGCCCCGGCGCTGGAAATACACTATAAATGGGCGCCCCGGCGCTGGTCAAAAAGTCAACATTTTCTGTTCCGACGTCCTTTGGGAAAACGGCCATAACTTCTTCGTCCGAACTCCGATTTAGATGATTCAAGATGATCCGGAAAGAGGAAAAGTAGATTTACAACTTTCATTCTTGAAGTTTTTCGAAATAATGTCCGGAGCTATAGTCAAATTGGCTATGAAGTGACTACTGTGTAAATGACAAGCCGAAAACGCGAATCTAGCCACCCCAAACGTCGATCCATGTAACTTTTGTCCCAATTCCTACAAAACAATATAAAACATGCATGAATAGACACAAACACATAAAAACATCCTAAAAGACTTGAGAACAACAATAATTTAAGCCCGAATGTACCCAATTCATGTGTATAAAACTCACTCATCAACTCTTCTAATGGATTGCTGTTTCCGCTGCAGTTTTGATCTAAAACTTGTTGTCTATTATGTTTTATCAAATTTTTCCTGTTGAAGACTAATGATAATTTGTTGTATATTGTCTTAGTCATAATATTTTTTACTGGACTAGTTGAGCTCACCCTTTTCCATTTTGTTCCATTTTTCTTCTTAGGAGGTGAGAACATAGCAAGATCTAGTCGGGGTATGGAGTGATGGTTCTAGAAAGATGTTTTAGTACTCCTCACTATTTTTGTAAAATAGTGTTTAAATAATTATAATGAGGATTTATTTGAGTGTTGATATTGTCTAGAAGACAATATTTGTATTTAAACTCACAGTATGTATTGTCGTATTTTGCACGATAATTGTATTATTGAAGTTGTAGTTTGCTTTCTGTACCATGTATTTGGCGACTCAAGATGGGTGTTGTATACCTATTTTAGGGGGTCACAAATAATATTATAGAATTACAATATTGACAACCAGATCGTTCCTAGGAAAGAGGAGGCCTTTCGGTAAGGATTTCTCCTTACTGGCGCGCAATTAAATAACCCCTCCTAGATAGAACTTTCTTAGACATTGCTGATAATTTTATCTTATAATATTATTTAAATAATATAAATTATTGATCTGATAATTTGAAATACTGCGCAATGACAATTATTGAATCAATAATATAAAATATCAACGTAGCAGTTATTGAATCAATAAAATAAAATATTGAACTATAATTACTATAACAATTATTGAGTAATGATTTCTTACGTAAGAATCAGTAATTAGAATTATTGTGCAATATCGTGTGCTACTGTACAACACCACGTATTACTGTATTTTAACCACCGGGTATTCCAACAGTTTTAAAGGTAACAACTACGCCGTTATTTATAAAAAACTCATACTTGTCGTTTTCTTCATCCGATAAATTTTTGTTATGGGGCCCACAAAAGGCTGCACCGTCGTACGAATATTCCCCGACTGTAAGAATATTTCACGACCAAACGAATATTCCCCGACAATAATGAGTATTTTATAACCACTTACTTATTTAAAATATTTACGCATTTTATCCATAACTAACTACATTAATCAAATCAACCCCTTACTATTTCAAAATAATAAATAGAGGAAATTCAATTTTATAAAAAGTTGGGGTCTTACAATCTCTCCTCCATATGAAATTTCATCCTCGAAATTGACGTACGTACCTAGTGTTTCAAAAAGGTGAGGATACCTCGCTCTCATTTACGATTCCAACTCCTAGGTCATTTCCTTAATAGCATGGTTCCTCTACAAATTTTTTGACTTGTGGTATAACCTTTGTGCGTAGGACATGCTCCTTCCTATCCAAGATCTTGACATGTACCTCCTTATACGTTAAATCTTCGGCTATCTTGTCTGGTTCCAACTCAATAATATGGTTTGGGTCTTTCACATATTTACGAAGCACATATATGTGAAAAACATTATGAACACGAGGCATGCTTGGAGGTAACGCGAGTTTATAGGCCACATTTCCTACTCGGTTAAGAATCTCAAATGGACCAACAAATTGTGGATTGAACTTTCCTCTCTTCTCGAATCTTGTAACTCCCTTCCATGGAGAAACACGTAATAATACATGATCCCCAATATTAAATTCCACGTCCTTTTGATGAAGATCCGCATAACTCTTTTGTCGATCCTGTGTCAATTGTATACGTTATCGGATCATTTGGATCTTTTCTGTAGTTATAGGTACCAAATCTGGTCCCAACAATGTTGCTTCACCAACCTTATCCCAACATATTAGAGAGCGACACTTTCATTTATACAATGCTTCGAATGGAGACACACCTATACTTGCCTGATAACTGTTGTTGTAGGAGAATTCCACCAATGGTAAGTACTTATCCCAACTCCCTTTGAAGTCTAGAACACAAAGTTTAAATAGATCTTCAAGAGTTTGAATAGTCCTTTCTGATTGTCCGTCTGTTTGAGGATGGTATGCCGAACTGAATCATAAATCTGTGCCCATAGCTTTCTGCAAGCTAAACCAAAATCATGAAGTGAATCTTGGGTCTCGATCTGAAACTATGGATAATGGCATACCATACAATCTCACAATCTCATTTACATACATACGAGCAAGATGTTCAAGTGAATAAGTTTCTCACATAGGCAAGAAATGAGCAGACTTGGTTAATCTATCGACAATGACCCAAATTGCATCTATGCCTTGAGAAACCTTGGGAAGACCAGTATCGAAATCCATGTTAATGTGCTCCTACTTCCATTCTGGAATCTCAAGTGGTTGCAATGGACCCTTTAGCACTTGATGTTCCGCTTTAACACGTTGACAAGTTAAACATCTATGTATGTTGAAGATCGTAATACATTTTAGTACTTTCAGGATGAATTGCAAATGGTGTGTTGTGTGCCTCCGTTATGATTTTGTACTTCAAATCAAAGTCGTTAAGAACACAAAGTCTAGAGTTGACTTGAAGTATTCCTTCTTCATCGATTCTTGCTTATGGAATAACACCTTCTTGTACTTTCTTCTTCATACGCATCAGCTCTGGGTCTGTGGCTTGAGCAGCTTTAACTTTATCGATTGAAGTCGATTTTACTTGTATATTTGATATCATCACATGGGTACTTGGAGCCTTTAACTCTATCTCCATCCTTTGTAAGTCATAAAAAATGGGTCTTTGTGTTAACAACATCGCACTCGTACCCGCATACGATCTTCTACTCAATGTGTTAGCTACCACATTTGCTTTTCCAGGATGGTATTGAATGGTATGGTCGTAATCTTCAACAGCTCGAGCCAACGTCGTTGCCGCATGTTGAGTTCCTTTTGGGTGAAGAAATATTTGAGGCTTTTATGATCTGTATAGATCTCCACTTTCTCCCCATACAGGTAGTGCGTCCAGATCTTTAGCTCGAAAACGACTGCTGCCAACTCTAGATCATGAGTAGGATAATTCCTCTCATATTATTTGAGTTGTCTTGAGGCATAGGCTATAACTTTCCCATGTTACATGAGAACACATCCTAATCCTTTGCATGAAGCATCGCTGTAGATGACAAATCCCTTTGAACCTGATGGTATTGTCAGAACAGGTGCCGAAATGAGTCTCCTATTGAGTTCTTGGAAACTCTTCTCACATTCCTCGCTCCATTAGAATTTTTTATCTTTTCGAGTCAGCTGAGTTAATGGAGTAGTGATTTGAGAAAATCCTTCCACGAATCTCCGATAATAACCAGTTAAGCCTAGAAAGCTACGAACTTCGGTTACTGACTTAGGTTGCTCCCAAATTTGTATTGCTTCAATCTTTGCCGGGTCAACTGATATTCCACACTTCGATACCACGTGCCCAAGAAATACTACCTCTTTAAGCCGCATGTCTTCAACTTGGCATATAGCTTGTTTTCACGAAGCTTTTGAAGTATTAGCCTTAAGTGTTGATCACGATCTTCACGACTTTTGAAATAGATGAGGATGTCATCAATAAAGACAACCACAAAATGATCCAAATATTCCTTGAATACTCGTGAAAGCCACAGGAGTATTAGTCAATTCAAAAGACATGACTAGGAATTCATAATGCATGTACCAAGTCCTGAAAGCAGTCTTTGGAATGTCATCAGTTTTAATCTTTAACTAATGATATCCGGAATGAAGATCGATTTTTGAGAATAATTTAGCACCTTGCAACTGGTCAAATAGGTCATCAATGCAAGGTAGTGGGTACCTATTTTTGATGGTGACATGGTTGAACTCCCGATAGTCAATGCAAAGTCGCATACACCCATCTTTCTTCTTTACGAATAAAACAGGAGCACCCCAAGGAGATGTATTAGGAAGAATGAAACCAATATCCAACAACTCTCGTAGTTGGGTTTTTAACTCCTGAAGTTCAATAGGAGCCATTAGATATGGAGTTTTGGAAATGGGTTTTGTACCGGGTTCAAGGTCAATACAAAATTCGATATCACGCTCTGGGGTAGTGTAGACACTCGAAATTTTGTTTTCCTGTTACTAACTATGTAGGAGGACAAAAACATCTTTTTTAAACACCAGAGATAACCCTGGAGGACCAAAACATCAATTCCAACCCCAGAGATAGCCATGGGAGATCCAGTTTCCAACCCCGGAGATAACCCCGGGAAATCAGTTTCCAACCCCAGAGATAACCCCGAGAAAGTCTGTTCCAACCCCAGAGATAACACCGGGAGATCAATTTTAATGCCCGGAGTCAACCCCGTGAGGTCAATCCAACCACAGAGATAACCCTGAGGACATTCAAAGTCAACAGCATAACGATCTCAGAGATAACCCTGAGAAAAGACTGCTACAACTGTGTAAAAATTGGAGATAACCCTGAGAGGGGCAAAATGGTTATTTTACCAACTTAACTTTAACTCAAATCAAATATACTCATTTCAACTCAAATTTCTTCAAAAGAAGTCCCACGAGAACCATATCTTAACTTTCAAGCATAAACTACGCAAAATAGCTCAACGGATTGCCTAACGGAGACCCTAAAATGCTATTTTGGTCATGGACCCATCTTCTTGAAATAAAAAAAGGGTAAATCTTATGTCATTGCATAGCTCTCGGAAATAAATTTTTTGGAATGGTACGGCACGCTTCTATCGGACTCCCGGATTGAAAGTTATGAAGGTTCGAGTGAACAGCGCATTGTTCGAGTGCGCATACTTCGAGACGATGGGACCCATATTGCCCGGGGCACCCCAGGCAGCCGCAGGTACACCTGCTGCTACTGTAGGTACACCTGCGGCTACCCCCTCTATAAATAGAGGGCTTGGGGTGGCCATTTTTGTAAGACACCGAATTTTATGAAATAAAAGTATTCAATTTTCTTATAATTATTATTTTATTTCATAAATGGTTAAATTGATAAAAGGTTAAAGTTAAGGGTTATATGTGAAAATTTTGCAAAGTAAGCAAGATGATATAAAATATTCGTTGCGTCGGGAAATATTTGTTTTAACAGGGAATATTCGTACGACGACATAATCATTGGTGGACCCCACAACGGAAGTATTGTCGTAGTTAGAAAACGACGGAATTATCTTTTTATAAAAATAGCGGTGAAAGTGTTACCGTTAAAACTGTTGAACTACCCGGTAGTAAAAGTACAGTAATACGCGTGGTTGCATAGTAACACACGGTATTGATTATTGTTGTTTACGTAAGAAGTCACTCAGTTAAACTCAATTATTGCTACAGTAATTGCTGCATCATATCTTTCATATTATTGATTTAATTATTATCATAGTATCAATATTTTATATTATTAAATCAGTAATTGAGACGAAGTTATTCATATTATTATTTGCAATATTAAAAATATCTAGAAGTTCTGTCAAAGAGAGGTTTGGTCACCTAAATGCGCGCTAATAAGGAGAAATCCTTATCGGAAAGCCCCTCTTTCATGGGAATGACCTGGTTGTTAAATATTGTGAGTTATAATATTAATGATGAATAAGTTCGTGTTGATTAAAAATGAAATTGATAGTTCCATTGTGTTGGGATTATTAGTGATAATGAAAATAGACATTTATTTCGATAATAATTGATGGCTGGAAGTTATATTGACCAATCGGGTAATTTATCGGATAAATGAGAAATTAATTGCTATTAATTCACATGCTTATAACTATGTGATCACATGTGTGTACTATTGATTCACATGTATGTACTATTAGGGGAGGTGGTACAAGATTGATAATACTTGCATGACTAAATTAAAAATGGAGGTATATATGAAGGTACTATACTGTAATTATTTTTTCACATGATTGAACTATTGATTCACATAATTGTACTATTGATTCACATGATATACTATCAGGGGAGGTGGTGCAAGTTTGATAATACTTGTAGGACTAAATTAATAATGAAAGAAAAGATGAAGGTATTATACTGTAATATTTCGAGCCCCAAAACGTGCAATTATCGAAACTATATTTTCCTATAAATATAAGCTCATTCTTCCTTCATTCTAACCAATTCACTAAGACTCACAAGAGCAATTATAGAGAGAGAAGCTATAGAAAGAGATGTTATAGAGAGAAAGAAGAAGAGAAGTCTACTACTTCACTATTCTAGTATCCAGCCTTCTTCTGAGGTAAGGGGTATTATTTCTTTCATATTCTGAAGAGATATTATTTTTCGTATTTGTATGAATATTATTTCCGTTCAATATTCATTAAGAATAGTATCTTCGTTCAATATTCGTAGAAATATTATCTTCGTTAAATATTCGTTGGAATATTATTTTCGTTCAAGGGATGTTATTTTTGTTCAATATTCGTTTGAAATAATATTTTCTTCCATAGTCTGTAGTATCATTTTGTTGAAGTTTTGGCTTCTATACTCCATAAAATTAGTATAATATCCTTGATATTTGCGCTTCATCCAGTATCTTTTCATGGAAATATTATACTGAGCTTTCTTGATAAATATTGATCTTTTCATGACGAAATACTATTCATGAGTTACTATTTATGGGTTACTATTCCCCCGATTACTATTCACTCAAATATTATTCACTCGGGTATTTGGAGCACTTTTTATGCCAGAGTACTATTCACAAGTTACTATTCATGCATTACTATTCACCCAATTACTATTCACCCAAATATTATTCACTCGGATATTTGGGGTAATTTTATGTCGGGGTACTATTCACAGGGTACTATTCACGGGGTACTATTCACGAGAAAAATATATTTCTTTTCTGTCCAAATTATTTTTGATACATGAATATTATTCTTGAATTTTACTCCATAAAGCAGTATCGTGTTGATAATTTGGATATTTTTAAACTCTGGATAAATTTAAAGTCTTTAATATTTATCCTTGATTTCGTTTGATTAATGTTTATATCATTGTCATTATCCTCGTGCTTATATTGTGATGAAAGTCATCTTTGGCTTACGTGCATAGATGGACTATTGATTGGTATAATTATGACTAGGGATCATTCGGTATAATCATGACCCGTAATGTTATAAATGATGTGGTAAAAGTCCTCATTAGCCCGTAGTGCATTGATGGACAGTTGTTGGTATGATTATGACCAGGGATTATTCGGTATAATCATGACCAATGATGATTACATGAATATCCTTGGCCCGTAGTGCAGGGATGATTCGATGATGTGTTTTATTTATTAAGCTGAGTCTCAACGATAAAGTTAGTGAAAAACTATTTAAATCATAGAAAATAGTAGATATCATGCTCTACTTGACTCTTCTACCGCTGCAGTTGTTGATCTAAAACTTCTTGTCTATTATATTCTATCAGTTGTTATACCGTTGAAGGCTAAGGATAATTTATTCTGTGTTTTCTTATTCATAATATTTCTTACTGGGCTAGTTGAGCTCACCCTTTTCTTTCATTGTTCTCTTTAGGAATGAGAATATAGCTGGGACGAGTCGGGAAATGGAGTGATAGTTCAGGATAATTGGCTTTAGTAGTACTCACTATTCTCTGAAATAATGTGATAATAAATGTAATGAAGACTCCTTTGAGAGTGAATATTATCTAGAAGACAATATTCTTATTTAAACTCCCATCTATGTTTTGTCGTATATTACCCGATAATTGTATAATTAAGTTTGTATTTGATTTATATACCATGTATTTGACGACTCAAGATGGGTGATGTATACCTGTTTTAGGAGTGTCACAGTTGGTATCAAAGTTTAGGGATATGATCTCTGGCTGAGATGTGAGACAAGAACTAGGAGGGGAGATGTGACGCCCCCAAAATATGTCCATTCCACCCAACCCATTCTGAGTCGCCAAATACATGGTACAGAAATTACTACAACTTTATTATTACAACAGTAAAACTGTGAGTTTGAATACAAACATTATCATCTAGACAATATCTATACTCAAATAAATCCTCATCACATTTATTGATACATTATTTTACAAAAATGGTGAGGACTACTAAACAACTCTTTCTAGAACCTTCACTCCATACCCCGACTCGATCCTGCTATGTTCTCACCTCCTTAGAAGAAAAATGGAACAACAAGGAAAAGGGTGAGCTCAACTAGCCCAGTAAAGAATATTATGACTAAGATAATATACAACAAATTATCGTTAGTCTTCAACAGGGAAAAAAAATCTAATAGAATACAATAGACAACAAGTTTTAGATCAACAAATGCAGCGAAAACAGCAATCCATTAGAAGAGTCACGTAGATAATGAATTCTACTGTCTTCTAAGATTTAAAAGTCCATCATCAATATTTCATCCCTGTAACAACAATCAATATACATCTTTAATCATCTTTGCACTACAGGCCAAAGATATTCATTTGTATCACTAGTTGGCCATGTTCATCTCAACACATGTTCATCTTTGCACTACGGGCCAAAGAGATTCATCAGTTTAATCATTCATCTTTGCACTACAGGCCAAAGATATTCATCAAGTATCACCATTAAGGACTGAGGATGATGAAAAACATTTTTAAGAACGAATCCAGTGAGATAGAAGGACAAATATTAGGGATTCGTACAACAGTTTGTCCAAGATCAATAATACTTCATAACAACTGATTTTGAAGCAGAACTCAAAAATAACGATCAAAACATGGATACAATCAAAGATAGTAGCCAAAATAGATATTTTTGACAAAAAGAAGAAATTTCATTTTTCGATGAATAGTGCCGTATTCGTGAATAGTGTCGTATACGTGAATAGTGCCGTACACGTGAATAGTAACTCCGACACCAAAAGATAGAAATTTCATAAAAACATCATCACGCTTCGTGAATAGTACTCGTGACTAGTAACTCGTGAATAGTAACTCATGAATAGTAACTCATGAATAGTAACCCCGACAGGAAAAATTTCGAAATTTGATAAAAAGTTTAGAACAATATTTCGGCATAATGATATTGAAGAAGATAATATCATTTAAGAAAAAACAACATCCCTTACCTCAAAATAGCCGTACTTCTGACTGAATTTCGGTATAGTGCTGACAGAAACTCGCACCGTATAGCAACACTCAAAGTATACTCACGAGAATACACTCGATAATATAGAGAGAGAAAGAGAGAAAACTTTGTTTTTGGTGTGATTTTTCAATTCTAACTTAGCCCTCTATTTATAGGAAAATGTTAGAACGCCAAAGGAGACTAAATTAATATAATATTAATATTTACAAAACATTCAAGCCAACCACCAAGGAATCTGATTTTAGCCATCAAATACATGTTAAAGATGCCCACCAACCTTTGAAAAACGTTTTTGTTGAAAATAATAATTAAAACTTCCAAAAATCAATTATTTCGGAACTCCGGAACTTCAATAATTCACAATAAATAGCCCTTTTATTAGAAAATTCGAATCTCGCTACTTTTTATAGGAATTTCAATTCTCTAAAACTTTGCAGAAGAAAGTTTTTCCAAATTCAAAATAGAAATTGACCGAAATCCACAAACGAGCGATTTTACAGTCTATAATCAATTTTCGGTCAAGAATTGTGTCCACCGACACACAAAACATATGTTAAACATTTAATGCCAAAAAAATACTCTTCCTCCTCAAATACTCACATATCCCACATTCATTGTAAAAATATCACCGTTAATATATTATTAAAATAATATATTTAAATGAATTATTTTATCAGAAAAAAGATAAAATATTAATTTTCAACAATTGTCACATTAAAAATTTTCTCCATCTATATCCACATAAAATAAATATTTTCTTTATCATAATAATCAATAATTAATTATTAAAAATAATATTACAGAATCACAGTATTGACAACCAGGCCGTTCCCAGGATAAATGGGGCTTTCCAATAAGGATTTCTCCTTACTGGCGCGCAATTAGGTGACCAAACCTCTCATTAGACAGAACTTTCTAGACATTGCCAATAATGTTATCTGATAATATTATTCAAATAATATGAATTATTGATCTGATAATGGAAAATACTGTGCAATGACAATTGATAGAAACATAATTCATACATTTAATTATCCCTAATTTTGTCCTTTTAATTATATTAGTTTATTAAATTAATATGTTTTATTTTATTTTGTAGGATTTAATATTTATTGCAATAAAGTCAAAATCTTGGTGATCAAGCAATATTTAATGCTCTTATTCATATAAGGAATGTCCAAGAAGAATCCTACAAGGAGAAGGAAAGAGGTGGAACAATCTTAGTGCAATTCAAATCCAACAAGAGAAAGAAAAGTCTATTTAGAAGATCTTTTTGAGATGTTGATTGCTACTAGGAAGTTGAATTCTACATGGAAAGGGAATGATCAAAGTGTCCAAGTTCAATGAATCTAAATTAGGGTTCAAAGTTATTTTCCTTATAAATAGGTCTCTTGTTTTAGAGAGAATGAATGAATTAAGTATTGTATTACTTTAGGTTAGGAGTAGGAGTAAATTAAATTATGTTTCTTGTACGCTTGTTGGAGGATCGTGAATGAAGGGAGTTTTCTTATTTATTTTCAATCTTCTACTTCTTCTTTATTTTAGTTAATTTATTTATTTTCATGTCTAGTTAATTTCTTTAATCTAGGATGAAGATGAAATTAAATAATTATTCCTAATAATATTTTTTATCTCTTCTATTATTTATGCTTTTATGTTTAATTGATTTCGCCTTCATGTTTCGTTATTGAAATACCTTAGTTTTATAGTTCTTATGTGATTTTAAATTAATTAAGAGGTTTTGATAGATTATTGTTAAGATATGAGTTTTTCATAATCCATGCTTGCTTAAAGAAGTTTTGATGGGTTATAGTTAATCCTTAAATTTTCATAGTCTATGCTTGCCCACGTTAATTGTAAATTACTAAATTAAAGGGAAGAGAGATCAAAATCATAATTTGAGTTATAAAAATAGAAGAGATTGAATTATATGTTATGTTTATTATTTAGTGGATTCAGATTCCTAGATTTCATTCTCGTTAATTGTTTTCATATTCTAGTTAATTAATTCTCAATCTTTATTTCTTGTTAATTCTTTATTTAGTGGGCAAGCATAGACTATGAAAATTTAAGGATTAACTATAACCCATCAAAACTTCTTTGAGCAAGCATGGATTATGAAAAACTCATATCTTAACAATAATCTATCAAAACCTCTTAATTAATTTAAAATCACATAAGACCTATAAAACGAATGTATTTCAATAACGAAACATGAAGGCGAAATCAATTAAACATAAAAGCATAAATAATAGAAGAGATAAAAAATATTATTAGGAATAATTATTTAATTTCATCTTCATCCTAGATTAAAGAAATTAACTAGACATGAAAATAAATAAATTAACTAAAATAAAGAAGAAGTAGATGATTGAAAATAAATAAGAAAACTCCCTTCATTCACGATCCTCCAACAAGCGTACAAGAAACATAATTTAATTTACTCCTACTCCTAACCTAAAGTAATACAATACTTAATTCATTCATTCTCTCTAAAACAAGAGACCTATTTATAAGGAAAATAACTTTGAACCCTAATTTAGATTCATTGAACTTGGACACTTTGATCATTCCCTTTCCATGTAGAATTCAACTTCCTAGTAGCAATCAACATCTCAAAAAGATCTTCTAAATAGACTTTTCTTTCTCTTGTTGGATTTGAATTGCACTAAGATTGTTCCACCTCTTTCCTTCTCCTTGTAGGATTCTTCTTGGACATTCCTTATATGAATAAGAGCATTAAATATTGCTTGATCACCAAGATTTTGACTTTATTGCAATAAATATTAAATCCTACAAAATAAAATAAAACATATTAATTTAATAAACTAATATAATTAAAAGGACAAAATTAGGGATAATTAAATGTATGAATTATGTTTCTATCAACAATTATTGAAACAATAATAATATAAATATCAACGCAGCAATTATTGAATCAATAAAGTAATGAACAGTAACTCCTGTAGCAAATATTGAGTAGTGCCTTCTTACGTAAGAATCAATAATTCAAAATACTGTGCAATACCGTGTGCTACTGTGCAACAACGCGTATTACTGTATTTTAACCACCGGGTATTCCAACAGTGTAAACGGTAACAACTACGCCGTTATTTTTAAACAGCTTATATTTGTCATTTTCTTCCTCCAATCGCTTTCCGTTATGGGGCCCACACATGGCTGCGCCGTCGTACGAATTTTCCCCGACAGTACGAATATTCCACGACCAAACGAATATTCCCCGACAACAATGAATATTTTATAACCACTTGCTTATTTTGAAATATTTGCGTATTTTACCCATAACTATTCACATTAATCAAATCAACCCTTACTATTCAAAATAATAATTAAAGGAAATTAAATTTCATTTATTAATTATTTGGGGTCTTACAAAATACATGGTACAGAAATTACTACAACTTTATTATTACAACAGTAAAACTGTGAGTTTGAATACAAACATTATCATCTAGACAATATCTATACTCAAATAAATCCTCATCACATTTATTGATACATTATTTTACAAAAATGGTGAGGACTACTAAACAACTCTTTCTAGAACCTTCACTCCATACCCCGACTCGATCCTGCTATGTTCTCACCTCCTTAGAAGAAAAATGGAACAACAAAGAAAAGGGTGAGCTCAACTAGCCCAGTAAAGAATATTATGACTAAGATAATATACAACAAATTATCGTTAGTCTTCAACAGGGAAAAAAAATCTAATAGAATACAATAGACAACAAGTTTTAGATCAACAAATGCAGCGAAAACAGCAATCCATTAGAAGAGTCACGTAGATAATGAATTCTACTGTCTTCTAAGATTTAAAAGTCTATCATCAATATTTCATCCCTGTAACAACAATCAATATACATCTTTAATCATCTTTGCACTACAGGCCAAAGATATTCATTTGTATCACTAGTTGGTCATGTTCATCTCAACACCTGTTCATCTTTGCACTACGGGCCAAAGAGATTCATCAGTTTAATCATTCATCTTTGCACTACAGGCCAAAGATATTCATCAAGTATCACCATTAAGGACTGAGGATGATGAAATTTTTTTTTAAGAACGAATCCAGTGAGATAGAAGGACAAATATTAGGGATTCGTACAACAGTTTGTCCAAGATCAATAATACTTCATAACAACTGATTTTGAAGCAGAACTCAAAAATAACGATCAAAACATGGATACAATCAAAGATAGTAGCCAAAATAGATATTTTTGACAAAAAGAAGAAATTTCATTTTTCGATGAATAGTGCCGTATTCGTGAATAGTGTCGTATACGTGAATAGTGCCGTACACGTGAATAGTAACTCCGACACCAAAAGATAGAAATTTCATAAAAACATCATCACGCTTCGTGAATAGTACTCGTGACTAGTAACTCATGAATAGTAACCCCGACAGGAAAAAGTTCGAAATTTGATAAAAAGTTTAGAACAATATTTCGGCATAATGATATTGAAGAAGATAATATCATTTAAGAAAAAACAACATCCCTTACCTCAAAATAGCCGTACTTCTGACTGAATTTCGGTATAGTGCTGACAGAAACTCGCACCGTATAGCAACACTCAAAGTATACTCACAAGAATACGCTCGATAATATAGAGAGAGAAAGAGAGAAAACTTTGTTTCTGGTGTGATTTTTCAATTCTAACTTAGCCCTCTATTTATAGGAAAATGTTAGAACGCCAAAGGAGACTAAATTAATATAATATTAATATTTACAAAACATTCAAGCCAACCACCAAGGAATCTGATTTTAGCCATCAAACACATGTTAAAGATGCCCACCAACCTTTGAAAAATGTTTTTGTTGAAAATAATAATTAAAACTTCCAAAAATCAATTATTTCGGAACTCCGGAACTTCAATAATTCACAATAAATAGCCCTTTTATTAGAAAATTCGAATCTCGCTACTTTTTATAGGAATTTCAATTCTCTAAAACTTTGCAGAAGAAAGTTTTTCCAAATTCCAAATAGAAATTGACCGAAATCCACAAACGAGCGATTTTACAGTCTATAATCAATTTTCGGTCAAGAATTGTGTCCACCGACACACAAAACATATGTTAAACATTTAATGCCACAAAAATACTCTTCCTCCTCAAATACTCATATATCTCACATTCATTGTAAAAATATCACCGTTAATATATTATTAAAATAATATATTTAAATGAATTATTTTATCAGAAAAAGATAAAATATTAATTTTCAACAATTGTCACATTAAAAATTTTCTCCATCTATATCCTTATAAAATAAATATTTCCTTTATCATAATAATCAATAATTAATTATTAAAAATAATATTACAGAATCACAGTACTGACAACTAGGCCGTTCCCAGGATAGAGGGGGCTTTCCAATAAGGATTTCTCCTTACTGGCGCGCAATTAGGTGACCAAACCTCTCCTTAGACAGAACTTTCTAGACATTGCCAATAATGTTATCTGATAATATTATTCAAATAATATGAATTATTGATCTGATAATAGAAAATACTGTGCAGTGACAATTTTTGAAACAATAATAATATAAATATCAACGCAGCAATTATTGAATCAATAAAGTAATGAACAGTAACTCCTGTAGCAATTATTGAGTAGTGCCTTCTTACGTAAGAATCAATAATTCAAAATACTGTGCAATACCGTGTGCTACTGTGAAACAACGAGTATTACTGTATTTTAACCACCGGGTATTCCAACAGTGTAAACGGTAACAACTACGCCGTTATTTTTAAACAACTTATATTTGTCGTTTTCTTCCTCCAATCGCTTTCCGTTATGGGGCCCACACATGGCTGCGCTGTCGTACGAATATTCCCCGACAGTACGAATATTCCACGACCAAACGAATATTCCCCGACAACAATGAATATTTTATAACCACTTGCTTATTTTGAAACATTTGCGTATTTTACCCATAACTATCCACATTAATCAAATACACCCTTACTATTTCAAAATAATAAATAAAGGAAATTCCTTTTTATTTAAAAAATTTCGGGGGTCTTATAGGAGAGACGGGGAATTCCTTCGCTAGTATGGCCTACCTAAGTTTATTTGATATTTAATTGGTCGGTCAGAGTATAGGGATAATATGTGATATATCAATTAACCCTTGTTTTGTGACAGTGTTTGAAAATGGCATCTGAAAATGTTGAGATCAGCAATGAAGCACATGAGACCGTTGAGTCACCAACGATCAATACCCTTGATAATTTGCAACAGGAAGACAATAATCCTCAGGTAAACAACAACACCGATCAGATGATGAATGATGGGATGTTCAGAGACTTTATGCAATTTATGCAACATCAGGTGAGAGAGACTCCGATTCAAAATGCAGATAGAAACACTGGCAACTCTCAGATGGTCACTGCTAAGCAGTTCAAGGAGCTGGGACCGCCAGAGTTTTTGGGAAAGCTAGAACCACTTAAAGCGGAGACGTGGATAAAATAAATCACCAAGATATTTGATGTCTTAGAATGCTCAGAGGACTAAAAGGTTCCCTTCACCACCTTTATGTTGCGTGAAGAGGCAGATTATTGGTGGGAATCTGTAAAGCGTACCCATCTTGACGCACTCAAGATGTCTTGGGAGAAGTTTCAAGAGTTGTTCAACGACAAGTATTTTCCCGAAAGTATTTGTCACATGAAGGAGGTGGAATTGATCAAGTTAGAGCAAAACAATATGACCGTGTCACAATATGAGACTAAATTTAGGGAGTTATCCTGGGTTGCATCCCATTTGGTCGATAATGAGGAGCGAATGACGCGAATGTTTCTAAGAGGTTTGAAACCCAATATACGTCAATACCTCATTTCTTAAAAACTTTGTTTATATTCAGATATTGTGAACAGGGCTCAGTTATTGGAGCGCGATAATGAGTCAGCACAACCAAAAGGCAACGACCAACAACACGATTATAATCGTACCAGTGGCAACGACCATCGAAACAATGATAACCATCATGGGGGAAATTATCATGCCAAGAATGGTAACCACTTAGGTGGTAATCATTGTTAAGATAATAGAAGTTGAAAATTCATGAAGAGAAGATTTAACGAATATGGGAAGACGTCGGCAGCAGCACCAACACTAGCAACAAATTCTAGGGGAGGAGAACGACCGCCAGTTAGATGCTATAGATGCGGAGAGGAGGGACACATAAGTCCAAACTATTCACAGCCTTCCAAGGTATGTTTTAGTTGTGTAAAAGACAGTCACATAGCTCGATTTTGTCCTGTAGCGAAATTAAGTCCAGCTGGGACGATGGCACCAAAGGCGGATACGGACAAAACAAAGTCGGTGGTTTCAGGAAGAACGTTTTTTGTGACTTCTCAAAAAACGAATAACCTGAACGAAGTTAGCACGTGTTAGTTAATTATAAATTCTTGCGAAGTCTATACCTTATTAGATACCGGTTCTACCCATTATTTTATCTCTCTTGCTTGAACTCAACATTTAAATTTGACCCCAGTTATGCGAATCTTCGTTACCTTCACTGTTTATAATTCTTGTTGATTCAAATCGACACTTTCACGTTACCTGGCGATCTTATCTCTTTGAAAATAGTTGCCCTTGATGTGATTTTAGGAATCGATTGGTTAACTACTCATCATGCCAAAATTGATTATTTTTGTAAGGTTGTTAGCTTTCATATTCCTAAACAACCTGTTATGCGAATTCAAGCAACCAAACCACTAAAGTCAATCACTGTTATATTAAGCCATAAGTACAGATCCCTGAGCTTTTCGCTGGTGACTTCCTTGTGTGGAATGCACCAAAGCCAGACTTTCTGTAGAGGAAGCCATGAATAACGGTGGAAAGTTGATAGGTATCAATGTAACATACTATCCAAGTCTTAGGATGAGAGTCACAATTTTTTTTCTATCGTTAATACATTTCCAGACATATTCCTGAAGACTTCCTGGCCTACCCCCAGAGCGTGAAATCGAATTTTGTATTGACCCCAGTACAAAACCCATTTCTTCAACCCTTAAATATTTCTTCAACCAAAATGAACGTATAATGCGCCAAAGACGTTGGTTCGAGTTGTTGAAGATTACGACCATACCATTCAATATTATTGTGGAAAAAGTGAAAGTGGCAGCTGATGCATTGAGTAGAAGATCGTATGCATTTACGAGTGCGACATTGTTAACACAAAAACCCATTTCGTATAACTTACAAATGATGAAGATAGAGTTAAAGACTCTAAGGACCCACGTGGTGATATCAAATATACGAGTAGAATCAACTTTAATCAATAAAGTTAAAAGTCGTTCAAGCTATAGACCCGGAGCTGATAAATACGAAGAAGAAGGTTCAAGAAGGCGTTATTCTAGAAGCAAGACTCGATGAAGAGAGAAAATCTCAACCCTTGATTTTATTGATCTATTTGAAATCCTCGATTGAGTAGAAATTATGGCCTATAGACTCGTTTTACTGCTAAGTATATTGCGTGTTCATAAAGTTTTTCACGTATCGATGTTACTTAAATATGTGGATGACCCGAACCACATTATTGAATTAGAACTAGACGAGATAGGCGAAGATTTAACGTATGAGGAGATACGTGTTAAAATCTTGGATAAGAAGGATCATATTCTACACTCAAAGGTTATACCTCAAGAGTTAGAATCTGACGAGGTATCCTCACCTCTTCGGCATACCAGGTACGTACGTAAATTTCGAGGGCAAAATTTCATAAGGAGAGGAGATTGTAAGACCCCGAATTTTATGAAATGAAAGTATTTAATTTTCTTATAATTATTATTTTATTTCGTAAATGGTTAAATTGATCAAAGGTTAAAGTTAAGGGTGATATATGAAAATTTTGCAAAGTATGCAAGTTGATATAAAATATTCGTTGCTTCGGGAAATATTCGTACGACGACATAATCATTGGTGGACCCCACAACAGAAGTATTGTCATAGTTAGAAAACGACAGAATTATCTTTTTATAAAAATAACGGCGAAAGTGTTACCCCTTAAAACTGTTGAACTACACAGTAGTAAAAGTATAGTAATACGCGTGGTTGCATATTAGCACACAGTATTGATTATTGATGATTATGTAAGAAGTCAGTCAGTTATACTCAATTATTGCTACAGTAATTGCTGTATCATATCTCTCATATTATTGATTTAATTATTATCACATTATCAATATTTTATATTATTAAATCAATAATTGAGACGAAAAAGTTATTCATATTATTATTTACAATATTGACAATGTCTAGAAGTTCTGTCAATGAGAGGTTTGGTCACCTAATTACGCGCCAATAAGGAGAAATTCTTATCGGAAAGCCCCCTCTTTCCTGGGAACGTCCTGGTTGTTAAATAGTGCGAGTTATAATAATAATGATGAATAAGTTCGTGTTGATTAAAGATGAAATTGCTAGTTCCATTGTGTTGGGATTATTAGTGTTAATGAAAATTGACATTTATTTCGATAATAATTGATGGATGGAAGTTATATTGACCAATCGTGTAATTAATGGGATAAATGAGCAATTAATTGTTATTAATTCACATGCTTATAACTATGTGTTCACATGTGTGTACTATTAGGGTAGGTGGTGCAAGATTGATAATACTTGCATAACTAAATTAAAAATGGAGGTATAGATGAAGGTACTATACTGTAATTATTTTTTTCACATGATTGAACTATTGATTCACATGATTGTACTATTGATTCATATGATATACTATTAGGGGAGGCGGTGCAAGTTTGATAAAACTTGTAGGACTAAATTAAAAATGAAAGAAAGATGAAGGTATTATACTGTAATATTTCGAGCCCCAAAACGTACAATTATTGAAACTATATATTCCTATAAATAAAAGCTCATTTTTCCTTCATTCTCACCAATTCACTAAGACTAACAAGAGCAATTATAGAGAGAGAAGCTATAGAGAGAAAGAATAAGAGAAGTCTGCTACTTCACTATTCCAGTATCCAGTCTTCTTCTAAGATAAGGGGTATTATTTATTTCATATTCTGAAGAGATATTATTTTTCGTATTCGTATGAATATTATTTCCGTTCAATATTCATAAAGAATATTATCTTCGTTCAATATTCGTAGGAATATTATCTTCGTTCAAGGGATGTTATTTTTGTTCAATATTCACTTGAAATAATATTTTCTTTCATACTCTGTAGTATGTAATTAATAATATTTCGTTTCAAATTTTGAATTCTGTACTCATTTTGTTGAAGTTTTGGCTTCTATACTCCATAAAATTTGTAGAATATCCTTGATATTTGCGCTTCATCCAATATCTTTTCTTGGAAATATTATTCTGAGCTTCTTGATAATTATTGATCTTTTCATGACGGAATACTATTCATGAGTTACTATTCACCTGGTTACTATTCACTCAAATATTATTCACTCGGGTATTCAGGGTACTTTTTATGCTGGAGTACTATTTATGAGTTACTATTCACTAGATATTATTCACCCAATTATTATTCACCCGAATATTATTCACTCGGGTATTTGGAGTACTTTTCATGTCGGGGTACTATTCACGAGGTACTATTTCTGAAGTACTATTTACAGGGTACTATTCACGGGGTACTATTCACCAGGAAAATATATTTCTTTTCTATCCAAATTATTTTTGATACATGAATATTATTCTTGAATTTTACTCCACAAAGCAGTATCATATTGATAATTTGAATATTTTTAAACTCTGGATAAATTTAAAGTCTTTAATATTTATCCTTGATTTCGTTTGATTAATGTTTATATCATTGTCATCATCCTCATGCATATATTGTGATGAAAGTCATCTTTGGCTTACGTGCATTGATGGACTATTGATTGTTATGATTATGAACAGGGATCATTCGGTATAATCATGACCCGCAATGTTACAAATGATGTGGTAAAAGTCCTCATTGGCCCGTAGTGCATTGATGGACAGTTGTTGGTATGATTATGACCAGTGTTTATTCGGTATAATTATGACCATTGATGATTACATGAATATCCTTGGCCCGTAGTGCAGGAATGATTCGATGATGTGGTTTATTTATTAAGCTGAGTCTCAGTGATAAAGTTGACGAAAAGCTATTTAAATCATAGAAGATAGTAGATATCATACTCTACTTGACTCTTCTAATGGATTGCTTATTTCGCTGCAGTTAAACTTGATGTCTATTGTATTTTATTAATTTAACATTGTTGAAGACTAATGATAATTTATTCTATATTATCTTAGTCATAATATTTCTTACTGGGCTAGTTGAGCTCACCCTTTTCTTTCATTGTTCTCTTCAGGAAATGAGAATATAGCTGGGACGAGTAAGGCAATTGAGTGATGGTCCATGATAAGTGGCTTTAGTAGTCCTCGCTATTCTGTGAAATAGTATGATAATAATTGTAATGAGGACTCCATTGAGAGTGGATATTGTCTAGAAGGCAATATTCTTGTTTAAACACTCAGCTATGTTTTGTTGTATATTACCCGGCAGTTATATAATTAAATTTGTATTTGATTTATGTACCATGTATTTGGCGACTCAAGATGGATGATGTATACCTGTTTTGGGGGCGTCACTTCACTCCGCTAGGCGATTCCCTTGAAAATGTATTGGCGATATTAATGGATCACAAGAAAATTACCGAACTGGCTCCACCTCTGGAACCGGGGACCAAAAGATACAATCCAAGCAAAAGATGTGCACTCAGGGTCTCTAGGACATGATACACAAGATTGTTGGTCCTTAAAGCATAAAATTCAAAATTTAATTAAAAGTGACAGTATTGTGGTCAAACAACCTGACCAACAAAATGTCAACACCAACCTTCCATTGCAGCATGATACGGACGAAGTAAACATGATCGGGTCAGGAAGTGCTGAAATGTATCCAAATCGTAAGTACATACAAAGGAGTGAGGAATACCCCCAAAGGCACCAAACAAATGTCCTAGAGTGGGAAAACTCGGAGGAGGGTATGACAGTAATGCAAAAATTAGAGACGATCCAGAATCAAGTAAATCTGCTAGCTAAGTTGATAGTGCGCCAACATCAGGAAACAAGACAATTTTTCATTTAACTATTAGAAAGCCAAGAGAAAAAAGAGGTTAACTATAATGCAAACCCATATCTCTCCAGGATGAGCCAACTAAATGAAGAAGATCAAAGTAGGATGAAAGGAAAAGAAAAGGGGGATGATAAAATTGCTAGAAGATCTCACTAACGGAAAAATCGCTCGGGGGAATGCAAATTCTCAAAGAAGAAAGATCAAACAACCTCCACAAGAGTACAAAATTCACCCTCTGAACAAATCAATTGAAGAAATGATACACTTTCTGATAAGCAAAGGAAGGATTACTGAGTTGCTGCCTCCTATAAATCCCAAGATAAAGAGTTATGATTCCACCAAGATATATCTCTATCATTCTAACTCACTTGGACATGTGACTGAGGAATGCTGGTCTTTGCGACATAAAATCCAGGATCTTATTGAAAAGGAAGAGCTGAAGATAGAATTCCTCATAACCAAAAAAAGCGAAGAGGAAATAAAAAGCTTAAGATGTCCACTCGAGACATGCAGTTCAAAAGAGGTGAAAGCTATGAGCACCAATCCCGGTAGAACACAAGATGGACTGATCCTAATACAGGGAATGACAGAGGAGATAAGGGAATCCCCAAAGGAGATTCCTCCACCAAAATCAAACATCCTATGGTCCAAAGATAGCAACCACGTTCCTGATTTTATAACCTTGGATGATGCGGAGGAAATACTAATCCTTTCCAAGGAAGAAAAAGCCAAAAAGGAAAGTTCTTTGCAAGAAATGCGACAATAGTTCGAGGGAGATTTCATGGTCGAATCCTCTCAAGCCCAAGAAAAAGGTGAAAGAACAGATTAAGGAAAAGGTGTTGAGGTTATCGGGGAAAGCAACCCATCAAAGAATCAGGAGTTCATACCTTTTTGCGACGGGTCCAGTTCAAGCGTTCATGAGGAATGTATTGAATCAGGAAGCGATCAAGTTATGGCTATAAGTAAAGATATTCAGAACCAAGAGGTAACCTCTATCGTGAGCCTTGAAGGCAGCATAACCACTGACAACTGGACTATCAGGCCTTAGCTAGCCAATAAGAAGTAGATCCAGAGGATAAAGGGGGGATTTCTAGGAGATATTGGGACAATAGCACTTTCTTCACAGTATGCCTTTTATTTTTCCTGCATGTAAATATTGAAAAAAAAATAAAAAAAACAAAAAAAAGAAAATCAAAAATCAGCCAGGTTTCATCTCAAAATTGGCTTGCATTACGAAAGACCCGATCTCCCCTCATCAATGGAAGTACATAGGCAGCCATTTATGGTGCGGTCAAACTAAACAAAAACCCAAAAAACCCAAACAAATATTCCTCAAACCATTTATCTTATCAAACAGGAACTACGTAGACCTGATCTCCCACATACATAGGAGTACGTAGGCAGCCATTAGTGGTATGGTCTGACCCTCAAAAGAAACATCCAATCCCAAATATTAATCCTAAGACACCAAAAAATGACCCTCCAAGTTAGCGACCCATGTCGAGAAGACCCAACAACTCTTCAATGTCATTCCATCAATTATGGTAAAAATCCCATAAAGGAAGAAACATCGATACACTAAGACAACCAGCAGCGAGGACCTTTAAAGAGCTGACACCCTCAATCATAAGTCTTCATCAAATCAGAAGAAAACCATCAAGGCCGATTGCACGAACAAGTTAGGAACAATTATTGAGGGCATCAAAGCCCAAGTCCACTACCTATTCACCATCTGGTACAGAGGTAAAAGCCTCTTGCGATCTTGGCATCTTATCAGCCCATACGTCAAATCAATGATCCCAGACAATAAGCAATGGATGGGGCAATTTCAAAATTGGTGACACACAAATATTGGGTCCCTTAAAACAAGATTACGGCAATCTCGAAAACAACGACAACTCAACACTGGAGCATTTATCAACCATCCTAAAGAGAAAAATGCACCAGTCAGCACCATCAATATGGTACATCATCATCAAAGTTTCCCATACACCATCTCACTGGCAATTCAGTATGATCATGTGGTCTTTTCTAATCATACTATTCTCAGGATGAATAATCAACATGTGAAGATATTACTCACTCGCGACTTGGTCAACAAAGAGAGTTTCGCATATGAATCTCTGGCAACAACATGCGAATGGACTGGGGCATTTTTCTGATTCCAGGAATGAAAAAGAGTTTAAGGCGGGATCAATCCTCTCATCGAAATAAAGGGGAGAAATCGTGAAAGAAATCATGGCGACATTAGCGTGGCCCTACAAAAGAAGGGGAAAGTTCTTTAAAAAATTAGTAACTCAAGAGAAGAAGGCCAACAAAGAAAGGCCTAGCTAATGAAATCGACACCATCAAACATGTTAACCTGCGTCAAGTCCTCATAAGTCGATGCCTCTTCACTGAAGTTCAAATTTGAACAACGAAAGAATGGGCTGCACCCATCCATGGATGTTAGCTGGCATTCAGGTTATCAGTTCAGCCGGGTTACGAATCAAGGAAATAGGGCATAAGCACCCAATAGCGAAAGGAAACTCCAAATCACCTCAAAAAGGGTGAGGTAAAATTCTACTCCAGATAATTTAAAATATGCATCAAGCTAGTATAATAGACTCCTAAGGATAAATTTAGATCATCACATCATGCATGATCTGCACATATGCAAATGCGCTACATCAACATACATCTCTACCAAGGTTTAGCATCTATCTCCAGTAAATTAACATATGTGTGCAAGTTAAATGCCTAGATTAGAAAAAAAATTCATCGTAGACATCTGGTGGTTGTCATCAATCCAGCGTACCATCAGGCGGAGTCTGGTGAATTAAGTCGTTAAATATTACTTCAGCAAATGTATCAGAAGATCCGGTATATTCTAAACCATTGGCATCAATTCAGCGCAACATCAAGAAAGTTCAGCGATGAAAGCTTTGTATACCACCGTTCGAGTAGGAACCGAAATTGTTTGGTGATATCAACATATTCAACTACCAGTAGGGTAGGATCCATTGTCAAACTACCATCAGGGTAGGCACCATCGTAAACTGCCAGCGTATACATCAGGAAGGTCCGATGATTTCAGAACGTCATCCCCAGTAGAGATGTATAAAATATCTTAATTTCTCTTCATCAAACAGGCATCGACAACACCGATAAAAAGCCAAACCATTGCAGTCAACACCAACATAGGCATCAGTAATAACTGGTAAAGGTAAAGCTATTTGTGATGTGCGATCTGTGATATGAAAAATGCGATATGCGAAATGCGATGTGTGAGTTGCGAAGTGCAATTGTCCAAATACAAAAAGCGAAATATGAAGTGCGAAGTGCGAAATGTGATGTGCGATTTGTGAATTGGGATTTGGGAAAACATTTTAACATTCATCATAACAATTATTACATTGCAATTTGTATCATTAAAAATACCTTGTCATATTTCAAGTGTCTAGTAATCTTTATCATGTCCATTCTATTACATTGCATAAACATGATAAAGAGGGGCATCTGTAGACACTATAATGCTATTTCGGTCATGGACCCATCTTCCTATAATCAAAAAGGATAAATTTTATGTCATTGTATAGCTCTCGGAAAGAGCTTTCTGGAATGGTATGATAAGCTGCCATCGAACTCCTAGATTACAAGTTCTGAACGTTCAAGCTGAACAACACGTTGTTCGAGTGCACATACTTTGAGACGACAGGACCCACATTGCTTGGGGCACCCCGGGCAGCCATAGGTACACTTTCTGCAGCCATAGGTACACCTGCTGCTGCCACAGGTATACCTGCTGCTGCCGTAGGTACACTTGCAGTTCCCCCCCTCTATAAATAGAGGGCTTGGGGTGGCCATTTTAGCAAGAGAAAAGGCGAGGAAGCCCTGCCCAATTTGCTCTGTACACGCTATAAATTAAGTGCTTTCTTATTTCAAACACTTGTGAGCTTATAGTTTGCTATATTTTCCTGGTGAGAACCGAGTGTTCATCCATTTAAAGCTATTGAAGTCTTCTTTGGCATTCCACTATAAGCTTTCTTACATTTCTTAAAGCCTTTTTCCACTTTGTGCACACACAGTTATTCGCGTTGAGAGTCGTGTGGAGTGTGTATGCCCGAACTTTGGTCCGTGGCTTTTTATTTCTTTTGTATATATATACTTATATATATATATATACATATATACTAACATTATCGAGTTATGCCTCAATTGAGCCCGGAATCACATCCGGAGCGTTTATTCCTTATATATATATATACTTATATAAACTATGGTCGAACTCTGTTCGATGAGCCTGGACTTATGTCCAGAGCGTTTATTGCTTATATATATATACTTATATATAAACTGTTGTCGAACTCTGTTCGATGAGCCTGGATTTATATCTGGTGCGTATACTGCTTATATATATATATACATATATATATATATATATATATAAATACTTATATATATAATATCCGGTGCGTTTACCGCTTATATATATATATATTTATTTACATTTCTGCCAGGCTTGGAGTTTACTTCGTGGCCTTTTACTGCTTTATTTATATTCAGTCCCGCCTGTAGTTTACTTCGTGGCAGTTGATCTTTTTTACTGCTTTATTTACATTCAGTCCCGCCTGGAGTTTACTTCGTGGGGTTGATTGTCTTTACTGCTTTATTTACATTTCTGATCCCGACCCCATGGAGTTGCTTCGTGATGGTTGATCGTTTATATATATTTACCACTTCTATATATTTATAATTCCAATCCCCCATGAAGTTTACTTCGTGGTGGTCGATCGTACATATATATAGTTACAACTTATATATATATATATATATATATATATATATATATATATATATGTATAACTGCTTATAACTTTCATATAAACTGCGGCATCATGTGAGCTTAGGACTCATGTGATCACAGATTCAGCCTTTTGAATCTAGATTCACTTCTCGTGATGGATATTTTTAGTGTAATCAACTTATAAATTATTTACGGTGTTTGAATTTCCTTAGATGACTATCATGCACATAAGGAGTTCGATACTGCTTTGTATATTATTTTCTCGAAGATGCTTCGCATCTCAAAAATAAAAGCAATCAAGTCGAACACATAATAAAATGGAAGTATCAAAGGCCTCAATTACTATTGAGCATAAGGGTTTGAAAAAATCTCTTTTATAAAACATCACAGCCATATCTTGTTAAAACTGAACTTTTATATAAAATTCAAACACTTTGTATATAGTTGCAAACGAGGTATAACACTACTTTCAGATAATTACACATTAACCCCTCCCCCACACAAACATATTCATATAATAGTTTAATTGAAAAGTGGCGGTCACCGTGGTAACACGGATGTCGGGGGGTGCCTAACACCTTCCCTCCGCATAATCAAGCCCCCGAATCCTAACGAATCTCGGTTTCACAGACCAGTTTAGCAGTGTTACATCACGTGGTCAATGTGCAAACCTTTTCTCGGTTGAGTTTGTGCAACCATTTAAAAATACCAACCGGCGACTCTTACAGTCCAATCGTCGACATATACATGTCGGACCTTTGTACAACTTATTTTTTCAAACAAATCTCACCTAACATGAGAACACCAAAAGACAAGAAAAGAAAAGGGACAATAAAAATCCTAACGTCGATAGGTAGGCCAAGAAGTTCTTCAGGAAATTGATAAATAGGTTTTATACCTACTTATAGAATATTAATTAATGAGAATTATGCTCATCTCAAGTAGATATTTAGTATGTTTTTAGTTCATTTTATGCTTATTTTGTATAGCTTGTAATTAGAACTCATATGGTATGGAAATGTAGTAAATGGCATAGTGTGGCAGTGACAATTAACTAAGGCTTGGCCAATAGAACTGAACATTGGTGAAGGAGCTGAACATTAGTGAAGGATAAAAAATAAGCAACAACAGCAGACATCAGTATGCAGCAGACAGAAGCAGTGCGCCCGCGCTGCTTAACAAAGTATTTTTCACGCGCCCGCGCTACATGCAGACAGAAGCTAAACGCACAAGCCACGCGGCTGCACCTAGAATTAGAAGACATATTGCGCGCCCGCGCTGGAGTTGCGCGTCCGCGCCCGTTTTGTATTGTGATCATGCGCGACTGCGCGGGTTATCTGATGCTGTTGTTGACTTAATTTTTTAATTTGAAATTTCAACGTGGGTCTTCTCCCAAACTACTCTGGTTGGTACCAGACGCATGTAATATTGGTTTTTATCAGTTTTTCAAAAAAAAATGAGGGTTCTAAGCTTTGAACACATTTTCCAAAGAAGATTTGAGCATACATTTAAGATTTTCTTCATCTTCTGTTGAATTGAGTCATTGAATAAGAACTCCTCTCATTTTGCTAGAAATTATTGGAGATTTAAACAACATTTTGGAACATAATCTGCAATTGGGTTTGATCAATTCTATCTTCTCTTTCAATTGTTTTATTTATTTTCCATGTGTTACTATAATCCCATAATGGCTTTCGGTTCAGAAATGAACTAAATTCCATTATGAGATTCTAACTGATTTTGATATGTAGCCTAAATTTAATGGCCTGATTGCTTGATTGTTTGGTTATCATGGAATTTCTATTATGACTGATTGGATTGCATGAATGTTTGATCACCATTCATTTTATATACTTATATGGAATTAAAAAATGACATGTGAGTATGGTTGTAATCATGATAGCATGCGTTTATGAGGCTAAATTGTTTAGCTTCACATTTCGTGAACCAAATAGAAATATATTGTTTCACCGTATGTAGTAATATAAGAGCTTGTGCTTCAATTCAATATTGCTGCAATTTCACATAGAAATATAGTGATTTTGGTTTTATTGATGATTACATGATTTCTATTGCATGTGGAGGTTATGTAAGCATGTCATAATGCATTGAAAAATGGTTATGTCAACTTTTGTGCTCTTGGCTAATTTTCCATGATACACGTATAATCTTGCATGATGGTAATATTTAGATGAAATATGAATTAAAGTTAGAATCCCATTATTTCCAAATTTAATTTATTATTCTATTATTCTTATTTTATTCATTATTTGAGTTTAGATTAATTTAAACTTGTAAGCATTCTTTTGAGCATATAAAAATAGTGATACGATTGATGCAAAATAATTTTATTTTGAAACCTTTCTTCGTGGATCGATACTTTTCTTACTCTGTACTACTTGTTGACCCATGTATGTTTGCATAAGTTAGAGTCCTTTTATTAAAACTAAAAAGGAGGTAACAAGTTTTTGGCGCCGTTGCCGGGGAAAGGCGTTTAAATTTATTATTATTATCATCAATTTTAAGCTATATTGTATGACTTAGACAAATCTAATATTGTCTCATTTCTATTTTTGTTTTTGATTGTATTTCAGGTACGTGTATATATTTTTATGCGCACGCTGTTATCCAATTCTGAGTTAACACCTGCTTAGGATAATATTAACGGAAGAGGTTGGAAAACAAAAGTGCGTAGAAATTTACAAGCAGCCTTAGAGACAACAACATCTAATATGGCGGCAAAAGAGCAAAGAGAAGATCAAAGAAAGGAGCTTAGGACTTTGAGAGATTATTCAATGCCGAATATTAGTGGCTTGCAGTCAAGTATAGTTAGGCCAGCGATAGCAGGCAACACCTTTGAGATAAATCCGGGCACTATTCAAATGGTGCAGAATTCGGTACAGTTTGGGGGTGCTGCTATAGATGATCCTAATGAGCACCTGTTGAGCTTTATTGAAATATGCGACACTTTCAGATATAACGGGGTGACAGAGGATGCAATCAGACTTAGACTATTTCCATTTCCACTACAAGATAAAGCTAGAAGTTGGCTTCACTCTTTACCTTCGGGATCTATTACTACATGGGAGGACCTAGCATAGAAATTCATAGCCAAGTTTTTCCCAATGACTAAGACTGCAAAGATGAGGACATCAATCTCCCAGTTGGAGCAACAACAGGGTGAATCTCTATATGAAGCTTGGGAGAGATACAAAGAGATGCAAAGGAAGTGTCCACACCATGGCATGCCAGATTGGATGGTTATCAACACATTTTATAATGGATTGGGATGGCAGTCAAGGCCGATAGTAGATGCAGCTGCAGGAGGAGCTTTATGGGTGAAGAGTTATGAAGAGGCCTATAACCTTATTGAGACAATGGTAGTAAATGATTTTCAAAATCCTACAGCCAGGATGCCACAGCCCAAAGTTGCAGGTTTGCTAGAAGTGGATGCTATTACTTAATTGTCAGCACACAGATGACATCCATGGTGAAGAAAATTGATTCATTGACAGAGACCAAGGCGAAGACAGTTTCCTTTATGTGTGAGATTTGTGCAGGGTCACATTCAACGGATCAATGTGCTATCAGCTCGGAGTCTGTACAATATATGAGCAACTATAGGAAGGAGCAAGGACAATTTTAGAACACATACAACTCCAATAACTGCAACCATCCAAAAATTCAGTTGGTCAAATAATCAAGCAAATAAACAGAATCAATTTCAACCACATAATCAATTTCAGTCACAGTCAGCTCAGCAACAGTTTGCACCAAGACCACCTTATCCACCTGGATTTTCTCAACAACAACATCATACTCCATCTGTACCTCAGCAAGAAAAGAAATTAGAAATGGAGGAGATGATGATGAAGTACATGGCATATATAGAGGTGATGATTAAAAGCCAAGCAGTGGCTATTAAAAATCTGGAAACTCAAATGGGTCAGATGGTGAGCATGCTTAACAACAGACCCCAGGGTTCATTTCCAAGTACCACAGAGGCAAATCAAAGAAGAGAAGGGAAGGAACAATGTCAGGCGATCACAATCAGGTCTGGGAAATTGGTTGTAGGAAATCAACATGGCGCACCCGCGCCATTTTTACAAAGGGAGGACGCGCGGCCGCGCGAGACAGAAAATTCATCTGCTGAGAAATTAATTGATGAAGATTCTGGACAACAGCAGGAAGAGAAGGATAACGCAGGTTCAGTTGAGGAGCCCGTGAATAAAATACCACTAGTACACCCTCCGGTTCCTTATCCACAGAGATTGCGTAAGCAGAGGGAAGACAAGTAGTTTAGCAAGTTTTTGGAGGTCTTTAAAAAGCTGCAGATTAACATACCTTTCGCTGAGGCATTAGAACAAATGCCAAGTTATGCAAAATTCATGAAGGGTATCTTGTAAAGGAAGAAGAGATTAGAAGATTTTGAGACAGTGGCCTTGACGGAGGAATGCAGTGCAGTGCTTCAACTCAAATTGCCTCCAAAGCTGAACGATCCGGGCAGTTTTATAATTCCACGCACAATCAGAAAGATGAACTTCAACAAATGTTTGTGTGATCTTGGGGTAAGTATCAATTTGATGCCCCTGTCAGTATTTAATCAGTTGAGATTGCCGGCTCCAAGGCTGAAAAATATTTCATTGTAGCTTGCTGACAGGTCTATCACTTATCCATGGGGAATTGTTGAAGATGTTTTGGTAAAAGTGGATAAATTCATCTTTCCGGCTGATTTCATCATTTTAGATTATGAAGAAGATAGGAGTATACCAATCATACTTGGAAGACCATTTCTAGCCACAGGAAGGACCTTGATAGATGTTCAAAAAGGGGAACTCACAATGCGTGTTAATGATCAGGAAGTCACTTTCAACGTATTCAAGGCAATGAAATTTCCAACAGATGAAGAGGAATGCTTCAGGGTTGATTTGGTGGACAAGGTTTTAAATGATGAAGTAGAGAGTTTGGTGGATCATGAACCATTGAGAAGTGTTATTGCTGGAAATTCAGAATTAGAGGACAAGGAATTTGAAGAATTTGTGCACTTTATTGATACTACTCCACAATTTAGAAAATTTAAAACTCCTGTTGAGCCATTGAAGAAAGCTGGACAGACGTCATTGAAATTGAGGCCATCTCCCGAGACACCTCCAGAACTTGAATTGAAACCACTTCCAGACCATTTGAGGTATGCATTTTTAAATAAAGATTCAAAGTTACCTGTGATTATTTCTCCTGCACTAACATATTTTCAGGAAGAAAAACTGCTACGAGTTCTTAGAGAGTTCAAGTCAGCTATTGGATGGACTATAACAGATATAAAAGGGATCAACCCTTCTTTTTGTATGCATAAGATCTTGCTGGAAGATGATAGCAAGCCGTCGGTGGAGCAACAAAGAAGACTTAATCCGATCATAAAAGAAGTGGTCAAGAAAGAAGTATTGAAATGGCTGGATGCAGACATAATTTATCCGATTTCAGATAGTTCATGGGTGAACCCAGTATGACCGTTGTTTCTAATGAGAATAATGAGTTGATTCTAACAAGAACAGTGACGGGGTGGAGAGTTTGCATGGACTATCGTATGCTTAACAAAGCTACATGGAAAGATCACTTCCCACTGCCATTTATCGATCAGATGTTGGATAGATTAGCGGGTCATGAGTATTATTACCTTCTAGATGGATATTCAGGCTACAATCAGTTTGTTATAGCTCTAGAGGACCAAGAAAAGATAACCTTTACATGTCCATATAGTACTTTTACTTTCAAAAGGATGTCTTTCGGTTTGTGTAATGATCCAACCACCTTTCAGAGATGTATGATGGATATTTTGTCGGATACGGTGGAAAAGAATGTGGAGGTATTCATGGATGATTTCTCTGTATTTGGGGATTCTTTCGATTTATGTCTTGATAATTTGGTGATAGTGTTGAAACGATGTGTTGAAACTAACTTGGTATTGAATTGGGAAAAGTGCCATTTCATGGTACAAGAAGGAATAATTTTGGGACATAAGGTGTCAAAGAGGGGACTTGAGGTGGACAGAGCTAAATTAGAGACTATTGAGAATTTTCCATCACTTACTTCAGTAAAAGGTGTTCGCAGTTTTCTTGGACATGCAGGCTTTTACCGCAGATTTATAAAAGACTTCTTCAAGATAAATAAATCACTTTGCAGTCTATTGAAGAAGGATGGAAAGTTCAAATTTGATGAGGGTTGCGTGTCTACATTTGATCACTTGAAGGGGAAGTTAACTTCAGCACTAGTCATTATAGCACCGGATTGGGACTTGGCTTTCGAATTGATGTGTGATGCTAGTAATTATGCTGTGGGGCAGTTTTGGGTCAGCAAAAGGAAAAGATTTTTCATGTGATATACTATGCTAGCAAGACCCTTACTGATGCGCAGTTGAACTACACCACCACAGAGAAAGAATTACTGGCAGTTGTGTATGCTTTTGATAAATTTTGACCATATCTGATTAGTACGAGGGTGATAGTGTACACGGATCATGCGGAAATTCGACACTTAGTGGCGAAGAAGGATGCAAAGCCTCGTTTGATCAGATGGATATTACTATTGCAGGAGTTTGATTTAGAGATCAAGGATAGAAAAGGAACTGAGAACCAAGTGGCGGACCACTTGTCTCGACTAGAGAATCCGAAAAGGGAGGCAGATGACAAGATTGTGATTAATGAATCCTTTCCAAATGAACAGTTGTTTATGGTAAAAGGGGAAGTGACATGGTTTGCAGACTACGCGAACTACTTGGTGAGTAAGATGGTACCTTCTGACTTGGTTTGTCATCAAAAGAAGAAATTCTTTTATAATTTTAAATGGTTTATATGGGATGAACCATATTTATTCAAACAATGTTCTGATCAGATGATAAGGAGGTGTATTCCATATAGCGAGATATAGGGGATTTTGCAGGATTGTCATGCTTCTTTATATGGGGGTCACTACGGTGGAGAGCGAACATCGTCTAGAGTGCTACAAGAAGGATTCTACTGGCTGACAATTTTTAAGGATGCTTATAGTTTCGTCCAGAGATGTGACAGATGTCAAAGAGTCTGGAACATTTTGAAAATGAATGAAGTGCCATTGAACACAATCCTCGAAGTGGAAATTTTTGATGTATGGGGATAGATTTCATGGGTCCTTTCATTTCTTCATGTGGAAATCTATACATCTTGCTAGCAGTGGATTATATGTCAAAGTGGGTGGAAGTGGCAGCTCTTCCAACAAATGATGCCAAAGAGGTCCTAAGGTTTTTACAAAGAAGTATATTCACAAGGTTTGGGACTCCAAAGGCTATCATTAGTGATGAAGGCAGTCATTTTTGGAATAGGCAGTTCACAGCTCTGTTGGCTAAGTATGGGGTGAATAATCGCATTGCTACAGCTTATCATCCACAAACGAATAGCCAAGCAGAGGTTTCAAATTAGGAAGTTAAGAGAATTCTGGAAAAAGTTGTGAACCCCACAAGAAAGGATTGGTCCTTAAAGCTTGATGATGCTGTTTAGTCATATAGGACTACATACAAGACTCCGTTAGGCATGTCACCTTTTCAAGTAGTTTATGGCAAAACATGTCACCTTCTTATGGAGCTTGAGCATAAGGCATATTAGACGATTCAGAAGCTCAATTTTGATTTGAAGGCTGCAGGAGAAAAACGCCTACTTCAACTCAATGAGTTGGATGAATTCCGATTATAGGCGTATGAAAACTCAAAGCTATAAATGGAAAAGGTGAAGAAATGGCATGATCGCAAAATCATAGAGAGAACATTTGAGCCGGGACAAAGAGTTTTGCTTTTCAATTCCAAACTTATACTTTTTCCTGGGAAGCTCAAATCAAAGTGGTCAGGGCCATTCACAGTGAAGACAGTTTTCCCACACGGTGCAGTAAAAGTGTTCGATTACCGAACAAGCCGTTTAAAGTGAATAGACAATGGCTAAAGCATTATTTTGATGGCGAGGTTGACAGACAAAAAGTGCGAGATTCGAATTTTATGAAATGAAAGTATTTAATTTTCATATAATTATTATTCTATTTAGTAAATGGTTAAATTTATAAAAGGTTAAAGTTAAGGGTGATATTTGAAAATTTTACAAAGTAAGCAAGTTGATATAAAATATTCGTTGTGTCGGGGAATATTCGATTGGTCGAGTTATATTCTTTTTAACAGGGAATATTCGTGCGACGACACAATCATTGGTGGACCCCACAACGGAATTATTGTCATAGTTAGAAAACGACAGAAATATCTTTTTATAAAAATAACGACATAAGTTTTACTGTTAAACTATTGAACTACCCGGTGGTAAAAATATAGTAATACGCGTGGTTGCATAGTAGCACACGGTATTGATTATTGATGCTTACGTAAGAAGTCACTCAGTTTACTCAATTATTGCTACAGTAATTGTTGCATATTATCTCACGTTATTTGATTCAATTATTGTCACAATATCATTTGCATAATATATTATATTATTAAATCAATAATTAAGATGACAAAGTTATTCATATTATTATTTGCAATATTGACAATGTCTAGAAGTTCTGTCAAGGAGAGGTTTGGTCACCTAATTACACGTCAATAAGGAGAAATCCTTATCGAAAAGCCCCCTCTTTCCTGGTAACAAACTGGTTGTTAAATATTGTGAGTTATACTATCAATGATGAATAATTGTTGAAGTATTAAGAATGTGTTTATTGAAGATAAGTGAATTACAAAAGTTAGAGGGGAATAATGTAAACTTGGAAAACTTTAGGGGTACTAAAACGTAATAAGTTAAATCAATCTGAACCATTGGTGGTGGTTTTAATAGTAAACCAATCTGGACCATTGATGGTGGTTTTAATAGTAAACCAATCTGGACCATTGATGGTGGTTTTAATAGTTAATCAATCTGGACCAATGATGGTGGTTTTAATAGTAAATCAATTTGGACCATTGATGGTGGTTTTAATAGTAAATCAATTTGGACCTGTCAGTGGTGGTTTTAATAGTAATTGAATCTGGACCGTCGGTGGTGGTTTTAATAGTAAATTAATCTGGACCGTCGGTCGCAGTTTTAATAATAAATCAATCTGGACTGTCGATGGTGGTTTTAAAAGTAAATCAATCTGGACTGTCGATTGTGGTTTTAAAAGTAAATCAATCTGGACCATCGATGATGGTTTTAAAAGTAAATCAATCTGGATCGTCGGTTGTGGTTTTAATAGTAATCAATCCGGACCGTCCGTTCTAATGGTAAATTAATTTGGACCGTTCATGAATTAGTAACTATTTAGTCCATTCTCCTATAAATAGAAGCTTAATTCTTCTTTCATTCTCACCAATTCACTGAGATTCACAAGAGAAGCTATAGAGAGAGAAACTATAAAGAGAAAAAAGAAGAGTATTCTGCTACTTCACTATTGAAGAGTCTTCTACTAATGTAAGGGATATTATTTCTTTTATATTCATAAGCAATATTATTTATTATATTCTTAAGGGGTATTATTTCTTTCATATTCATAAGGAATACTATTTTTCGTATTCATCCTTTAGTATGTCGGAATAATCTGTCTACGCGGATTACGTACCATATGACAAGTGAAAATCCATTTGCAATTTTTGTATGTTAATTCTTTTTATATTCTTAAATCTAAACTTATTATGGGAAGTATTGCTTCTATAATCCTTGAAATTAGTGAAATATCTGTGAGTTTTGCGCTTCATCCAGTATCATTTTATTGGAATATTGATCTAAAATTTCTTATTAAATATCAATATTTTCACCCGGGGTACTATTCATGGGTTACTATTCACCTGATTACTATTCACTCTAGTAATATTCACTCGGGTATTTGGGGCACTTTTCATGTCGGGGTACTATTCACGAGTTACTATTCACCCGATTACTATTCACTTTAGTATTATTCACTCGGGTATTTGAGGCACTTTTCATGTCGGGTTACTATTCACGGGTTACTATTCACCTAATTATTATTCACTCGGGTATTTGGGGCACTTTTCATGTCGGGGTACTATTCACGAGTTACTATTTACAGGTTACTATTTACTCGATTACTATTCATTCTAGTATTATTCACTCAGGTATTTGGGGAACTTTTCATGCCGGGATACTATTCATGGGGTACTATTCCCGAAGTACTATTTATAGGGTATTATTCATCGAAAAATTTATTTTTTTTCTGTACAAATTATTTTTGATACATGGATATTATTCTTGAGTTTTACTCCACAAAGCAGTATCGTGTTGATAATTTGGACATTTTTAAATTTTGGATAAATTAAATTGTTAAAGTCTCTAATATTTATCCTTTATCTTGTTTGATTGAATCCTTATATCACTGTCATCATCCTCATGCTTATATTGTGATGAAAGTCATCTTTGGCTTACGTGCATAGATGGACTGTTGATTGGTATAATTATGACCAGGGATCATTCGGTATAATCATGACCTATAATGTTACAAATGATGTGTTAAAAGTCCTCATTGTCCGTAGTGCATTGTTGGACAATTGTTGGTATGATTATGACCAGAAATTATTCGGTATAATAATGACCATTGGTGAAAACACAAATATCCTTGGCCCGTAGTGCATGGATAATTCATGGTCGTGATACTAATGAATATCCTTTAGCCGTAGTGCAAGGATGATTCGATTATGTGGATTATTTATTAAGCTGAGTCTCAGCGATAAAATATTGATAATATCCTTTTAATTCGTAGAAGATAGTACATATCATGCTCTACTTGACTCTTCTAAAATTACAGTTACATGTCTTTGGCCTGTAGTGCAAAGATGAACTGTTAATGAATATCTTTGGATCGTAGAGCAAAGATGAATTTATTAGTATGATTATGAACAGGAACTGTGATTTGATATAAATCATTTTCTAAGGGATAATGTTTCAAAAGGATTAATTAAATTAATTTTTATTCCAACAAAGAAATAATTGGCTGACATTTTTACTAAACCCTTAAGTGAAGAAAGGTTTTGCATGTTAAGAAGAGAACTTCGAATGTGCATAATATAAAATGATACGTACTAAAATAGTTTATGCATAAAATTTCTTATATTTATAGTATATCTGCATGTTATTATTTTAAATGTGTTCTGTTGATAAACATTATCTATTCATAACCGGAGATTAAGGGAGACGTATCTATTTGGCACAATTCACGGTAGATATCATTATAGGTTTTAAAATTTGAAAAGACAAGAGCTGAGAGTTGTTTATTTTTTCAAGGAAGTCTGTTCGGCGTCCAACTCTTTCCTATTAAACATAGTGCGCCTTTTCAAATTTCCACATACATTGAAAATTTCTTTACTGTTCTTCGATATCCGTCCAATAAACGATAATGAAGACTCGGGCCAATAAATTATCATTCGGCATCACAATCAAAGAAGGAAATCATCCACAATCTCCTTATACTTTGAGATCACCAAAGAAGACCAAGAGACAACCTCGCCAGACATTTGTTCATGTGTCTTCCGACGATTCCGATGGGTCTGATTCCATCTTTTTTCTTTCCTAAAGAAATACCCACAATCTCCTGGTTTCGAACCTCCTCCTTCTCAACCAGAGTTGCCATCTAATCTGGTAAACCCTTTCTCTGTTTACTTCAGATTTACCCGACAATTTCTTTTGCGGTCAAAGTTTTAAAGACCGCTTCAAAACTTCTGTTGCTACCAAACAGTTTGTTTATGAGAAAATTTTGGATCTATTTTATTTTCAAAAATTCTTTTTGGAAAAACTTTTCACTTCTTGTGGTATTTCTGCTATGTTTTTTCCCCTAACTAGGGCATATCCCCGATTGGTACAATAGTTTTACACTAATTTAGAGTGTAATAGGGATTGTTACACGTCCTTTGTAAAGGGAAAGTCTATGTTTTTCACGGTTGTTGATTTTGGTATTATTTTTAATATAACTTCTTTAGTCCTTGTCCAATACTAGTTGGTATTGGACGTGGACTAGACTATTATTATAGAGGGTAATAGCTGAACCACGTAAAAAATCTTGGTGTTGATTTTATTGCTTGCTTTACTTTAATTACTCTCAAGTTCGTTAATTATCTTAATATTTAAAATTTAAATATTTACATTATCTTGAGATAATTTGTTTACACCAAGTATTTTTTATTAAGTTATAATTTTAGAAAGATTTTTTCATAAAATTTAATAATTAATTCAGTATGTCATATTCATTCAGCAAGTTGCATTCTTCAATATAGTTAGCTGTATTTGGCAATTTGGTTTAAAGTTTAAAATTGGTCATTGTCTGTACCCATACTTATTCAACCCCCCCCCCCCCCTTATAGTCATACTAGCGAAGGATTTCCCCGTCTCTCCCCCTAGTTCTAGTCTCATATCTTAGCTAGGGATCATAACCCTAAGTTTTGATACCAATTGTGAAGCCCCCAAAATAGGTATACATCACCCATCTTGAGTCGCCAAATACATGGTACATAATTCAAATACAAACTTAACTATATAACTGTCGTGTAAAATACGACATAACATAGCTGAGAGTTTTAACAGGAATATTATCTTCAGACAATATCCAAACTCAAATTCAATCCTCATTACATTTATTATCATACTAAATAGTGAGGACTACTAAAATAACCATCTCGGACTGTCACTCCATTCCCTGACTAGTCCCGGCTACATTCTCATTTCCTGAAGAGAACAATGAAAGCAAAAGGGTGAGCTCAACTAGCCAGTAAGAAATATTATGACTAAGATAATGCAGAATAAATTATCGTTAGCCTTCAACACTGTCAAACTGATAAAATATAATAAACATCAAGTTTAACTGCAGCGGAATAAGCAATCCATTAGAAGAGTCAAGTAGAGCATGATATCTACTATCTTCTATGATTTAAAAAGTTTATCATCTATTTTATCGCTGAGACTCAGCTTAATAAATAATCCACATCACTGAATTATTCATGCACTACGGGCCAAGGATATTCATTAGTTTCACGACCACAAATTATCCATGCACTACGGGTCAAGGATATTCGTGTTTTCACCAATGGTCATGATTATGCCAACAACTGTCCATCAATGCACTACGGGCCAATGATGAGTTTTACCACATCATTTGTAATATTACGGTCATGATTATACCGAATAATCCATGGTTATAATGATACCAATCAACAGTCCATCTATGCACCACAGGCCAAAGATAACTTTCATAACAATATAAGCATGGGGATGATGACAATGATATAAGAATTCAATTAAAAGAAAGCAAATGATAAATTTTAAAATATTTATAATTTAATTTATCCAGAATTCAATAATGTCAACATGATACTTCTTTGTAGAGTAAAATTTAAGAATGATTTGGACCGAAAAGAAATCAATTTTTGTCTTGAATAGTACCCCGGGTGAATAGTACTATGGCATGAAAATGTTAAAACTTATCAAGAATGCTCAGAATAATATTTCCATGAAGAGATACTAGATGAAGCTCAAATATCAAGGATATTCTACTAATTTCATGGAGTATAGAAGCTAAAACTTAACAAAATGAGTGTAGAATTCGAAATCTGAAACAAAATAATATTACTTACATACTACATAGTATGGAATAAAATATTATTTCTTACGAATATTGAACAAAAATAATATCCCTTACCTTAAAAAGAAGAGTATTCCGACTGGTAGGGCTGAGATATTCTTGAAGAAAACTTTCACTGTTTTCTACGCTCAAAGCTTCTTAAAACTCTAAAGAAATACAGCTCAATATTATAGAAGAAGAATTCTCTGATTCTGGTGTGATTTTCAATTCTAACTAAGTATCCTATTTATAGGAGAATTTAAAGGATACTATTAAGAAATCTCACGGACGAAACAATTGAAAAATTTATGGGCGCCGAATTTTTAATTCACAAGACTTTACTGTACACTGCATAGTAAAATACTATGCAAATAAAATATAATATATTCTATTTTTCATAAAAAAAATAAAACTTATTATAATATATATATATATATATATATATATATATATATATATATATAACATGCGTATACTCTCACTCGTGACCCTTATCAGACTCTCCCCTCCCCTAAAGTCATAAACATGTGGGCCCCGCCCTATAATTCATCCAGTATGTAGGCCTCACCAAATATATGTATACTGAATAACTTTCTACCGATTATTAAGAAAAATGGGTAAATGGGGGTAAAAATAATACGCCAAAATTTATGACAAATACTTCATAAAAATTTCCTCAATATTTTTAACAATATTTATTCATCATTATTATAACTCGCAATAATAACAACCAGATCGTTCTCAGGAAAGAGCACTACAATGAAAAAGGCCTAACAACGACCAATAATATCAGCGATTACATATGCGATCACTGATATTAGTAATAGTCTTAACAACGACCAATAATATCTTTGGATGTCTGTTTGTTACTTAAACATTAGATTTGTGATTATTTATTCAATTTATATTGGTTTTTAAAGGTTTATATAGTTTATATACTAGTTTGGTGTATGCGTCGGTATATATATGGACGATGGATGTTTATAATGTTGTGCACTAGTAACAATCCAAGATTTTATTATTTGTAATTTAAAATATTTATTAAATAATATAAATATTTTATTTCATGTTGTTATTATTAGTAAATATTTATGAATTAAATTTATTAGATAATATTCTAAACTAAATTAATTTATAATTTAGATAGTTGTAATATAACATGAGATGTTATATTGTTGTTTTAATTTAATAATTTAAAGTGGTATGTTAAATTATTAAATAAAATTATAATAAAATTATAATTTTGTGATAATTGTTTAAGTGGAATATTTATTTAAAATATAGTATGTGTAATTAATTTATTTGATTAATGTGGGATATGGAAATCCAAATAAATAATATATGATTATAAATTATAAACTAAATTGTTTATTAAAATAAATTAAAGGAGTTAAATTTAGTTTTTGCCAAACAAGGCTTAAAGATATTAAGTCTTGAATTTTTAAAGAGTTTTTGTCAAACAAAGCCTTATGGCTTTTGGATTTTTAAATTTTAAATTTTATTATAATAAATAAAATAAATAAAATATAATTATAACCTAAACGTTTATATTTGGTAACTGATATTATAATTAAGTACGCATATTATGGCTTATCAGTTTTTATCTTTACGCTTGGTTATCAGTTTTGGGGTTACGCATGTTAGTATTTGCTAAGCCTAAGAAGAGAAAAGAGAAGAAAAGTTACAGAGAAACTTGAGAGAATTGAGAGAGTTTGAGAGATTTGAGAAATTTCTGAGATTCTCAAACAAATTACTGTGTTTAGCAAGGATTGTTCGACCATTTGAAGGTATTTTCTTTAACACCTTACTCTTATATATATATATTATATATATATATATATATATGTATATATGAGTTTTACAACATAAAATTGAGTCATTGATTATGCTAGTCCATTAAGAAACGAAGAGAACGTAATTTGAATGAAGTAATTTGGTGTAGAATTGGGATCACAGTGTGAATTTCTATGAAGGATGTCAAAAAATGGAGTTTTGTATGAAAATATGAAATTCAAGGAATTAAATTAGTTAAAGTTATTGTTAAATTTTTCTAAGTGGTTGAACATGTGAGGAATCATGTTTGTGTTAGTTCTATATCAATTGTATATGTTAATATTACTGTTTTGTGGGTGAAATTCGTGTTAGTTGGGCTAAAAATAAACACTGTTATGCTGCGTTTTGTTTCTGTTTGTGCACTAGAACAGCTGCGCTGGTTTCAATGCCAGAAACGGCACAGCATGTGCCGGTCCTAGGCTTAAGTATGGCGCAACTGTGCCATACTCTGATGTGAGACAGTGAAGTCTGCTACTTTTGCAGACTTTGAAACCTTAATGTAACCTAGTTTATTGATGTGTTAATGTGTCAAATCTATAATGAAGAGGTTAAAACAGAATCGTGTTGTGTGATTAGAAATTCTAAAATTATAAGAAATTAGTAAATTGTAAATAACATGTTGTGATTTATTAAACACGAGGATTAGTAAATAAGTGTTGTGAAGTTAACACTTGGAATTTCTGAAATAGATATAGTAGCATAAGACTTGTACTAAAATAAAAAGTTTAGCTAGAAGTGTGTGTTATGTTTGAAAGTGGATGTTAATATATCTAATAGATATTGTGATTCCAATAAAATGTGTAGGTGAACGTGAGTTGTAAATTATAGCTTACGCTCGAGGCAAGTTTCTAAATCTTACCTCTTTACATTGAGCAAGTTTATTACTCTAAACTTTGATTAAGCAAATTCTTTTATTCTTAATCTTTATTCGAGCAAACTCTAATTCTAACGTTATCCAAGCAAGTTTTGTATTCTAATCATGATTGAGTTATTCTAACTTGTTTATAGTTAAGCAAGTTTTCTTAAGTTCTATTCTTTTAAGATAAATGCAAATTCTTGAACTCAAAGCTCCAAGTAAATTATTCTATTTCATTTACTTAACGCAATTCAAAATATTATTGTTATATTGAGCAAGTTTCATTTTAAGCTTGTTATTCCTTAGTACATGTTCATAAATTAATTATTTTATCTCAAAAACATAGCCTTAGCTTAATATTGTTCAAGCAAAGTTTATTTTTTCATTCAATACTTATGTTTTAGTTACTTCCAAACATGAGTTTAATAAAAATTAGTTCCTCTAAGATTATTCATTGTTCCACGCTAAGTTGTTAGTGATCAACTATAGTGTTATCAAACTTTGTTGATTCAACTACTCCTTTAGTTGATGGTCGTTAAACTCTAAATTACCCTTGAAACTTATCTAAACCAAACATTCTTTGGTGCAGACTTGTACTCTAAAACTGAGCAGAACAACCCTATTATAGGGGATACGCAATGCATTTAGATGTTTGTGCACAATACATGGTACGAAGGGTTGATTCCCCTAAGTACGTAAAGTCCCTACAGTATAACTGTTAATGTTAAAGTTGAAAGATTACTTGTAACCGTGGACATAGTTCGTGCTCTTATGACCCTCAGATATAATTCATATTTTGATTTCAGTTTTTGGTTATTGTTGATAAAGTGCCTTTCAGTTTTGATGAGCCTATTCATTGGCACTTATTATTCTCTTGTTGATTCATTGTTATATCTAATGAGCATTTGTTTTGCTCACTCTTTCATATATATACACTCATTGCAGCTAAAGTTGAGAAGGTCGATGAACCTACAATTAGCAAAGGAAATGAAAAAAATTTGTAAATGATGAAGACTTGTAATTTTTTTTATTATCATGAATGATAGACTTTTTATTTAATGATGTGATGTAATTATTTTATTTTCGCACTTGATTAATGTTTAAGGTTAGACAACCTGGGAAGACTTTTTGATAAATGATGTAACCCTTTTAAAGGGAGGATTTTGATTTAATTTTATTATATTTGGGTAGTTAGATATGAATGCATGGAAAGTGAACACCAAAGCTTTGGGTTATGAACCTTGGGTGGGGAAAACCCTTAGGAAGTAACCTTTGAAAATATAGTAGTGGTAAACTCTTATCAACTTGTTAAGAAAGAAGTAATAAAACACTTATGTGCTTATGTGATTGTAAATTATCTGCTCGTGAGTGTCGAGTAGTAATGATTAGTAATTTAAAATTTAAAATTTTGTTGTCAGGATGGCTAATGTAGGAGAATCCAGTCAGGCTAGGGAGGAAGGATCCCAAATGCCTAGGGAAGAAGATCCTCGAGATATTCAGGTGATTTGGGAACAACTACTGCCACGGGAATCAACTCCGTTAGTCATAGTGGTTGAGCATAAGGGTTTACCTGATGAGGATGATGAGATAGAGACAGATGAGGAGGACCCCGTTGAGCTGCCACAATTGAATAAGGATGAGGAGGACGAGGAGGAAGAGATTCCACTAAACTCGATAGCTGCCCATATATACGACGAAGTATACGACCATAATGTAGAACTTCAGGATATCATCGATGAGTTGGAAGAGATAGTAGTTGAACATCAGATCGCAATGGCGTAGAAGGAGAACGAGATCCGGGATCAAGATGAACGTCTTAATAATGTCGAAGAGAAGCTGATCTACACTAAAGGAGAGAACGAGGAACTGACAGAGAAGATTACAAAGCTGGAGAACAAGTTGAAAGAAGAATTTACGAAGAGGGCAAGAGCCGAAGACGCATATGAATAAACTTTTCAACTAGCCAGGGTAGCAGAGAGAGAGGTACAAGTAAAGAGCATCAAGATGGAAGAGATGGATAGTATTTTCAATACCGTGTTCAATCGAGCTCAAGATCGGGTCATGTGTTATCCTTTTCAGTTCGAGACGCTACCATCGTACATGTTAGATCGCCGAACAATGTTTCGTATTATGGAAGAGGAGCGTCGTAAGGCTATGCAAGCATTTTAATAGAAAAACATAAATGTAATTACTATATGATTAATGAGTAAATAAGATATAAATCATGAGTATGGATATAATCAATGGGATATGATGATGATGAAGTTATCCTAAAACTTTGGTAGTTCAGGAAAGTAATGTAAATAGCAGTGATGTTATTATTCTTATGTTTCCTAAAGGATTATGAATGAATAAAAGTTATTATTTCACTACAAAATAGGGCTTTAGGAACAACCAATTTTCGTTGCTAAAGGTGCCGAATTTCGTTGCTAAAGGTTTTTGGCAAAGACTTTACTGTCGTTGTGTCTTTTGTTACGCAATGAGTGTTGCTAATTTTTCCGCAACAAACATATTTTTTTCATTGCCAAAAGTAATACATTTTGCAACGAAATTTGGCTTTCGTACAGATACATCGATCATTTAGCAACAAAATGTATTGTTGCACAATAATTAAAATTTCGTTGCTAAAAACCCCATTTCGTTGCAAAAGCCTGCTAAAATGAACTCTTTTTTTTGCAACGACCATGCATTTTCGTTGCAATTGACACCATTTTGCAACGACATTTTTTGTTGTAGTAAATTATGAAAATTGTTGCCTAAGCTTGCTTTCGTTGCGGAATGTAAACTTTTTAGCAACGATTTTCGTTGCTGATTATATTATTTGGCAACGACATTATGCTGAATCAGCAACGAAAATATTTGTTGCTGGTTATTTGTCAATAGCAACGAAAGTCGTCGATTAGCAACGACATTATATGTTATCGTTTCTTTATATGTGCAACGAAAGTTGATATGATTTGCAACAATAAAAAATGTTGCCTTTTATTTTAGTATTAGCAACAATATCATCTCCTTTGTTATTAGGTTAATTTTTTGTTGCCAAATATTATATTTTTAATCCCAATAGTAACGAATTATATTGTTGTCAAATCAAAATTTGACATTCTTTTTGTGTACCTGGCTGGCTCAATGTCCCCATATCAAATAATGGCAAAAATAAAAAAAGCTAAAATATTATTAACTTAATAAAATCATCCACTACATAATCATTCATTATCTTTACAATTAATCATCTAAAGCTACCACAGTTCTTCAATCAAAGTATATATCTACATATATAGAGAGAGTACACTTCATAATTTCGTCCCTTGTCTTCCGTAAACGTAGCACGAAAATTTGATACCCAGTATTGTAAGGCAGGTCATAGAAACAGTCTTCCTGCACATATTTAAAAATAATAGCAAGTCAGGAAAATGAAGCAAATAGGTCACTAGAGGTACTTAGTGCCAAAATCAATACACAAAGACAACAATGTTGTGTTATTTTCTTACTAATCAAGGGACATGGAAGAAGGTAATAACCTTTTTATTGACTACCAAATTAATATCTAAATCAAATATCCTGAAGAAGACAAACATGTGCTATGTGAACCTCGTCCTGGTGGGTATATATTGACACACAGATCAAGATAATAATTGGTGCTCATAAATAATGCTACAAGTGAACAGACATTTTACAGGCTTATAATGATGACAGTACAAATTGATAAATATGTTCGTGTGTGTAGCGAAAGTCACAAACATACTTGATGATTCTACTGGAAAGGAAATTGCTGATTGTGATAACTGCTTTTCCTGCTTAATTGCATGATGTTTCTGGAACGAGTCTGATGTTTGGTGCCTTAGCAACATGTCTTGTTGTAATATATTTGGTTGCTGTTGCTGTAATTGTCGTTGTGAATCCTGTTGTGGCTCTTTTGCTCTATTCACCTTCTCTAAAACATATATTATGAAACTTCACCAAATAAACTATAAAACACATATAACAGTTAAAAAAGTTATGATTTACAAAGCATATGCTAGTCATATGGGAATGTTGGATAAACCATTCATCATTTTCAGAGAACCTTCATATATGAGAGTGAAACCCATATGGAAATCAATAGATAAGTCTATCAATTTAGCTGGTAAAAACATGTTCAATGTTGAGATAATTTCAGCTGACATGTATAATTTGACATCTAAATATACTTATCAATATTATATATATATATATATATATATATATATATATATATATATATATATATATATATACATATGTAAAATCTAGACATGGATAAAAAGTTTTGATTTACAAAGGAAGTCAAGCACAAGAAAAAATAAAAAGAATGAAAATAATGTGATAGAAAGAAAATTGATCTTGTGTAAGCAATGCTCAGTTTTTAAAAGGTGATCCATTGATAATAAAGCATCCAAACTAACTTATACTATTTAATAGCCTAAGATATCTTTAAGGTAGGCAAAAAAAAGAAGATTTTACCTTAAGAAACAGTACGCAACATAATCGCATGCACTTGCATATTAGCAAGAAATATCCTATTATGTATTGATTTGAGGTCATTTACCAACGTAGCATAACCATCATGTACATCTTTCATTTCATAGCTTGATCATCTAAATTATCTCAGAAAGATGAAGAGCAAGATTTCATTACCCTATGCTTCTCTTGGATACTATGGTTCCCTATAATTTTCAAATGCAACAGAATGTAACCTTCGTCCAAAGGTAGTAGGGGTTTTATCCACTTTATCGATTTTCCTTTTTTTAATCTTTTAGATGAAGAGATTTTCTATCAACTATGAGTTAAAATTTCCTCCATATTTACTCTTGTCATGGACAGTTCTGTTAATCTTCAGAGAATTTTAAGACTACAAAAGTAACTACTTACTAAATTATTTTGCCCCTATATTTCTTTCTTCTGTCATTCCAATTAAGCATGCTTATCCTAACCTTGCCAATATTAAGTTTTAATATAACACAAGATACCTAATTTCTCCCTTTACCTTTCAACATCATGTTGCCAACAGCTACTATCTGTCAATCTACATAATATTGAAAAAGAACTATTAGATGAAAGAAATAAACAAATTCAAAGAACAAGGGTATAATTGCAAAGCATTTACACTACAAACACATAACTTTACAAATAATTAACATGTGTATGCGTGTGTGTCAGTGTGAGTATATATATATATATATATATATATAGAGCAAGGATCAAGAGCTTACCCCTTATCTAACTCACCCGAGCTCACCCCCCTTTAGCGACGGACCCGGCGATGGTTCGGTCATACAACCGTCGTCTATACTTTTAGCGACGGACAACATATAACGTCGCTAAAAGTATAGACGACGGTTTTATGACCGAACCGTCGTCGTGTCCGTCGCTAAAAGGAGGGTGAGCTCGGGTGAGTTGGATAAGGGGTATGCTCTTGATCCGGACCGTATATATATATATATATATATATATATATATATATATATATTCACTCCCTCCATTCTAGAGATACATTTTAAAAACTTTATTTTTTTTCAAATTATCACTAACTTTATTTTCTGGAATGAACAAAAAAATGCATCTCTAATTTGGAAGTGAGGGGAGTATAAAATTAAATAAAAACAACTGAGAAAAACAAGAAAAGATTAATTATGTTAGTACTTATGTGGTGAACATGAAACTAACAATGAAAACTATTTTGATTATGTTCTATGGGGAAAGTGCCTGCAACTGCTACTACTTACGCCCCTCCGCATTTTAATTCTAACTGCTTATTTGCTTAGAACTCCCCCTTACCCAATTCTTCCTCCTGCAAAGCTATAGCAAGAGCTATTTCCTACCATATAGCAATTGACTTCAGCTGCCAATTTTCTATAAGTCCATGAAGCCAGCATCTACAATAAATGCAAGGATTTCTTCTGTTTAAACTAAAATAACCAAACATGAAGAAGCTGCAAGTCTGTAAAATAAAAATCAGTCATCCATTTCACATATCTTACTATAAATCATGGATTAGACTCATTCCTCCTTCTCAACTACAAAAAAGATACATCATTGTACGAGATTATTTGGACTACAACGGTAACAGGGGCGAAACCAGGATTTGTTTTTGGGGGGGGCCAAAAAAATTTTTAACAACATAATATATATTCAGAAAAAGAACTTCAATCACACCACAACATTTCCATATTTTGATACATTTTCTAGGATCACATTTCAAATAATTAATATCTCATTCTTTACCTTCAATTCACGTTGTTCTTGTTCAGAAGTAGGCAGAGATGTTTTAACATTAGGCTCAGGGGTAAGCATAGATATGTCAACATGATTTGATTGCTTTCTCTTGAAAAATGAATCAATAATATGTGATTTTCCCATGATTCTAATTAAACAAAAAATAAAAAATTCAATTAACTACACTACAAGAATGACTTAACCAATATTATTGGACCATTTATTGAACTTTTTAATAATAAAATTTTCATAAACTTACAATCAAATAAGTAAGGTTTTAGTTGGTTACCGGAAAACAAATTGAATATGATCACTCGTTAAACTTTTAAAAAGTAAAATATCAAGTTTCATAAAATAAACAAAAAATAAAAAAAAATTAAATAAGGGTTTAAGTTGGTTACTTGGATACAAATGTATCATTTAATTGGAATAACACATATACAATATTATGCTCCAATTATACAAACTTAGAATTATAATAAATTTAATTTTTCCAACCATGGGGTGAACTTTATAAAATTTTAAAACCTTGGGGGGGGCCATGGCCCCCTCCAGCCCTATGCTAGTTTCGCCCCTGAACGGTAACATGTATCATGCTGGCTTCTTCTCCAACATTTCTCGTAGTTCATTGACAAACTTCTAGGAATTCTATAAGTAGCCTCCCCAGATAATTTTACGAGCACAAAATTACCTTTCAAGGTGCTCGGGTCTTTGCTTCTGCCTCTCTTGGCCTTCAATTCTGCATACTTTCTTCTCTATGCTTCCATACGAGCTAGCTTTTGAGCCTTCTCAGCTGCTTCGGTGACAGCTTTGCATTTAGCCTTTTCCATCTTTAGCAAGGTAAGAGTTGCCTCTTCAGAAAGTTGCTGCAAACGTCTTTAACTGAAACAGTGAGACTCTGTTATACAACCAGGGTTTCTGTCCTTATTCAAATCTCCTTGCCTTGCGCTCATTCGTGTTCACTTGATATGGTGCAGACCTCGCCAACTCATTGAACCTTGCTGTATACTCCGACACTATCATTGTGCCCTGTTTTAGCTCTAAAAACTGCATTTCCATCTGATTCTTTGAACTTTCTGGAAAATAGGTTTCAAAGAATATTTTCTTAAACCTTTCCCAAGTCATTACCCCTTAACCTCCTCGAGTTTTATTGGCTTGCCACCAATAACTAGCCTATGCTTTCAACATGAATGTTTCAAAAGCAGTCTTCTGGTTCTCACCGACCTTAGCAACATCAAACACCTTTTCTATTTCCATGATCTAGGTCTGTACGTCAACCGGATTCATGGACCCACAGAATTCTGGTGGTCTAACCGCCTTGAAGTCCTTAAATGTCGCAGCTTGATTCTGTGACTGATTCTACAATGCTCCCGTCAGTAGCGTTACTAATTGCTGAACTGGATTAGCCTCAGCATTATTGTTATTCTCAGGGGTCCTTTGTCGTGGTTGACGTCTTGGAGGCATTTTTTGTTAAAATACACTCATTAGATTGCTACTCAATTCCTTTAAGTATTTACTACTTAATATGCATACTATAAAAGATTATCATGTAACACATAACACTTTGAATAAAACACTACAAAAAATGAGCCTTTAGCAACAATTTTTCGGACAACGACTTTATAAGTCGTTGCTAAAAGTATATGTTTAGCAACAAAATTTGTCCTTCGTTTCATATTTTGTCAGGCTTTCACTTTTTTCAACGCAATTCATAAGTCGTTACAAAATTTCATTGCTAATTCATTGGCGTGAAAAAATTTCGTTAGAATTTTGTTTTAAAATGTTCGACCACTTGCTTTTCCTGTCATCTTGGGCAACGAAAGTTTTTTTGTTGCTAAAATGGGGCTTTATGTAAGACCCCAACTTTTATGAATAAAGAATTATTTTCTCGAAATATATTTTTGGAATATTATGGTGTGGATTTGATATAATGTTATAGTTGTGGGTAATATTTACAAATTTTTCAAAGTAAGCAAGTGGTTATATAATATTCGATTGGTCGGGGAATATTCGTTTTAACAGAAAATATTCGTACGACGGCACAATCATTGGTGACCCTCACAACGGAAGTATTGTCGTAGTAAGAAAACGATAGAATTATCTTTTTATAAAAATAACGACGGAAGTGTTACCAGTTAAAACTGTTGAACTACCTGGTAGTAAAAGTACAGTAATATGCGTGGTTGCATAGTAGCACACGGTATTGGTTATTGATGCTTACGTGAGAAGTCATTCAGTTATACTCAATTATTGCTACAGTAATTGCTTGCATCATATCTCTCATAATATTGATTCAATTATTGTCACAGTATCATCTGCATAATATGATATATTATTAAATCAATAATTGAGACAACAAAGTTATTCATATTATTAAATTGTAATATTGACAATGTCTAGAAGTTCTGTCAATGAGAGGTTTGGTCACCTAATTGCGCGCTAATAAGGAGAAATCCTTATCGGAAAGCCCCCTCTTTCCTGGGAACGACCTGGTTGTTAAATATTGTGAGTTATAATATTAATGATGAATAAGTTCGTGTTGATTAAAGATGAAATAATAGTTCCATTGTGTTGGAATTATTAGTGTTAGTGAAAATAGACATTTATTTCGATAATAATTGATGTCTAGAAGTTATATTGACCAATCGGGTAATTAATCGGATAAATAAGGGATTAATTGCTATTAATTCTTATGATTATAACTATTTGTTCTCATGTGTGTACTATTGATTCACTATTCTTGTACTATTAGGGGAGGTGGTGCAAGATTGATAATACTTGCATGACTAAGTTAAAAATGGAGGTATAGATGGAGGTACTATACTGTAATTCGTATTTTCACATGTCTAGAACTATTGATTCACATGATTTACTATTGATTCACATGATTTACTATTTGGGGAGGTGGTGCAAGTTTGATAATACTTGCAGGAATAAATTAAAAATAAAGGAAAAGAGGAAGGTATTATTCTGTAATATTTTGAGCCCTAAAATGTGCAATTATCAAAACTATATTTTCCTATAAATAGAAGCTCATTCTTCCTTCACTTGTTACCAATTCACTAAAGCTATAGAGCAATTATTATTGAGAGAAATTATAGAGAGAAAGAAGAAGAGAAGTCTGCTACCTCAATATTCCAGTATCCAGTTTTTTCTAAGGTAAGGGGTATTATTCTTTCGTATTCATGAAGAGAGTTATTTTCTTTCAATACTCATAAGGGTTGTTATTCCATTCTTTATTATTATGTTGGAATAACCTATCTATGCGAAGTACCGCATACATAGTGAAATTCTTCTGTTATTCTATTCTTTATTATTCTGCTGGAATAACCTGTCTGTGCTGTTTATCGCATGCCTGGTGAATTCTGTTGTTATTCTATTCTTTATTATTCTGTTGGAATATCCTGTCTGTGCGGATTACGCATAACCTGGTTCCATTCTTTATTATTCTGTTGGAATATCCTCCTGTCTGTGCGAATTACGCATGACTTGGTTCCATTCTTTATTATTCTATTGGGAATAACTTGTCTGTGCGGTCTATCGCATGCCTAGTGAATTCTTCTGTTATTCCATTCTTTATTATTCTGTTGGAAAAACCTGCCTATGTGGATTACCGCATTCAAGGTGAATGTTCCTTCGTATTCATTCCTTATTAAATTATGGAAATGATCTATCTACATAGACTACCGCATGGCGGGCGAAAATCCATTTGCAGTTTCATATATTCTATTATACTCAGTTGGATAAAGTTTTGGCTTCTATACTCCATGAAATTAGTAGAATATCCTAGATATTTTCGCTTCATCCAATATCTTTTCATGGAAATATTCTTCTGAGCATTCTTGAATTTTACTCCACAAAGCAGTATCACGTTGACAATTTGGACGTTATTGATTTCTGGATAAATTAAATTTATAAATCTTTAAAATTTATCCTTGAACTTGTTTTATTGAATTATTATGCCATTGTCATCATCGTGCTTATATTGTGATGAAAGTCATCTTTGGCTTACTTCATAGATGAACTTGGTATGATTATGACCAGGGATTATTCGGTATAATTATGACCGTAATGTGACGAATGATGTGGTGAAAGTCCTCAGTGGCCAGGTAGTTCATTGATGGACAATTTTTGGTATAATTATGACCAGGGATTATTCGTTATAGTCATGACCACTGATAATTTAATGAATATCCTTGGCCCGTAGTACAGGGAAGATTCGACGATATGGTTTATTTATTAAGCTGAGTCTTAGTGATAAAAATTGATGAAAACATTTTAAATCATAGAAGATAGTAGATATCATGCTCTACTTGACTCTTCTAATGGATTGCTTATTCCACTGCAGTTAAACATGGTGTCTATTTTATTTTATCAGTTTAACATTATTGAAGGCTAATGATAATTTATTCTGTATTATCTTAGTCATAATATTTCTTACTGGGCTATTTGAGCTCACCCTTTCCTTCACTATTCTCTTCAGGAAATGAGAATATAGCTGGGACGAGTCGGGGAACGGAGTGACGGTCCAGATGATAGCATTAGTAGTCCGCACTATCCTATTAAATAGTGTGACAATAAATGTAATGATGACTCATTTGAGTGTGGATATTGTCTAGATGACAATATTCTTATTAAAGCTCTCAGTTTATGTTTTGTCGTATTTTACACGACAGTTGTATTATTAAGTTGTATTTGAATTTTGTACCATGTATTTGGCGACTCAAGATGAGTGATGCATACCTATTTTGGGGGCGTCACACTTTAGCAACGATTTTTCAGACAACGACTTTATAAGTCGTTGCTAAAAGTGTATGTTTAGAAACGAAACTTGTCCTTCGTTGCAGATTGTGTCTGGCTTTCACTTCTTGCAACGAAATTCATAAGTAGTTGCAAAATTTGAAAACAAAATTCGTTGCAAAATTTCTAACTACTTGATTTCTCCTCATCGTGGACAACGAAAGTTTTTTTGTTATTATATTTCGTTGCCTAATATGGACCACATTCATTGGCAACCATTTTTATTTTCGTTGCATATTTTATACAACTTTTTGCAACAACTATTAAAATGTTGCCTTAAATTAAGATAATAATAATAATAATAATAATAATAATAACAATAATAATAATAATAATAATAACAGTCATAATAATAATAATAATAATAATAATAATAATCCTTGCAAAATAATAGCAACTAGGCTCAGGTGCTCGGGTAGTCATTAGATCAATATTCCAAATCTCAACATTAAACTAAATATATATAAAGTAACTATGAATATTTTTATATATAAATATATATATGTAAACAAATATTCATATCTAAATTTTAGATGAAATATTTATAAATAAATATATGTTTATAAATTTTAAAGATAAATTTATATGAATATTTATTTATAAATATATAATTGAATATTTAGAGATAAATTTATATATATATATATATATATATAAGTGCCTAATTTTCACTTCGAATGATGCTCAAATAAGATATCTCAAGTTACAATGGTATCTTTCATAAGAGATTGACCAAAAAAAATTTCAATCCCAACTGGCTAAACAAATGGATATGTGTAAAAATTTTGAAAAATTTCGCATGTAATGTGAAACCCAACTAACTAGTTAAAATATAGATTAAGCATGCTCATCAATTCTCCAAGAGTTAACAATATCAACCACCCACTTATCATTGGCCAAAATCAAATTCCATCAAAACATTGCCCACGTAAATACTAAACATGATAAATACCCCCAAACTTAAAACAGACATTGTCCTCAATGGCTAAGATAGGAAAAATTAAAAGAGATGACTTCCCTGACATATAGCAATTTAACTCCTTGTATGTGAAGTTTGAAGAATAGACCAGACACATTGAAATGAATCGGGCATCACACTTGAGTTGGACTTGACTAACCTGTGAATATGATAGAAGCAAGCTTATTAAATCCTAAAAAAATGAAAAAAAATTCTATCAACTAATATGAAACCTAAAAAAGAAAACTAAAAATTAAAATTAAACTTGGGTTGCCTCCCAATAAGCGTTTGATTTATAGTCTTTCAGCCAGACTTTGTCTGGTCAACGCTATCCAATTCCTCTTCGGAAATTGAGGAATCCTCCATCCATCAGTAGCAAATAATTCTTTGGGAAGTTCCCACAAGTGATGGCCATATCATCAAAGTCACCTAGTATGCTCTGGCTCGGTATGATCTCAATCAAGAATGTCCCACAGCTAGGTGTTTTCTCTATTGTGCATGTGATCACTTTGGGGCATGGAAGCTTGTCACACACAATGGGCTCTTCATCTATCTTCTCTTTCTTGTCCCACCATGGATTCAAAATTGTATTCGCTCTTATGTCATCAAGAACTTTGCCAACGACATGACTACCAAGTGGGCATGATTTTGCAAATCAGACTGACTCGTTGATCATTGGTGGAGACCCATTTAGATCTTTGTCGACCTCTATTTCATTATCCCTAATTGTCTCCACACTTTCGATATCTTGTGGCTCATCCAGTTGTAGATTTGGCTCAGGCACTTCATCAATTTCATAATCCATGTCATAAAGCCAAGTATTCGGAGGAAGGTTGTTTACTGACGTTGGTCATTTGTTCTATCTGATCCACAAGATTTTGACTTGACCTCGCTTGATTACTCTTCTTCTCCTCAGCTACTATGAACTTGGACAATAATTCCCCCAGTCTTGAATTTTTTGTTTCTGTCTCAGAAGACATGTATTGAGGACCATTGGTTGAGGTAGTGAGGAGTTGTTCCATTCGATTATTAAAATTTTGGGTTGATAACTCCTAACTCATTATCATCTCTTCTTTTTCTGCTATAATCCTTAACATGAATTCCTTGAACTCTGAATTGTCTTCTTGTTGCATTGGAGGTGGATTTGAGAAATTTGATGGATATGTTGGTTTTGGAGTGTAGTATTGGTCTTTATAAGTATAGCTCCATGATGAATCCGGGTGATACCCCCAAACTTGATGATAATTAGCATAATAGTTGAGGTATTCACCACCGTAATGTACTGGCCCAAGATTGATGGTGCATTGATTACTCGGGTGATTGCCAGCACAATAGTCACACATAACTGCCATCCTTCGACTCCTTTGAGCTGCAAAAACGTCCAACTTCCTCGAAATTTCTTCAATCTGTGCTGATATTCCAGAAAATACATTAAGTGAATCATTCACCGTTTCCCTTGGTTGAGTCATGTTCGTGTATGGCCTATGATACACAAAGTTATCCATGGTACTTTAAAAGAGAGAAATATAGGAAGAGAATTAAAAATAAAAATAAAAATGTTTAAATTAAGACTAATTTGATTGAAATTAATATTGGTAAAAAATATTAAACTAATTCCCTGGCAACGGCGCCAAAAACTTGTTGGGTAAAATCTAATTATGCACAACACGAAAGTATACGTGGTCAACAAGTAATAAAGTGATAAGTTGAGTATCGTTCCCACAGAGAATTATTTAATAAAAATTACCAAGTACTAACCCATGACCAATTTAATCTTATTTAAACAAATGATTTAATAATTTAATTTAAAATAATTAAATAAACTATTACTAACTATCCCTAGAATGAAACAAGATATTGAAGACTTGAGATTACAATTTCACTTATTGTTACATTTAAATCAACACACTTCCTGTTAAGCCAAATTATTTATACTGGATTGTTAATCAAGAACAAGAAAGTGAAATATGGCCATCTCTCAATGCACCATACTCATATCAAATCAAATCCACAGATGATAGAATCAATTTGAACACCCTAATTAACTAACTCACTATATCTCTATGTGAATTACCATTAAAAAGTGTTTAAGTTCAAGTTCTTATTAGACTACATATGGCGTAAAGGCATATCTTTATCCTAAACACGAATCATGAATTCCATCTATGCAGAAATCACGAACACATGCTATCATGATCAGATCTAAATTTATACTTCATCTCTCGAGTTCATATAGATTATCAAGGTAATTATTAGCTAGGCAATTAAGCAATTCATTACAAATCATAATAGACAATCCAAATATAGCTAATAAGACTAACAAAGAAGCATATCAAAGTAAACTACATAAATAAGATCCATATTAATCTCAAAATAAAGTTTAATTCATAAATAAACTAGAATCCATCATCCACAATTGACTAAGCATTAAAAAGATACAAATAAATAAGAAAAGAAATTAGAATTGAAATAAAAAAATCTGCATTCTCTTGCTTCCAATTTGATTCTCCAGCGATAATCAATAGCTTCAATCTTCAATTCTAATCTAATCTAGGGTTCCTAATCTAAGAAAGAAAGTAAAGAATAAGTTAATAGAAATCTATCCCAAGAGGGATTTTATAAAGTCTTAGAATTAGCCTCCCAGTCCAAGTTAAACTTAAGTATTTAGAGTTCTAATGGACACCTTAACAAGTTAAGCAATTAAGAATCCTATTCTAGCTCAAATTGCACATCAAATAACCCAATTTCACTCTATTCCCGCTGCCTAGCGCGCTCAGCGCTGCTGCTAGGCCATTTCTGGAGTGCTCCGCGCTACAGGGTCCAACATTCTGCTGGCGTAGCGCGGTCGGCGCTAGGCGTAGCGCGGTCCGCGCTACGCTGTTTTCTGTTGCGACGTCCTTTGGTAAAACAGGTATAACTTTTGATCCGCTTGAAGTTACGGGGCCTGCCACCTATCAAATCGAAGATAATGACGAGATCTACAACTTCCAGTCTTTTAGGGTTGATAGATTAGGATTGGATCAAGGCGAAAATCGGGATTGAAGTAGACGTTATGTAAATGGCAAACATGACAACTCTTAGCTTTGATCTTCGTTAATAAAAAGGCCATAACTCTCACATCCGCACTCCGATTGAGATGATTCAAGATGTTCCGAAAAGCTAAAAAGTAGAGATACCATAAAATCAAAGTTCCAAGCCAAGAACATGCATCTAATTGGTGTTAAAAGTTCTTCAATATTCCCTTCTTGCATTTGCTTGCGTATTTTAGTCCAAAAGATATCCGAATTGCTTATCCTTGCTTCTTCATGCCAATGTCATGTCTTAGCCTATAAAATAACATAAAATGTATGAAAAGTAACTAAGAACATGAATATAAGCAACTAATTCAAGTAACAGATACTGGATAAGTAGGTATAAAACCTACTTATCAAGTGCTCAGGAATAAAGTGATTCCTTCTGTGAAGGTGATATGGAGGAATCACAATGTCGAAGAGGCTACATGGGAACTCGAAGCTGAAATGATGAAGAATTATTCTGAGTTATAGAGGTGGAAAACGGGCGGGCCGAGTGCGAGCCGGGCCAAAATGGACCGGGTTTTGGCAGGCTTATAATGTGAGGCCCGTGGATCGGGTTGGGCCGGCCCGGCCCGGCCCGGCCCGCGGGCTTCTTCCTTTATTTATTTATTTTTAAAAAATCTTGCTACACCAAAAATAGTAATAATAATAAATATTAAAAATAATTTAAATAAACAATAATTCTAATTACCTACATTAACTAAATATCTCAATCAATTAAAATTTTAATATTATTATAAATTACTTTCAAAGTATATAATCAAATTTGATTTTTTAAAATTTATTTATAGATTTGAATACTTGAATACATTTATTTATAGACTCCAGTACATTTATTTATATTAATAGACATCAGTACATTTAATAGACTTCAGTACATTTATTTATTAATAGACTTCAATAGCCAGTACATTTATTGAATACTTTAATACTCCCAATTGATATTAATAGACTTTAGTACATTTATTTATTAATAGACTTCAGTAGTCGGTACATTTATTGAATACTTGAATACTCCCAATTAATATTAATAGACTTCATTACATTTATTTATTTAAATATTATAAATTATTTTTAAAACCCAATTGATATTAATATTTAGAAAATATAACTATAAAATAGAAAATTATCTAAAAAATACTATTTCTTAAACGAAATTATTATTTAAAAAAATTAAATGAATATTTTTAAATTTTAAAATATCTCAAATTAATTTTAAAAGATCAATATTAATACTTTTATCTTTAAATAGAAGATTATTATTTTTTGTTTATTTTTAATGTAAAAGTTGTTCGGCTTGTTCCTATGTTGTTTTATTTCGTTCACGATTATTTAGGAGTATTTTGTAAAAGGTTCTATTTGTGGTCATGATTAATTGATTATACAACATAACAACACAAGTGCTATAACAATTACTTGTATACAAACGTTTAAAAATTAATTATTTCAAAATAATAATTATATTATACATCTAACGATATTTTTATATTTATTTTAATAATATTTAAAATGTGTTCTGTCATTAATTATTGCTCTAGCCTAAAAATAATCAAGGCTAAAAATGAATAGAAATATATTTTTACATTGAAGCTTGTTAACTTTTGTATGGTATTAGCATATGACATTTTTGTATAAAAATATATTTTTATATTGAAGATTGCATTAAAAATAAACAGTTGTTGTAGCTCAGTTGGTTTGAACTCTTATTTATTTACTTACAAGTCTTGTGTTCAAGCCTTATAACCCACAAAATGCAATATTTTGTTTAAAAAAATAAAAATAAAAATAAGTCGCGGGTCACGGGTCACGGGCCGGGCCAAAAAAGCCCGGATTTTATTAGGCTAAAAAATGCATCCCAAATCCCAACCCGTGGCTGGCGGGCCGGGCCGGGCCGGGCCCGCGGTCCTGGGCCATGTTTGCCAGGTCTACTGAGTTATTTGTGTAATATGTGTCTTCAATTCTGGGGACATAATCTTTGTAATGAGGGAAGAATGTGACGACTTTATTGTTTGAGTTGTGATTCTGGGGACAGAATCATTGTAAGGAGGGAAGGATGTAACAATCCAAGAATTTATTATTTATAATTTAAAATATTTATTAAAAGAAATAAATATTTTATTTCATGTTGTTATTATTAGTCAATATTTATGAATTAAATTTATTAGATAATATTCTAAATTAAATTAATTTATAATTTAGAGAGTTGTAATATAACATGAGATGTTATATTATTTTTTTAATTTAATAATTTAAAGTGATATGTTAAATTATTAAATAAAATTATAATTTTGTGATAATTATTTAAGTGGAATATTTATTTAAAATATAGTATTTGTAATTAATTTATTTGATTAATGTGGGATGTGAAAATCCAAATAAATAATATGTGATTATAAATTATAAACTAAATTATTTATTAAAATAATTTAAAGCAGTTAAATTTAGTTTTTGCCAAACAATGCTTAAAGATATTAAGTCATTAATTTTTAAAGAGTTTTTGCCAAACAAAGCCTTATGGATTTTAGATTTTTAAATTTTGAATTTTATTATAATAAATAAAATATAATTATAACCTAAACGTTTATATTTTATAACTGATATTATAATTAAGTACGCGTATTATGGCTTATCAGTTTTTATCTTTACGCTTGGTTATCAGTTTTAAGGTTACGCATGTTAGTATTTGCTAAGCCTAAGAAGAGAAAAGAGAAGAAAAGTTACAGAGAAACTTGAGAGAATTGAGAGAGTTTGAGAGACTTGAGAAATTTCTAAGATTTTCAAACAAATTACTGTGTTTATCAAGGATTGTTCGACCATTTGAAGATATTTTCTTTAACACCTTAATATTATATATATATATATATGTGTGTGTGTGTGTGTGTGTGTGTGTGTGTGTGAGTTTTACGGCATAAAATTTCTATGTTCTGTGGATTCTATTTTTTGAATTGTTGCTATACAATTGAATTATTGCAATTTTAAGTAATTGTAATGCTAGAGTTTATGTTTAGATAGGGAATTATATGCTAATTATGTTTAAAAAGGAAGAAAACTTTTTACAGTATATATATTTTTCATATGGCTTATGAAAGTACAAAATTTGGTGGTTAATTTGTATGTTAATCTATAAATTGAGTCTTGATTATGCTAGTCCATTAAGAAACGAAGAGAACGTAATTTGAATGAAGTAATTTGGTGTAGATTTATGATCACGGTGTGAATTTCTATAAAGGATGTCAAAAAATGGAGTTTTGTATGAAAACATGAAATTCAAGTAATTAAATTAGTTAAAGTTGTTAAATTGTTCTAAGGGGATGAATATGTGAGGAATTTTGTTTGTGTTAGTTCTATACCAATTGTCTATGTTAATATTACTTTTTTGTGGGTGAAATTCGTGTTAGTTGGGCTAAAAACGGAACACTGTTATGTTGCGTTTTGTTTCTATCTGTGCACCAGCGCAGCTGCGCTCGTGTCAAGGCCAGAAACAGCGCAGCTGAGCCAATCCCAGGCTTAAGTATGGCGCAGCTGTGTCATACTCTGATGTGAGACAGTGAAGTCTGCTACTTCTGCAGACTTTGAAACCTTAATGTAACCTAGTTTAGTGATGTGTTAATGTGTTAAATCTATAATGAAGAGGTTAAAACATAATCGTGTTTTGTGATTAGAAATTCTAAAATTATAAGAAATTAGTAAATTATGTAAATGACATGTTATGATTTATTAAACACGAGGATTAGTAAATAAGTGTTGTGAAGTTAACACTTGGAATTTCTAAAATAGATATAGTAGCATAAGACTTGTACTAAAATAACAAGTTTAGCTAGAAGTGAGTGTTATGTGGATAGTGGATGTTAATATATCTAATAGAAATTTTGATTCCAATAAAATGTGTAGGCGAACGTGAGTTGTAAATTATAGCTTATGCGCGAGGCAAATTTCTAAACCTTACCTCTTTACATTGAGCAAGTTTATTACTCTAAACTTTGATTAAGTAAATTCTTTTATTTTTAATCTTTATTCGAGCAAGCTCTAATTCTAACGTTATCCAAGCAAGTTTTGTATTCTAATCATGATTGAGTTATTCTAACTTGTTTATAGTTAAGCAAGTTTTCTTAAGTTCTATTACTTTTAAGATAAATGCAAATTCTTGAACTCAAAGCTCTAAGTGAATTATTCTATTTCATTTACTTAATGCAATTTGAAATATTATTGTTATATTGAGCAAGTTTCATTTTAAGCTTGTTATTCCTTAGTACATGTTCATAAGTTAATTATTTTATCTCAAGAACATAGCCTTAGCTTAATATTTTTCAAGCAAGGTTTATTGTTTCATTCAATACTTATATTTTAGTTATTTCCAAACATGAGTTTAATAAAAATTAATTCATCTATGATTATTCATTGTTCCATGCTAAGTTGTTAGTGATCAACTATAGTGTTATAAAACATTGTTGATTCAACTAATCCTTTAGTTGATGGTCGTTAAACTCTAAATTACCCTTGAAGCTTATCCAAACCAAACTTTCTTTGTGTGGACTTTTACTCTAAAACTAAGAAGAACCCTATTATAAGGGATACGCAATGTGTTTAGATGTTTGTGCACAATACATGGTAAGAAGGGTTGATCCCCCTAAGTACGTAAGGTCCCTACAGTATAACTGTTAAGGTTAAAGTTGAAAGATTACTTGTAACCGTGGACATAGTTCATGGTCTTATGACCCTCAGATATAATTCATATTTTGATTTCAATTTTTGGTTATTATTGATAGAGTACCATTCAGTTCTGATGAGCCTATTCATTGGCAATTATTATTCCTTATTGATTCATTGTTATATCTAGTGAGCATTTGTTTTGCTCACTCTTGCATATATATACACTCATTGTAGCTAAAGTTGAGAAGGTCGATGAACCTACAACTAGCAAAGGAAAGGGAAAAATGTGCAAGTGATGAAGACTTGTAATTTTATTTATTGTCATTAATGATAGACTTTTTATTTAATGATGTGATGTAATTATTTTATTTCTGCACTTGATTGATGTTTAAGGTTAGAAAACCTGGGAAGACTTTTTGATTAATGATGTAACCCTTTTATAGGGAGGATTTCTGATTTAATTTTATTATATTTGGGTAGTTAGATATGAATGCATAGAAAGTGAATACCAAATCTTATTGGAATGAAGTACCTAGATTTTGGGGTGTCACGTGCATATTGTTTATATTGTTGTGTATGTGTGTTAGGATAAAGCAGGTACAAAATAGGTACAATTTTTTGGGAATTCTGCAAAACAGAAAAAAGCTGGTTTTTAATTTTTTTAACATCAGCGACCGTATGCGATCGCTGATAAGTATTAGCGACTGGAAATCATTTGAGGGTATCAGCGACCGTATGCGGTTGCTGTTAGTGGTCGCTGACACGTAGACCACGTCAGACTTTGCCCTAAACCATGCTGACTCAGCTTAGCGACGAATTTCACTACAAGAAAACTGGCTACTTCCAACGGAGCTACGTTCGACGGACACATTCCATCGAAGATAATATGTATTTCAACGGATTATTCCGTCGAAGATACGTCAGTCGAAACTACTTTAATTTCGACGGATGTTCGTCAAAAATATATGTATCCCATTAGCGCCAATGTTCCCGCCAGTGCGAACCTTATTTTTGACTGAATAGTGATTATTTTGACAGAATATTCAGTCGAAGATACCTTAATTACGACGAAGGTAAGTACGACAGACAGTCCGTCAAAAATAATCCTAAAACCTAATTAATCAGTACGTCTTCCGGTCGCCCCTCATTTCTCTCAATTTGCTCTCATTTCTCTCTCTCTCTTATTTCTCTCTCACTTTACGCGATCTCTCACTTGATTCTCTCTCAGTCTCACTTCTCTCACTGCTCTCATCTCCACCACCACCATCGCTGCCACCAGTACCACGTACTGCCACCACCACCACCTTCGATTCCACCACCACCACGTACTGCCACCACCACCATCACTGTCGATCGGTTCCACCACCAGTAGACGCCACCAGCATGGTCGGTTGAACCACCATCACTGCCACCACCAGCAACCACCACAGGCACCACCGTCGATTAGTTTGCACATTAATTCAATTTCAAGGTTAGTTTTCTGCCAAGCATTAGATTTTTAGGGTTAATTTGTTGCAAATTATGAAATTTATGGCTTAATTTGTTTTAGGTTTAGTTTGAGTTTGAATATGAGATTAACCCAATTTGGATAATATGTTGTTGCTGTGAATTTGTGGGTTGAAATTTAGGCCCTGTTGTTGGAATTGGGAGTGATCTGAAATCTAAAATTTGGGTCCTATTCTTCTTGTTTATATTGCTGAAATTGGAATTTTGATTTTGAGTTTGTGGACTGCATATTATTTGGAATTTGGAAATTACAGAATATTTATATTATGAAGTGTATAGCATATCAAATTTGGGTTCCTTATCATAATGTAACTAATTTTAGGACTATTTTTAATCTTGATATATTTGCTATTTTAGACTGAATTAATGACAGAAATTCTATCAGAATTACGAAATTGCTGAATATTTGTGGGCCCTGCATTTATTGTATTAGTAATTAGTTTACCAATATTAATAAATCATAAACTAAGTACCATTTACTTAGTTTCTTACTACTAAAATAAAATAAATAAATAAATATAATTTAATTTAGTTTATTAAATAAAATAAATTTTAAAAATAAAATAAATAACATAATATAATATAATACAAAATAAAGTAAAATAAAATAAAATAATAAATTAAATTAATTTGAATAAAATAAAAAAACTTTGATTTAATTTAATAAATAAAATATAATTCAATAAAAAATAAAATTAAATAAAAATAATAAAATAAATAAATAAATTTAATTTAATTTAATTTAAATAATCTAAATTAAATAAAATAAAATTTAAAATAAATTGAATTTAATGAATTTAATTTAATAAAAAACATTAAAAATTATATAATATAATACAAAATAAAATAAAATAATTTTAATTAATAAATTAAATTAAATTAGAACTTATATAATATAATACAAAATAAAATAAAAAGTAATAAAAATTTAATTTAATTTAGTTTAATAAATAAAATAAAATAAAATGATTTAATTTAATTTAATTTAAAAAAGTAAATTTAATAAATAAATAAGCCAATTATATAATATACTAAGTATGAGTGAATGTCGAACAGTAGTCTCTATAGATTCTAAATAATAATTTTTATAAACTAAGTACCACTTACTTAGTTTATCATCATTGGCAAAATAAACTAAGTAGCTAGGAGTGAATGTCGAACAGTAGTCTCTATAGATCCCAAATAATAATTATCATAAACTAAGTACCACTTACTTAGTTTATCATTGACAAAATAAACTAAGTAGCATTTGCTTAGTTTTCCACAATTTTTAATAAATGCAATAATACTCTCCCTACATATATGTACTCTTTCTTGTATGCAGGTTTCGACATAGCAATTGCAGCTAATAGTACTCCAACCGGTTCCTCGGCAACAATTAAAAAAAAAGGTCGTAGTTCTTGTTTGTATCCTATACTCGAATAATAAAGGTAATTGAATTACTGCAGACATTCCTCACTGTACCATCATAACAGATGGAAACATCCGGAAGGAGTGGCAGTAAGTTTTTGAACAAAGTTCTAGGTTAAGTAACCCTCTAGATGAACGAACTATCACTTCTCTCATATGAATGAATCATCTCCCCATATGGGTCCAATCCATGATATAAACAGCTTCTCACCACTCCAAATTCCTAAGATGGGTAGTTCTTATAGAACGTTTCACCTCTTGTATGAGAACTATCCATTTGAGGAATTCGAAGTGGTGAGAAGTTGTCTATATCATGGATTGGATCCATATAGGGAGATGATTCATTCCTAGCATAGAAGTGATCATTCGTTCATCTAGAGGGTTGCTTAAGCTGAAATTTTGTTCAATAGCTTAATGGAACTCCTTCGGGATGTTGTCATATGTTATGAGGGAACAATGAGGAATGTTTACAGTAATTGAATTAACTTTATTATTCGAGTATAGGATACAAACTGGAACTACGACCATTTTTCTTTACTGGTTGCCGACTCAAGTAGTCTCTATAGATTCCACATAACAATTCTCATAAACTAAGTAGCATTTGCTTAGTTTACCATAATTTTTAATAAACTCAATAATACTCTCCCGACAATCTTCAATACACTCAATTATATATGTACTATACTTTGAAACTTAGAAACCCATTTGACATTCACTCAGTAGGCGTGAATGTCGAACAGTCCCCAGTTTGGGACTGTTAATGGATGTTATGTCTCTCACTTAGGCCGGTGCAAATGTGAAATGGTACATTTTTGTTATTTTGAGGATTAATCGACTATTATCTCTATATGTTCTCCGAGTGCATACTTAGATTAAGTTATCTTAGTCTATTTCGTGTGCTTGGAGACCATGGGGAGGTGCTGCTGAAATTTTCTTGAAACTCATGAAACGTACCCAACGTGTTTGTACTAGTGACGAGACGCATCCAATAAAGGGATAGAAGTCTTAACCATGTCCTGTATAGATACTAGGTAAATCTAATTCACGTATGAATATCCAAATTAACTTAATGCGTACTTCTGTGTAGTTAAAAATATCAGCCGACCGGAGTTGGATGTACCGTAGGATACCCAGTGATGGGAGGGGATTAGTCTTAGCTTATCGTGTTGGGGATTTAGATTTCTTGAACAAAGCACTAGAACATACGGATGATCCGAACTGGGAAGATGTGATGCCCGTGTGTCAAGTGTAAAAATTTAATTTGGAAGAAAGTCGACGAGATTAAATTCGACTTATTTTCTCGTGGATTTTTGAATGGGTACTTCGTATGGACTCATCACGGGGAATCAGAAGTGATTAAAAATATTGTGGAACAACCAATTCCACGGGATTCATACGTCGAAAACTATGATCCAGTTGAGATGTTGGTCGATGTTTATGGCCCTACTACTATTGACTGGGCTGAATATGAACCTTCTTCAAGCAGTGCGAAGTAAGTGTCAAATGATACAGCTAATGCCTTTTACAAGTTGTTATCTGAATCTTGGGTCGCATTGTATCCGGGAAATGATACGGACACCAAGCATTCTACAGTGACGAAGCTCTTACACTTCAAGAATGAGCACGACTGTAGTGAGAGAGGTTTCAACGATTTTCTCGTTATAATTGGACAGTTCTTACCCAAGAATCATACTCTTCCTGCGAATTATTACGAAGTGAAGAAGATGGTCAAGGGGTTAAATATGGGGTATAAGAAAATCGATGCTTATGAGCAGGATTGCATGTTATACTATGGGGAGGACAGAGATTAAGGGACAGTGTGATATATGCAGCTTACCGCGCTACAAGGTTACAAAACGTGGGGGGAAGGAGAAATATACGTATACGGAATACATTACAGGACCGATTTCAAAGGCTTCGGGACGAGCGTATAACTGAGCTAGAGGCTATTAGGAGGGGTTCTGAGTCGTTAGATTTCGCCACCCCTCTTACCGATATTGTATTAGATCGGGATGATGAGCTGAGACCATGGGTCATGTCTCAGGATCCCCCAACTAGCAGTACCGATGTGACACCACTAAAATAGGTATACATCACCTATTCTGAGTCGCCAAATACATGGTACAGAATACAAATACAACTTAATTATACAACAGTCGTATAAAATACGACATAACATAATCTAAGAGTTTTAATGAGAATATTGTCATCTAGACAATATCCACACTCAATAGAGTCCTCATTACATTTATTGTCACACTATTTAACAGAATAGTGAGGACTATTAATGCTATCATCTGGACCGTTACTCCGTTCCCCGACTAGTTCCGGCTACGTTCTCATTTCCTGAAGAGAAGAGTGAAAGAAAGGGTGAGCTCAACTGCCTAGTAAGAAATATTATGACTAATATAATACAGAATAAATTATCGTTAGCCTTCAACAGTGTTAAACTGATACAATATCAAGTTTAACTGCAACGGAACAAGAAATCCATTAAAAGAGTTAAGTAGAGAATAAAATCTAAAATCTTTTATGATTTAAAAGGTTTTTCATCACTTTTATCGCTGGGACTCAGCTTAATAAATAATACACATCATCCCTGCACTACGGCCAAGGATATTCATTAGTATCACAACCATAAATTATCCATACACTATGGGCCAAGGATATTCGTATATTCATCAATGGTCATGTTCATGCCAACAACTGTCCATCAATGCACTACGGGCCAATAAGGACTTTTACCACATCATTTGTAACATTACGGTCATGTTTATACCGATAAATCCCTGGTCATAATCATACCAAGTCCATCTATGCACTACAGGACACATATAACTTTCAACATAATATAAACATGAGGATAATGACAATGATATAAGAATTAAATAAAATAAGTTCAAGAATTAATTTATCCAGGAACTAATAACGTCCAAATTGTCAAATGATACTTCTTTTTAGAGTAAAATTCAAGAATGCTCAGAAGAATATTTTCATGAAAAGATACTGGATGAAGCGCAAATATCAAGGATATTCCACTAATTTCATGGAGTATAGAAATCAAAACTTTAACCAACTGAGTATAATAAAGAATGGAATAACAAAAGAAATCACCAGGCATGCAACAGACCGCACAGACAGGTTATTCCAACAGAATAATAAATAACGGAACCAGGTCAGGCAAAATTCGCACCGACAGGATGTTCTAACAGAATAATAAATAACGGAACCAGGTCATGCGTAAACGCACAGACAGGATGTTCCAACAGAATAATAAAGAATGTAATAACACAAGAATTTCACCATGTATGCGGTACTTCGCATAGACAGGTTATTCCAACATAATGATAAAGAATGGAATAATAGAAGAATTTCACCAAGAATAGGGCAGACCGCGTATACAGGTTATTCCAACAGAATAAAAAAATGGAATAACAGAAGTTCTCTTCATGAATACGAAAGAAATAATACCCCTTACCTTAGAAGAAACTGGATATAGGAGTAGTGAAGTAGCAGAATACTTTTCTTCTTTCTCTCTAGAGTTTCAGTGAATTTGTAAGAAATAATGAAGGAATCAGCTTCTATTTATGGGAGAATGGACTGAATAGTAACTAATTCCTGAACGGTCCAGATTGATTTACTTTTAAACGGACGGTCCAGATTGGTTTACTATAAAATATTCTAATAAAACAAAATCTTTTAAATAAAATATAATATATTCTATTTATAATCTAATAAAACAAATAACTTTATAAAAGTATTCTGATTTATATAAAATGATTTTACTATGCAAAATACTACGCAGGCACTGTGCACACACTATGCATAATAAAATATAATATATTCTATTTATAGTCTAAAAAATAAATAACTTTATAAAAGTATTCTGTTTTATATAAAAGATTTTACTATGCAAAATACTATGCATAATAGAATATAATATATTCTATTTATAGTCTAATAAAACGAATAACTTTATAAAAGTATTCTGTTTTATATAAAAAGATTTTCTGTTTTATTACATTTATAATACTAATAAAACAAAACTTCATCATCATTATTATAATTTATACTATTAATCGACCAGGTCGTTCCTAGGAAAGAGAGAGCTTTCCAATAAGGATTTCTCCCTATCGGTGCGTAATTAGGTGACCAAACCTCTCCTTGGCAAAACTTCTAGATATCGTTAATATTGCAAATAATAATATTAATAACTTCGTTGTCTCAATTATTGATTTAATAATATATAAAATATCGATAATAATTGAATCAATTAACGTGAGATACTATGCAACAATTACTGAAGCAATATTTGAACAAAACTAAGTGACTTCTCACGTAAGCATCAATAATCAATACCGTGTGCTACTATGCAACCATGCGTATTCCTGTACCTTTAACACCGGGTGTTTCAACAGTTAACGATAAAACTTCCGGCGTTATTTTCATAAAATATTTTTTGTCGTTTTCTCAATCCGACAATAATTCTGTTGTGGGGTCCACCAATGATTGTGCCATCATACGAATATTCCCTATTAAAATGAATATTCCCCGACCAATCGAATATTATATAACAACTTGCTTACTTTGCAAAATTTATAACTATTACCCACAACTATAACATTATATCAAATTCATTCCATAATATTCAAAAATGATAATTATAGAAAATTTATCTTTATTCATAAAAGTTGGGGTCTTACAACCGACAGATATCGAGTGTTGGGTCTGCCAATAATACACGCATATACACTTCCTGGAGGAAATATTTTATTATTTTTCGTGAAATAATTATCTGAATTTATCACATTATATAAATTATTATTAGTAATCGAATCTGTATCTCTTTATAGGCTCCAGCCAGCGCCAGCGTCCGAGAGCACATGTCGGACCATCTCATACGGGCGTTGGCTTGGATGACGATATCTTCTGGCGGCTGATAGGGGCCGTGTCGGATAGGTTTTATACTGATCCGATCTTTCGGCGTCAGCAGTTGCCTTCCAGTTCTCGTCTTCACCAGATTTGTCAAAATATTATAACAGGGGCCTCTACAGAGAGTACAAGATTACCACGGGAGCAGTTCGACGCTTGGAGCACCGAGATGCTCTGGATGGTGATTACCCTCATGGAGGAGGCTTTTCGTCCGCCCCCACCTACTCAGGTATTTTTATTGTTTATGTTTTTTTTAATTAAGGCTAGCTTGTTAATTCTCATATATATATATATATAGATATATATATATATATATATATATATATATATATATACGGACGACTAATGATTTATATTTTTGATTCTATCAATAGGGTGGCGATGGCAAGCAGACTGGCGATGACGAGCAGTCGCACGATGCTAATTTCTATACACCAGAGCAGCAGCGTCGTTCACCTCCGCCCGATGATGATACTTTTACTAGTTTATAGTTCATTTGTATTCATGTTATTATAGAACATTTGTATATAGTGTAGAGTCTAATTGCATTTGTATAAGTATTGTAAATTATATTATTTATTATTTATAGAATATTAGCTTATATTTGTAAATGGTTAGCTTATAATACGTTTTGATGGATATTTGAATGTGAATGTGAATGATAATGAGTTGAAAATTACGTTTAAGTGTGACGTTGCATATTTGAATGTGAGAGCCCTGTTATATTACTGTGTATTGGGTTGTGACATGTTACAGGTACATTAATGGGTTTAAACACCTGGAATCTAAAAATTTAAAATCTATATTAAAAAAATAGTTAATTTCGACGGAATAAGGTATTTCTGACGGAACTTCCCTCGAATTTAACAAATAACCATTTTTTTAATAAATTACAAAATATTCTAATTTTCACTCGGAAATAAGTCACCTTTGATGAAACATGCCCGTCGGAAATATGTTATTTTCGACGCAATTTTCGTCGGCGTTAATAATGAGCCATTTTTAATAAATACTGGATTATTTGAATTTTCAGTCGAAAATAGGATAATTCCGAGGGAATATGTCCGTCGGAAGTATGGTATATTATATTCGACAAAAAGTTTCGTCCTGTATATTTTGTCGAAGGTAGCTTATGTTCGACGAAATTCTGTCAGAGTTAAGTTCATCGAAGATACTAAATATCTGACGGAATTTTTGACAGAACTTATCTTCGACACTAATATATAAGACCAAATTTCTGACGAAAAATTTTGTCGGAAATAATATATTTTCGACTGAATAGGGCTATGTCTGACGGAATATTTCGTCGGAAGTAAGATTTTTTCTTGAAGTGTTTGGTCGCTACTATCGGTAGTAGATACGTCCGTTGGTAATAGTGGTCGTTGTTGTGCATTCCAGCGACCAGATTTTATGCAACGCCTATCAGCGACCGCAGTTGGTCTCTGATAAGGAACTGCGACCGCATGCGATCGCAAATAGGCCTTTTTCTTGTAGTGGAGGGGGCTTTCCGATAAGGATTTCTCCCTATTGGCGTGCAATTAGGTGACCAAACCCCTTTCCTCAACAGAACTTTCTAAACATTGTTAATTATGCAAATAATAATATGAATAACTTGTCATCTCAATTATTAATTTAATAATATAAAATATTGTAACAATGATTGAATCAAATAACGTGAGATACTATGCAGCAATTATTGTAGCAATTATTGAACAAATATGAGTGACTTCTCACGTAAGCATCAATAATCAATACTGTGTGCTACTATGCAATCACCCGTATTACTGTACTTTTATCACCGGGTATTTTAACAGTTAACGGTAAAACTTCCGCCGTTATTTTTATAAAAAGTTATTTATGTCACTTTCTAACTTCTACAATAATTTCATTGTGGGTCCACCAATGATTGTGTCGTCGTACGAATATTCCCTATTAAAACGAATATTCCCCGACCAACCGAATACTTTATAACAACTTGCATACTTTGCAAAATGTATAAATATTACCCACAACTATAACATTATATCAAATCCACATCATAATATTCAAAAATATATTTTAAGAAAAATTAGTCTTTATTTATGAAAGTTGGGGTCTTACAAACTTCCTTCAAAGAGATTTTCTAGATGAATTTTTCTTTCCTTTGTTGGATTTGAATTGCACACCAAGATTGCTCCACTCCATGCCTTCTCTTTGAAGGATTCTCCTTATTTCTTTCCTTCCATGAATAGGAGCATTACATATTGCTTGAACACTAAGATATTGATTTGATTAAATCATGTGCTCGCTTAATTATAACTTTTCCCCTCCTTTTACTTTAAATCTAAATGATGCTTAATTTATCTCGAAAGAACTTTCAAAGTCACGAACTCTTTTAATTGCACCTTAAATAAAATAATAAGAATAATGAGTGTATTTAGACACAAAATAAATATAAAAGATTAAGAATTAAGGGATAAAAATGTAACATATTTTATTCTCATTAGAAAGCACTTCGACTTTCTTCATTGCTGAGACAACACTTCATGAATTTGAATTATTGAAGTTATTTATAGTCTTTCAAAAGACTTCATGTAGCAAAGTGTCCGTTGGAGCATTTATAACGCAAATATCTCATTATCATTGACGTTTACTTTCTAGACTTGTGGGAGGTTTCTTTTTGGCTTGTCACATAAAACTAAAGCTTTGTCTATCAACTAATAAATGTCTTTTTCTTAAAACTAGTTGTTAGCCACAATGATCTGATATTCGATCTTATTTAAGGATACACTGTTGGATGTCTCGGGACTTTCAATTTGGCAACGTTCCATTTTTTAGTCTTCTCTATCAGATGTTACTCTAATCTACAAACTTTGATGATAGTCGACTGATAAGAATCGTAGAGTTGAGCTTTGCATTTTTCTCCACATTTATGGCTTTACTTTTGCTCTACTATCTGCTATGTTGTTCTGTTGTACGAATGAGTACTCTTTGATGTTTAGGTAGCCTTGCATAATTCTCTTTATTCTCTAAATGTTTTAACAGCTCTACGATTGTAACGCCCCCAAATTTGAGTCTTACTTAAAACACAATTTCGGTGCGTCACTAGTGCTACTCATCCCATTCATACATTCATATATCCTTAAGTAATTAAAACTCCAAAATATAACAATATATTTCTTCAAATCACATATTCTATTACCTTAAAATCTTCATACATAAAAATAATAATAATTACATTATTCATTATTTACAAGTGTGACTTTCATCCGCCACAATAGATACATAAATGTTTAACTAATTACACTTCAAGTCAATGACTTGATCTATTCCTTCAATCTTCTCTAAATTCTTCAATTTCTCTAGCTTCGCTGAAAATATTTTTATTTTAAAATCAAGTGTGAGCATTTAATTGCCCAGCAAGTTATAACGGTTGAAAAAAATAACACCAAGAATCAAATATTATTTCTTTAGAAAACTTCAATAATTGTACAATAGTTATGAAGCAGCTTGAATAAACAAGAATAATTTAGATTCCTATCATTTCAAACATCACTAACATCTATCATATCATAAACATTAACATTAACACTTGTTACAACACCTCTAAGACTTAACTCAACCATACACAAATACATATCTGAAAAGAATCACTTTTTCGATATATATAAACAACACAACCAAGTTCAATAGTTATCATGATAGTAAACTGAGTGGTTCCCCACTGAAAACTAATGAATTAGTATCCCGTCTCATCTACACTATGAGTTAGATCGGTTTATTGACTCATCTTAAACCTTTTCCCATACAAAGGAGTTGTTTAACTCAGATATTACAACCTAACGATTAAAAACACAACACACACATATCTTAAACTTAATTATCATCTTATCATTTTTCCAACTGAAATAATCAGTATAAGCTCCTTATGCAGTTTATGATTTAACAGAACTAAAATAACTTGAACAATTTAATCGCAGAATAGTTCATGTTACAAGTACATAGCATAATACATTGATAAATATCTTGTACAAATACAACACATTAGCTCATAGATAACAACTTTCTCAATTACAACATTTGAGTAAGTTAAAGAAACTTGCACAAAGTAATATTATGTACAGGTTAGGAAACTTACCTTAAGGGTTGCTTACAACTTTACACTATATCATTTTATGAATTCCCTATATATTACATAAGAACAACACATCCATTAGACACGTAAAAACGTTAGTTATCGGCATACGTTAACTTATTCATTTCTTTTTATGTCCACGTTATTAGACTCACAACACTTCCCTTAACGTCGTTCATAATTGAGACTTATATCTCAAGGTCACTCTTTAGCTATTTTCTATCTTCATTTCATTTCATATGGTTCACTTTTTATAGATTACTAACGCTACCAAACTCCAAGACTATTCCTTAGCATCGCGGCATTTAAGAACGTCTCGACGATCATACTCACCCTTTCTTGACGGTTAATTTTATCTTTTTTAATCCTTCTTAACGTTCCTTCGATAATAAAATTGAAACATTACACTAAAGCATGTCTTTAAAACATGGTATCGTCCCTCAAAACACCTCAACACCTATGAAACACTTCCCCAGAAATGTCTCATCTTACACGTATTTTAAATGTTTATATTGCTTAACGTATTTCACGTTACAATGTTTATCTTTTTAATCTTTACTTAACCATTACGTAAGATTTAATCACTTTTTATTGTGATACTTTAGTTGAACATTTATGTTCTCAATCATTTGCTACATTTTCTCCTTTCTAAATTTGTCAACAAACTATTCTCCGTCCCGACCTGACCCAGTTCTGCGGCGTCCGATTTGGTGTTCGGGCTGGCATTGCGACGCCTAAAATTTGGACCCCCTACTACACCTGGGGGCTACGGCGCCAAGTTTGTACTAAAAAGCTGGCATTGCTGCTCTGATTTGGGGTTTTTGTTACTTAAGTCATTTTTCTGCACAAATGATCCTGGAGATAACTTTACAAATCCGTAACTTTATCATTCCAACTCGGAACAAGTCCATTCTTGAGGCGTTGTCTTGCTCTCATTACACACTTCAAATCTCCCTAAAAAGAATAATTTTCTGGATTCTCTAACAAGCCTTAAAACTTGTTCAAAAGTCCCTCACTGTTTAGTTTTTCAACTTTGCGTTCTTAACGATTTAAATTTTCAATTCTTCGTAACTTACTCATCCGAAGTTGGAATGTGTTCGTTCTTGAGCCTATAGTTCTAATTTACTTACATCTATATTTCCCCCACGAAATTTTTATTATTTCCAATAATTAATTATCGTTAACAATTCATTCGAAAATCTTATTAAACTACGATTTTAACGTTTATCGTCTTTTACATAATTTTTCGCCATAACTTTTTTGTAGCTCATTTTTTAATCCATTCCACTTGGAATATTTCAACAATTCATATATTTTTATTTCCTTCTTCTCGGTCATTAAGTCTAACTTATCAACAATTATTTTAAATTTGTACATCAACAACATACTAAAGATGGTTTTAAATTTTTCCATCAACAACATCTACTACGCCCTTTGCTCTTTCTTCATTTGTTCTTTGTTTCAAATCATTATTTTGATTACGATTCCACTTGTCATACATATATTAGTGTTTTAAATCCACTAATTTTTCCTTATTACTCCGAATAAGTATATGATTCATCACAAATCGTCCATCGACCAACAAAGCACTTCGATTATCATACTATAAAGCTTAAAAATAAAGAGAAGATAGATTTCTTCGTTCTTACCATTTAATTCTTCGCGTTTTTAGTCTACGAATGACTTGATCTAATGTTTTCGCGTCTCTTCGCGTATAATTTCCCGAGCCCTCACTTCCCCTCAAATTTTCTAGAGTTTCTTTTCTTAAAATGGTGAATTGGTGAAGAAAATGAATAGAATGGGCTAGTATATATAGGATTTTCAAAGTTAGGTCATTTTAGTCGTTTCTAAACTTTTCTTGCTTAATTACATTTATACCCTTTGAATATTCCTAGGATATGCTATATTTGACTTATTACTTGGAATATACCCTAGCATATTCCTGGCATATTCCTTCTAACACCGTTTACCCTTATAATGGTATTATTCTTTCGATTTAATTGACTTTTACTGATAAAAAGTCAAACATTACTAAAATTTTAATTCCTAAACTTCCATTAACTAATGGGAGATATTTTACTAAACTTCTCCAACAAGTTTCGTCTTTCTACTGCATAACTGACATATTTTTCTCGTTTTATTCTTCGTTAACCTCTTGAAATCTGTTACGCAGGCAAAAATCTATGTTTTTCATTTTCAAATTTTATTTGACATTCCATCTTTCCTTATCATACTAACTTTGGCACGTTCTTCAAAAAATTGAAAAATAAACGTTTTTACGTTTTTGGATGAATAGTGATTTTCTATTTTTTTCTCGAAAATATTTTATTTTCTCATACGATCCTAAAATTCGTAAATTCCATCATAGAATTTCGTTCCACTACAAAAATTCCACTTTTAACATATCAAATAGAACTATATTCATAAAATCTTATATTATTCAATAATATTCCAAAATATTTAACTTATAACAAACTAAAATTTTTCAGGGAGTCACAACGATGCTGAAAATGGCTCTGCGATTTAACTGTCTCTTGATGGTTTACAATACCAGTTGTTACTCTATGAAATCTTGGTTACTCTGCAAGCTGACTTATGCTTTATGACTAGGCAGAGTCCTATTGCATTTTAGCCGTTGTAGAGACATTTCAAAGATTCCTTATGATTGGGATTATACTCATACATTCTTAGAGTATATCCTTTTGTGATCAGTTTCCTCTTGTTCGACCTTCAACTCATCTATGTGACTCGTAGACGAGCTCAACGATCTTTTTCTTGTGCACTTTAGTAGATGAGCTGACTCTGCTATTTGTGATCACACTACGATTTGGTAGAGTGACTATACAATCAGTTTGTAGGGTTTCGACACAAAAACGCAGCAGAAATAACCAATTTAAAGGCAATTCTGAAACCCTAAAATAGGATCCATGTGAAAATCAATTAACTCAATGGTTAGAAATTATACCTATTATTAAAATAAAATTGATGCGCTCGAATCTCCAACGCAATCAAAACAAATCGCGCCTCTACGATATCCACACGAACGCCTCGCGAACCGTCGTACAATCTGCAGTAAAAGGAACTGCGGTACTAGCCACCAAGGATGAGGATTTCAGAAATGTTTCTCTCTAGTCTCTCTCTAAGAACGGCTAGGGTTTTGGTTAATGAATAATACATAAATGGCTGCTGCATATCATACATATAGCGATTAAAAGGAATTATTCAAAACCTAATTTAATAAAATCCAAATTTATATATATATATATATATATATATATATATATATATATATATATATATATATATATATATATATATATATATATATATCTTAATTAAGTCTTACTTAATTAATATACCTATATATAAATTATCCTATTAATTTAAAATCGTAATTTAAATACTATCAATCATATTGACATATTTAAATCTTTAAAATTTAAATTAATTTCCTTTTAATTACGTTCTATATGGTGACCCTATAGGTTATTATTACATTGACAATTTTAAAATCATATTATAAAATTATAAACAGTGAGTGGCATCTAGTAATGCATCACTGCTACCCAAGTAATAATAAGATCGATGATACGATGCAACCTTTTCGTGACAAATGTTTAAATGTAATTTAATCCTTTTAACCTTGACATCCTAGATTAAACTCGAGTCTTGGAATGTGTCATACTCTTTATAATTTAATCTGTGTTTTCTTAATCAATGAATAGACTATATGAAACAAATCACTATTTGAGCATGGCCATGCATTTCATAGTCCTACTCAATCAAGAGGCTTATGGATATCACCCCTAATATATAGGAGGGTTAAATTCCATCTAGATCACTCATATTCCTCACACGATTCATGATGTACCCAATAATCATCTAGTAATGCATCACTGTTACCCAAGTAATAATAAGATCGATGATTCGATGCAACCTTTTCGTGACCAATGTTTAAATGTAATTTAATCCTTTTAACCTTGACATCCTAGATTAAACTCGAGTCATTGAATGTGTCATACTCTTCATAATTCAATCTGTGTTTTCTTGATCAATGAGTAGACTATATGAAACAAATCACTATTTGAGCTTGGACATGCATTTTATAGTCCTACTCAATCAAGAGGCTTATGGATATCACCCCTAATATATAAGAGGGTTAAATTTCATCTAGATCACTCATATTCCTCACACGATTCATGATGTACCCAATAATCATCTTTATAGTCCACCCTATTAAAGGTGACATTTGATCATATCAAAGTACATAAATTCCCGTGTAGTAATATAGTGATTTCAGGTCGAAGGACCATTACACAATTGTCACTATGAGAATCGCTAATGACACTTTACATACTGTTCCACGTAGAATTCTCATGGTGGGTCTGTCCAGTACATCGTTCTCTAACATGTACCTATGCATTGACTTAATATCTCATATATTTATGACCAATGAGATTTGGTCATCAGTCAATCCACATACTAGTCTCAATGCATCATTGTTTTTCCATCAACAATGATACTCGACTAGGGACATTTAAGAGCAATGATACTAATTGTAATTATATAATCTCATGTTCAAGTCACATACTTGAAACTATATAATTTGTATAACTATTCTAAGAAATTTTATTATGCTAACATTTATATAACAAAGTAAATAAAACCATAATAAAATCATTCATTTATTCAATCAAATATAAAATCAAAATGTTAAGCAATTATATCAAATAATTGGCCTCTAGGGCATAAACTCTAACACAGTTGGTCCTAACGACTATACATAGAAAGCTTTTATAAGATCAACTTAAAATTTTTGATCATTCTATTCTAAGTCTTTGTATATATGTTTCTTAAGTACTTTACAAAACTTATCATTACAAATATAGTTTAATCATATGCTCATCAGATAATGATAATTCTATTTAGATCAACTTAAGAGTTTTGATCTTTTCGATTATAAGTCCATGAATTTTGTTTCTTAAGAACTTTACAAAACTTATCTTTCACAAGTATACTTTAACCAACATTTCATATATATATATATATATATATATATATATATATATATATATATATATATATATATTAATTTTCTTTGATCAACTCAATGAGATCAGCGTAACATGTTTAATCTTTCTCTATTCTAAGTTCTTGTACATTCATCATTTATTAAGGACTTCACAAAAATTATGTTTACAAATATAATTTAAATATCTCATCATCAAATCTTATAAATTGGAAATCTCGTGTAAATTCTTAACATTCGCCCCCTCAATACATCATTCTACTAATCTATATGCAAATTCGTAACATCCAAAATCATAAAACCTTTAGAAATAAAACCATATCCACATACATTCGTCCCATGCGAAATTATTACACCACTATTCTCAAAAACGAATAGAGTAGCCTAAACTAAGTACTGCAAGAACATAGAATAAATTTTATCAGACATCTGGTGTATAGAGTACATCGTGAAGAATGAGCATCCTTGCACCTCCAATTTGTAAGTGAAAATTCCTAGCACGTCTACACTGGAGTTCTTCCCCATTTGTACTTTTCTACCAGCTGGAACTCAACGATACTACACGAACCTGGTCTGATCACATTTTATATGGTTCATTGCTCCGAAATCTACAATCCACACATGGAGAGAATGAGCAACGAATACAGTGGAAGACACTAAACATATAGCTTGATCAAGATAAGTGATTACCTTCTTCAGCTCAGTGCAATTATGAGCGAAGTGTCATGATGTGCCACAATTGTAATAAATCAACTTGGTATTGTCTTTATTGCCAAAACCACTATTAATTGTCTTCCTCTTAGAAGTACAAATCTTTGCAACTTTCTGAGGCGCATTAGTATTGGAAATTTCTATTTGTTGAGCCGTTAGGCGTTCATCCTCTAGTCGTTTAGTCCTTAAACACTCAACCTCCAGTAGCACAACTTCTAAGCGCTTAAGTTGATGAAAAATATCTTCCAAAGACTTAATGTTTTCAATTTGAGCTATGTTAACCTTTAAATTGTTCTAATTGTCAGAAAATGAGCATATCACTGCCCGAATTTGTTGTTCATCTAACAAAGAGTTTTCAGCATCTCCTAACATTTCAATCATATTTTATATGATCTGAAGATGTTCTCTAAATGTGTGTTCAACTATCGTTTTATAACTGTCAAATTTGGTAGTTAAGAGATGAAACCTAGTCATGCCCATTTTCTTTTGAAGAAAGAAAAAGGGAGAATCTTATTAGAGATATCCGATTAGTTCGCCACAATATAAAAGAATATTTGTAACATGAATCAAATTAAAATAAAAATAATAGGACATAAATACAAAAGGGCGACTTCGTCAAGCTTAGGAATCACAATATGTATAAATGTTTAATTATTTAAATTTAATTTTTCAGCGCAAAAGACGTGTAATTTAGGGAATAATTTAATTATATTACTAAAACCTAAATCACTCCCACTAGGAAAAAGGGTACATGAGTAATTATAGCATAGTAAATTTAATTCCAAACACCAATAATTAATATTTCAAAAATATTTACAAAGGGAATTAAGTAATAGGTAATATTACTCAATTAATATACCAAGTATGCTATAAACACAATAATATACTTCAAAAAAAAATTCAATTGTTACTTATCATCATAAAAGGTTATTTTAATTTTCTGGAATTTTCCTAATAATTATGCTAATTATCATAATTAATTAATCATTGCATAATTAAATTAAAAATTAACTAAAATTATCCAAATATATTAATTTCTTCCAAAATTTTAACAGTAGCTAAACATCACACAAAAAATTCCGATAATTATGCTAATTATCATAATTAAGTAACTATTACATAATTAAATTGAAAATTAACTAAAATTATCAAAATATATTAATTTCACAAAATTTCAGTTGAAACATTAATTATATGCCAATAATTAATTTCTGTTAAATTTCCAAAATTTAATAATCACTATTACTATTTATTAATTAATTTTCATGTATAAAATAATTAAAAAAATGGAATTAAAAAATAAAAAAATAATTAAAATCTGCTGGACCGGGTCAAAGCCCGGGTCAATACCGGGTCGGATGGGGGCGGGTATGCAACTCCCACTGAGAGTGGGACTGAACTACATCTTCAACCTTCAGCCACTATTATTTTCAAATTACCCATTTCGTGACCAAAACTTTGTGAAGCCATATCTTAGTCTATATATGTCTGATTCATGCATATAATATGTAATTAATTTAGTGATGCATCTTTCTCTGATCTATGATGACAAAAATAGGGAGAAAATGAGAGGAGCCAACAACAAAAAGAGGAAGGATCGAAAGAAAAGAGGAAAGGCGCAGCCAATAACTGAGGGGGAGTCGGAAGAAGAGGATGAAGAGAAAGAAGCAAGATCTTAGGGGGAGCCAGAAGAGAAGGAACCGGAGAGTAAAGTAGGCAGCAACAAGTAGCAACCAACAACAACAACAACAGAGCTAAGGTGCATCTTTTGAAGAAAGCCAAGGCGAAACTACTTTTTTAGAAAATGTGGTATACTTTAATTTATCTCTAAACTGATTTAATTGCCGGAATGTGTGGTTTAAGACGTTCATTATGTTTAGCTTTCAAAAATGCTTGGATGGATGTTAATTTAATTTTGGATGATTGCCATGTTGAATGCACATCATTATATTCATATCTGTTTCTTTAGCAATACATTGGCTTATTGTATCTTAAGTCACATTCATTCATGCATATACACTTTATTGAATTTATTAAAATGGTATGCTATAGTATTTTTGTCATCGTCAAATAAGGGGAGATTGTTAGGAATCTGCATGTAGATTGAAAGGTTGATTTATTGAAGGGGAGATTGTTTAGAATCTACATGAGATTACAAATGTATGAGATTTGATGATGAAATACTCAAAGTATATTTGTATATATAAGTTTTGTAAAGTCCTTAATAAGATGATAAATTTACAAGAACTTAGAATAGAGGAAGATCAAACATGTTAGGTTGATCTCACTGAGTTTATCCAAATGATTGTAATATATATATATATATATATATATATATATATATATATATATGAAATGATCGACTAAAGCATACTTGTGAAAGAAAAGCTTTGTAAAGTCCTTAACAAATAAATGTAAGAGGACTTGAAACTGAAAAGATCAAAATTGGTAGTTGATCTTAATTGAATTATCATTATCTCATGAATAAATTATTAAAGTATATTTGTAATGATAAGATTTATAAAATCCTTAAGAAACACATGTACAAGGACTTAGAATAGATATATCAAATCTGTCAGGTTGATCATGTTCAGCCTCCCAATGTATAGTCGATAGGACCAACCGATCGTAGAGTTAATCTACTGAATGGTAGTGTGATCACAAACAGAAGAATCGACTCATCCATTGAAGTACAAAAAAGAAAGATCGTAGAGCTCAACTACGATTCACAAAGGATAAGTTAAAGGTCGAATAAGAGGAAAATGATCACAGAAAGACATACTCTAATAATGGTTGAGTATGGTCCCAATCACAAGGAATATATAGAAAGTCTCTATAGAGGGTAAATTGCAAAATTAGTCTCCCTGGTCATGAAGCACAAATCAGTTTACAGAGTAACCAAGATTTCGTAGAGCGACAGCTGATATTGTAAAGCATAAAGAGACAACCATATCATAGAGTTTTCTTCGGCATCGTAGAGCAACAAAAGTGTTAAGAGAATAAAGAGAAGTCTGCAAGTGTGTCCAAGCATCATGAATTTCTTATTCGGAGAGCAGACAGAAGAAAAAAATAGTAGAGCAAAAGTCAACCCATAGTCGTAGAGCGAATACAAGACTCAACTCTATGATTCTCATCAGTCTAATATCATCAAAGAGCAAACAGAAGAGCAAATAGTAGAGCCAAAGTTAATCTATAATTGTAGAGAAAATGCAAGTCTCAACTTTATGATTCTCATCAGTCTACTATCATCGAAGAATAAACAAAAAGAGCAGAAGTCAAGTCAACAATCATAGAGCAAATGTAAAGCTCAACTCTATGATTCTCATCAGTCTACTATCATCAAAGTTCGCTGAACAAAGTTAAGTCTGATAGAGAAGAGTAACAAATGGAATGTTGCAATATTGAAGGTCCCGAGGCATCCAACAACATATCCTTGAACAAGACAGAATATCAGATCAATGTGTCTAACAATTATTTTGAAGAAAGAATATATCTATTTGTTAGGAGATAAAGCTGCAGTCTAATGTGACCAGCAGAAAAGCCACCTGACACAAGTGCGGAAAGTCAACATCAAGGATATTGGGATATCTATGTCATAAATGATCCAATAGAAATTTTGCAATGGGAAGTATTTTGAAAGACTGTAAATAGCTTTGAGATTTCAAATCCAAATATGCTAATAATCCCAGCCATATCAACAACAAAATCAAAGAGAGTTGTCTCACAAAATCAAAGAGCCGTAGCACAAAATGTAAAGATCCAAAGTACTGGACTGAGCGAAAAAGGAAGTGTGACAAAATGCACAAAAGCTAGAGTTGCAAAGCCATGATGAGTGTAAAGATGTCCCAAAGTGTAGAAAAGCCAATGAGACAAGAAGCCAAGAGCCGAAGAGCCAAAGAGACGAAGAGCACAGAGCCAAAGAGCCAAGGTGGCAAAGAGCCTAAAGTTGTAGAGTCGAATAATCAAATAGCACAGAGCAGAAGAGCCGAGAAACACATAGCCAAAGAGCAGAAGAGCCAAAGAACCTATGAGTAAAGAGTCAAAGTGCCTAGATGATGAGAACTCGGCAGAGTTAAGAGATGATGTGTCGAGAAGCCAAGAAATTGATGTAGGTGAAGTAAGAGTGGAAAATCAAAAGGCCAACCTCAAGTACCACTCTACGATTCACTAAGAACACTCATAGATGAACAGATGAAGACGTAGAAAAGTTGATTTCTACAATCCAACAAGTGTTCAAAGCTGTTAAGTATAAGAATAAGACAAGCTAAATTGCAAAGCTTAGCAACACATCAACGATGATCATAAGTAGTTACTGAGTACCAAAAGAAGTCAAACATCAACGATAAAGTTCAGCATCAACCCAAAAAATGATCACAACCAAGCTACTAAGTACCAGAAGATGAATGAACTTAAATTTCATCTTAGTAGCACATCCAACAAAAAATATTAATAAGCATGAACATGGGTCTGAGTGACTTGGTCTTACTGACCGAATTGGGTCTGAGTGACCTGACCTTAGTGACCGAATTTCCAAGCTTAAGTGACCGAATTTCCAAGCTTAAGTGACTCGATGCTGAGACTAAGTGATGCTAAGAAACCTTAGTGATTCAGATGTAATTAGTCTAAGGGACTTTATCCTTAGTGGATATCCTGCTCGTTGGAGTAGATAGGCGTATTAGGAGTTGTTCAGTCTCTGAACCACTTAAAAAATATCTTGTGTCGTTTATTTACGTCATTTACATTCTGCATATTATTCTGCTATATTTGATATGTGTTTGAACATCCACAATACTAAATTGAGATCTGTGATTTCCTTAATCTTTAAGGGGGGTTTTCAAAATAATATTTCATTTTGCTTAATCAATACTGATTAACTGATTACTTGGTAATATATATTTAATTAAACAAAAAGTTTTAAAGATCTATTCAACCCCTCCCCCCTTTCTAAATCTATTGAGTGCCTCTAGGAAACAACATAAAGCTTACAATATGTACTACGCATACAAACTAATATCATTCGAAATGGAAAACTACTAAGAAATATATGACTAGTCAAAGTAGACTGCTTGTAAACTATGGTCCAAATTAATTTCAAATTATGCAGATCATATACACTACATATGAGGTACAATATATTGCAATATTAGCCCTTAATATTTAGTGTAACTTAGGTTGTCATTGATGATATTTTCAAGCTATTAAACATGCATTCATGGCATATTGTCAAGGCGGATCTAGCTTATTAGGTAAGTGGGGTCAAATTTGAAATAAACAAATTCTCGCAAAAAATAAAAATATAGTAAAATAAATTACAAAATAAAATAATGCTCAAATATTATTTTTAGTAACATTTTTGAAGACTTCATTACTTAAAATTGTTGTATGATAGTCTATTTTTTATTAGTTACAAAAAATCCACAAGTAATTACGAAAAATATCAAAACAATTGCTAAATCTGTGAAATTATAAATAAAAAAATACAACATATCAAATTTATCTGAAGTCGAAACAGTAGAAAGAATTAGGCCACGCCGCTAAATGAGAATTGGAGAGACAAAGAATATTATAGTGACCAAGGTAGTATAGGATATGAACTTTGAAAATTTTAATACTACTTCCATTCCAAAATTAGATATACATTTTTACTTTTTAAAGTCAATTCGCGAAATCCTAAAACTCAAATTGATATAAGTTCATTCAAGTTTTGAAAACAACAAAGATAATAGTTAGTAGTGTTTAATAGTTAGTTTACAATTGTTATATTTATTATATTAAAACTAAATAACTTCATATCAATTTTAAATTTTAGGATTTCACGAATTAACTTTAAAAAGTCAAAATGTATCTATAATTTTGGAACGAAAATAGTATTTTTCAATCTAAATTTTAAAAAAATTATTAAACACCCTAAAATTTTACTCTCTTTTTAACCCCTAAAAATTCAGTGGGGTCAATTTACCCCACTTCCCTAAGCTAGATTGGCCCCTACATATTGTGTAAACATATCATACATAGCATACATTTGATCGATAATACATTCGCTAACACCAATGAAGAAAAATTTGCATGCGTATTATTACATGATTACACATAATGGGAGAACCAAATCATTTGGTGCGGAAAACTCCTACAATTATGTGTCCTCTGTAACCTAACGGTATCCCCGAACTATGATATGAGAAGGGAGCCCAAATTCACGATTCGTCGATTCATAACTACTAGGATTTAGCCTATGTTAGAAGAACTTATTAATAATAGTAATCTCTATGTTTGGGTTTTGGTCAATTGATTCCTTATGAAAGAGTGAGGAGACGTGGATTTTGTAATCCTGAAGTGGTTAAACCATTTCTCAACTTTTTCTCCAAAACCCAGCCTAGCAATGTTCAAAAAATAAGCGGCTTTTGACTTGATCAATTGGCCAAGCTGATAAATAAACCAAATAGGTCGGACCATCAATGGGCGCCCCATTTGGATACCCAAAATCTAACATTTAATTTTAGTCAATAAAATGATAAATATTGTTAACTATCTAAAAAGTACTATCAATTATAATATTTATTATTTTATAATTTTTAATGAATATTATTAATTTTGAGTTTGAAAATATTTTAAATTATCGTTCAAAAGTTAATAATTTTTTTATAATTTGTAACGTGGAAAATATTATTTAAGACTAATTTTATCTATTTAAATTTAAATTTAAAAATATCTGAAATCGATTTTAAAAAGTCAATTTTACTCCTACTTGGAACAAAGGAGTACTATTTGATAGTAATTTACAATTTTCATAATTGTATTGTCTAAAGTTAAATTAATTTATATCAATTTTGTATTTAAAAATATCTCAAGTTGACTTAAAATGTGACGCCTCAAAATAAGTATACATCACCTATTCTGAGTCGCCAAATACATGGTAAAGAATACAAATACAATCTTAAATACACAACATGAGCTGTAAGTTTTAATACAAATATTATTTTATAGACAGTATTCAAACTCAAAATAAGTCCTCAATATATTTATTATCACACTATTTCATATAATAGTGAGGACTACTAATGTTATCATCTGGACCGCCACTCCGTTCCCCGACTAGTCCCTGCTACGTTCTCATTTCCTGAAGAGAACAATGAAAGCAAAAGGGTGAGCTCAACTAGCCCAGTAAGAAATATTATGACTAAGATAATGTAGAATAATTTATCTTTAGTCTTTAACAGTGTTAAACTGATAAAATATAACAAAAATCAAGTTTAAATGCAGCGGAACAAGCAATCCATTAAAAGAGTCAAGTAGAAAATAAAATCTATTATCTTATATGATTTAAAAGGTTTTTTATCACTTTTATCGCTGAGACTCAGCTTAATAAATAATCCACATCATCCCTGCACTACGGCCAAGGATATTCATTAGTATCACAACCACAAATTATCCATGCACTACGGGCCAAGGATATTCGTGTATTCATCAATGGTCATGATCTTGCCAACAATTTTCCATCAATACACTACGGGTCAATGAGGACTTTTACCACATCATTTGTAACATTACAGTCATGATTATACCAAATAATCCTTGGTCATAATCATACCAAGTCCATCTATGCATTACAGGCCACAGATGACTTTCAACATAATATAAACATGAGAATGATGATAATGATATAAGAATTCAATAAAAACAAGTTCAAGAATTAATTTATCCAGGAACCAATAACGTCCAAATTGTCAACATGATACTTCTTTGTGGAGTAAAATTCAAGAATGCTCAGAAGAATATTTTCATGAAAAGATACTGGATGAAGCGCAAATATCAAAGATATTCCACTAATTTCATAGAGTATAAAAGCCAAAACTTTAACCAACTGAGTATAATAAAGAATGGAATAACAAAAGAAATCACCAGGCATGCGATAGACCGCACAGACAGGTTATTCCAACAGAATAATAAATAACGGAACCAGGTCATGTGTAAACGCACAAACAAGATATTCTAACAGAATAATAAATAATGGAACCAGGTCATACATAAACGCACAGACAGGATATTCCAACAGAATAATAAATAATGAAACCAGGTCATGCGTAAACGCACAGATAGGATATTTCAATAGAATAATAAATAATGAAACCAGGTCATGCGTAAACGCACAGACAGGATATTCCAACAGAATAATAAATAATAGAACCAGGTCATGCGTAAACGCACAGACAGGATGTTCCAACAGAATAATAAAGAATGGAATAACAGAAGAATTTCACCATGTATGCAGTACTTCGCATAAACAGGTTATTCCAACATAATAATAAAGAATGGAATAATAGAATAATTTCACCAAGTATAGGGTAGTCCGCGTATAGAGATTATTTCAACAGAATAATAAAGAATGGAATAACAGAAGTTCTCTTCATGAATACAAAAGAAATAATACCTCTTACCTTAGAAGAAACTGGATATAGGAGTAGTGAAGTAGCAGAATACTTTTCTTCTTTCTCTCTATAGTTTCTCTCTCTAGAGTTTCAGTGAATTCGTAAGAAATAATGAAAGAATGAGCTTCTATTTATAGGAGAATGGACTGAATAGTAACTAATTTATGAACGGTCCAGATTGATTTACTTTTAAACGGACGGTCCATATTAATTTACTATGCAGTATTAATAAAATATTCTAATAAAACAAAATCTTTTAAATAAAATATAATATATTCTATTTATAATCTAATAAAATGAATAACTTTATAAAAGTATACTGTTTTATATAAAAAGATTTTACTATGCAAACACTATGCAGGCACTATAAGACCCCAACTTTTATGAATAAAGATGAATTTTCTATAATTATCATTTTTAAATATTATGAAATGAATTTGATATAATGTTATAGTTGTGGGTAATATTTAGAAATTTTGCAAAGTACACAAGTTGTTATATTATATTCGATTGGTCGGTAAATATTCATTTTAACAGGGAATATTCGTACGACGGCACAATCATTGGTGGACCCCACAACGAAATTATTATCGGATTGAAAATCAACAAAAAAATATTTTTATGAAAATAACGGTGGAGGTTTTACAGTTAAAACTGTTGAACTACTCGGTAGTAAAGTACAGTAATACACGTGGTTGCATAGTAGCACACGGTATTGATTATTGATGCTTACGTGAGAAGTCACTCAGTATTGTTCAATTATTGCTATAATAATTGTTGCATAGTATATCACGTTATTTGATTCAATTATTGTCGATATTTTATATAATATTAAATCAATAATTGAGACGACAAAGTTATTAATATTATTATTTGCAATATTAACGATGTCTAGAAGTTCTATCAAGGAGAGGTTTGGTCACCTAATTGCGCGCCAATAGGGAGAAATCCTTATTGGAAAACCCCCTCTTTCCTGGAAATGACCTAGTCGATTAATATTGTGAATTATAATAAAGGTGATAAATATTGTTAAAATTATTAAAGTAATTTTTATGAAGTATTTGTGTAAATTTTGATTATTATATGGACCCCCATTTACGCATTTTTCAAAATAATCGGTAGAAAATTATTTTATATAATAAAAGGTGGGGCCACTAGTGAGGTTGATGTATACGCGGTCTACCCTATACTTGGTGATTTTTGTTGTTATTCCATTCGTTATTATTCTGTTGGAACATCCTGTCTGTGCATTTTACGCCGGACCTGGTTCCGTCTTTATTATTCTGTTGGAATATCCTGTCTGTGTGTTTTATGCCGAACCTGGTTCTGTCTTTATTATTCTGTTGGAATATCCTGTTTGTGCGTTTTATGTCGGACCTGATTCTGTTATTCATTATTCTGTTGGAATAATCTGTATATGCGAAGTACCGCATGCATGGTGATTTCTGTTGTTATTCCATTCGTTATTATTCTGTTAGAACATCATGTCTGTGCGTTTTACGTCGGACCTGGTTCCGTCTATATTATTCTGTTGGAATATCCTGTCTGTGCGTTTTATGCCAGACCTGATTCCTTTATTTATTATTCTGTTAGAATAACCTGTCTATGTGAAGTACCGCATGCATGGTGATTTCTGTTGTATTCCATTCTTTATTATTCTGTTGGAATATTCTGTCAGTGCGTACTACGCCTAACCTGGTTCCGTTATTTATTATTCTGTTGGAATAACCTATCTATGTGAAGTACTGCATGCATGGTGATTTCTTTTGTTATTCCATTCTTTATTATACTCAGTTGGTTAAAGTTTTGACTTCTATACTCCATGAAATTGGTGGAATATCCTTGATATTTGTGTTTTATCCAGTATCTTTTCGAGAAAATATTCTTCTGAGCATTCTTAAATTTTACTCTACAAAGAAGTATCATGTTGACAATTTGGATGTTATTAGTTTCTCAATAAATTATTATTGAACTTGGTTTATTGAATTCTTATATCATTGTCATCATCCTCATGTTTATATTTTTTGAAAGTCATCTGTGGCCTGTAGTGCATAGATGGACTTGGTATTATTATGATCAGGGATTATTTGGTGTAATCATGACCGTAATGTTACAAATGATGTGGTAAAAGTACTCATTGGCCCGTAGTGCATTGATGAACAGTTATTGGCATGATCATGACCATTGATGAATACACGAATATCCTTGGCCCGTAGTGTATGGATAATTTGTGGTTGTGATACTAATGAATATCCTTGGCCATAGTGCAGGGATGATGTGGATTATTTATTAAGCTGAGTCCCAGCGATAAAAGTGATGAAAAACCTTTTAATTCATAAAAGATAGTAGCCTTTATTCTCTACTTGACTCTTTTAATGGATTGTTTATTCCGTTACAGTTAAACTTGATGTCTATTGTATTTTATCAGTTTAACATTGTTGAAGGCTAATGATAATTTATTTTGCATTATCTTAGTTATAATATTTCTTACTGGGCTAGTTGAGATCACCCTTTTTGCTTTCATTGTTCTCTTCAGAAAATGAGAACGTAGCCGGGACTAGTCGGGGAACGGAGTGACGGTCCAGATGATAGTATTAGTAGTCCTCACTATTCTGCTAAATAGTGTGTTAATAAATATAATGAGGACTTATTCTGAGAGTGGATATTATCTAGAAGACAATGTTTGTATTAAAACTCACAGCTCTCTTATTGTATATTTAAGATTGTATTTGTATTATGTACCATGTATTTGGCAACTCAGAATAGGTTATGTATACTATTTTGGGGTCTTCACAGTTAGTATCAAAGCTTAGGGATATGATCCCTGGCTAAGATGTGAGACAAGAACTAGGAGGGGAGAGACGGGGAATTCCTTCGCTAGTATGACATACCTAAGTTTATTTGGTATTTAATTAGTCGGTCAGTGTATAGGGATAATATGTGATATGTTAATTAACCAGTGTTTTGTGGCAGTATTTGAAAATGGCATCCGAGAATGTTGAGATTAGCAATGGAGCACAGGAGACCGTTGAGTCTCCACAGATCAATAATCAGGATAATGTGCATCAGGAAGGCGACAATCCTCAAGCAAACAACAACACTGACCAAATGATGAACGATGGAATGTTCAGAGGCTTTATGTAATTCATGCAACATCAGGCAAAAGCGGCTCCTGTCCAAAATACAGGTGGAAACATTGGCAACTCTCGGACGGTCACCGCTAAACAGTTCAAGGAGCTGGGACCACCGACGTATTTTGCAGAGCCAAAACCACTTAAGGCGGAGACGTGGATAAAGCAGATCAACAAGATATTTGATGTCTTAGGATGCTCCTATGAGAAAAAGGTTCCCTTTGCCACCTTCATGTTTGGGGGCAGAGGCAAATTACTGGTGGGAATCTGTAAAGCGTACTAAACCTGCTGCACTGAAGATGACTTGGGAGAAGTTCCAAGAATTGTTTAACGACAAGTACTTTTTCGAAAGTATTCGTCACATGAAAGAGGTAGATTTCATCAAGCTGTAACAAAACCGTGTCGCAGTACGAAGCCAAGTTTGCCGAGTTATCCCGGTTTGCGTCCCATTTGGTTGATAATGAGGAGAGAATGACGCGAATGTTTTTAAGAGGTTTGAAGCCTAAGATACGTCAATATCTTATCTCTCATAAACTGTGTTTGTATTCAGATGTTGTTAATATGGCTCACTTATTGGAGTGTGATAATGAGTCAACCCAACCAAAAGATAGCAGCCGGCAAAATGATAATACTAGTGAGAGCAGTCATCGAAACGGTGACAACAAGCGTGGAGGGAATCAACAGGCCAGAAATGGTAACAACTTCGGTGGTAATCAAGGCCAAAACAATAAGAATGGACATTTCAAGAAGAGGAGATTCAACAATGATGGAAAGACGTCAGCACCAGCACCCGTTATTAAGGAAGGAGAACAACCACCTATCATATGCTTCAAATGCAGAGGGGAGGGACACATCAGTCCAAACTGCACGATGTCGTCCAAAGCATGTTATAATTGTGGAAGATAAGGTCACCTAGCCCGATTTTGTTGTTCATCGAAGACAAGTTCAGCTAAGATGGAGGCACCAAAGGCCATCCCAGAAAAGTCAAAGCCGGTAATACAAGGGAGAGCGTTTGATGTGACCTCCAAGAAAGTAAGGAACCCGAACGAGGTCATCACGGGTAAGCTTATCATAAACTCTAGTGAAGTCAATACCTTATTTGATACCAGTTCTACCCATTCCTTTATTTCTCCTACTTGCGCTCAACGTTTAAATTTGACTCCGGAGAAATTAGACTTTGACTTATCTGTTGAAACTTTGTTGGGAGAAACCTTCATTACATCCACTGTTTATAAGTCTTGTATGGTTCAAAGCGGTACCCTCACATTACCTGTCGATCTTATTTCATTGAAAATACTTGCATTTGACGTAATTCTAGGGATTGATTGGTTAACTACTCATCATGCAAAAATTGATTGTTTTCGTAAGGTTGTTAGCTTTCAAATTCCTAAACAACCTATTATGCGAATTCAAGCAACTAAACCATTAAAATCAATCATTGTCATCTCAAGCCATAAAGTTATTCGTTTATTGAAAAATGGATGTCAAGCTTTCTTAGCTCATGTCACGGATCTAAACAAAAATACGTCATTTTGAATGATATTTCTATTGTTAATGAATTTCCTGATGTATTCCCTAAAGAACTTCCTGGCCTACCCCCAGAACGTAAAATTGAATTTTGTATCGACCTTGAACCCGGTACAAAACCCATTTCTAAAGCCCCATATCGAATGGCTCCTATTAAACTTCAGGAGTTAAAGACCCAACTGCAGGAATTGTTAGATATTAGCTTTATTCGTCCTAGTACTTCTCCTTGGGGTGCTCCTGTTCTATTCGTGAAGAAGAAAGATGGGAGTATGCGACTTTGTATTGATTATCGGGAGTTGAATCATGTCACCATCAAAAATAGGTACCCATTGCCACGTATTGATGACCTATTTGACCAGTGTAAGGCGCCAAATTCTTTTCAAAGATTGATCTTCATTCCGGATATCACCAATTGAAGATTAGAACCGATGACATTCCAAAGACGGCTTTCAGAACTCGGTACGGGAATTATGAATTCCTAGTCATGTCTTTTGGATTGACTAATGCTCCTGGTGCTTTCATGGATATGATGAACCGAGTATTCAAGGAATATTTGGATCACTTTGTGGTCGTCTTTATTGATGACATTCTTATTTATTCCAAAAGTCGTGAAGATCATGAGCAGCACTTAAGGTTGATACTCCAAAAGCTTCGTGAATATAAGCTTTATGCCAAGTTGAAGAAAAATGCTAGTTCTGGCTTGAGGAAGTAGCATTCCTTGGGCACGTAGTATAAAGTCATGGAATATCTGTTGACCCGGCAAAGATTAAAGCTATTCAAAGCTGGGAGCAACCCAAATCAGTGACCGAAGTACGTAACTTTCTCGGCTTAGGTGGTTATTATCGGAGATTCGTAGAAGGGTTTTCTCGAATCGCTACTCCATTAACTCAGCTGACTCAAAAAAGATAAAAAATTCGGTTGGAGCGAGGAATGTGAGAAGAGTTTTCAAGAACTCAAGAGGAGACTCATTTCAGCACCTATTCTAACAATACCATCTGGCTCGGAGGGATTTGTCATCTACAATGATGCTTCAGGCAAAGGGTTGAGATGTGTTCTCATGCAACATGGGAAAGTCATAGCCTATGCCTCTCGGCAACTCAAAGAATATGAGAGGAATTATCCCACTCATGATCTAGAGTTGGCAGCAGTCGTTTTCGCACTTAAAATTTGGAGGCATTACTTGAATAGGGAGAAAGTGGATATCTTTACAGATCATAAAAGCCTCAAATATTTCTTCACTCAAAAGGAACTCAACATGTGACAATGACGTTGGCTTGAACTGTTGAAAGATTATGATCATACCATCCAATATCATCCTGGAAAAGTCAATGTGGTAGCTGACGCATTGAGTAGAAGAGCATATGCGGGTACGAGTGCGATATTGTCAACGCAAAGGCCCATTTTGTATGACTTGCAAAGGATGGAGATAGAGATAAAGACTCTAGGGACCCACATGATGATTGCGAATATACGAGTAGAACCGACTTTAATCGATATAGTTAAAGCTGCTCCAGCTACAGATATGGAGCTGATGCATATGAGGAAGAAAGTACAAGAAGGTGCTATGCCGGAAGCAAGAATCGATGAAGAAGGAATACTTCGAGTCAACTCTAGACTTTGTGTTCCTAACGACCCTGATTTAAAATATAAAATCATGATGGAGGCGCACAACACACCGATTGCAATCCATCCTGGGAGTACCAAAATGTATCATGATCTTCGACATACATTTTGGTGGGGCAATATGAAGAGAGAGGTAGCGCTGTTTATCTCAAGGTGTCTAACTTGTCAACGAGTCAAGGCGAAACATCAAGTAACAAAAGGTCCATTGCAACCACTTAAAATTCTAGAATGGAAGTGGGAGCACATTACTATGGATTTTGTTACTAGTCTTCCCAGGATTTCTCAAGGCATAGATGCAATTTGGGTCATTGTTGATAAGTTGACCAAGTCTGTTCATTTCTTACCAATACGAGAAACTTATACACTTGAACGTCTTGCTCGTATGCACATAAATGAGATTGTAAGACTGCATGGTATGCCAGTATCCATAGTTTCTGATCGAGACCCAAGATTCACTTCACGATTTTGGGTTAGTTTGCAAAAAGCTATGGGCACGGATTTACGATTTAGTTCGGCATATCATCCTCGGATGGACGGACAATCAGAGAGGACTATTCAAACTTTTGAGGATTTATTAAGACTCTATGTCCTTGACTTCAAGGGAAGTTGGGACAAGTTCTTACCATTGGTGGAGTTTTCCTACAACAACAGCTATCAAGCAAGTATTGTCATAGCTCCATTCGAAGCGTTGTATAGAAGAAAGTGTCGTTCCCCAGTATGCTGGGATGAGGTGGGTGAAGCAACATTGTTGGGACCGGAGTTAGTACGTATAACTACAGAAAAGATACAAACGATCCAGCAACGTATAAAAACCTCACAAAATCGACAAAAGAGTTATGCTGATCTTCATCGAAAGGACGTGTAATTCGATATTGGAGATCATGTGTTGTTACGTGTTGCTCCATGGAAAGGAGTTACGAGATTTGGAAAGAGAGGAAAGCTCAATCCTCGATTCATTGGCCCATTTTTAATCCTCGATCGAGTAGGGATTGTAGCCTATAGACTTGCTTTACCGCCAAGTATGTCTCGTGTTCATAACGTTTTTCATATATCCATGTTACGTAAATATTTGAAAAACCCGAACCACATTATTGAGTTAGAACCGGACGAAATAGCGGAAGATTTAACGTATGAAAAGGTTCCTGTTCAAATCTTGGATAAGAAGGAACATATTCTACGCTCCAAGGTTATACCTCAAGTCAAAGTTTTATAGAGGAACCACGATGTTGAGGAAATGACCTGGGAGTTAGAATCTGAAATGAAATCAAGGTATCCTTACCTCTTCGATATACCAGGTACGTACCCTAATTTCGAGGGCGAAATTTCATAAGAAGGAGAGATTGTAAGACCCCAACTATTATGAATAAAGATGAATTTTCTATAATTATCATTTTTAAATATTATGGAATGAATTTGATATAATGTTATAGTTGTGGGTAATATTTAGAAATTTTGCAAAATACGCAAGTTGTTATATTATATTCGATTAGTCGGGGAATATTCATTTTAAAGGGAATATTCGTATAACGGCACAATCATTGGTGGACCCCACAACGGAATTATTGTCGAATTGAGAAAACTACAAAAAAATTATTTTTATGAAAATAACGGTGGAGGTTTTACAGTTAAAACTGTTGAACTACTCGATAGTAAAAGTACAATAATACACGTGATTGCATAGTAGCACACGGTGTTGATTATTGATGCTTACGTGAGAAGTCACTCAGTATTGTTTAATTATTACTATAGTAATTATTGTATAGTATCTCACGTTATTTGATTCAATTATTGTCGATATTTTATATATTATTAAATCAATAATTGAGACAACAAAGTTATTAATATTATTATTTGCAATATTAACAATGTCTAGAAGTTCTGTCAAGGAGAGGTTTGGTCACCTAATTGCGCGCCAATAGGGAGAAATCCTTATTGGAAAGCCACATCTTTCCTGGGAACGACCTGGTCGATTAATATTGTGAATTATAATAAAGATGATAAATATTGTTAAAATTATTAAGGTAATTTTTATGAAGTATTTGTGTAAATTTTGATTATTATATGGACCCCCATTTACCTATTTTTCAAAATAATCGGTAGAAAATTATTTTATATAATAGAAGGTGGGGCCACTAGTGAGGTTGATGTCTTGTGTGTGGGAGGGGGGAATTTGCATTGTCGGGTGAGAAGTTGTGTATTGCGGGTGGATGAATTATATAGTTGATGAGTGTATGATTAATATATATATATATATGTTTAACATGTGGGTGGGAAATGGTGGGAGAAATGATGTTGCTTTACAAAAGGTAATTAGTATTATATGTATATATATGTTTATAACATGTGTGGTTTATATATATATATATATATATATATATATATATATATATATATATATGTATATATATATATATATATTATAATTTTGTTTTATTCTTATTAGTTGGTTGATTGACAAATTGTGTCTGTGGGTTACAAAATAAATTTCATTTGATTGCATAACTGTTGCATCCGTAAGAAAAATCCTTACACAATGCCTTTCCATTCTTCTATAAATAGAAGCTCATTCCTTCATTATTTCTTACGAATTCACTGAAACTCTAGAAAGAGAAAATTATAGAGAGAAAAAAGAAGAGCAGTCTGCTACATTTCTTTTCCCATATCCAATTTCTTCTAAGGTAAGGGATATTATTTTTTTCATATTCATGAAGAAAACTTCTTTTATTCTATTCTTTATTATTCTGTTGGAATAACCTGTATACGCGGTCTACCCTATACTTGGTGATTTCTGTTGTTATTCTATTCGTTATTATTCTGTTGGAACATCATGTCTATACGTTTGACGCCAGACCTGGTTCCGTCTTTATTATTCTGTTGGAATATCATGTCTATGTATTTTACGTCGGACCTGATTCCGTTATTTATTATTCTGTTGGAATAACCTGTCTGTGTGAAGTACGCATGCATGGTGATTTCTGTTGTTATTCCATTCGTTATTATTCTGTTGGAACATCATGTCTGTGCATTTTATGCCGGATCTGGTTCCCTCTTTATTATTCTATTGGAATATCACGTCTGTGCATTTTACAACGGACCTGATTTTGTTATTTATTATTCTGTTGGAATAACCTATCTATGCGAAGTACCGCATGCATGGTGATTTCTGTTGTATTCCATTCTTTATTATTCTGTTGGAATATCCTGTCGGTGCGTATTACGCCTGACCTGGTTCCATTATTTATTATTCGGTTGGAATAACCTATCTATGCGAAGTACCGCATACATGGTGATTTCTTTTATTATTTCATTCTTTGTTATACTCAGTTGGTTAAAGTTTTGACTTCTATACTCCATGAAATTGGTGGAATATCCTTGATATTTGCGTTTTATCCAGTATCTTTTCGTGGAAATATTCTTCTGAGCATTATTAAATTTTACTCTACAAAGAAGTATCATGTTGACAATTTGGACGTTATTAGTTCTTGAATAAATTAATTCTTGAACTTATTTTATTGAATTCTTATATCATTGTCATCATCCTCATGTTTATATTTTTTAAAAGTTATCTGTGGCATGTAGTGCATAGATGAACTTGGTATGATTATGATCAGGGATTATTAGGTGCAATCATGACCGTAATGTTACAAATGATGTGGTAAAAGTCCTCATTGGCCCGTAGTGCATTGATGGACAGTTGTTGACATGATCATGACCATTGATGAATACACGAATATCCTTGGCCCGTAGTGCATGGATAATTTGTGGTTGTGATACTAATGAATATCCTTGGCCGTAGTGCAGGGATGATGTGGATTATTTATTAAGCTGAGTCCCAGCGATAAAAGTGATGAAAACCCTTTTAAATCATAAAAGATAGTAGACTTTATTCTCTACTTGACTCTTTTAATGGATTGTTTGTTCCGATGCAGTTAAACTTGATGTCTATTATATTTTATGAGTTTAACATTATTGAAGGCTAATGATAATTTATTCTGCATTATCTTAGTCATAATATTTCTTACTGGGCTAGTTGAGCTCACCCTTTTTGCTTTCATTGTTCTCTTCAGGAAATGAGAACATAGACGGGACTAGTCGGGAAATGGAGTGACGGTCCAGATGATAGTATTAGTAGTCCTCACTATTCTGTTAAATAGTGTGTTAATAAATGTAATGAGGACTTATTCTGAGAGTGGATATTGTCTAGAAGACAATGTTTGTATTAAAACTCACAGCTCTCTTGTTGTATATTTAAGATTGTATTTGTATTCTGTACCATATATTTGGCGACTCAGAATAGGTGATATATACATATTTTGGGGGCATCACAAGCACTATGCAAATACTATGTATAATAGAATATTATATATTTTATTTATAGTCTAATAAAACGAATAACTTTATAAAAGTATTCTGTTTTATATAAAAAGATTTTACTATACAAACACTATGCAGGTACTATGCAAATACTATGCATAATAGAATATTATATATTCTATTTATACTCTATTAAAGCGAATAACTTTATAAAAGTATTCTGTTTTATATAAAAAGATTTTACTATACAAACACTATGCAGGAACTATGCAAATACTATGCATAATAGAATATTATATATTCTATTTATAGTCTAATAAAACGAATAACTTTATAAAAATATTCTGTTTTATATAAAAAGATTTTACTATACAAACACTATGCAGGCACTATGCAAATACTATGCATAATAGAATATTATATATTCTATTTATAGTCTAATAAAACGAATAACTTTATAAAAGTATTCTGTTTTATATAAAAAGTTTTCTGTTTTATTACATTTAAAATAATAAATAAATAAAACTTATCACCTTTATTATAATTCACAATATTAATCGACCAGGTCGTTCCCAAGAAAGAAGGGACTTTCCAATAAGGATTTCTCCCTATTGCCACGCAATTAGGTGACCAAACCTCTCCTTGGCAGAACTTCTAAACATCGTTAATATTGCAAATAATAATATTAATAACTTTGTTATCTCAATTATTGATTTAATAATATATAAACTATCGACAATAATTGAATCAAATAACGTAAGATACTATGTAACAATTACTATAGCAATAATTAAACAAAACTGAGTGACTTCTCACGTAAGCATCAATAATCAAAATCGTGTGCTACTATGCAATCACGCGTAATACTGTACTTTTAACACCGGGTGTTTCAAGAGTTAACGGTAAAACTTCCGCCGTTATTTTCATAAAAATATTTTTGTCGTTTTCTCAATCCGACAATAATTCCGTTGTGGGGTCCATCAGTGATTGTACCGTCGTACGGATATTCCCCGACAAAAAGAATATTCCCCGACCAATCGAATATTATACAACAACTTGCATACTTTGCAAAATTTATAAATATTACCCACGACTATAACATTATATCAAATTCATTCCATAATATTCAAAAAAATATTTCAAAAAATTTAAATCTTTATTCATAAAATTTGGGGTCTCACTTAAAATATTATGTATTTTAGAACATAATAGTTAAAAAATAATATATATATATATATATATATATATATATATATATTGATAAATATTTGATGAAATTAAATTATGACTAATGTGAAAATGTATCTGATAAGATAAAATAAATTAAAATAAAATTCTTCTTAATTCTTACCTCTGTGGCAATCATAATACGATTAAAATTTTTTACAAAATATATAACAAGACTCAAATGATTAATATGGATAGATCCTATAGTTTAGATAGGAAGGGGTAATTACAAAAACTCTATATGAACATGAAAATTAATATTTATATTTAATTTTTATATCCAATTTTTATATATACCTAAAAGAGCTCGGTTAATTATGATAATAATGTGTTGTTTTCCCTTAAGTAGTCTATTAATCCTAGTGTGAAAACAAGCAAACTTGATAGGACACCCTTAATTCTTTTTATTCTCAAGGTCTTCTAAATTATCATCCATCATTCTTGATTTTGCATCTTTCTAAAATTGTGGGTCCGGGTCATTACTCGATCTGTTTCTTAATATAAATTGTTTTAGAGTTATGCATAAATATTAAAAAAATAATTATAAAATATTAAATATAATATCAATTGTCTATATTGTATTTATATTGGAAAAAAATATTATTTATTGGACAGAGAATAGTGAGAGAAGTAAAGTTATATTTATACTTGGAATAATATTAAAAATTAAACAATTAATATTTATTTGAAATTCTCAAACGACTTATATTAAAAGATAAAAATATTTCTCTAAAACGACGTATTTTAAATAACAATGAAATATATTCTAAACTACAAATCACGTGACTAATGTATAATTATGACTTATCTCAAAGGTAAAGTTATGAAGTAAAATTTATGATTAATTTACGGGTAGTTGGAGCTTATTTTTTTCCTCAAACTTTATTTTGCTTAGAACAGTTGAGTTCTTGTTCTCTTATAATTTATCTAGGTAGAATTTTAAAAGATTAAAAGATGCTCCAAAGGCTAGATGGGAAGCACTAAAAAGTCTTGGTGGATATAGAATAAGAATACAAATTAAAATAATAAAAAAAAGTGTAGGTTTTAGATCTTAATAGAATATAAATATGTTAATTACTTAAGCCGTAAATCGAACTAAACAGTTCAGTCTTGATTCGGGTTTGATTTGAAAAAATATGAGTGAGACTCGGATTAGTTAATAATATTATCCAAATCTGAGTATAAAAAATAGCTCGAACAAAATACGAGAAAAATATGTACTCGACTCGTTTAGAATTTAAATTATTCGAATTCTTGATCATGATTCGATACATACTCAATTGATACATATTCGAATAGATACTCGAAATATTATCTTATAATATATTATATATGCACAATTTAATAAAATTAGATTAAATAGTTACTATTATTTATTAATTTTTTAATTTTATTTTTATTTTTTATTTGTAAAGTGTAATTATAAATATATTTTCTAATTTTTATGTAAAACAATAAGTTCAATGGGTAATTATATATATTATAAATCTACTTACTATGTGAAGACTCAAATTCGGGCTTGAATTCGAAGTTCGTGAATAGTTTGAATATAATTTGATAAGAGTTGAATCGAATTCGAGTAATAAATATTCGAACCGAATTGACTCTGAATAGAGTTTTTTGAATACAATTCGAATCCGAATCGAATTTAAGTAAACTTTTTACTTTTCAAGTCGAATTTGAATAACTCCATGTTCGCTTCGGTTTAACACATTTATACCTTTATGAATTACTATCAATTTAGCATCAAAGTTGACAAAGATATCTTATTTTCCACGATGTCCTAAAATTCTTGATGGTATTCCAGTTTTGGCAAAAGTCTTAAAGCTCTTTATTGATTGGAACCCATAATGAAAAAGGAGTAGAAATAATGGGAATGGTAGGGCAGGAGTATAACTGAATTCTCTTCTCCTTCAGATTTTTACACAATTTTCTTAGTGGAGTTGCTCCCTTCCAGACATTAGACATGTTTATTGCAAGAGAGAATATATATCTATGTTGGGTTTGTTTTTTTTTCAGTGGTGCCTTACATAGGGGGTGTTTGATAAAAATTGAATGAATCTGAATCTGAATCTGAATGAGCTGAATCTGAATCTGAATCTGAATGAGCTGAATCTGAATGAAAAAAACGGTTTGATAACTGACAAATCTTAAAGGTTTGAATGACATATTTTTAATATTTTACCCCTCTGAAAAAATTCAAAGTTGTTGTAAATTTATTTAATATTACATAATATAATAGTTAATAAAATTTTTTAACAAACAGCCCCATAGTTTACACATTTTTTGAAATATGTAATTGTGTGACCGTGAATTGTAATTTATTTAAGTTTTGTTTATTAATTCCTCAGTTTCTAAATAACTGATGTTTTAAAAGAATGATTTTGTTCCAAAATATTTGATGTTTTAAGAAATCAATATGTTTTTATTATTTTTTTTCTAATTTTGCCTTTGTCACTATTAGCTTCATTAAAACTCGCCTTAATTATTTTTCACTCTCTCTTTTTCAAGGTTGATGTTTCATATTCTTTAAACTATACTCCCTTCGTTCCTTAATATAGGTCGTTTTAGAGTTGTGTACAATAATTAAGGAAATGATTGTATAACATTAAATATACTATAAATTGTCTATATTGCCCTTATATTGGAAGAAGAGAGTGTTATTTATTGGGCAAAAAATAGTGAGAGAACTAAAGTTATATTTATTACTTGGGGTAATATTAGAAACTAAGCAATTAATGCTTACTTGAAATTCTCAAACGACTTATATTTAGGAACAAAAATATTTCTCTAAAACGACTTATATTAAGGAACGGAGGGAGTACTCCATTTAACATTACTTCAAAAAATTTATTTTAAAGCTGAAAAATAATTTAATAGGGTATTAATTAAGGGTATATTAGAAATATTTTAAAATATTAAATACTTTGTAACATCCTTAAACATCAGTTATTTAAAAACAGTGGGAGTAATTGAAGAGAGCAGATCCTCTGTCTCCAAATTTCATGTCCCTCTTGTGTCCCGCTACTTAAATTTTGACACATGTCCTTTTATTTAATTTTAGAATTAATTAGTGTTAAGTAAAAAACTAAATGTCAGAATTTAAGTAGAGGGACACAATGGGACAAGGAAATTAGGGACAGAAGATCTGCTCTAATAATTAAAAGCTAAAATATGCACACACCTATATACTTGAAGAGGGAATCCAAAGCAACAATATCATTAAATTAGTTATATAGCCAACCACATGCTCATGTCTTAATATGGTCTTAATCATTCCTCGTATGATTAATGGTATATTCTTTTTGTTCTTGAATTTTGGGAAGAATCAGACATAGGATTATTGATCCAAAATTTTAAGTATTTTTATTTAAAAAAAAGAGAGAAAATTAAGAAGAGATGTTCAGAGGCCACTTGTTAAATCACTGCTATATACATAAATGAGATAAGTAGAAATTAAAAATAACATCGCTCTAATTTATTTCATCTTATTACATAAATTTTGACATTTATCGCAAATTCATTTTTTTTATTAAATATTAATTGTACTACTCGTGCCTCCGACACTACGTACGAAAGGGAGAAGAGATTGTCGGCGTTAGAATAGAGGAGACAAAGGGCGAGCTCGGGAAGAGAAAGAACGGAGGAGGATCTGAGAGTGAGTGATAGCAATTTTTTATCCTTTGAAGTTAAAGACGATATAATGGACGGTGAGATTTATTCCAAACTTTGGACAGTTCTGATCGTTTATTAGAATGAGCGAAAAATTTAAAATCAGTTGTGTTTTATTAATTAAATTTGTATATATATATATATATATATCATTTTCGTTAATTAAATGTTTTCTAAAAAATATTATTTTTCTTTTATTTCATTATCATTTTTGTTGGTATGTTGATGACTCGAAAGGGATTTAAATGGCCTTTCGATAGAAAGATGAACCATCAGCATCGTGGACCTAATACCTTAAAACTTTACTAAGATATACGGAGTATAATAATCCCCATCACTTTATTATAAAGTGGGAGATATGCTTATGTATATTCCCTCATCTTTTTTATTTTGACATATTTTTTCATTTTAAAGCTTGTTAAAATTATTTTTTTCAAACTTTATTATATTTAGAAAAAAGTCAGCAAGAAAATATGTATATTTAATGTTGCAAGTGAGTAACATTAATGTGCATAAAAATAATAATTAAATAATAAACTTATTTTATTTTAGAGAAAAAGTTGATTTTATTATTTTTATTTTAAAAGCAGATTTACATCTAAATATAAATTTTTTATTAAAATACAAAAGCAGGGATAGCTCAGTTGGGAGAGCGTCAGATTGAAGATCTGAAGGTCACGTGTTCGATCCACGTTCACCGCATATTAATTCTTTTTCCCAAATTTATTTATATTCCATCTTTTATAACAAAAAAGTTGTCGATGATTTTTTGTTTTAAATAAGAATTCTTTTTTATTGATAATAATATAAAATAATAATATCTTATCATGCCATAACTATAAAATTAATAATTTATTAATTTTAGAGTATATCAAAAATATTAGAAAATTTTGCAAAATTCTCATTTGGTTCCATGTTTATCCCAAAATTATTGAGGGTTTAGTCTAAGTTATGACATGATGATGAAATTATGACAGTAAAGTTAAATATATTTTGCTATTTTATACAAAGATAATAATACTTTATCTGTTCTAAAATTAGGAATATAATTTGATTTTTTGAGATCAAATGACGATATATTAAACTTTAAATTGATATAAATTAATTTAATTTTAATTGATATAATTATTATAATTGTATAATATATAACGAAAATTATTAATCACAAAATTTATTTTATTTTAAATTTTTATGAGTTATACCAACTTTAAATTTTAATATATTGTCGTTTGATTTTAAAAATCAAATTGTATCTAAATTTTTGAAACAAATAAAATATTAACTAGGCAAAAAGTAAGGGGGACATGCCAATTATTTTATGTCGTGCTAATGTGCCCTTATCATTAAAATATGATGAAAAATCATAATATGAATTGATAAGGGTATAGTTGTCTAAATAAGAAAAAAAAACAAATAAAATTTTTTTATTTAATAAAAAAATTGTGAAAAGGAGAGAGTATGTATTATTTAATTTATCTTTTTATTACTTTATGGTTTATTGTTGTTCGTAAATCTTAGGATTCTCAGACTTCTTTGTCTGCCATGTTCATTGGTCATTCAAAGCTGTGACCAAGGGTTCTTGCTTGGTCCCATAACAAGTTATATTTTGAGAATACATAAATAAAATTTAGAGTAAAATTATGATAGTAATTTAGAATACTCTAATTTAAAATATGTATAAGAGAAGGGAAAAATATATGTATACAATTGTGTAATACACAGTCAGCTATGATGACGGGTTTTTGGATTATAGGCTTATAGCGACGGTTTTACCCGTCACCATATCTATTATGGGCTACGGTGACGGGTGAACCGTTGCTATATCTCAAAAACTCGCCGTCATACTTCAATTGTGTAATACACAGCTGTGTATATACATATAGTCTATAAGAAAATTTATATTGATTCATGTTTATTCTTAAATTTAAAATAAAATTATGAAAGTAACGTTGAGTTCATTATACCATTTTATACTATCACTAAATTATATTGAAATGATACTACTTTTATAGAAAGGACAGATGACATGTTTATACAGGATCAGGAGCTTTAGGCAAATCTTTTACACAAGTTCCTAACAACATAAAAACTAATGTTACGTTTGGATCGATGGAATAGGAAGGAGAATGGAATGAATCATTCCATTGGAATGATAAAAATATTGTTTGATTTGTTTATTCCAACGGAATAATGTATTCCTCCTGGAATGATAGTCAACTTAAAATTTTAATTTTCATTCCTTGAGGGGTGACAAGGAATAAATCATTCCATCCATTATTTTTAAGTAATTGACAAATATACCCCTAAATATATAATAGGGCTTTTTACATATTCATTCAATTCGATCGATCTGGGAACGACGAGAGAGAAGGGGCCGAGATTTGATAATTTCTTCGGAATTTCCATATTTCTATTTCTTCGTAATTTACCCAACTTACCCCTCCCGCCACGCCACCCACCCCACCCACCCCCTACCCCACCTACCACCTACCCCACCTACCCCACCTATTCCTCCCCTACCAATCTACCCACACCTACCCCACCTACTCCCACCCACCCCCTACCAACCTACCCCCACCTACGCACCCACCTACCACACTCCCACCCCACCCCTTACCCACCTACCCCACTCCACCCCACTTACTCCACCCACCATACCCCACCTACCCCACCCCCACCTACCCATCCACCCAACTCACCTACCCCATTCCATCCCACCCCATCTACCCCCACCCACCCACTCACCCACCCACCCACATCACCTACCCCACCCCACCCCACTTACCCCACCCATCTCCCCACCACACCCACCCCACCCACCCCACCCACCCACCCACCCACCCACATCACTTACCTCACCCACCCCACCCCACCCACCCCACCCCACCCCACCCCCACCCCCTCACCCCACCTACCCCACCAACCTCACCTACCCCCACCACCTACCAACTTACCCCCACCCAGCTACCCCAACTCACCTACCCTACCTACCAACCCACCCCACCCCAACCTACCCCACCCACCTACACACCCACCCACTCAACCTACCCTACCCCACCCACCCACCTTATCCCCTACCAACATACCCCCACCTACCCTACCCCACCCACCCACCCCACCCTACCCCACCCCCACCCCCACCCCCACTTACCCATCCACCCCCCCCACCTACCCCATTTTACCCCACCCCATTTACCCCAATCACCCCACCTACCCATCCACCCACCCACCCACCCCACCCACCTACCCCCACCAACTTACCCACCCTAACCCACCCCACCCCAACCCACGCCAACCCACCCACCCAACCCACGCTACCCACCCACCCACGTACCCTAACCCACCCATCCCACTCACCCACCCATCCCACTCACCCACCCCAACTCACCTACCCACCCCACTCAACCCACCCACCCACCCTACCCCACCCTACCCCCACCTACCCCTACCCCCACACACCCACCCACTCACCCACCCCACCCCTCCCCTCTCCTCCCCTTTATTTCTAAGAATGAAATATGTGTTAAATTTTTAATAAAAATTGAATTTAAGTTAAATTTGAACATTTGAGGGTATTTAGGTCACTTTTTAATTATTTATTTCATTCTTAGATGTATTCCTAACATCAACCAAACATGTACATGGAATATTAAAAAATCATTCCATTCCCTTCCTTATTCCATTCCCTCATCTATTCCATTCCTTCAATCCAAACGTAGCATAAGGGTGTTCATGGTGTATTTTAGTGCGGTTACAAGATTTAATCGATTAATTGTAATTAAATTGTTGTTTCTTATAGGCACAAAAAAAAACTTTAAGGAGTTGAATATATCTTTTATAAAAAAACACTTATTAGATAATGTATTATCAGATAATTAATTAATCAATATTAATTAAGCACAACGAAATATTAGTTTAAAATCCCCTTAAAGATTTGATGAAATCTCAGTTATGAATTTAGTCCTTATGGATTTCAGTCATACAGATAATATAATAGAATATAAAGACTGAATGAAAATGACACGAAAGGTTTTAAGTGGTTCGGTGATAGGTCCCAATACAGAATGAATGCCCGTATTCTCTTCGGGTGAGAACGTACCACAAGTCTTTTCTCTGTAAGTGAAAATAGTAGTTTGATAAAATTGAACCCCTTACTTGATATCTCTAAGCTGCTTTAAATAAGCCAACATGACCGAAATAAAAGGAAAGCTGAAAACATGCTAACACCACTACGTAACTAACAGAAATAAAAAATAGCATAACTAACTACATAAAACTTGCAACCACAACACACGTACGTCCCAATTACCACTCTGACATGTACCACTCCTGCATGCATGATCATGCATGACTCTTCCCACGTCCAAACTGCAGCATGCAAATACCACTCCTGTATGCATGCCTTTTCCCACGTCCAACTTCATCCCAAATACTTGGGATTTGGCCTTAAGGCTCTTGATGACCGACGTAGCTTATCAATACCTCCCCCATTAGGAGGGGCCTTGTCCTCAAGGTCCATGCCCGAAAATCTTTCCAACAACTGTTTGGTGGGCTCCCACGTTGCGTCTTCTACTGGTAGAGTTTCCCAATGGACCAAACTCTCTTCGATAATATGGGCTCCATGTGTTATCCATCCGTGATCGAGTATAGCCCGTGGTTTCAGTATGACTATCCCATCGTCAGTGAATGGTGGCAACTCGTTGCTGGTCGTCACCCCATTTTCTTTGGTAGCGTTGTACCGTTTGAGTAGGGATACGTGAAATATGTGATGAACGCGCGACCCCTCTGGTAAGTGGAGCTTGTACGCGACCGAACCGATTTTTTCCAAAATTTCGTAGGGCCCATAAAAACGGTTAGCTAATTTCTGGTGAACTCTTTTGAAAACAGTTTGCTGGCGGTAAGAATGTAGCCTTAGAAGCACTAATTCTCCAACCTCGAACGACACATCTCGTTGTTTTTTATCTGCTAATTATTTCATCCGATTCACGGAGCGTGCAAGGTTGGCCTTGAGTTGTTGGAGTAATTCATCCCTGTGTCGCAGTTGCTGATCAACTTCATGCACTGGTGAGAAACCCTCGCAGTACGACGGAATGGTGGGTGGTAATCGACTATACAGTGCTTGGAAAGAGGTCATTCCCGTGGAGATGTGGTAAGTTGTATTGTACCAGTATTCAACCCAAGGTAAGTAGAGGTTCCATTTGTGTGGCCACTGGTGTACAAAACATCTAAGATACTGTTTGACGCATCGATTGACGACTTCCGTTTGTCCATCCGTCTGCGGGTGATACGCGGAGCTAAGCTGCAGTTTGGAGCCCGACATCTTGAAGAACTCTTGCCAGAAGTTGCTCACAAAAAATGGATCACGGTCACTAACAATTGATCTGGGCATCCCGTGTAGCTTAATAACACCTTCCACAAATATTTCTGCAACACCCTTAGCTGTAAATGGATGGGTTAATGTAAGAAAGTGGGCTGACTTACTGAGCCTATCGACGACCACCATGATGGTATCCTTGCCCTGTGAAACTGGTAACCCTTCAATAAAATCTATCGTTATGTCATCCCAGACTTGATGTGGAATGGGCAACGGTTTTAGGAGTCCTGCTGGTGCCAAGGTCTCGGCCTTTGTCTTCTGGCACACAATACAACCCCGGATGTACTCCTGGACCGATTTGAGCATCCCCGGCCAATAAAATTATTGTCCTAATTTTTTGTATGCGCACAATATGCCTGAGTGTCCACCCATCTTGGTGTCATGCATCTCATACATCAGCTTAGAACGTAAAGCAGTATTGGATGGTATGATGACCCATTCTTTGTAACGTAGTAGGCCATTGCGCCACACATAGTGGCCGTTGGGCTGATCCGCAGCTACCCGGCTCATGTTCTGAATATATGCATCCTCCTTTGCAGCTCGCTTGATTTCATCCCATAAGTTAACCTGAGGAATAAAGATATTGTGAAGAACCAGACTACCATGTTTTCGTGAAAGGACGTCGGCTGCCGAATTCTCACGTCCTGGACGGTAAGTGATATCATAGTCATAACCCAAGAGTTTGGCCACCCATTTTTGCTGTTCAGGCGTAAAGATGCGTTGTTCCAAAAAATATTTTAGGCTTCTTTGATCCGTTTGAATATAGAATTTTCTTCCTAGAAGATAAGGCCGCCATAGTCGTATTGCTTCCACGATTGCTAGCATTTCTTTGGCATAGGTGGACCACGATTTTTTTGCTACCCCAAGGGCCCGACTCATGAAAGCTACTGGTTTACCTTGTTGGGACAACACTGCTCCAATTCCATCTCCGGATGCATCAGTTTCGATAGTGAAGATGTCGTTGAAGTTGGGCATTGCCAGCGTTGGTGTGGTGGTCATGGCTTTTTTGAGAGCCAGAAAAGCATCCACTGCTTCTTGGTGCCACCCGAATTTGCCTTTCTTAAGGAGACTGGTGAGGGCCCGTGCTATAATGCAATAATTTTTGACAAACTTTCGGTAATATCCTGTCAATCCTAAAAAACCACGTAGCTCAGTAATGTTAGTAGGTCGTGGCCATGTCACCATCGCTGCAATCTTACTGTTGTCTACTTTCACTCCTTGTCAGGTGACTATGTGTCCCAAATACTCCAGCTCTTGTTGCCCGAAGGCACACTTACTAGGCTTGACAAAGAACCGGTGCTGCCGTAAGATGGCCAGAGTCTGTTTCACATGCACCAAATGCTTGTCCCAAGTAGGAATATAAACTAATATGTCATCGAAGAAAACTAGTATAAATTTTCTAAGATGAGGACGAAAAATAGAGTTCATAATAGCTTGAAATGTATAGGGTGCGTTACACAAGCCAAATGGCAAAACCAAATATTCGTAATGTCCGTTATGAGTTCTAAAAGCAGTTTTAGGAATATCCGAAGGACTTACTCGTACCTGATGGTACCCAGCTCGCAGATCTAACTTGGTGAAATATGAAGCACCATAAAGTTCGTCCAACATATCCTCTACCGTGGGAATGGGAAAGCGGTCTTTCACAATGGCAGTGTTAAGTGCCCGATAATCCGTGCAAAAACGTCAGTTTCCATCCTTCTTCTTTACTAACAGTACTGGTGATGAAAACGGGCTCGTACTGGGTCGGATGTGAAAGTAGTATGCATACAAGTCAATCATGTTTGATGATAAAGCATATACTTTGTAACAATCTTATTCATTTATTAATAATATTTATTAAAGGCTTTTAAATTATCTACATGGTGTTGTTTTATAATATGTGATAAACCCATAGTTTTAAACAACGCTTTTAGAATAATGATGATGATCATTCTAATGAGATCTAAATTCTTAGAAAGCTTAAAACTAAAATAGTTCCCAATCGTTGGATTGTTGAATTGGAGATTAGTGAATCTGGATAGATTGGTACATATGTTGCTTGCTCATTGGATGAGGATGATTGATCTCATGATCATTTGTGTGGAGGCACTAAAGCAAGTATGTAGGTGCTTATTAGAGAATAAGTTCACTGAACGTGGCTCGCTAAGGAATACCTAATGAAGTTTTACATGTCTGTCAATAGGAATTCCTATAGTGATAGTAGTACAAGTGATCCTTGGACTTGAGATCATCATAGTATCTTGTGTATGATGAGTTATACTTTGACTTATTCCTTAAGACCCTTAGGGTATATCAAAGGGTATGCTTGAGTATAATAAGTTATACATGGAGATAATGTATGATCAATAAAGAATCTACCACTTTTAGTAAAAGAAGAGAAATGTCCTATGTGATTCGATAAATGACAACTCAGTAGTCCTTGGCCAAGGCAGAATGAAATTAGAAAGGAGTTTCTAATTTGCATTATTTGGAGTTGTGCATTTAAGAGTCGAAATACATATAATTAAATAAAATAAGACTTGACAGAAATTTCATGTCTTATATTTAATTGGGACATTGTATGGTGGAAGGATTGAATTGTACGGTAACTATTTACTCAAAGGTTCTTTTATGATTAATGTTGAAATCTATATTATCTGGAAAGTCGTTGATCGCTAGGGAGGCTTATCCCTATTGTAGAATAAATATTATTTATTTAAATAAATTAATAGTTTAATTTATTTATTTAAATAAGATTAGAATTGTTCTAATTGATCTATTCACAGCCGGTTTAATATGGAGAACCTAAAGTGTCACACCATAAAAGGAAGAATAATTATTTAAGAAGTTAATGGCATAATCGTAATAATAAATTAAGTATATTTAATTTAATCTATGATGATAGAATAAATTAAATAGCTTAATATTTATTATTTAATATTTTAAAAATATTAAATATAAATTAATAAGAAGAGTCTTATTATTATTATTACTATTATTATTATTTAATTCTTAAAGGAGTTTGAGAATTAATTAATAAAAGTACTCCCAAATATCCTAATAGGATTAGGAGACAAATTAATTAAAAGAGTTTAATTAATTATCCCTAATAAGATTAGGGAGCTTAATTAATTAAAAGAATTTAATTAATTAAAAGAATTTAATTAATTAAATAAAACTCAATTCCTTAATTGTTAAGGAGAGTTGCCTACATCTATAAATAAGAGGAGTCTTATTATGGGTGTGGGAGTTGTTGACTTTTACAACATACGTAATTCCAATAGTTGGGAGAGTACGTCTTTTTATAGAGATAGAAAACTAGGGTTTTGTCAAATACCCATCTTCTTGAATTCTTCTTCTTCCTTGGTGGATCACCTCTAGAGGCCAAACACTTAGGTGACTAACGTTGATTAAAGGAAGGAACCAAACCCGGTGGTTTTAAGTTGAACGCAAAAAGGATTGGATGTGAACTTGTACCTGAGGAAGCTCGGATCTTCAAGGGTATGATTCTTGTTCTTTCTTTCTCGTTTAATTAATAATTGTGCATAAAGGATGATCCGAGTATATGGTTTGTAAAATTTTAAACTCTGATTTTTACACGTTTCCGCTTATTTATGCAATTTGATTGCGTTCATGAATATTACAAACCTAACAGGATGAGGCATGCGTTCAACATATCGTGAACTTGTTTCTCAATCTCCTCCTTTTGATAGTATGCATATCGGTACGGTCGGACGTTAATAGGTTCGGTTCCGTCTTTGAGAGAGATGCAGTGATCCACTTCTCGGGTGGGGGGTAGACTTGATCGTTCTTGGAATATTTCTGAAAATTCCTGTATTATTTTCTGCATTTCAGGCTGCGTTTTGCTGTTTGACTCTTGGGCACCGAGGGGTAAGCATATCGCGAAAATGGAATGACCCTGGCGAGCCTCTTTTGAAATCTCCTTGAATGACGCAGCTTGAGTAACCTCACTGTTGATCCCTTGTACTCGCCTAATTTGGTCCTCCCAAAGAAACTCCATGGTTAATTGCTTCCAGTTGCAGACCACGGAACCTAGCATTTCAAGCCATTGAATTCCCAGAACTAGATCCAATCCTGTCAGAGGAAGAGAGTAAAGAGTTAAAGAGAAAGGAGTGCCTTGGAGGTCCACTCGCACATCTTCAAAATGCCCTTGGCATTTTAGTTTGTCCCCGTTAGCTATCCGCACGGTGAACTTCTCGGTGGGCACTACTAGCAACCTCAGTTCGTTGGCCAACCTCTCACTTATGAAGTTGTGAGTTGACTCACTATATACGAGTACGATGATTTCGTGGGAATTGATCTTGGCAGCTACACGCATGGTCTTAGGTGCGGACCATCCTGTTAATGCATGCAACATAATTTCTGGTTCAAGGGGCTCCTCTTGGTTTCCTTCCGCTTATTGTTCTTCCGCACTGTTGTCATATAACACATTGTTGATGTCCTCCAGTCCCTCTAACATCAGCATTCGTGGGCCCTGACATTTATGTCCTGCTGTAAACCGTTCATCACAATTAAAGCATAAACCTTGGATACGTCGCCGCTGCATTTCTTCCCAACTCAAGCGCCAGACAGGTGCTGCGGTCGCTGCACGATTTGCTGGTGGAACAGCCAAGGGGGCTCGCACTGGGGGTGCAGGTCGTGTAACCCTCCTTTGTCTCATTAGTTGGTCATCTCTCATTCGTGCGAAATGAATGGCGTTTTTCAACGTCTGCGGTTTAAACATGCGGATCCCGTCAGATATTTCCGTCTTTAATCCCCCCATGAAGGTTCCCACAAGAGCCTTTTGCGTCCAGCCAGTAACCCAATTGCCTAATTATTCAAATTCCCGTTGGTATTCGTACAGGGAACCAGTCTGCCTGATCCGTGATAGAGCCTCATCAAAATCCTCGCAATCCGAGGGTCCAAAATGCGCCCACAGCTCATCTTCAAAATCTGCCCATGAAAGTACTCGTCCTTCTTCTTTGAACGTCCTGCGGATCCATTGCCACCATTGATTGGCCTCTCCTTCCAAGTGATACGACGTTAAAGAAACCTTTTGGTTATCAGGAGTGTTTTGGAATTCAAAGAATTAGTTCACACAATTGAACCACTCCGTCGGGTCATCTCCGGTGAATCTAGGAAACTCCAGTTTTGCTGTTTTAGAAGATAAGACAAGTCGTCCCCCATTGCGGCCTTCACGGTATTGGTTACCATGATTTGGAGGCTCCTGATCTGCAAGGAATACTTCAGAGAGACGGTTAAGAGTCTCCTCCAAATGTTGCAGCCTATCCGCCACGCCGAGCTCCATTCGGTGTAGCTCTTCTTGCACTTCACCAAACCCAGCCTCCAACTGTTCGATCTGTTCTTTGTTGGTCGCCATGGCTCTGATACCAATGATAGGTCCCAATACAGAATGAATGCCCGTGTTCTCTTCGGGTGAGAACGTACGACAAGTCTTTTCTCTGTAAGTGAAAATGGTAGTTTGATAAAAATGAACCCCTTACTTGATATCTCTAAGCTGCTTTAAATAAGCCAACATGACCGAAATAAAAGGAAATCTAGAAACATGCTAACACCACTACGTAACTAACAGAAATAAAAAATAGCATAACTAACTACATAAAACTTGCAACCACAACACACGTACATCCTGCATGTACCACTCCTGCATGCATGATCATGCATGACTCTTCCCACGTCCAAACTGCAGCATGCAAATACCACTCCTGTATGCATGCCTTTTCCCACGTCCAACTTCATCCCAAATACTTGGGATTTGGCCTAAAGGCTCTTGATGACCGACGTAGCTTATCATTCGGATACTGAACAACTCCTAATCCACTCTTTTAATACAAGTAGTAAATCCACTAAGGATATAGATCACAAAGATCTTTTACATCTGAACCACTAATGTTCTTTCAAGTCACTTAGTCTCGAAATAGGGACACAATCCATATCACTAAGATCTCTTCAAATCACTTAAACTTGAATATTGTCACAGACAATTAATCACTGTTGGTTGGGAGAGTTATTTGAGGTTCTGCTAAGTTTGCAATAAGCTTGACTTCTTCAAAACATAGCAGCTTGAACAAGTAGTTCAATATCGTAGAATAACTCTTTTTACTTTAACAGAATTTCAGCTTGATAGATTTTGATTTGTTTTTAATGATTTGGAACTTCTTTCCTTTTATAGAATTCGTTGAGTTTTTTCCATTGTAAAGTTCCCGTTGAGCATTTAATGTTCTTATACTTGAGGATCCTTGATGTTGACTTCTAGAGATTGTTGTGTCAGCTTGCTTTCTGCTTTTTTGACATGTCACATTATTTTACAGTTCTACCAACCACATGAATAAGTTGTCATTTCGCCGAACTAGCTGTTTAGAAACAAATCTTTTCTGATCTTCGATTTCAACTAAGGATATTTGAACTTGTATCGGGTTCTTCAATTTGCAACACTCCTTATTGTCAGTCATCTATCAGTTTTGACTTACTCTACGAATTGAGCCAATCGTAGAGTCTGATTGACTTTGCTCTACGACATGAGCTCCATATTCTGCTCTACGACATAAGCTCTAAGTTTTGCTCTACGACTTGATCTCTACGAGTAGAGAGACACTTTACGATTGTGCTCTCTACACTTTGCTCTACGAATTTGATCTCTACGATATTTGAGCAAACTCTGCTAACTTCTTTACTATACGATCTTGTCTTCACTCAACGATCTTTTGTTCACTTTGCGATCCGATATTCACTTTACGAACAAAGTGAACTCTACGATGAGACATTTACTAAACAATTTTTACTTAGCTCTTCAAATCGAACAATTGATGAGCTACGAAGATATAGCCTACTCTGCGATTACATAATCATTCTACGAATAAAAGGAGTAGTTTTACGATCGTTTAACAATACATTACGATCACTTTGATTTTATCAACTATACATTATTTTAGTTTTATAAAATCAACCCAGCACATTTGATCTTTTCTACTTTATATCCTTGTATATTACGATCTTATTAAAGACTTTACGAAAACTACTAGACAAATATACTTTTATCATATTATCATCAAATTAAATATGTAGATTCTAACAAAATTGAATAGTGTTGTTAATATTATAAAAGTAATGGTAACCGTAATTAACCAATTCGTTCGGTTATTAACATTTTTATGCTAATATTTTGCGGTTACTTTTTTTCCCGGTTAATATATTATTTAAAGAATGAAAGAAACAAATAAGTTAATAATATAAAGAGTTTAAAAGTTAAAACCAAAACTATTACCTACTATTAATATGGTTACTAATGCATTTATGAAATGAGTAATGCTACGGACACAAACTATTTTACAAACATTTTACAAATTGTTGATGTGGCATACTCCACCTCATCATATTGATCACCAAATTGATTCAATGTAGTCTTTGGCCCCACATAAAAGCTGACATGGAGTATACCACATCAGCCAATTTATAAAATATTTGTAGAATAGTTTGTGTCTCTAGTATTTTTCTTATGAAATTATTATACATGCATGATATGAACAAGTAAACAACTAAAAAGTGTTAAGCAACACGTAAACAATTAATTAATTCATTTATAGATGCACTTTCTATTATACTAATGTTTTATCATACATGTGTGTATTTGTGTGTGTACAATATATATATTGGTTCGATTAGATTAATTTGGTGCTATTTTTTGCTAATAACCCTCGTTGTAACCAAACGTGGTTCAGTCTTTTTTCCGATTATTAGATTTTCCATTTGTTTCAATTTTGCAATTATTTTTTTTCGATTTCCAGTTTTTTAAGCTCGCCCCTAACAAAAACATATTACAAGAAAAGAGAAGTTTACACAAGTTCTATAGAGCCTGCAACTTGCAGGACCTAAGCTCATTTCATTTTCCAAAAGAATGAAACTAGGATGATCATGGAACTCTTGTATTGCTTCATTATTTCATTGGAAAAAGGACCAAATTGCATCATCATTATGGATTGCTAGCACAAACATTTCATTGTTTGAAATACAACAAATTTGAAACTGTTTAATAAAACAACAAACAACAATATGATTATCAACTATCAATATAACAACAATCCTAAATTCATCATCATAAACTCCTCTAATGTGTTCTGTCCTCGAGATATGAAATCAGTTTTAAAACCATCAAAAGAAGTCAAATTCAAGATAATTATCACCCTTCTTATCTGGGGTAATCACAGCAGCAGCCTCCTTTTCACTAGTTGAAGCCGCTGGAGGTGGTGGAATACGCTCAATCTCAACCGGCTTTGGGATTTCTGGAGGACTTGCACACCTAATCAATGCCCAATTTACACCTTCAAAGAAGGGATGTTGTTTGATCTCTGTTGCTCCTCGTTTGAATGCCAGCCTATGCTGTGGCTCTTTTACTAGCAGGCCTCTAATTAGATCCCTTGCAGAAAAGCTGACCACGGGTGATTCTGGAAATCGCAAAGGCTGACCCACGACATTGAACAGGGTGGCCCTGTTCCCTGATCCCTTGAAAGGCGTCTTGCCGAACAATAACTCGTACAGAAAGATCCCAAAAGTCCACCAATCCACGGCACTGCCATGCCCTTCACCCTTGATGATTTCAGGGGCTAAATACTCGTGGGTTCCAACAAACGACATTGAGCGTGCTCCAGTTGGCTCAGCAATAAGCTCTGGCAATGGGCTGACTTGATTTCCAATTTCGTTTTTGGATTTTCTGTCTTTCTTGGATTTACTTGAAAAGAAGCGTGGAGAAAAACATGTTGTGGGGGCCACACAAGATGGTTGTATACACGAGGGCTCAATGCATGCAGGTTGGACACAATAAACAGGGTTCTTTCGCAAGGATTCAGTGTCAATGGATGACGACTTGACAAGTGTTGGGCTGACTGCACAGCGGAGGGAGAGATCAAAGTCGGAAAGCATTATGTGTCCATCTTCCCTGACAAGAACATTCTCTGGCTTTAGGTCACGATAGACAATCCCAAGCATGTGGAGGTATTCCATAGCTAGAAGGACCTCAGCCACATAGAACCTGCATATAAAATTAAAAGATCAATCAATTACTAGTACTATCTTAGAATGAAAAGGAATATAACTTGAACCAATTTGCAGTGGGTGTTATCAATAAGGTTTATACATCGAACTGCAGCAGCATTCAACTTGTAGAAAGGGACATCATATTCTGAATATGTTCCGTCATCTGTGAGTTAAACTAAATGTATGGATAAATTAATGACTAACATGTAGCATACTGGGCTTTGTTGATTTAGGTGGACAAAATTGCCTGATAGTATAATGTTGAAGCATCTAAACCGAAAAATCAATAGGCAATAAAAGAAGTAGCCCACATGGTTCATATATAGAGAACGAGAAAGTAAAACTTTAATTGTCCTATATAAAAAATTATAATCTCAGCAATTACAAAGCATCACAATTTGTGTTGAGTACTAGTTTAGCATTGTGTAGAAAATCAACTGGGGAAGCTATCTACCAAAGGCAATTCGTGGAAGCCTTAAAAGATGGAATGATAATCTCCTCATAGTTTATCATTTTGATCTGGTTTCTAAAGTTTCAACACTGGTCCTGAAGGAAGTATTAACGCATATACTATGTGTATTTCTAATAGGACATCATGACATTGGTACATGCTATGTACCATAACATCATGGAAACCAAATGATATACATGTGAAATTCAACCATGGAAAGATTAAAGTAGAGGAAAAATAATCCTGAATTGGGTATGAAAGAAACTATGTTCAAATTTTTTTAGTTCATATTTAACAGGATTATGAAGCAATTCTCATAAATAAGCATATCCCAAATGTGGAAGTTGAGATTTGAGTGGCACGATAAAATTGAGAATTAAATTATACATTTTTTATGTTGCAGTGTAGGAGATATCAGCAATTTGAACCAGTCACGAAAAAGATATCACCAATTTGAGAACAAAATAGGGAAGGTACGAGAGGATTGTTTTAAAAATGGAGGACCTAAACCAAAAACTGCATGCATAATAAGGGATAACCAACAAGATTCAATGAGCAGTAAGGTAAAATCCACGTGAATTGAGGAAAAATATGTACATTGTACATGTGTTCTTTAAACCATGTTAAGGCCCAAGAGCAAACTCAAGGTTTTTTGTTTGATAACCCCTAAATAGTTGAAAAAAAAACTGGAAAAACTCAAAAGTCACCTATGAAATTTCCTCAGGATCAAAACTACAACCCTGCAGTTGTCAGTTCAAACTTCTACCATCAAAACCAGAAAAGTGTTCTATAATATGAACTTGGGTTTCAATGTGAAAAGGCAAATAAACAAAGTTCTGCGACAAATACCGTCAATTAAAAAGGTCAATCCAGTACTTTGAATGTTCATTTAAATTCGTTAAGCTTTACACTTATAAAATTTCTACTGATACATCAGAGGTGATCTTGAAGGTTGCTTAGTGCAGACTCTATTTTATACCAATCATGTGGGAAATTTGGTTTTGTAAATAGAAATAACTATAGAACTATCTCTGACAATTTAAAGTATATTTTACATTTTACACACTACTTTATGCAACTTCTATATAAAAAAAGTCATAATTATGGTTACTGACTACGCTAAAAGCACAATATCTGGTGTGCTTTAATTGGTATTGACAGGCAAACTACAAACTATTCAATGACACAAAATTATAATCAAACTTGCACTACTGAAACACAAGTCAAGTATATGGAAAAATTTCCTAAACTCGTGATTTTTTCTTAATATTATGTTTGCAATTTAGAGGCAGGATGGTATAACAAAATTAAAAATTTTATTTTTTTATAAGTGAAGCATAACAAATTTTTAAAACCACTACGAAAAAGCATTCACCCTAATTTATATGTAATACAATTCTATAAAAAAATTAAACCAATCTGAGATAAGGAATAGGAGAACGTGTCATACTTTACAGCTTGTTCCGAAAAATGTTTCCCTTGTTGCCTCTGCCGAAGTGTGTGCAAGTCACCTCCTGGGCAGAACTCCATCACCAAGCATGAGAACTTGTCTGTCTCAAAATGTGTATACAAGGTTGGAAGGAAGGGATGGTCTAAAGACTGTAGTATCTCTCGTTCTGTTTGAGCGCGAAGTAACTTCTTGCGACTTGCTAGCAATGCTTTGTCCATAACTTTCATGGCAAAATAACACTTTGTACTACTCAATTCTGAAAGATAAACACTGCCAATATCCCCACATCCCAACCTCTTCAGCAATCTAAAATGACTTAAACCCAAGACGCCATCTTTTGTTCGGATAGCTTGAATGGCTTCCCATCTCGAGTCATTTGCTTTATGAGGTTTGCTAACGCTACTACTTAAGCTGCTACAAGTACTTTCATCACTTACATCGGTGCTTGTACTACCCCTACACATGCTGCTCTTGCCACTCTCAACAAAATCAGCTCGATCACTAATTTTGGCACTTCCACTAATTTTTGCAAGGCTACTGGCTCCATCACTAACTTTAGCAGCGGCTAAGCTATCCTTGGCAGTTCCTAGCTCTGATGTCTTCTTTTCCAGATCAGCAATACTTTCAAGTGAGCCCTTCGTCTCACTTATTGTAGGATTTTTGCTTTTTGGTGTTTGTTGTAGGAGACCAAGCGATAAGCTTGAATCCAGTTTCTCAGCTAAGGAATTGGCAGATCCCTTTTGCTGAGAATTATGTAACTTCTGGTTCAGTGATGCTTCCTCGGCAACCTGCTTAGACCCAACTTCTTGAACAGTCCTAGGTGATTTTTCAGGTGTGGAGGGATCTGATTTACTTGTCTGTGAAGCTTGTAAAGGTAACCTGCCTTCTAATGTTTGTGGACTATTTATTTTGCTCTGCTTTTTCAAGGAACTATTCACACCAGATTTTGAGGCCATTATAAGAAATACAGATTCTTCAATCTAATTCAACTGGAGAAACCCATCACATAACCCCCTTGTTCAATGTGTGACCGTGTCCACTACCATTCCTAAAAGTTACCACCTCGAACTCCACTAATAGCCAGAAAGTATCTACAATAATCAGGATTGAAAAATTATAATTTCATAATCAAGAGGCTCGTGTCAATATTCAAATAAAGATTAATTGGAAATTATTTTTTTGAAAACGAACTCTAGAATAAAATGAACATAACAGCAGACAATTCAAGCATATAGGTGAGAGCACTTAACCGCCAATCAACAATATCAAAAAACAGATCACAAAGTGAAACCTAAACAACTCAACTCAACCGAGCCTTCAATCCCAAAGTAGTTGGGATAGGCTTAAAATGAATCCCAACTACTTTTGGATTGCATCTGTCAAAACCAAGACCTAAACAGCATCATCTAGGTATTAATAATAAACAGATCTGAAACTCATATCACCAAACTAAACCTAGAAGTAAAAACAGCTGTAAGTCCATATTGAGTTGAAAATCCATATCCAAGCAAGTACACTAACATATTGAAAACCCCAGTAAGGAAAGAGGAAATCTTTGAAGATGCAAGAACTTAATTACAAACAAACCCAGAAAATATATTATCTCTCAGAACAAAATAGAGATATCAATAATGATATAATAACATAATCAGAGGACAAGGATCACAGCAAACTACCCCAAAACGTAGGCTTGGAAGAAGCAAAAACCTGAGGAGCAATAAATCCAATTAGGGCTCAAAATGTAGTATCTTTAAAGCTTTCTACAGTGATCAAGTACCACATAGCAAAAGATAAGAACAAACTCAATAAGATAAACAAGAGAAAAACTAAAAGGGTCAATGAAAAGCACACAGATCTTAAACAAAGACCCCACCTCTTTGAATTGAAACCCTACACAAGGATCCCAAACCCCACAAAAAACCAGATGCTAAAAGCCAAAGTAATGAACATGGAGAAGTAAACCCACCAAGGAAATCACGGGACCAGTCCAAAAGTATGAATAAAAGAAGCTCCAAAGAGTACCTGAAGTTACAAAGATCAGAACTTTATTAGGGTTTTTGCTTTAACAATGGAAAAGAATACCAATAGCACTACTGTAGAGAGAGAGATAAAAGAGGATGAGCTCCCCTAATTTGTGTGGAGAGATAAAGAGGAGAAAAAAAAAGAGGAAGAAAAGCTTTTGAGAGGGGTCAAAGCTAAAGTAAAGCTTTTCATTTCATGTTCAAAGACCAAAGTACAGCTTACTCCTGCCATAGTTTGAGTTGTCGAGTTTTGGACCTTATTATTTAAAACTTATTAAAAAGCACCCTCCAAAGTTTTAATCGATCAAAATATACTTTAAAATTCTTTTTTGATAAATAAAATGCACCCTTATTTTGACCGATTAAAGTCATGAAATCTGTATTTTGTTCAGCAGAAAAAAGCTTAGAATGCATTCGGATATATTTAAAATGTTAAAGTTGAAACTTCAATAACTCTACAAAGTCTAGGATAAAAACTGTATTTAAATCCATGTTCAATTATTTCATTGCATTTTGTCACAAACCCAAGTGTATAAATTAAAAACATATGGGGTCTCTTGAAATTCCAACCTGTCTATCATGTGCTTAAGATCTCTTTTTTCAAGTTTTTTATTTTTTCATTTAGAGCTTCAACTGTTAGGGTTTATGACCTGTGAATTGTAATGTTCATGGTAGTGCCAACCATGTAGATGTAGCTGTAGATGCAGTGGTCCCAAAAGTTGCAAATTTGCTTTTTGGGTGTTGAGATAATCAATATTTGCAGGCAAATGGTCCACAAATTATGTTAGTTAATAAAGTGAGTGATGACTAATGAGTTTGTGGGTTAGATGGTTTATTTTACTTTTCCCCTATTATTGAAAGTACTCAAAGTAGTACACATAAGAGGAATAATAGGCAAAACAATCTCAACTCTATTTTCTTCTAAAACTACTCCCTTCATTTGAAAATTAGACATACATACAGTTTAACTTTAAATAAAATAAATTTTGTAATTAATAATTTTTATCATATACTATATAATTATAAAATTTGTATCAACTAAATAAAATAAATTCACATTAATCTAAAATTTAATATATCGTCGTTTAAATTTAAAAATCAAATTGCATCTCTTATTTTACACGGAAATGTTCTCTCTTATAAATTTATGTGAATACTCTTTATAATCGATAATAATTGATCATCTAATCACTTATTATGATATAATGCATGTCATTGAGTTGAATCGATTTTTATTAAGCATAAAATATATAATAAATAAGCTTTATTTTTTATGAAAATAAATAATTGAGAACGCGTTACGTTTGAAATAAGAGTTTTATTTAATAATTTTTATTTATTTATGTCAATGAAAAGTTTATTTTTTATTGTTGTCATTATCATAAAGTACATATTCGACAATAACAAAGTAAAAAATAAAAATATATTAATTTAATGTCTATAGTCATAGAAGGTTTGATTAGGCCATATGGACGCAAATCCCCTTTGTGAGGTGTCAAGATCAAATACCTAATTAACGATCTAACCCCCTTTTTATATTTGGCGGAAATTAAATACAAGAAAAAAAATAATTATGAAAAATAAAAGGCGTTTGGTTTAAAAAGAAATTATTATCAATTATTTCGAGTGTAAATTAAAAAAAAGAGGTTTGGAGAAATAAAGATAGATAATTGATGAAATTATTAAAATAAATAAGGATAGATTAGTAATATATTTGGTCGAACATTATTACATTTGAGAAATAAATATCATTTAAATAAATATGTATTTGTTCTGATAAAATCATTTTTCTTTCTGAAAATATTACTGGCATTTTTATATTCTAAAATAGTTATAAGGGCTATATGTATATACTATTACACAGTAGGTCTAGGACGACAGATTTTTTGAGTTATAGCGACGGTAAACTGTCGTCATAGCCCAGAATAGATATGACGACGGGTGAAACCGTCGCTATAGCCTAAAAATCGTCGCTATAGTCTACTGTGTAATACACAATTGTGTACACATTTTTTCCTAGTTATAATTATGTATTTTGAAGATTTTATTAAAAAAAATTTAATATTATCATATTATGTAATATTTTAATTAAAATTTAGAAAATAAATACGCATAAAAAATGAAACTCTTACTTTGAAATTGAAACGATAAAGACAGTAGACTTTTTCATTAATAATGGTCAAATTTGACCATGACAGGAACAGAGAGTTGGCCAACATTCTGGACCAACATCGATGTAATGCGTCTGCTTATCTAGTGTCCCAATGGTAAAGACAGACAGATGGGGGAATATTGAGAGTTATCTTTAGGAAAATGAATTGCAATGCTTCCTCCTTTCCTTTATAATTAATGTTTTAGGAAGAAAAAAAAAATACAAAAACTAAAAATATAATTAAGATTTATTTGATTGACTAAAATGGATAAAAATCTCAATATTACACTTATAAAATTTATTAAAAAAATAATAATTATTGTAAGAATAATGTGAGAAACTAAAGTCATGTTCAAGAACAACTTATAAATTGGTCAAACAAACTTATAAATTGGTCACACTTATTTTTTGACTTATAAATTGAGTTTTAAATAAAAAAACATAAGTAATTATTTATGACTTATTTAAAAATGACTTATAAGTCATTTTAAAATAAGTTAATTTAAATAAATATAATACATATTTTGCCCATCTTTTTATTAATGTCATTTTGAATTTTTATATTTATTTTAACTTGAAAATCATTATGAACCTAACCCCTTCATAACTTGTTTTAACTTAATTTCTGTTAGAAATGAATTAATTGGAAGAAAGTAACCACCAAAATAAATGGTGGAAACTTAAGCCATTAAATTGCTTTAATGCAACTTAAGTTATTGAAATGTAAATGTTAGTTGGTGTTATATATATTTTGTATAGAAAGAGCCGCAGAAGTAAGTTTTGGACAGAGACACCACATCTAAGAAATTGATTTGATATCAAAAGAATTGTGGATGACCACTTGAATGTAAGAGATTATTAATATATCTATTATGTTCTCTTCTTAATTTACTTTATCTATCATTACACAACACGTTATCAGCACGAAGTTCTACAGAATTTTGGAAAGAAAATTATCTCAACTCACTTTAAGTATCATTTTATTAAAATTAAATTTAATCATATATATATAATATTGTTTTAGTAAAATTAAATATGCTAAAACATAGTGTGTATATATATAAGAATAACTTTGGCAGGTTTATGTAACATGACCAAGTATGTCCCATATCAATGTTTTTATCATTAATAAACATTGAAAATTATAGACATATATACACATCATATATATATATATATATATATATATATATATATATATATATATATATTACTACTATATATAATAGTATGTGTTATGCAGTAGGCTACACATCACCTGACCTGAATATTATATCTACCATCATTTTTAGATATGTTTAATTATTACTAACTAGTAGTATTTCATATTATTGAATGTGTTTTTGTTAGATGACAAATCTTACAAAACTTGAATTTGCTGCCCTTGACATCTCGGGCAAGAATCACCTGTCATGGACCCTTGATGCTGAGATTCACTTAGAGGCAAAGAATCTTGGAGATACAATTAAGGTTGGCAATCACGCATCCCTGCAGGATCGTGCAAAATCAATGATTTTTATTCGCCATCATCTCCATGAAGAATTAAAATCTGAGTATCTTACTGTGAAAGATCCTCTTGTCTTGTGAAATAATTTAAAAGAGAGATATGAGAATCAAAAATCTATAATTCTTCCAAAAGCTCGTTATAATTGGTTGCACCTGAGGTTGCAAGATTTTAAAAGTGTGAGTGAGTACAATTCTGCACTTTTTAAAATAATCTCACTATTAAAATTATGTGGGGAGAAAATCATTGATGAAGATATGTTAGAGAAAACATTTACTACATTTCATGCCTCGAATATGCTCCTGCAGCAGCAATATCGAGAGCGTAAGTTCACAAAATATTCTGAACTAATATCATGTCTTCTAGTGGCTGAACAAAATAATGAGCTTTTGCTGAAAAACCACCAATCTCGCCCGACCGGTTCTACTCCATTCCCTGAAGCGAATGGAACCTCATTTGATAAACATAAAGAAAATTATGTTCGTGGTCGTGGGCGTGGCAATTATCGTTGGCGTGGAAGGAATAATCAATATAAAGAGGATCATACTCATAATTCTTCAAAAGGGAATAACACACCTTACCATCAGAAGAATAAAAATGGCAAGGGTTTACAAAATAAACTATCAAATGGCCATGAAAATAAGTGTTATAGGTGTGGAATGGAAGATCATTGGTCACGTACCTGTCGTACTTCTAAACATTTGGTAGAATTGTACCAATCCTCCATAAAAGAAAAGGGAAAAGGAATTGAAACAAACTTTATTAATCATAATGATGTTGAGGATCCCATGAATTATCTTGATCTTCAAAATAGAGTGGATATGACTTATCTTGATGTCATTGATTTCTATGAGAATGTTGATGGAAAATTTGACAATTTGATTGGTGATGAAAATGTTCATACCAATTAATTATTTTCTTTTACTGCATCTTAATAAGTATGATTGGTGATGGAAATGTCCAAACCAAATAATTATTTTTCTTTTATTATATTATGGAAAGGTAATAAGTATTTTTATAAAGTTTAATTTATGTTTTGTATATATGAAGATGCATGGGTTCAACTGGTAAAATCAATTCCAAGATGACTATGGAAGATTTTTGTCTAGCGGACAGTGCAACAACTCATACGATACTCAAAGATAAAAAATATTTTAAAATTTTAAAATTATGCAAAGCCAATGTCAATACCATATCAGGTGCATCGAACTTGATTGAAGGTTCTGGAAGAGCAATTATAATATTACCAAAGGACACAACTTTGTATTGATGATGCTTTATATTCTTTTAAATCAAGAAGAAATTTACTCAGCTTTAAGGATACGTTATAATGGTTATCATATTGAAACCAATAACGAAGGCAGTGAAGAATTTCTTTATATTACTTCAATTGTATCGGGCCAGAAGCTCATACTAAAAAAATTGTCTATTTTCTCTTCTGGGTTATATTACACTACAATGAGAACAATTGAAACAAATGTTGCAATACACCAGAAGTGTTCTGACCCAAAGATTTTTATGCTTTGGCATGATCGTCTTGGTCATCCAGGATCTATAATGATGCGTCGAATTATTGATAACTCATACGGACATCCCTTAAAGAACCAGAAGATTCTTTTAACTACTGATTATTCATGTAGTGCATGTTCTCAAGGTAAATTAATTATCAAACCATCACATTCAAAGATTGTTGTTGAGTGCCCATCTTTCTTAGAAAGAATTCAGGATGATATATGTGGACCAATGCACCCTCCTTGTGGTCCATTCAAGTATTTTATGATTTTAATTGATGCATCAACTAGATGGTCACATGTATGTTTACTGTCTACTAGAAATGTTGCATTTGCTAGACTTCTTGCTCAAATAATTAGGTTGAGAGCACAATTTCCTGATTATCCAATTAGGAAAATTCGTTTAGATAATGCTGTGAATTCACATCCCAACTTTTGATGATTATTGCATGCCAATTGGAATTGATGTTGAACATCCTGTTGCTCATACACATACTCAAAATAGTTTAGCTGAATCTATTATCAAGAATCTTCAAATTATTGCTCGACCTTTGCTTATGAAATCAAAATTACCAGTTTCTGCTTGGGGTCATGCTATTTTACGTGCTGCATCATTAGTTCACATTAGGCCAACTGCTTATCATAAATTCTCACCATTGCAACTTGTGCTTGGCCAACAACCAAATATTTTTCACTTACGCACATTTGGTTGTGCTGTATATGTACCTATTGCACCCCCACAACGCACAAAGATGGGTCCTCAACGTAGACTTGGAATTTATATGGATTTTGATTCCCCATCTATCATTAGATATCTTGAACCTCTAACTGGTGATATTTTTAATGAACGTTTTGAGGATTGTCATTTTAATGAAACAATTTTCCCACAATTAGGGGGAGAAAAATCGTTGCCTGAAGCACAATGTGAGATTACTTGGAATGTTTCGATGTTATTTCATCTTGATCCTCATACAAATCAATGTGAACTAGAAGTTCAAAGGATTATTCATTTGCAAGGAATTGCAAATCAATTACCAGATGTATTCACCGATAATAAGAAAATAGTGAAATTTCATATTCCAGTTGCTAATACTCCAGCACGGATTGAAGTCCCTGTAGGAAAATCAGTTAATACAACAGCAAATGAATCAAAACCACACCTGAAGCGTGGAAAACCAATCGATGTTAAAGATAAAATTCCCCGGAAGAGGAAAGTACAAGAAAAACAAGTTGCAGCCTATAAAGAGGTTATACCCATTAAACAAACCACAGAGATAATTGATCAATCCAAAACTTATGAACAAAAATCTCCTAAAAATAAAACTCTTGAAGAGTTATCTCTTGAAACAGATGAGTTATCTCCCGAAGAGGATCAAGCACATGAAAATAATGAGATCTCAATACATTATGCACATACAGGAGAAGTATTGGATAGAAATAAAATTGTTGTCGATAATATATTTTCATAAAAAGTTGCTCTCGATATCACCAGAAGTGATGATCATGAATATGAACCACAAACCGTTGATGAATGTCCAAGAAGAAATGACTGGTCAAAGTGGAAAGAGGCAATTCAAGCATAATTAAATTCACTATGTAAACGTGAAGTGTTTGGACCTGTAGTCCGAACACCTAAAGGTGTAATGCATGTTGGATATAAATGGGTATTCGTACGTAAACGAAATGAGAAACATATCTACATATATAATTACATATGTACAAAGCGCGACTTGTAGCACAAGGTTTCTCGCAGAGACCCGGTATTGATTATGAAGAAACATATGCACCTGTAATGGATGCAATTACATTCAGATTTTTAGTTAGCTTGGTAGCAAAAGAAAATTTGGATATGCGATTAATGGATGTTGTTATAGCATATCTGTATGGATCATTAGATAATGATATCTACATGAAAATCCCTAAAGGATATAAAATGCCAAAAGCATATAATTCTACATCTCGAAGTATATATTCTATCAAGCTACAAAGATCCTTATATGAGTTTAAACAATCCGGACGCATGTGGTATAATCGCCTCAGTGAATATCTTTTGAAAGAATGATTTAAAAATAATCTAATTTGTCCATGTATTTTTATCAAGAAATCAGAATTCGAATTTGCTATTGTTGCAGTATATGTTGATGATCTAAATCTTATAGGGACTCCAGAAGAGTTAACAAAAGCAGCAAATTATTTAAAAAATGAATTTGAGATGAAAGATCTTGGTAAGACAAAATTTTGTCTTGGCCTGCAAATTGAACATCTTCTGAATGGAATTCTTGTTCATCAATCAACATACACAGAAAAAGTTCTGAAGCAATTTTACATGGATAAGGCTCATCCTTTGAGCACTCCAATGGTGAGTCGATCACTTGATGTTAAGAAAGATCCATTTCGACCACAAGAAAATGATGAAGAAACTCTTGGTCCTGAATTACCATATCTTAGTGAAATTGGTGCTTTGATGTATCTTGCAAATTTCACACGACCTGATATAGCATTTGCAGTTAACTTACTAGCAAGGTATAGTTCTGCACCAACTCGAAGACATTGGAATGGAATTAAGCATATTTTTCGATATCTTCGTGGGACTACTGATTTTGGATTATTTTATCCAAATGGATCAAAATCACAGTTAGTTGGACATGCTGATGTAGGTTACCTTTCTGATCCACACAAAGGCCGATCACAAGCAGGATATTTATTTACTTATGGAAATACTGCTATTTCATGGAGATCTGTTAAGCAAACAATTTCTGCTACTTCCTCAAATCATGCAGAGATTATTGCAATTCATGAAACGAGTCGTGAATGTGTTTGGTTAAGATCGATAATTCAGCATATTCGTGAGAACTGTGGATTATCATCAATCATAAATAGTCCAACAATATTATATGAGGATAATGCCGCTTGTATCACTCAAACTAGGGGAGGCTATATCAAAGGTGATAGAATCAAGCATATTACACCAAAATTCTTTTATACACATGAGCTCCAGAAGAGTGGTGATATTGATGTAAATCAGATACGATCATGTGATAATTTGGCTGATATGTTCACTAAGCCATTATCAACAGCGACTTTTAAAAAGATGAGGCACAATATTGGCATGTGTCGACTTAAGGATATTTTTACCATGACCAGTGGTACTCATGAGGGGGAGTAAATTTTCTGAAGAATATGTGCTGATTGTACTCTTTTTCCTTCGCTAAGGTTTTTTCCCATTAGGTTTTCCTTTGCAAGGTTTTAATGAGACAATCCTATGGCACTAGAAGTTATACAAGAATATTGTACTCTTTTTCTTAGCCAAATTTTTTCTCACAGGATTTTTCTTTGGTAAGGTTTTTAACGAGGCATATTCTTAAGAAGTGGTCATCCAAGGGGGAGTGTTAGAAATGAATTAATTGGAAGAAAGTAACCACCAAAATAAATGATGGAAACTTGAGCCATTAAATTACTTTAATGCAACTTAAGTTATTGAAATGTAAATGTTAGTTGGTGTTATATATATTTTGTATAGAAAGAGCCGCATAAGTAAATTTTGGACAGAGACACCACATCTAAGAAATTGATTTGATAACAAAAGAATTGTAGATGACCACTTGAATGCAAGAGATTATTAATATATCTATTCTGTTCTCTTCTTAATTTACTGTATCTATCATTACACAACAATTTCTAATTTATAAGTCATTTTAAAATAAGTAATTCCCGAACCGACCCCAAGTCGGTATTACTGCCTTGAAAATCTGCAAAAAAATAAAAACACTACCCAAATAGATGCATAAGAAGGAAAGAAGGGTGTATCAAACCAATAGACGAGTGAAAAAAGAAGGGACTTTTTTGTGAAGATTGTGAACGTCTCTTTAATGAAGAAGTAACTAATCCCAAGGAGGTTAAGAAAAATTAACTAAAATTGTCCAATTAATAAACAGCATATATTATACCCCCTAGTGTTGTGCATTAAGTATATATATGCTTGGAAAATCTCCAAGATTTGTTTGGTATAAGCCTCAGAATCAATAAAACCATGGTCCCTTTTGTTAATTATAAGAGTTTCCACAGTATACTTCTAAAAAGCTGCTTTCTGTTCTCATAATTTTATGGAGCCAACCATGCTAGATTATGATATAATTAAACAAAAAAAAAGGGAAAACAATTTATGACATAAAAATTATGTTACAAGCAGCCAAAAAATACAAATCCCCGAGATGCAAATTTATTTGGAGAAGATCATGAGAGCTCCGTTATCACTCGTTCGCATTTGTCTTCCAATATCTTCACAGCTTCGGTGAACAGCACTTCGGGAGGTAATGCTCCAGTTGATTCGATTGTAACTAAGGAATTTAAGAGAAAAAATGAAGAAGAATAAGAACAAAAAATGTCAGAATTCAGAACCTTCTCTATATAAATATAGTGATTCAAGTAATCCAAACAACTGTGAAATGAACCAAATCATATTAAAAGTTTGGTTTGGGAGCAAATTGTGCAAGTATAAGCAGATCATGATAATAACCTATTTTTACACGGACTCGGATGGAGTGTCCGCCTGTCCCGTTGGACACGATATTTTCATAAGTCCGACACAGGCAAGTACTCAATTTTGCCAATTTTTTACGCTAAAATGAAGCGTCCAATACCCATATCCTTATCTGGGACACGGGTACTTTAGGGCAAAGTTAAGAATCGTATAACATAATAATTACCTATATTGGGTCGGTCCAGCATCATAAACCATGTCTCTTCCCTTAAGCCCCCAGTGCATTATATTGAACCAAAACACCTGATCGCTCAGAGAATCTTATATTACCGAAAAAGTTCTCTATTGTGCCGAAGTGATTATCGAATGCTCCAGTTGCCTCGATTGTAACTAGGGAATTTAAGAGAGAGGGAAGAAACAAAAATGAAGTATCTGCATTGTATTGAACCAGAACATCTAATGCTCCAGTTGACTCGATAGTAACTAGGGAATTTAGGGGGGGTAAAAGAATAAGAACAAAGAATGAAGTATTTGCATTGTCAAAACCTTCTCTATATTAAATATAGTGATTCAAGTAATCCAAAGTTGGTAAAAAAAAAATCAAATCATATAAATAGTTTGGAAGCAAAATAGGGCAAGTATACACAGTGCCTGATAATAACATATATAGGGTCCAACAACAACATAAACCATCTCCCTTTAGCCTCCATTGAATTATATTGAACCTAAACATCTATTCGTTTAGAGAATCTTCATACTACTGAAAAGTTATCTGTTGTGCGGAAGGGATTATCAAATTCACAGTCCTATTAAAGTAGAGTGTTAAGGATTAGCATCCCCCCACTCCACCCCACCCAACCCCACCCCACAAACAAAAAAAAAGAAAAAAAATGCTTCTAGATCAAGCAGCAAATTTCATCTCTCTATTGGAGAAAGTTCATTTTTTTCTTCTTTAAAACTTTGACTCCCCTTCAGGATGATAACCCCCTGGGTTAACCTATATAGCTAAAAGTCCTGAAGGTAGGTGGTCTTTGCATTCTGAGTTATTTTTACATACAAAACATGCCTTCCCGAGTTCTTAATTATTTTTAGATTTTGGGCATCTGCGTCTACTTGAACCTCTAGGGCAGTATCTAGTCTGCTAGGGAGGTTTGCTCCCATTTTTGTTTTGTACTTGTTACCAAATTCTTTGTTTTGATAAAATCCTACCCGAAACAATAAAAGGAAAAAGGGATTGCCCATTGACGATTTAAATCGTATTGCATGCAGCACCTATAGGAGAGTTACCAATTGAATCAGGCAAATATATTAAAGTGGTCAGATGAAGCCAATAAGTCACCAGTATTAATTGAACTTCAAATATCGGTATATATTGCTCTATGCACAAGCCACATTACTTACAAATGAAATGATCTTTCACACGTCGAAGTGCCACAGCATTTTCCCATTGATCCCCACGGATGCATTCCCTACACAAGGTACAAAGCCGTGGCCGTGCCACAGTAGCTCTCTTCTTACCTAACCAGTAACGAGGGAAAGTGACAATCTCTTCTAGTAATCAAGCCAAAAACATAAACTAAATGCTTCTGTTCAATCGTTGGATTCTATGATTTAAGTATATAGAGAAAAAGTCTAATGAATACCACTTTACCATTAGCAATATCTTCAATGTCAAATACGTTAACAGGGCATCTTTTAACAAGTTCCTCTGCTTTCTCATCTTCAAATTCTTGCAATAGTACAACCTGTACAGGGGAAATTTGACTAGAAGTCACAACACAAACTCCTCTCACTAATATCCGGAGTGGCACTGTTTCAATTGTAAACAGAAAAGCTACATGTAAAAAAAAAACTCACCTCTGGGAGCATTCTATACCAAGCAGTGGCCACTGGTGACCACTTTGCATGCGTCTTCCCCATGCCTTTAACAGCGTGTGCTTCTAGCTCAATTTCCTACAAAAATAGCAAGTTAGATTCATTACTGGCAAGTAAACATAACCTTCAGAGATAAAAGGTCAGCCATTTTCTGAAAATGGCATTCGGCAACAAGATAAATCACCAGTGTAATATTATGGTTCACTTGTTAGATTTTGAATGTTAGTCTTGCCTAATGCTTCAAAATTTTAGGACTTAATATACCTAGATTCTAAAATATCAATTTATAATCTTAAAGTCTAAGTCATTGCCAAGTGTACACTCAATATTGTAATCTAGTGGATGTACTTAAACATTAGGTCTGTTAGATAATAGCTATAAGCATTTTTTGAGGGCTACAAAATAATTATGAATTCAAAAGTAGTTCTCGCAAACTCCTATCTGCAATATTTCTCTCTCAATCTGATAGAGAGATGAGCTGTTTCATATCTCCCTCAAAATTTTCAGCAGAGGAGAAAGATACACAACTTGCGACCAAAAACATTTCTTTAATCTAAGATTTTCTAATGACAAAATCTTTATCCACGAATCTTAAACCAAGTATCCTAGTGGCTGTACTCCAGAGCTTCCTTGATGAGGGGCCAGAATTTTGCAATCAACCTTCTTGCTGGGGTTTTTGTCTACAATATATCCTTTCTTATTCATAATACAGTCAGTTCATACATTACATATTAGACTTGATCAATGGTTCAAACCGCAGCTGATGCAAATTGCCAAATTTTGAGCTGACCAAAATCATATCAACTATTCGAACAATGAGACACTCGCACAAAAAAAAATTAGTATAACTTCACTCAAATGATGTTAATAATAGAACACATCCCCCTCTTCTCAGCATTTCAACGGTATTGCAGCCCTTCTTCCTACCCATGAAACCCCCCCCCCCTCTCCATCCTCCACCAGAGCCATCACCCAACTGGTCTTAACCACATGCATTCCTCACACCTAAGTTCGATACCTTCCTACATTTTGAATTTATTTTATAAGCGTATTTTCCACCCAACTAAGATCCTTGCTCCTAAGTTTCAAAATTAAATGTCAACAATAAATTTTTCTTCAGAAGTATAAATGAGAAGCAACATAGCTAAGAATAAATTGTAGCTATCATAGTAACAAAGCACCAAAGATTGAACCAAAAATATCATTATAGAAGTTGATCTAAGCATCATTTGAAGTGATATGCACTTTACTTGTCAAAATACATGAAAAAATAACATATACACTCCATAAACTGCCACTTTTTATACAAGCTCTAAAGGTTTGAAGATAACTTTTGTAACTTTTGTTGAATTAGTGAATTTACATGCATAATGGAGGTATAAGGCCACGTAAATTCATATATTTTTTCTCGTGCAAGGTAGGTGAAACGAAGTAGTTTTGGGTCTTCATCACAATCCAACCTTACAGATACAAGGAGCATGCAAAAATATGAGAGCATGTAAATCTTCTTATAATGTAATGCTATGAATCAACAATTTCATAACAATGGAAATAAACAAATGTAAAAAAATATACTTATTTTACATGGTTATAATAATGCTCCATAACCTCAAATCAAATTGTCAAACAAAAAATAACACTATAATATTTTTGTATGTTCTTTGCGTTTATATGGTTGGATTGTTCGAGTAAAGGTCAAGTGTTTCACTACCTTGCAGGAAAACAATTGCACGGCCTTGCATCTCTATTATTCCAGTATATACTAACAAGCACATACGTGTGTGTGTGTGTGTATATATATATATATATATATATATATGTGTATATGAATATAAAACTATGTTGAGCAAAAATTGTAAATAATTACTCCACATAATTTCACTCGTGCAATTGAAGTACACGAGTTCTTATTAATGTAGGTCGGACCTATTTGAGATTATGGCTCTTGATTACATCCCTTTATTTCAAGGGAACACCTTTTGACTCCAATTTATAAGTCTAATTATTTAATTTGGGGGTTTTGGGGATTTATTTGATTTAGTGGTTGAGCCTAAATAATTTTATTTACTTAAGTTGTCTACATACCCGTAACGGGATCAAGCCAGTTCGTAGTCCGTGTAAAATTTATTTAAGAATTTGGTTTAAGTAGACGTGTTGGCATCATTTACTTGGGAATTTAATTTAACGTAGGAATATGATTCTTAAGTAAATGGCTTATACACCATTTACATGGGAAGTTTGAATTTATTTAAGAGTTTGATTTTAAGTAAATGGATTAGACACCATTTACTTGAAAATTTAAATTTATGTATGAATTTGGTTTAGGTAAACCGGCTAGACACAGTTTACTTAGGAATTTAATTTATTTATTAATAAGTAAATGGGTTGGACACCATTTACTTGGGAATTTGAATTTATTTAAGAATTTGATTCCAAGTAAATGGTGTTATATACACACACACATATATATATACCTATATATATATATATACACGTACATACATATATATATATATGTATGTATGTATGTAAACCTAAATACAAGTTAGATTGGAGAAGAAGCATTTTTTATGAATCATCAGCCAGTTATAAATATTCCGATGCAGACCACATGGATTTCCATAGAGAGACAGTTATTTCACTTGTGATGTCATCAAAATTAACAGCAGATACAACAATAGTTCTCCTAGTATAAGGAGAGGACTATTTCCATGAAATATTTTGTTAGTTCCACAAGGTCTCCTTTGAGGGATCAACCTAGTATCCTGTGAGAGGGACATTGTAAAATTAATATATCTCCTTGCAAAAATAACATATCCTTTTCTTAAATTAGTCCTTCTAGCTCTTGTACGGAATTATAAAAAAAAATGAGCCAGGTTGAAGTCTTTACCTGTCCAGGTCCAAGCTTAGCTAAAATAATATCACGATGGCAGGGTGATATCGGCTTCTCAGAAAATTCAGGCAAACTGTCCTGGCTAGAGCTAAATGAAGTATAGGTTTTTGGTTTTGAAGGTGACTTTGATGCTGAAGTTTCTGTGGCAAGTGGAAACTCACTCCCATTTGGCAACCACTTCAGCTCCTTTGATTTTACTGCAGTCAACAACAATACCATCATACAAAAATAAAATAATGGAGCAGCACTAGAATAATATGAAACTAAATGGTTGTAAAAATTTAAAGCTAAGGCCATTATCTACAAAACAAATTAACTATACCCGTGATGCGTTGACCACCTCTTTCACAACGAACATGAAGATTGAAAACGATGGTGTTCTTTTCATTTGGTACATCATTTTCTGAGAAATAAAAACTAGATCGCCATTAGCTGTCTAAATCATTGAGGTAGATGTTAAATAATCAAACATATAACCAGCAGGTAAGAATGTGAGATAAAACCTGAAATATAATCAAACAGCCTCGGGTCAGCATTGATTGGAATGAGACCCAATCTGTGGGCAAGCACCTCGTCTTGAATCACTGATGTGTTGTTTGCAATAAGGACCTTTTCAATAGCCATTGTTGAAAGCTGCACACAGAAACAATGAAAGGAAAAAAATATAAGATACCAATAACACCAAGTCATAAATTATGTTCATCTGTTCAGTCACAATCTTCCACACTACTGAAGGCACACCATACGGATAATGGTGTATGTTCATTAGATAACTACCACTCGCTGTTACTTTAAGTGGAAATTCTCCTTTTTTTAATCAAGTTGGAAAAGAAGATGGAAAATGAACCAGTATTGCAACAATGAGAATGAACATGACACCTTAAGTATTACCGGTTGCAACATCTTGGTTTTCTATATTGACTCTAGTATGTGATCCATAATTAATTAGTTTTCTATATAGTTGTTATGTGTGTGTCGCAACCATCATGGAGTAATGTTGTGTGTGAGTCGGTAAGTTAAAGTGGACAGAAGTTTTTAGGGTTGTCTTCCAATTTGACCAAGCTGCCTTGGCGCTAGCCTTGGTAGCTAGGCGGCTAAGGCGTCGCCTTGGCGACGACTTGTGGACGTCTAGCTGTCAGGGCGAGCGCCTTGACAGCTTACCCCCGACTTGCTGCATGCTCATGCACCAAGACAACACCTAGGCGACGCCGTGACAACTATGCATTCGCGTTATAATCCTATGATAGATAAAGTAAAAAAATATAAATTGGACCTTGAACAATCATAGATAAGATGGTTGTGTTCTGCTAGATATTGAGAAAGACATTTTTAATAGTATAAAAAATGAAAAAACCCATAAGAAAAATTTAAGAAATGAGACTAAGTAGAAATAAGTGCAAATATTATTTTTACAACATATAAACTTATATATTGATGTCAAAATCATATGAAAACCAATGACCTCTTTGGTGAAAGTAAAATTATAAATATTTTCTATAACAAATTTATATGTGATTATGTTTGCATTAGTGACGCCATTGGAAAAAATTCTAGATTCACCTGCCAACTGTCCATAAGTACCTCCAAGAAATATGTTTGCAATTAATTTTCACGCCTCCTCTATCTATGGAGTATGGACCTCAAGGCTCAATGTCATGTTCTAGACAAAAAAAATCAGTTCGCCAAAACCAAAGAAAGAAAACAGAATAAGAACTGCAATTGGAATTAAAGCCAAGAAGTTTTAGTTGCATCAGCATATCAAAAGCTCTCTCTAGTCACACTTTCATCTTTTAATTCTTACAAACTATTGGCCAATAATGTGCACTACAATGAGGAATTCTACGTAGTGCATGAAATGTTCTTTTATTATTATTATTTTAAATTTTATACATTAGAATCTGAAGGAGCTAGTACAACTTTAGAAGACATAACTTATGTAATACCAAACAATAACATTAACAAGTGACCATTATATTAAACACAAATGTAAGAATTCGGGGGTACGAACAAACCCACCTCAGCAATGAGGATTCTCCGAAACCCATTAGCAAGTGAGGGATCAATACCAATCATATCAAACTCCATTTCATCATCGGTGACTCGAATTACTTCTACTCTAAAGTTTTTGCGGAATTGGTCCAACCGCAAGCTGTTATCCACTCCCATAGATGAATATGCACCAGAGTAGTGTATGTTCTCTGTCTACAACAAGTTCAGATATATACAAACCAAAATTAAACATAAACCCACCAATAAAATCATTCAAACAAAAAGGCATGAACTCTTCAAAGTAAAAATTAAAGATATACACTTTATATATACATATATATATATAAAGGGGGAGAGAGAGATACATGAGTTGGAGCATCAGAATTACAGAAAACGCGAGTTCTCTGTTGTTCTAGGTGATGGGGGAGCTGCCCCTTTGGCACGTCCGGCAAGTCCCATACTGGAATTTTCTCCATTATTATTGTTATTACCTTCTGCGTTAGTATAGCAAGAAAATTCGAATTTGGGGTTTAATGTAAGATGAAGGCTGATAATGTTGTTTTTAGGGTTTAGGGTTTTAAAGAGAAAAAAGAGAGGATTTTTTAAGTTAATATACAAATGAAGAAAATTTTAAGAAGAAAGAATGATGCCACGGGCTTATTATGGTCTTCCCTGCTGTTTTTACATTTATAGGGGAGTAATATGTGTTTTTGATACTACTCCTCGTTAAGATTTATACACAATAATTAAAAAAATAAATAAAAAATATTAACTATAGCATTAATTGTTTAAAATATTATTTACCTCACTTATCCCATACTCTGTCTTCGATATTTTCCATAATTTACTTCTAAAAAAATTCAATGATCTCATTTACTCTTATTTTCTTTCCATTTTTCTCTTTTCATAAAACATCTTAATTATAAGGGGTAATTTGAGAACAACTGTGATCAATTCTCCTAAATAACAACAAACGTCAAATAATTAAGAATAAGAAAGAAAATTCAAAACGACCTATATTTAGGAATGAAGGGGGTATATGTTAGGGGGTGTTTGATAAAAATTGAAATAATTTGAATCTGAATCTGAGCTGATCTGAATCTGAATGAAAAAAGTTTTTTTATAATTAATATGTCTGAAACATCTGAATGACAGAATTTTATTATTTTATCCCTCTAAAAAAATTCAAAGTTGTTGTAAATTTATTTAATATTACTTAATATAATAGTTAATATTTTTTTACTTTATTCAGCTATTCATTCAGTCATTTAGGCAAAAAAAATCTGACGTAGCCATTCAGCTCAATTATCTGACTGATTCAACCATTCAGACGAATTTTTTTCAAAACAAACGCACTTAATGACTGACCGATTTTGTCAGACCCCAACTTTTTATGAATAAATATTAAATTTTCTCTAAATATTATTTTGAATAATAAGGTGTTAATTTAATATAATCCTATAGTTATGGGTGATATGTGTAAATTTTTGTAAAGTAAGCAAGTTATCATAAAATATTCTTTTTTGTCGGAGAATATCTATACGACGACACAATCATCGGTGGATTCCACAACGGAATAATTGTCGAATATAAAAAGCAATAAAAATAACATTTTCATAGAATAACGACAAAATTTTTACCGTTAAACTGTTGAAATACCTGGTGATAAAAGAATAGTAATACGCGTTGTTGCACACTAGCACACGATATTGAATAGTGTCTCTAATTATTGATGCTTACGTAAGAAGTCACTTAGTTTTATTCAATTATTGCAACAGTAGATACTGCATAATATCTCATATTATTGATTCAATTACTGTCACAGTATCACCTGCACAATATTTTATATTATTAAATCAATAATTGAGACAACAAAGTTATTCATATTATTATTTGCATTATTGACAATGTCTAGAAAGTTCTGTCGAGAAAAGGGGTTTGGTCACCTAATTGCGCGCCAATAAAGAGAAATCCTTATTGGAAAGCCCCCTATTTTCTGGGAATGATCTGGTTGTCAATACTGTGAGTTATAATATTAATGATGAATAATTGTTGAAAGATTAAAAATGTGTTAATTTAAGATAAAGTGATTTGTGGTAAATGTTTATTCAATCTTTGATATAAATAAGAGGTTTGTTATGAGACATTTGTTATAAGTTTGGTTTATTCTATGGGACCCATATGTCATCATCTAAGAGTCACTTTCGCCAATAGTATTTGCCTTTACTAGATGTCAAACCATTTTCCGTTTCACATTACAGGTATCAAACCACTTGTCGTTTCACATTACAGGCGCCAAACCACTTGCCTTTTCACATTACAGGCATCAAACCACTTGCCTTTTTCACATTACCAGTCGTCAAGCCGCTTACCTCTTCACATTGCAAGGACTAAGCTAGAAATCTTCTATAAATAGAAGTTTATTTCTTCTTTCATTATCACCAATTCATTAAGACTCACAAGAGAAAGCTATAGAGAGAATCAGAGAGAAAGAAGAAGAGTATTATGTTACTACACTATGCAGTATCTGTGACGCCCCCAAAATAGGTATACATAACCCATTTTGAGTCGCCAAATATATGGTACAGAAATCAAATACAAACTTCTTTAATACAACTGTCGTGTAAAAATACGACAAAATATAGCTGAGTTTTTACATGGATATTGTCTTCTATACACTATCCGAACTCAAATTCAATTCTCATTACATTTATTATCACACTAAGTAGTGAGGACTGCTAAAACAACAATCTCGGACCATCACTTCATTCCCCGACTAGTCCCAGCTACGTTCTCATTTCCTAAAGAGAACAATGAAAGCAAAAGGGTGAGCTCAACTAGCCCAGTAAGAAATATTATGATTAAAATAATGCAGAATAAATTATCATTAGCATTCAACAGTGTTAAACTGATAAAATATAATAAACATCAAGTTTAACTGCATCGGAACAAGCAATCCATTAGAAGAGTCAAATGGAGCATGATATCTACTATCTTTTATGATTTAAACAGTTTTTCATCAACTTTATTGCTGAGACTCAACTTAATAAATAAACCCCATCATCAAATCATCCCTGCACTACGGGCGAAGGATATTCATGTAATCATCAATGGTCATGATTATACCGAATAATTCCTGGTCATAATCATACCAATAACTGTCCATCAATGCACTACGGGCCAATGATGACTTTTACCATATCATTTATAACATTACGGGTCATGATTATACCGAATAATCCCTGATTATAATCATACCAATCAACAGTCCATCTATGCACGTAATCCAAAGATGGCTTTTATCACAATATAAGCATGAGGATGATGACAATGATATAAAAATTCAATTAAAAGAAAGCAAATGATAAGTTTTTAAATATTTATAATTTAATTTATCCAGAATTCAATAATGATCAAATTGCCAATATGATACTGCTTTGTGAAGTAAAATTCAAGAATGATATTGTATCAAAAATAATTTGGACCGAAAAGAAATCAATTTTTGTCATGAGTAGTACTCCGGGTGAGTAGTACCCAGGTGAATAGTACCCCGTGAATAGTACTTAAGGAATAGTACCCCGTGAATAGTACTTTGTGAATAGTACTTCGTGAATAGTACTTTATAAATAGTACTTTATGAATAGTACCTGTGAATAGTACTTTGTGAATAGTACAGTATAAATGAATAGTACTCATGGACAGTACTCCGACATGAAAAGCTTAAAATTTAACAAGAATGTGCAAAAAATATCCTTGTGAAACGATAATAGATGAAGCGCAAATTTCAAGGATATTCTACTAATTTCACGGAGTATAGAAGTAATACTTTAACAGAATGAGGGTATAATGAAGAATATAAGACGAAATAATATTACTCACATACTACAGAGTATGGAAGAAAATATTATTCCTTATGAATACTAAACAAAAAAAATATCCCTTATGTGACGCCCCCAAAATAGGTCCACCCGACCCATTCTGAGTCGCCAGATACCATACTATAAAAATCAAATACAAACTTCATTTATACAACTGTTGAACTGTCGTGCAGAGTACGACAACACATAAGTGGGAGTTTTAATACAATATTATGTCGTAGACAGTATCAAAACTCAAATTATTACAATGCCATATAAAAATACAGTAGTAAATATTTTAAGACCCCAAAAAAGAACGAGAAGATTACTATCATATTCATTCTAATGAGGTGCACTTTTGACACTTTCAAAGTCGGGTTCTCATCACCCTATTGTTGTTCGCCAAAATCAATTATTAAGTAACGTATAAAATACGACACATACATCTTAGGTCCTCAATACAAGTATCTGTTGCATGTCATGCCGTTTTATAATGTATTGAGAAATTTTGACAGTCTCGGACCATCACACTATTTCCCTGTTATCCCCGCTCGACCCAACTACACTCTTAATACTTGAAAGGAATTGTGAAGCAAAGGGTGAACATAGCCCAGTAAATAATATCATGACTAAAGATAATTAAATTATCAATAACCATCGTCAATAATAAATCAGAGATTTAGAACATATGGTAGATGATAAAACTTTTCAACCATAGTTGCAGCGGAACGAACAATCCATTAGAAGAGTCAAATAGACCATAAGGTCTATTATCTTCTCCATGTTAAAAGTCCACCAATAATGTTTTATCCCTGTAACATCAATCAACAATTCCTGTCCACAATTATATGAATAACTCATAATCATAATTATGATTCTAAATTCCTCTTCGTCCCCAGGACGAAGATAATTTTCATCACCTATCTTCATCTGAAACATCAAAAATCATGGTTATACCAAATCACAATTCCTTCTCATAATTATACTAATAAATTCATCTTTGCACTACGTTCAAAGATATTCATTAACAATTCATCTTTGCACTACAGGCCACAGACATACAACTATATTTTAGAAGAGTCAAGTAGAGCATGATATTTACTATTTTTTACGAATTAAAAGTGTATAATCAATATTTTATTTCTGAGACTCAGCTTAATAAATAATCCACATCATCGATTCATCCTTGCACTACAGACAAGGATATTCATGTAATCATCAATGGTTATGATTATACCGAATAATCCCTGGTTATAATCATACCAATAACTGTCCATCAATGCACTACAGGCCAATGAGGACTTTTACCACATCATCTATAACATTACGGGTCATGATTATACCGAATGATCCCTGGTCATAATAATACCAACAAACAGTTCATCTATGCATATAAGCTAAAGATACTCATCAATCAATAGTTCATCTTTGCACGTAAGCCAAAGATATACAACTGTAAAACCAATAATCAATAGTCCATCTTTGCACGTAAGCCAAAGATATACAATTATAAAATCAATAATCAACAGTCCATCTTTACACGTAAGCCAAAGATGACTTTCATCACAATATAAGCATGAGGATGATGACAATGATATAAGCCTTAATCAAACGAAACAATGATAAATATTAAAGACTTTAAATTTATCCAAATATTATCAATCACTTAATAAACTCATAATCTAATATTATTAATATTATAACAATATTTAATCACTTCTTAAACTTATAAACAATTTATTTCAATTTTTTACACTTTACCAAATAATACATTTAATCATTCAAAAAATTCCATACTCATAAGATTTCATCACCAATGATCAAATCCCTCATCAAAAATCTGTATATACCCTATATAGGATTTCCAAGCCATAAAATCCTATTTTTCCAATTTTGTTACTTCACATAACATATTTAATTCATTTACTCATAACTAGTTCATTTTCATGAGAAATACCAAATCAGTTCCAAAAATATTTCTTTTCTGGAATTTAATAGAATATAGTCCAATATAGAACATATATTTTTCTCGGAATTTTTAAAATTCATTTACTATTTTTCATATGGCCAAAACTGCCAAATATTTAGACATTTATCATAAATTGTACTTTTGTCCAAAAATTCTAAATTTTACAAGGTATACTCCTGTTATATACATGTACTCCCAATAAAAATTTTACCAATTTTGGAGTTAACCACAAGGAGTTATAAGGGTTTACTTTTAAAATAGTTTTTCCCATAAAATTCATAACTCCTAATCTATACATCCAAAAATCGCCATTTTTGGACACAATCTAGAAAACTAAACAAAATATCATTTCAAATTTTTCCAGAATTTTTAAGGGTCAGAAAAATTACGAAACTGCAAATGGATTTTCGTCCGCCATGCGGTAATCCACGTAGATAGATCATTTCCACAATTTAATAAGGAATGAATACAAAGGATCATTCAACATGCATGCGGTAATCCACATGGACAGGTTATTCCAACAAAATAATAAAGAATGGAATAACAAAAGAATTCACCAGACATGCGATAGACCGCACAGACAGGTTATTCCCAACAGAATAATAAAGAATGGAACCAGGTCATGCGTAATCTGCACAGACAGGATATTCCAACAGAATAATAAAGAATGGAATAACAACAGAATTCACCAGACATGCGATAGACCGCACAGACAGGTTATTCCAACAGAATAATAAAGAATGGAACCAGGTCATGCGTAATCCGCACAGACAGGATATTCTAACAAAATAATAAAGAATAGAACCAGGTCATGCGTAATCCGCACAGATAGAATATTCCAACAGAATAATAAAGAATGAAATACCAACAGAATTCACCAGGCATGCGATAGACCGCACAGACAGGTTATTCCAACAGAATAATAAAGAATGAAATAACACAAGAATTTCACCATGTATGCGGTACTTCGCATAGACAGGTTATTCCAACATAATAATAAAGAATGGAATAACAACCCTTATGAGTATTGAAATAAAATAATTCTCTTCATGAATACGAAAGAATAATACTCCTTACCTTAGAAGGAACTAGATATTAGAATAGTGAGGTAGCAGACTTCTCTTCTTCTTTCTCTTTATAATTTCTCTCTATAATAATTACTCTATAACTTTAGTGAATTGGTGAGAAATGAATGAAGAATGATCATCTATTTATAGAAAAATATAGTTTCGATAATTGCACGTTTTGGGGCTCAAAATATTACAGTATAATACCTTCCTCTTTTTCAATATTTTCAATTTAGTCCTGCAAGTATTATCAAACTTGCATCACCTCCCCTAATAGTAAATAACGTGAATCAATAGTTCAATCATGTGAATCAATAGTTATAATCATGTGAAAATACGAATTACAATATAGTACCTTCAACTATACCACTATTTTTAACTTAGTCATCCAAGTATTATCAATTTTGCACCACCTCCCCTAATTATACATGAATGTGAATCAATAGTACACACATGTGAACAAATAATTATAATCATGTGAATTAATAGTAATTAATTGCTCATTTATTCGATTAATTACCCGATTGGTCAATATAACCTCCAGACATCAATTATTATCGAAATAAATGTCGATTTCCACTAACACTAACAATCCCAATACAATGGAAATATTTTTCTCAAAAATTTCATTTTTTAAATTTTGAAGTTTGACTTTTCCGAAAAATTCAACTGTTGACTTTTTTGACCAAAAAGTTAACCTTGACAAATTTTGTGTTTATAGTCTATTTTTAATAATTTCATCATTCCGGACTCAAATATCACGTCCGCGTCTCCAAATTCAACTCCGAACTCAAATTCGATTTTTAATAACTTTCATCATTAATATTATAACTCACAATATTTAACAATCAGGTTGTTCCCAGGAAAGAGGGGGCTTTCCGATAAGGATTTCTCCTTATTAGCGCGTAATTAGGTGACCAAACCTCTCCTTAACAGAAATTCTAGACATTGTCAATATTGCAAATAATAATATGAATAACTTTGTCATCTCAATTATTGATTTAATAATATATAACATATTATGTAGATGATACAGTGACAATAATTGAATTAATAATATGAGAGATATGATGCAGTAATTACTGTAGCAATAATTGAGTATAACTGAGTGACTTCTCATATAAGAATCAATAATCAATATCGTGTGTTACTATGCAACCATACGTATTACTGTACTTTTACTACCGGTTATTTTATGACAACTTGCTTATTTTGAAAAAATTTCAAATATGATCCTTAACTTTAAACTTTTATCAATTTAACTATTTACCAAAATAAAAAAATTGAATACTTTTATTTCATAAAATTTGGAATCTCACAATCTCCCCTCCTTATGAAATTTTGCCCTCAAAATTTACGTACCTGGTCGTTCGAATAGATGAGAATACCTTGCTTTTTTTTCGGATTGTACCTTCCCGGTTATTTCCTTTATATCATGATTTTCCTATTGTACATCTCATGTATTTCAAATATCATTCTAGAATATATCTTCAAAGCAAAGGTTAATTGACATATCACAATTTGTCAACTTATCAAGTAAATAATTTTAGCTTTGGTAAGTCACACACTAGCGAAGTATATAACTCGTCTCTCCCCTCCTAGTTCTAGACTCTTATCTCCGCCAGCGACCATATCTCTAAGCTCTGATACCATTTGTGATGCCCCCAAAATAGGTCCACCCGACCCATTCTGAGTCGCCAGATATCATACTATAAAAATCAAATACAAACTTCATTTATACAACTGTTGAACTGTCGTGCAGAGTACGACAACACATAAGTTGTGAGTTTTAATACAATATTATCTCGTAGACAGTATCAAAACTCAAATTATTACAATACCATATAAAAATACAGTATTAAATATTTTAAGACCCCAAAAAAGAACGAGAAGATTACTATCATATTCATTCTAATGAGGTGCACTTTTGACGCTTTCAAAGTCGGGTTCTCATCACCCTATTGTTGTTCGCCAAAATCAATTATTAAGTAACGTATAAAATACGACACATACATCTTAGGTCCTCAATACAAGTATTTGTTGCATGTCATGCCGTTTTATAATGTATTGAGAAATTTTGACAGTCTCGGACCATCACACTATTTCCCTGTTATCCCCGCTCGACCCAACTACACTCTTAATACTTGAAAGGAATTGTGAAGCAAAGGGTGAACATAGCCCAGTAAAGAATATCATGACTAAAGATAATTAAATTATCAATAACCATCGTCAATAATAAATCAGAGATTTAGAACATATGGTAGATGATAAAACTTTTCAACCATAGTTGCAGCGGAACGAACAATCCATTAGAAGAGTCAAATAGACCATAAGGTCTATTATCTTCTCCATGTTAAAAGTCCACCAATAATGTATTATCCCTGTAACATCAATCAACAATTCCTGTCCACAATTATATGAATAACTCATAATCATAATTATGATTCTAAATTCCTCTTCGTCCCCAGGACGAAGATAATTTTCATCACCTATCTTCATCTGAAACATCAAAAATCATGGTTATACCAAATCACAATTCCTTCTCATAATTATACTAATAAATTCATCTTTGCACTACGTTCAAAGATATTCATTAACAATTCATCTTTGCACTACAGGCCACAGACATACAACTATATTTTAGAAGAGTCAAGTAGAGCATGATATTTACTATTTTTTACGAATTAAAAGTGTATAATCAATATTTTATTTCTGAGACTCAGCTTAATAAATAATCCACATCATCGATTCATCCTTACACTACAGACAAGGATATTCATGTAATCATCAATGGTCATGATTATACCGAATAATCCCTGGTTATAATCATACCAATAACTGTCCATCAATGCACTACAGGCCAATGAGGACTTTTACCACATCATCTATAACATTACGGGTCATGATTATACCGAATGATCCCTGGTCATAATAATACCAACAAACAGTTCATCTATGCATATAAGCTAAAGATACTCATCAATCAATAGTTCATCTTTGCACGTAAGCCAAAGATATACAACTGTAAAACCAATAATCAATAGTCCATCTTTGCACGTAAGCCAAAGATATACAATTATAAAATCAATAATCAACAGTCCATCTTTACACGTAAGCCAAAGATGACTTTCATCACAATATAAGCATGAGGATGATGACAATGATATAAGCCTTAATCAAACGAAACAATGATAAATATTAAAGACTTTAAATTTATCCAAATATTATCAATCACTTAATAAACTCATAATCTAATATTATTAATATTATAACAATATTTAATCACTTCTTAAACTTATAAACAATTTATTTCAATTTTTTACACTTTACCAAATAATACATTTAATCATTCAAAAAATTCCATACTCATAAGATTTCATCACCAATGATCAAATCCCTCATCAAAAATCTGTATATACCCTATATAGGATTTCCAAGCCATAAAATCCTATTTTCCAATTTTATTACTTCACATAACATATTTAATTCATTTACTCATAACTAGTTCATTTTCATGAGAAATACCAAATCAGTTCCAAAAATATTTCTTTTCTGGAATTTAATAGAATATAGTCCAATATAGAACATATATTTTTCTCGGAATTTTTAAAATTCATTTACTATTTTTCATATGGCCAAAACTGCCAAATATTTAGACATTTATCATAAATTGTACTTTTGTCCAAAAATTCTAAATTTTACAGGGTATACTCCTGTTATATACATGTACTCCCAATAATAATTTTACCAATTTTGGAGTTAACCACAAGGAGTTATAAGGGTTTACTTTTAAAATAGTTTTTTCCCATAAAATTCATAACTCCTAATCTATACATCCAAAAATCGCCATTTTTGGACACAATCTAGAAAACTCAACAAAAAATCATTTCAAATTTTTCCAGAATTTTTAAGGGTCAGAAAAATTACGAAACTGTAAATGGATTTTCGCCCGCCATGCGGTAATCCACGTAGATAGATCATTTCCACAATTTAATAAGGAATGAATACAAAGGATCATTCAACATGCATGCGGTAATCTACATAGACAGGTTATTCCAACAAAATAATAAAGAATGGAATAACAAAAGAATTCACCAGGCATGCGATAGACCGCACAGACAGGTTATTCCCAACAGAATAATAAAGAATGGAACCAGGTCATGCGTAAGCCGCACAGACAGAATATTCCAACAGAATAATAAAGAATGGAATACCAACAGAATTCACCAGGCATGCGATAGACCGTACAGACAGGTTATTCCAACAGAATAATAAAGAATGGAATAACACAAGAATTTCACCATGTATGCGGTACTTCGCATAGACAGGGTATTCAAACATAATAATAAAGAATGGAATAACAACCCTTACGAGTATTGAAATAAAATAACTCTCTTCATGAATACGAAAGAATAATACCCCTTACCTTAAAAGGAACTAGATATTAGAATAGTGAGGTAGCAGACTTCTCCTCTTCTTTCTCTCTATAATTTCTCTCAATAATAATTGCTCTATAACTTTAGTGAATTGGTGAGAAATGAATGAAGAATGATCTTCTATTTATAGAAAAATATAGTTTCGATAATTGCACGTTTTGGGGCTCAAAATATTACAGTATAATACCTTCCTCTTTTTCATTATTTTCAATTTAGTCCTGCAAGTATTATCAAACTTGCACCACCTCTCCTAATAGTAAATAACGTGAATCAATAGTTCAATCATGTGAATCAATAGTTATAATCATGTGAAAATACGAATTACAATATAGTACCTTCAACTATACCTCCATTTTTAACTTAGTCATGCAAGTATTATCAATCTTGCACCACCTCCCCTAATAGTCTTTGAATGTGAATCAATAGTACACACATGTGAACAAATAATTATAATCATGTGAATTAATAGTAATTAATTGCTCATTTATTCGATTAATTACCCGATTGGTCAATATAACCTCCAGACGTCAATTATTATCGAAATAAATGTCGATTTCCACTAACACTAACAATCCCAACACAATGAAAATATTTTTCTCAAAAATTTCATTTTTAAAATTTTAAAGTTTGACTTTTTCAAAAAAGTCAACTATTGACTTTTTTGCCAAAAAGTCAACCTTGACAAATTTTGTGTTTATAGTCTATTTCTAATAATTTCATCATTCCGGACTCAAATATCACGTCCGCGTCTCCAAATTCAACTCCGAACTCAAATTCGATTTTTAATAACTTTCATCATTAATATTATAACTCACAATATTTAACAACCAGGTCGTTCCCAGGAAAGAGGGGGCTTTCCGATAAGGATTTCTCCTTATTGGCGCGTAATTAGGTGACCAAACCTCTCCTTAATAGATCTTCTAGACATTGTCAATATTGCAAATAATAATATGAATAACTTTGTCATCTCAATTATTGATTTAATAATATATAACATATTATGCAGATGATACTGTGACAATAATTGAATTAATAATATGAGAGATATGATGCAGCAATTATTGTAGCAATAATTGAGTATAACTGAGTGACTTCTCATATAAGAATCAATAATCAATATCGTGTGTTACTATGCAACCATGCGTATTACTGTACTTTTACTACCGGTTATTTTATGACAACTTGCTTATTTTGAAAAAATTTCAAATATGATCCTTAACTTTAAACTTTTATCAATTTAACTATTTACCAAAATAGAAAAATTGAATACTTTTATTTCATAAAATTCGGAATCTCACAATCTCCCCTCCTTATGAAATTTTGCCCTCGAAATTTACGTACTTGGTAGTTCGAATAGATGAGAATACTTTGCTTTTTTTTTTCAGATTGTACCTTCCCGGTTATTTCCTCTATATCATGATTTTCCTATTGTACATCTCCTGTATTTCAGATATCATTCTAGAATAGATCTTCAAACCAAAGGTTAATTGACATATCACAATTTGTCAACTTATCAAGTAAATAATTTCAGCTTAGGAAAGTCACACACTAGCGAAGTATATAACTCGTCTCTCCCCTCCTAGTTCTAGACTCTTATCTCCGCCAACGACCATATCTCTAAGCTCTGATACCATTTGTGACGCCCCCAAAATAGGTCCACCCGACCCATTCTGAGTCGCCAGATATCATACTATAAAAATCAAATACAAACTTCATTTATACAGCTGTTGAACTGTCGTGCAGAGTACGACAACACATAAGTTATGAGTTTTAATACAATATTATCTCTTAGACAGTATCAAAACTTAAATTATTACAATGCCATATAAAAATATAGTATTAAATATTTTAAGACCCCAAAAAAGAACGAGAAGATTACTATCATATTCATTCTAATGAGGTGCACTTTTGACGCTTTCAAAGTCGGGTTCTCATCACCCTATTGTTGTTCGCCAAAATCAATTATTAAGTGGCGTATAAAATACGACACACACATCTTAGGTCCTCAATACAAGTATCTGTTGAATGTCATGCCGTTTTATAATGTATTGAGAAACTTCGATAGTCTCGGACCATCACATTATTTTCCTGTTATCCCCGCTTGACCCAGCTACACTCTTATTACCTGAAAGGAATTATGAAGCAAGGGGTGAGCATAGCCCAGTAAAGAATATCATGACTAAAAATAATTAAATTATCAATAGCCTTCGTCAATAATAAATCAGAGATTTAGAACATATGGTAGATGATAAAACTTTTCAATCATAGTCGCAGCGGAACGAGTAATCCATTAGAAGAGTCAAATAGACCATCAGGTCTATTATCTTCTCTATGTTAAAAGTCAACCAATAATGTTTTATCCCTGTAACATCAATCAACAATTCCTGTCCACAATCATATGAATAACTCATAATCATAATTGTGATTCTAAATTCCTCTTCGTCCCCAGGACGAAGATAATTTTCATCACCTATCTTCACCTGAAATATCAAAAATCATGGTTATACTAAATCACAATTCCTGCTCATAATCATATTAATAAATTCATCTTTGCACTACGTCCAAAGATATTCATTAACAATTCATCTTTGCACTACAGGCCAAAGACATACAACTGTATTTTAGAAGAGTCAAGTAGAGTATGATATCTACTATTTTTTATGAATTAAAAGTGTATAATCAATATTTTATTACTGAGACTCAGCTTAATAAATAATCCACATCATCGAATCATCCTTGCACTACAGCCAAAGATTTTCATGTAATCATTAATGGTCATGATTGTATCGAATAATCCCTGGTTATAATCATACCAATAACTGTCCATCAATGCACTACAGGCCAATGAGGACTTTTACCACATCATCTATAATGTGATAACCCGGGATTTTATTAATCCAAAATTTGCGAATAAATTTTTTTTATTTAATATTGACATTGAATGTTAATATTATATTGTGTATTTGTAATACGAGTATTGAGAATTAGTCAATTTGTGTATTGACTGAGAAATTAGAGTAGAGTTGTGCCTAACAGCTTAAGAAACCCTAACCCTAAGTCCGAATAGGGATTCGACAGAAATTGTAATTTATTGCAATAAGAGAAGCCAAGGTAACCTAATTATAAATTAGGAATGAAAATTTGAATAACCTAAGGGTTATGATATGAGAGAATATTAGTATATAAGATATATACTAATTCTAAGGGATTTATTTTATATATCTCGATTAATTAATTTTATAACCTAATTATAGCAAGTCTAATTGGGTTAAGGAAATAAATGTTCATGAGCAAGGATTGGTGTTATAATTGAGAAGTGAAAACCCTAATTAAATTAATTGGGTTAGATAAGAATTAAAGGTATTGGACTATGTATAAATTATAGCCCAAGTGTTGGCCAATGAAATTGGTTAGAGGCCCAAACAATACATTAATTGAGTGGCCCAAATATTTTTATTGATAAGCCCAAAAGATTTAAGAGTGACCCAAACTTGGAGCCCAATTGAAGGAAGGGCATGATGGACATTTTGGTAATACTAAGAGTGTTGGACTATGATTGATTTACATGGCCCAAAGAATTAAATTCTTTATGTCCAATAGATTAATTTTGCGAGCCCAAAACATTAAAGGAAAAGCCCAATTTTTAGCCCAAGTGGGAGGGGCATGTTGGACATTTGTTAAATCAAATAAGCATTAAATCAAAATCCAAACTTGGTGCATTCTAAGGCCAAGTGGCCGGTCATTGGATGAGGTAAAGGAGGGGGGAAGAATTTATTAATTGCTCACTTTATTAGGTGAACAACTATGCTAGGTGTCACTTGCTAATTTTGCCATTATGTTTGTTTATTCTTGCAAGCAATCATTGAGTAATTGTGTGAGAAAAAGAGAGAATTGGTGGAGGATTATTGGCCACATGGCCGGATGAGCTAGGGAAGAGAAAGGAGAAGGAATGAGATATCTCTAATATATCTACACATTTATTAAACTACAAAAGCTATTATTATTTTTCTCTCATCCCATTACTTCTTTTTAGCTAGCAAATGAACTAGAGAGAGAGAGAGTGAGGAGTTCGGATGAGCACAAGAGAAGGGAGAGAGGAGATTTTGATTTTCATAAACCCAAGACCCATCACACATCTTTGAAGGGGAGAAGAAAAAATCAAGCAAAGGTATAACCATTTTTGTTTATATAATTTTATTTTGATTATTGTTATTCAAACCTTGAATCTTTATTTCTAAATTCAAAAAACCATGTATATGCATGTTAATGAGTGTTTTGTGTTTGGTATTACCCATATAGGGTGTTGATTTTGTTGAAATCAAAAGGAATAGAAAAATGGAATTTTTTCGAAAAGTTTGAACTTTTAAAGTGTGAGCTAGTTTTGTTATATTTTTGATATCTATGATGGATATTTGTGATTTATGTTTTTGGGATGCTAGATATATATGTTTAGGGTAAAATCCCTTTGGAATCATTCAATTAGGTTGAATATTGAACAAGTTATGGAGTTTACCCCAAACTACTCCAAGCTAGAAAAACTGTTAAAATAACAGTTTGTAACAGTCACTTCCGGGATAATTTTCGGAAGCTTAACATGTCCAAATATGTATTGTGATAGATGAAAATTTTATTTCGGAAAGTTATAAATCCAACAAAATTGACGGATCATTAATCGGAGTTATAGATTTCATTTTATTTAAGTTTTGGTAAAGGACTCCAAAACTGCCAAATGGCAAAAACAAGCTGCCAAGAATTTTCTGGGGGCTGTTTCGGACATTTATTTAATGAGAAAAATTCCGGCATTTCGAGAAATGAAAATATATGGTATTATGTAGCTCGTGTCCAAAAATGAGCTAATTCCGAGTTAAAACGACCAAGTTATGCCCATTACAATTTTTGTGATTTTCCGACGAAAATCGCTATAAACGGAGTTCTACAACTCTGATTGCCACAAAATTTAAAATGGGTCATCACGTTAACACGTATTAGATAATGTAAAAAGATGGGAATTATTGGAGTTAAGTGCGAGGTAGCTAATTTCTTAAGCTACGCACTAGAAATTAATTTTTGAAAAATACCAAAGGAATTTGAAAAATTATGGAAAAAATACTTTTTATTCATGAAATACATGTATATGTGTTTAACCAAAGGATAGAAAAATAATAAGTTGATTTGGTGAATTCAGGTTGCTGAAATGATTTGGTCTGCTGAAATAGTAATTTCAGGTTGCTGAAATGTAATCCAGTTTATTGAAATGATATTTCAATTTACTATGAGGTTATTTAGTTTACTAAGATAACATATAAAGGGAAAAACTTATAAGTATAAGTTTTAAGTGATGAAAAGATTATCAAAGTATAATGATAATGCTAAGACTAAGGTGTAGTGTCTAATACTTGACTTTGTGAGTGAAGGTTAGACAAGTTAATATTATTAATGATATTTGACTTATCTAAATATAATATTGAAGCTTAGAAACCAAATTTGATTGACAATAACTGTGTTAATTGTCAGATAGGGTGACCAGAACACCGAGAATGGACCGAAGTCCAACCAAACTGAACTAGTTTGACTTGTTAAGTGTTTATATGGGTTATAAACACTAATGTGGTTATGTGCTAACGTGTTTATGAGAAGTTTGACTGTGAAATACAGTGTTGTTTGTTATGAAATATTGTGCTAATGGTTAGACCGTTATTATTGGTTATAGGTCTTTCAAACGCAGATAAGTATTTTGTGTAGCTGTAATCAGCGGAAGAAGCAAGTTTCCTAACTCAACCTTGAGTTAAATTCATTCAATTATTATAGTAGTTAATTATTGTTAATTACACCACATCCAGGGAATTTATTGTTGATTATTCGCAGTTAGTGCATGTTTTGATTCAGAAATATATATTTGTAGAATAACTGTTGTTGGATATTCATATCTGTAGAAGTTAGAATTGACAATACAGATAATCCTGTTTATTGTCAAATTATACTGAGAAATGTCTTAGCTAATTATTCTAGCTAGACGAACAATTGTTAGAACTTGATAGATTCGAGAAAATAAATTCAATTATTATTGACAGATCGATGCCAATTATTTCGGCTCGACCGAGAAGTAAATAAAATTTGAAATACCAGTATTTCGTTGTAAAATCAAAATCTTGATTCTAAGACTGAGAAAAACCTTTTATATAAAGGGAACATTTTGTTGGTCGTGAATTCGACCTTTGCGCGCGTTTTAATTATTATGCATAATATAGGGTATAATAAGCTGATCACTTGTTATACTTGCAGAGGGGTATGATTTAATCTTTATGGTTATCTGATACACCTGAGTATATATCAAAGTAAATCTTCGATATCTACTCGAGAAAATAAGTTCAAGATCTTGTGTGATCGCTCAGTATTAAATCTGGAAAACATTCCATTTTGTTATTTCGTAGAATTGATTCTTGATTATTCATTAGAATATCGTAGAAACTTTGAAAGTATTGTACTCTTTCATTATTGAATTATTGTGTTGTATAGAATATGAGAAGACTCGTTATTGAATAACGATTTGTTCAGCTATTTCAAAGTTTCCCGAACTTTGGTTTCATTCTATCAAAATAGATAGTCTGCTGTTTTAAATTCTTATACATTTGTTGTATGTCTTAACTTGCGGGGCAAATTAGTTGCTCACCCTTGCTAAATAAAACCTTTCAGCTAGGGACGAAGTTGCAGGAGGTGATGCGAAGGATAAATGCAAAGGCATAGTTATTAACTAGTTATAATTAACGTATTTATTATGTTGTATTGTAAACCCTTTTTGTATATCTAAAGGGTATGTTTGTAAAGTTAAGGTTAGAAAACCTAGGTGATGTATTATTAAACTCTGATAAAATCTTATGAAAGTTACTATCTATATATATTATGGGTATTTAAATTTATTTATATTGTGGATCGTGAACACCAAACTCGGGGGTCAGGTAACCCTGATTTGGGGGTGTCACATATAACATTACGGGTCATGATTATACCGAATGATCCCTGGTCATAATAATAACAATAAACAGTTCATCTATGCATATAAGCCAAAGAGACTCATCAATCAATAGTTCATCTTTGCACGTAAGCCAAATATATACAACTGTAAAACCAATAATCAACAGTCCATCCTTGCACGTAAGCCAAAGATATACCAATAATCAACAGTCCATCTTTGTACGAAAGCCAAAGATATACAATTATAAAATCAATAATAAATAGTCCATCTTTGCACGTAAGCCAAAGATGACTTTCATCACAATATAAGCATGAGGATGATGGCAATGATATAAGCATCAATCAAACGAAATCAAGGATAAATATTAAAGACTTTAAATTTATCCAAATATTATCAATCACTTAATAAACTCATAATCTAATATTATTAATATTATAACAATATTTTAACCACTTCTTAAACTTATAAACAATTTATTTCAATAATTTATACTTTACTAAATAATGCATTTAATCATTCAAAAAATATCATACTCATAAGATTTCATCATCTATGATCAAATCCCTCATCAAAAATCTGTATATACCCTATATAGGATTCTCAAACCATAAAATTCTATTTTCTAATTTTGTTACTTCACATAACATATTTAATTCATTTACTTATAACTAGTTTATTTTCATAAAAAATACCAAATCAGTTCGAAAAATATTTCTTTTCTGGGATTTAGCAGAATATAGTCCCATATTGAACATATATTTTTCTCAGAATTTTTAAAATTTATTTACTATTTTTTATATGGCCAAAACTGCCGAATATTTAGACATTTATCATAAATTGTACTTTTGTTCAAAAATTCCAAAATTTACAGGGTATACTCCTGTTATATACATGTACTCCCAATAAAATTGTTATCAATTTTGGAGTTAACCATAAGGAGTTATAAGGGTTTACTTTTAAAATAGTCTTTTCCCATAAAATTCATAACTCCTAATCTATACATCCAAAAATCGCCATTTTTGGACACAATCTAGAAAACTCAACAAAATATCATTTCAAATTTTTTCAAAATTTTTGATGGTCAGAAAAATTACGAAACTGCAAATGGATTTTCGCCCGCCATGCGGTAATCCACGTAGATGGATCATTTTCACAATTTAATAAGGAATGAATACAAAGGATTATTTGTAAGACCCAAATTTTTTTGAATAAAAAATGATTTTTCTATAATTATCATGTTTGAATATTATGGAATGAATTTGTTATAATATTATAGTTGTGGTAGTATTTATAAATTCTGCAAAGTATGCAAGTTGTTATAATCGATTGGTCGGGGAATATTCATTTTAGCAGGGAATATTCGTACAACGACGCAATTATTGGTGGAACTCACAATAAAATTATTGTCGGATTGGGAAAACGACAAAAATATTTTTATGAAAATAACGGCAGAAGTTTTACCGTTAATACTGCTGAACTACTCGGTAGTAAAAGTACAGTAATACACGTGGTTGTATAGTAGCACACGGTATTAATTATTGATACTTACGTGAAAAGTCACTCAGTTATACTCAATTATTGCTACAGTAATTGCTGCATCATATCTCTCATATTATTGAATCGATTATTGTCACAATATCATCTGCATAATATTTTTATATATTATTAAATAAATAATTGAGACGAAAAAGTTATTCATATTAGTAAATTGCAATATTTACAATGTCAAGGAGTTATGTCAAGGAGAGGCTTGGTCACCTAATTGCGCGCCAATAGGGAGAAATCCTTATTGGAAAGCCCCCTCTTTCTTGGGAATGACCTGATTATTAAATTTTGTGAGTTATGATATTAATGATGAATAAGTTCATGTTGATTAAAGATGAATTTGATAGTTCCATTGTGTTGGGATTATTGGTGTTAGTTAAAATCGACATCTATTCCGATGATAATTGATGTCTGGGGGTTATATTGATAAATCGAGTAATTTATCGGATAAATGAGTAATTAATTGCTACTAATTCACATGCTTATATAACTATTTGTTCACATGTGTGTACTATTGAGTCACATTCTTATACTATTAGGGGAATTGGTGCAAGATTGATAATACTTGCATTATTAAATTAAAGATGGAGGTATAGATGGTGGTACTATACTGTAATTCGTATTTTCAAATGATTATAACTATTGATTCACATTATTTACTATTAGAGGAGGTGGTGAAAGTTTGATAATACTTGCAGGACTAAATTAAAAATAAAAGAAAAGTTGGAGTTATTGTACTGTAATTTTTCGAGCCCCAAAACTTGCAATTATCGAAATTATATTTTTCTATAAATAGAAGCTCATTCTTCCTTCATTTCTCACAAATTCACTAAAGCTTTAAGAGCCATTATTATAGAGAGAAGCTATAGAGAGAAAATCTATAGAAGAAGAGAAGCCTGCTACATCACTATTCCAGTATTCAGCTTTATTCTAAGGTAAGGGGTATTATTCCTTTTGTATTCATGAAGAGAACTTCTGTTATTCCATTCTTTATTATTCTATTAGAATAACCTGTATATGCGGACTACCATATACTTGGTAAAATTCTTCTATTATTCCATTCTTTATTGTTCTGTTGTTATTCCATTCTTTATTATTCTGTTGGAATAACCTCTATACGCGGACTACCCTATACTTGGTGAAATTCTTCTGTTATTCCATTCTCTATTGTTCTGTTTTATTTCATTCTTTATTATTCTGTTGGAATATCCTGTCTGTGCGTTTTACGCCGGACCTGATTCCGTCTTTATTATTCTGTTGGAATATCTTATCTGTGCATTTTACGCCGGACCTGGTTCCGTTATTTATTATTCTGTTGGAATAACCTGTCTATGCGAAGTACCACATGCATGGTGATTTCTGTTATTATTTCATTCTTTATTATTCCGTTGGAATATCCTGTCGGTGCGTATTACGCCTGACCTGGTTCCGTTATTTATTATTCTGTTGGAATAACCTGTCTATGCAAAGTACCGCATGCATGGTGATTTTTTTTGTTATTCCATTCTTTATTATACTCAGTTGGTTAAAGTTTTGACATCTATACTCCATGAAATTAGTGAAATATCTTTGATATTTGCGCTTCATCCAGTATCTTTACATGGAAATATTCTTCTGAGCATTCTTGAATTTTACTCTACAAAGAAGTATCATATTGACAATTTGGACGTTATTAGTTCTTGATTAAATTAATTCTTGAACTTATTTTATTGAATTCTTATATCATTGTCATCATCCTCATGTTTATATTTTTTTAAAGTTATCTGTGGCCTGTAGTGCATAGATGGACTTGGTATGATTATGACCAAGGATTATTCGGTATAATCATGACCGTAATGTTACAAATGATGTGGTAAAAGTCCTCATTGGCCCGTAGTGCATTGATGGACAGTTGTTGGCATGATCATGACCATTGATGAATACACGAATATCCTTGGCCCGTAGTGCATGGATAATTTTTGGTCGTGATACTAATGAATATCCTTGGCCGTAGTGCAGGGATGATGTGGATTATTTATTAAGCTGAGTCCCAGTGATAAAAGTGATGAAAAACTTTTTAAATCATAAAAGATAGTAGATTTTATTCTCTACTTGACTCTTTTAATGGATTGCTTGTTCCGCTGCAGTTAAATTTGATGTCTATTGTATTTTATCAGTTTAACATTGTTGAAGACTAATGATAATTTATTTTGCATTATCTTAGTCATAATATTTCTTACTGGGCTAGTTGAGCTCACCCTTTCTTTCACTGTTCTCTTCAGGAAATGAGAACGTAGCCGGGACTAGTCGGGGAACGGAGTAACGGTCCAAGATGGTGTCTTAGTAGTCCTTACCATTCTATATAATAGTGTGATAAAAAATGTAATGAGGACTTATTCTGAGAGTGGATATTGTCTAGAAGATAATATTTGTATTAAAACTCATAGCTCTTGTTGTATATTTAAGATTGTATTTGTATTTTGTACCATGTATTTGGCGACTCAGAATAGGTGATGTATACCTATTTTGGGGGTGTCACAGTTGGTATCAAAGCTTTGGGATATAATCCCTGGCTAAGATGTGAGACAAGAACTAGGAGGGGAGAGACGGGGAATTCCTTCGCTAGTATGACCTACTTAAGTTTATTTGGTATTTAATTGGTCGGTTAGAGTATAAGGATAATATGTGATATGTTAATTAACCCTTGTTTTGTGGCAGTATTTGAAAATGGCATCTGAGAATGTTGAGATTAGCAATGGAGCACATGAGACCGTTGAGTCTCCACAGATCAATAATCAGGATAATGTGCATCAGGAAGGCGACAATCCTCAGGCAAATAACAACACTGACCAGATGATGAATGATGGAATGTTCAGAGGCTTTATACAATTCATGCAACATCAGGCAAGAGTGACTCCTGTCCAAAATGCAGGTGGAAACACTGGCAACTCTCGGACGGTCACCGCCAAGCAGTTTAAGGAACTGGGACCACCGAAGTTCTTTGGAGAGCCAAAACCACTCAAGGCGGAGACGTGGATAAGACAGATCTGCAAGATATTTGATGTCTTGGGATGCTCTGAGGAGTAAAAGGTTCCCTTTACCACCTTCATGTTGCGTGTAGAGGCAGATTATTAGTGGGAATTTGTAAAACGTACTCAACCTACCGCACTGAAGATGACTTGGGAGAAGTTCCAAGAATTGTTCAACGACAAGTACTTTCCTGAAAGTATTCGTCACATGAAAGAGGTAGAGTTCATCAAGTTGGAACAAAATAACATGACCGTGTCGCAGTACGAAGCCAAGTTTGCCGAGTTGTCCCGGTTTGCGTCCCATTCAGTTGATAATGAGGAGAGAATGACGCGAATGTTTGTAAGAGGTTTGAAACCCAAGATACGTCAATATCTTATCTCTCATAAACTGTGTTTGTATTCAGATGTTGTTAATAAGGCTCAGTTTTTAGAGCGCGATAATGAGTCAACCCAACCAAAAGAGAGCAGCCGCCAAAATGATAATACTAGTGATAGCAGTCATTGAAGCGGTGAAAATAAGCGTGGAGGGAATCAACACGACAGAAATGGTAACGACTTCAGTGGTAATCATGGCCAAAATAATAAGAATGGACATTTCAAGAAGAGAAAATTCAACAATGATGGAAAGACGTCAGCACCAGCACCCGTTATTAAGGAAGGAGAACAACCACCTATCATATGCTTCAAATGCGGAAGGGAGGGACACATCAGTCCAAACTGCACGATGCCGTCCAAAGCATGTTATAATTGTGGAAGAGAAGGTCACCTAGCCCGATTTTGTCGTTCATTAAAGACAAGTTCAGCTAGGGTGGAGGCGCCAAAGGTCGTCCCAAAAAAGTCAAAGCCGGTAGTGCAAGGGAGAGCGTTTGTCGTGACCTCCCAGAAAGCAAGGAACCCGAACACGGTCATACGGGTAAGCTTATCATAAACTCTAGCGAAGTATATACCTTATTTGATACCGGTTCTACCCATTCTTTTATTTCTCCTACTTGCGCTCAACATTTAAATTTGACTCCAGAGAAATTGGACTTTAACTTATCTGTTGAAACTCCATTGAAAGAAACCTTCATTACATCCACTGTTTATAAGTCTTGCTTGGTTCAAATCGGTACCCTCACATTACATGTCGATCTTATTTTATTGAAAATACTTGCATTTGACGTAATTCTAGGGATTGATTGGTTAACTACTCATCATGCAAAAATTGATTATTTTCGTAAGGTTGTTAGCTTTCATATTCCTAATCGACCTATTATGCGAATTCAAACAACCAAACCATTAAAATCAATCACTGTCATCTCAAGCCATAAAGCTATTCGTTTATTAAAAAACGGATGTCAAGCTTTCTTAGCTCATGTCACAGATCTAAACAAAAATACGTCAGTTTTGAATAATATTTCTATTGTTAATGAATTCCCTGACGTATTCCCTGAAGAACTTCCTGGCCTACCCCCAGAGCGTGAAATTGAATTTTGTATCGACCTTGAACCCGGTACAAAACCCATTTCCAAAGCCCCATATCGAATGGCTCCTATTGAACTTCATGAGTTAAAGACTCAACTGCAGGAATTGTTAGATATTGGCTTTATTCATCCTAGTACTTCTCCATGGGGTGCTCCTGTTCTATTCATGAAAAAGAAAGATGGGAGTATGCGACTTTGTATTGATTATCGGGAGTTGAACCATGTCACCATTAAAAATAAGTACTCATTGCCACGTATTGATGACCTGTTTGACTAGTTACAAGGAGCCAAATTCTTTTCAAAGATTGATCTTCGTTCCGGTTATCACCAATTGAAGATTAGAACCGATGATATTCCAAAGACGGCTTTCAGAACTCGGTACGTGCAATATGAATTCCTAGTCATGTCTTTTGGATTGACTAATGCTCCTGCTGCCTTCATGGATATGATGAACCGAGCATTCAAGGAATATTTGGATCACTTTGTGGTCGTCTTTATTGATGACATCCTTATTTATTCTAAAAGCCGTGAAGATCATGAGCAACACTTGAGGCTGATACTTCAAAAGCTTCGTGAATATAAGCTTTATGCCAAGTTGAAAAAATGTGAGTTCTGGCTTAAGGAAGTAGCATTCCTCGGGCATGTGGTTTCAAGCCATGGAATATCTGTTGACCTAGCAAAGATTGAAGCTATTCAAAGCAGGAAGAAACCTAAATCAGTGACCGAAGTACGTAGCTTTCTTGGCTTAGCTGGTTATTATCGGAGATTCGTAGAAGGGTTTTCTCGAATCGCTACTCCCTTAACTCAGCTGACTCGAAAAGATACAAAATTCGGTTGGAACGAGGAATGTGAGAAGAGTTTTCAAGAACTCAAGAGAAGACTCATTTCAGCACCTGTTCTGACAATACCATCTGGCTCAGAGAGATTTGTCATTTACAGTGATGCTTCAGGCAAAGGGTTAGGATGTGTTCTCATGCAACATGGGAAAGTCATAGCCTATGCCTCTCGACAACTCAAAGAATATGAGAGGAATTATCCTACTCATGATCTAGAGTTGGCAGCTGTTGTTTTCACACTTAAAATTTGGAGGCATTACTTGTATGGGGAAAAAGTGGAGATTTTTACGGATCATAAAATCCTCAAATATTTCTTCACTCAAAAGGAACTCAACATGCGACAATGGCATTGGCTTGAACTATTGAAATATTATGATCATACCATCCAATACCATTCTGGAAAAGTAAACGTGGTAGCTGACGCGTTGAGTAGAAGATCATATGCGGGTACGAGTGCGATGTTGTCAACGCAAAGGCCCATTTTGTATGACTTGCAAAGGATAGACATAGAGATAAAGACTCCAGGGATTCACATGATGATGGCAAATATACGAGTGGAACCGACTTTAATCGATAAAGTTAAAGCTGCTCAAGCTACAGACCTGGAGCTGATGCACATGAGGAAGAAAGTATAAGAAGGTGCTATGCCAGAAGCAAGAATCGATGAAGAAGGAATACTTCGAGTCAACTCCAGACTTTGTGTTCCTAACGACCCTAATTTAAAGTATAAAATCATGATAGAGGCGCACAACACACCGTTTGCAATCCATCTTGGGAGTACCAAAATGTATCATTATCTTCGACATACATTTTGGTGGGGCAAAATGAAGAGAGAGATAGCGCTATTTTTCTCAAGGTGTCTAACTTGTCAACGAGTCAAGGCGGAACATCAAGTACCAAAAGGTCCATTGCAACCACTTAAAATTCCAAAATGGAAGTGGGAGCACATTACCATGGATTTCGTTACTGGTCTTCCCAAGGTTTCTCAAGGCATAGATGTAATTTGGGTCATTGTTGATAAGTTGACCATGTCTGCTCATTTCTTACCAATACGAGAAACTTATACACTTGAACGTCTTGCTCGTATGCACATAAACGAGATTGTAAGACTGCATGGTATGCCAGTATCCATAGTTTCTGATCGAGACCCAAGATTTACTTCATGATTTTGGGTTAGTATGCAAAACGCTATGTGCATGGATTTACGATTTAGTTCGACATATCATCCTCGGACGGACGGACAATTAGAGAGGACTATTTAAACTCTTGAAGATTTATTAAGAATTCATGTCCTTGACTTCAAGGGAAGTTGGGACAAGTTCTTACCATTGGTGGAGTTTTCCTACAATAATAGCTATCAAGCAAGTATTGACATGGTTCCATTCGAGGCATTATATGGAAGAAAGTGTCGTTCTCCAGTATGCTGGGATGAGGTGGGTGAAGCAACGTTGTTGGGACCAGAGTTGGTACGTATGACTATAGAAAAGATTCAAACGATCCGGCAACGTATAAAAACCTCACAAGATCGACAAAAGAGTTATGCTGATCTTCATCGAAAAGACGTGGAATTTGATGTTGGAGATCATGTGTTGTTACGTGTTGCTCCATGGAAAGGAGTTACGAGATTTGGAAAGAGAGGAAAGCTCAATCCTCGATTCATTGGCCCATTTTAATCCTCGATCGAGTAGGGACTGTAGCCTATAAACTCGCTTTACCGCCAAGTATGTCTCGTGTTCATAACGTTTTTCATATATCCATGTTACGTAAATATGTGAAAGACCCGAACCACATTATTGAGTTAGAACCGGACGAAATAACGGAAGATTTAACGTATGAAGAGGTTCCTGTTCAAATCTTGGATAAGAAGGAACATATTCTACGCTCCAAGGTTATACCTCAAGTCAAAGTTTTATGGAGGAACCACGATGTTGAGAAAATGACCTGGGAGTTAGAATCTGAAATAAAATCAAGGTATCCTTACCTCTTCGATATACGAGGTACGTACCCTAATTTCGAGGGCAAAATTTCATAAGAAGGAGAGATTGTAAGACCCCAATTTTTATGAATAAAAAATGATTTTTCTATAATTATCATTTTTAAATATTATGGAATGAATTTTTTTATAATGTTATAGTTGTGGGTAGTATTTATAAATTCTGCAAAGTGTACAAGTTGTTATAATCGACTGGTCAGGGAATATTCATTTTAACAGGGAATATTCGTACAACGACGTAATCATTGGTGGACCCCACAATAGAATTATTATCGGATTGAGAAAACGACAAAAATATTTTTATGAAAATAACGGCAGATGTTTTACCGTTAATACTGCAGAACTACTCGGTACATGGATTTTTGTCTGCCATGCGGTAATCCACGTAGACAGATCATTTCCACAATTTAATAAGAAATTAATACGAATGATCATTCACCATGTATGTGGTAATCCACATAGACAGGTTATTCCAACAGAATAATAAATAATAGAATAACAGAAGAATTCACCATGCATGTGATAGACCGCACAGACAGGTTATTCCAAACAGAATAATAAAGAATGGAACCAGGTCATACGTAATCCGCACAGACAAGATATTCCAACAGCATAATAAAGAATGGAACCAGGTCATGTGTAATTCGCACAGACAGGATATTCCAATAGAATAATAAAGAATGGAATAACAACAGAATTCACCAGGCATGCGATAGACCGCACAGGCAAGTTATTCCAACAGAATAATAAAGAATGGAACCAGGTCTAGTGTAATCCGCATAGACAGGATATTCCAACATAATAATAAAGAATGGAATAACAGAAGAATTTCACCATGCATGCTGTACTTCGCATAGATAGGTTATTCCAACATAATAATAAGGAATGGAATAACAATAGCTCTCTTCATGAATACGAAAGAAATAATACCCCTTACCTTAGGAAGAAACTTGATACTGGAGTAGAGAGGTAACAGACTTCTCTTCTTCTTTCTCTCTATAATTTCTCTCTATAATAATTGCTCTATAGCTTTAGTGAATTGGTGAGAAATGAAGGAAGAATGAGCTTCTATTTATAGGAAAATATAGTTTTGACAATTGCACGTTTTGGGGCTCGAAATATTACAGTACAATACCTCCAACTTTTCTTTCATTTTTAATTTAGTCCTGCAAGTATTATCAAACTTGCACCACCTCCCCTAATAGTAAATAATGTGAATCAATAGTTCAATCATGTGAATCAATAGTTATAATCATGTGAAAATATGAATTCCAGTATATTACCTCCATTTATACCTCCATTTTTAACTTAGTCATGCAAGTATTATCAATCTTGCACCAACTCCCCTAATAGTACATGAATGTGATTCAATAGTACACACATGTGAAAAAATAGTTATATAAACATGTGAATTAGTAGCAATTAATTACTCATTTATTCGATTAATTACCCGATTTATCAATATAACCCCTAGACATCAATTTTCATCGGAATAGATGTCAATTTTCACTAACACTAATAATCCCAACATAATGGAACTATCAAATTCATCTTTAATCAACACGAACTTATTCATCATTAATATTATAACTCACAATATTTAACAACTAGGTCGTTCCCAGGAAAGAGGGGGCTTTCCGATAAGGATTTCTCCTTATTGGCGCGCAATTAGATGACCAAACCTCTCTTTCTCAGAACTTTCTAGACATTGTAAATATTGCAATTAATAATATGAATAACTTTACCGTCTCAATTTTTGATTTAATAATATGACATATTATGCAGATGATACTGTGACAATAATTGAATCAATAATATGAGAGATATGATGCAGCAATTACTGTAGCAATAATTGAGTATAACGGAGTGATTTCTCACGTAAGAATTAATAATCAATACCGTGTGTTACTATGCAACCACACGTATTACTGTATTTTTACTGCTGAGTAGTTCAACAATTTTAACGGTAACACTTTCGTTGTTATTTTTATAAAAAGATATTTCTGTCGTTTTCTTACTACGACAATATTTCCATTGTGGAGTCTACCAATAATTGTGCCGTCCTACGGATATTCCCCGACAAAAAAAATATTTTATAACAACTTGTATACTTTGAATTTTTTTTTACATATCACTCTTAACTTTAACCTTTTATCAATTTAACCATTTACTAAATAGAATAATTATAAGAAAATTGAATACTTTCATTTCATAAAACTCGGGGTCTCACAATCTCCTCTTCTTATGAAATTTCACCCTCAAAATTTACGTACCTGGTAGTTCGAAGAGATGAGAATACCTTGCTTTCTTTTTGGATTGTACCTTCCCGGTTATATCCTCTATATCATGATTTTTCCATTGCTCATCTCCTGTATTTCAGATATCATTCTAGATTATAGTTTCAAAATAAGGGTTAATTGACATGCTACATATTATCCCTATACTTTGACCGACCAATTAAATAACAAATAAACTTAGGTAGGTCATACTAGCGAAGTAATTACCCGTCTCTCCCCTCCTAGTTCCAATCTTACATCTCAGCCAGTGATCATATCCCTAAGCTTTGATACCAACTGTGACGCCCCCAAAACAGGTATACATCACCCATCTTGAGTCGCCAAATACATGGTACATAAATTAATTACAAACTTAATTATACAAGTGTCGTGTACAATACGACAAAACATAGCTGAGAGTTTAAACAAGAATATTGCATTATAGACAATATCCACTCTTAATGGAGTCCTCATTACAATTATTATCACACTATTTCACAGAATAATGAGGACTACTAAAGCCACTTATCCTGGACCATCACTCCATTTCCCGACTTGTCCCAACTATATTCTCATTTCCTGAAGAGAAATAATATTATTTCTATTTCTTTCTTCCACACATGCCTCTTGACAATTCTCAACCACCAGCCATCTTTGAACCAAATTGGTAGCCCACATTGTAAAACAAAAGTGGGTCCCACTCATAATTTAATAAAAATTATTTTATTTTCTGAAACTTCAGTAATTCATAAAAAATAGCCCGTTTATCAGAAAAATACGAATTTTATATCCATTCTTCCTGAAATCGAATTCTCTACAACTTTGTAACTTTGAGTTTTTCCAAATTCCAAACAGAAAATATCCAAAATCCACAAACGGGTGATTTTTAATACTTCCCTTCCGACAGAATACTGATAAAACACCTCAGCATTAATTCCTTCATTTATAACCATATAAAATAAATAAATCCATCATTTATATCCACATCAAATAAATATTTCCTTATCATATAAATTAATAATTAATTATTCACAAATAATATTACAGAATCATACTTATGATAACCAGGCAGTTTCCAGGAAAGAGGGGGCTTTCCAATAAGGATTTCTCCTTACTGGCGCACAATTAGGTGACCAAACCTCTCCTTGATAGAACTTTCTAGATATTGCCAATAATGTTATCTAATAATATTATTCTAATAATATGAATTATTGATCTGATAATGGGAAATACTATGAAATGATAATTATTGAAACAACAATAATATAAACTATCAACGCAGCAATTATTGAATCAATAAAATAAAATATTGAACAGTAACTACAGTAACAATTATTGAGTGGTGCCTTCTTACTTACGAATCAATAATTCAACAATATTGTGCAATACCGTGTACTACTGTGCAACCACGCATATTACTGTATTTTAACCATCAGGTAACCCAATAGTGTTAACGATAAAAATTACGATGTTATTCATAAAAACTCATACTTTGTCATTTTCTTCATCCTACAGTTATTTAGTTACGGGGCCCATAATTGACTGTGCTGTCGTATGGATATTCCCGACAAAAAGAATATTTCACGACCAAACGAATATTCCCCAACATAAATGAATATTTTATAACCACTTGCTTATTTTGCAAAATTTACACATTTCACCCATAACCAAAGCATTATATCAAATTATCACCTTATTAATTTAGAATAATGAATAGAGGAAAAATTCAATTTTATTTATAATAAGTTGGGGTCTTACAACCTCCCATCCTTATAAAATTTCATCCTCGAAATTGACGTACGTACCTGGTGTTTCGAACAGGTGAGGATACCTCGCTTTTATTTCTGATTCTAACTCCCAGGTCATTTCTTCAATAACATGGTTCCTCCACAAAACCTTAACTTGTGGTATAACCTTGGTGCGTAAGACATGTTCTTTTTTATTCAAGATTTTAACAAGTACATCCTTGTACGTTAAATCTTCGGCTATCTCGTCTGGTTCTAACTCAATAATATGGTTCGGGTCTTTCACATATTTACGAAGCATAAATATGTGGAAAACATTGTGAACATGAGACATACTTGGAGGTAATGTGAGTCTATAGGCCACATTCCCTATCCGGTCAAGAATCTCAAATGGACCAACAAACCTTGGATTGAGCTTTCCTCTCTTTCCAAATCTTGTAACTCCTTTCCATGGAGCAATACGTAACAGTACATTATCCCCAATATTAAATTCCACGTCCTTTCGATGAAGATCAGCATAACTCTTTTGTCGATCCTGTGAGGTTTGAATACGTTGTCGAATCATTTGGATCTTTTCTGTAGTCATGCGTACCAATTCTGGTCCCAACAAAGTTGCTTCACCCACCTCGTCCCAGCATACTGGAGAACGACACTTTCGTCCATACAACGCCTCAAATGGAGCCATGCCTATACTTGCTTGATAATTATTGTTATAGGAGAATTCTACCAATGGTAAATACTTATCCCAAATCCCTTTGAAGTCTAGAACACAGAGTCTTAATAAATCTTCAAGAGTTTGAATAGTCCTCTTTGATTGTCCGTCCGTTTGAGGATGATATGCCAAATTGAATCGTAAATCCATGCCCATAGATTTCTGCAAGCTAACCCAAAATCTTGAAGTGAATCTTGGGTCACGATCCGTAACTATGGATATTTGCATCCCATGCAATCTCATAATCTCATTCACGTACATACGAGCAAGACGTTCAAGGGAATATGTTTCTCGTATCGGTAAGCAATGAGCAGACTTGGTTAATCTATCAACAATAACCCAAATTACATTTATGACTTAAGAAACTTTGGGAAGACCTGTAACGAAATCCATGGTAATGTGTTTCCACTTCCATTCTGGAATCTCAAGTGGTTGCAATGGACCTTTTGGCACTTGATGCTCCGCCTTTACTCGCTGACAAGTTAAACACCTTGAGATAAACTCTGCGATCTTTCTCTTCATATTGTTCCACCAAAATGTATCGAATATCATGATACATTTTGGTACTCCCAGGATGGATTGCAAACGGGTTGTTGTGTGCCTCCATCATGATTCTATGCTTCAAGTCAGAATCGTTAGGAACACAAAATCTAGAGTTGACTCGAAGTATTTCTTCTTCATCGATTCTTGCTTCTGGAATAGCTCCTTCTTGCACTTTCTTCTTCATACGTATCAGCCCCAGGTCCGTAGCTTGAGCATCTTTAACTTTATTGATTAAAGTCGGTTCTACTCGTATATTCGCCATCATCACGTGGGTCCCTGGAGTCTTTAACTCTATCTTCATCCTTTGCAAGTCATACAAAATGGGCCTTTGCGTTGACAATATCGCACTCGTACTTGCATATGATCTTCTACTCAATGCGTCAGCTACTACGTTCGCTTTTCCAGGATGATATTGAATAGTGTGATCGTAATTTTTCAATATCTCAAGCCAACGTCGTTGCCGCATGTTGAGTTCTTTTTGGGTGAAGAAATATTTGAGGCTTTTATGATCCGTATAAATCTCCACTTCCTCCCCATACAGGTAGTGTCTCCAGATTTTCAATGCAAAAACGACTGCTACCAACTCCAGATCATGAGTAGGATAATTCCTCTCATATTCTTTGAGTTGTCACGAGGCATAGGCTATGACTTTCCCATGTTGCATGAGAACACATCCTAACCATTTGCCTGAAGCATCGTTGTAGATAACAAATCCATCTGACCTAGATGGTATTGCCAGAACAGGTGTCGAAATGAGTCTCCTCTTGAGTTCTTGGAAACTCTTCTTGCATTCCTCGCTCTATACGAATTTTGTATTTTTCTGAGTCAGCTGAGTTAACGGAGTAGCGATTCGAGAAAATCCTTCCACGAATCTCCGATAATAACCAGCTAAGCCCAGAAAGTTGCGTACTTCGCTCACCGACTTCGGTTGGTCCCAACTTTGTATTGCTTCAATCTTCGCCGGGTCAACAGATACTCCATGTTTTGACACCACGTGCCCAAGGAATGCTACTTCCTCAAGCCAGAACTCGCATTTCTTCATCTTGTCATAAAGCTTGTTTTCATGGAGCCTTTCAAGTATCAAATTCAAATGGTGCTCATGATCTTCACGGCTTTTGGAATAGATGAGGATGTCAGCAATAAAGACAACAACGAACTGATCTAAATATTCCTTGAATACTCGATTCATCATATCCATGAAAGAAGCAGGAGCATTAGTCAATCCAAAAGACATGACTAAGAATTCATAATGCCCGTACCGAGTTCTAAAGGCAGTCTTTGGAATATCCTCAGTTTTAATCTTCAGCTGATGATATCCAGAACTAAGATCGATCTTTGAAAAGAATTATGCTCATTGCAACTGGTCAAACAGGTCATCAATGCGAGGTAGTGGATACCTATTCTTGATGGTGACATGGTTTAATTCTCGGTAGTCAATACAAAGTCGCATACTCTCGTCTTTCTTCTTTATAAATAAAATAGGAGCACCCCAAGGAGATGTACTACGACGAATGAAACCGGTGTCTAACAATTCCTGTAGTTGGACTTTTAACTCCTGAAGTTCAATAGGAGTCATTCGATATAGGGTTTTAGAAATGGGCTTTGTACCCGTTTCAAGGTCAATAAAGAATTCAAAATCATGTTCTGGGGGTAGACCAGAAAGTTCTTCCGGAAATACATCAGGAAATTCTCTAAGAACAGAAATATTATCCAAATCTGACTTTTTTTTTGTTCAAGTCCATAATATGGGCTAAGAAAGCTTGACATCCGTTTTTTAATAAATGAATAACTTTATGGCTTGATATGATAGTGATTGATTTTAGTGGTTTAGTTGTTTGAATTCGCATAATAGGTTGGTTAGGAATATGAAAACTAACAACATTACGAAAATTATCAATTTTGGCATGATGAGTGGTTAACCAATCAATTCCTAAAATCACATCAAAAGCAAGTATCTTTAAAGAGATAAGATCAACATGTAATGTGATAGTGCCAACTTGGATCAAGCAAGATTTATAAACTGTAGATGTAACGAAGGTTTTACCCAACGGAGTTTTAACAGATAAGTTAAAGTCCAATTTCTTCGGAGTCAAGTTTAAACGTTGAGCACAAGCATGAGAGATAAAAGAATAGGTAACATCGGTATCTAGTAAGGTATAAACTTTGCAAGAATTCAAGATTAGCTTACCCGTGATCACCTCGTTTGGGTTCTTCACATTTTGGCCAGTCACGACAAATGATCTTCTAGGAACCGCTGCTTTCGACTTATCCGGTGCAGCCCTTGGAGTCACCATCCCCACTGAACTTGGTTTCGCTATAGTACAATCTCGAGCGATATGTCATTCCTTTACAAAATTATAACATACCTTGGATTATTGTGGGCAGTTTGGGCTGATATGTTCCTCTTTCCCGCATTTGTAACATCTAACTGGCGGTCGTTCACCTCCCCTAGAATTTGTTGTTGGTGCTGGTGCTGGTGCTGGTGCTGGTGCTGGTGTTGGTGCTGGTGTCTTCCCGTCATGGTTGAATCTCCTCTTTTAGAAATTTCCACTAGACTCACCTCTTCTATTATCATGGCCACGATTACCACCCGAGTGGTTACCACTTTTGTCCGTATTCTTCCCTCCTCCCTGGTTATCATCGCTCTGATGATTGCTGTCACCGGTATGACCCTGGTTGTGATCCCTCAGTTGAGTATACTCATTATCTCGCTCTAGTAATTGAGCCCTGTTGACAACATCTGAATATAGAGAAAATTTATGAGAGATAAGGTATTGACGAATCTCGGGTTTTAGACCTCTCAGAAACATCCGCGTCATATGTTCCTCATTCTCCCCCAAATGAGGTGCAAACCTGGATAACTCCGCTAACTTTCCCTCGTACTGAGACACCGTCATGTTGTTCTGTTCCAGTCTAATAAACTCTACCTCCTTCATTTGACGAATACTTTCAGGAAAGTACTTGTCATTGAACAGTTTCTGAAATCTTTCCCAAGACATGTTGAGTGCGGCTGGCTGGGTACGCTTCACAGATACCCACCAGTAATATGCCTCTCCACAGAACATAAAGGTGGCGAATGAAACCTTCTGTTCCTCCGTGCATCCCAAGACATCGAATATCTTGGTAATTTGCTTGACCCATGTTTCCGCCTTAATCTGATCGGGCTTTCCCCAGAAATCTGGTGGTCCCAACTCCTTGAACTGCTTGGCTGTGACAGACCGCGCGTTGCCATCATTTCCACCCGTATTTTGTACACGAGTCTCCCTCTTCTGATTTTGCATGAACTGCAAAAAGCTCCTAAACATTCCACCATTCATCATTTGCTCGGTAGTGTTGTTTCCAGGAGGAATATTGTTTTCCTGCTGCACGTTCTCCTGGTTTGTGACTAAAGGTTGTTCCACAGTCTCATACACTCCATTGTTAACGTTCTCAGTAGTCATTCTTAAATACTTCCATAAAACAAGGGTTAATTAAACAAATTAACATGTCACATAATATCCCTATATTATGACCGACCAACAAATAAGCTTAAATAGGACACACTAGCGAAGGATTTACTCATCTTTCCCCTCCTAGTTCAATTCCCCGATCTCCGCCAGAAACCATATCCCTAAGCTTTGATACCAACTGTGACGCCCCCAAAATAGGTATACAACACCATTCTAAGTCGCCAAATACATGGTATAGAAAGCAAACTACAACTTCAATAATACAATTGTCGTGCAAAATATGACAACACATACTGTGAGTTTAAATACAAATATTGTCTTCTAGACAATATCAACACTCAAATAAGTCCTCATTATAATTATTCATACACTATTTTATAGAAATAGTGAGGACTGCTAAAACATCTTTCTAGAACCATCACTCCATACCCCGACTCGATCCTGCTAGGTTCTCACCTCCTGAGAAGAAAAATGGAACAAAAAGGAAAAGGGTGAGCTCAACTAGCCCAGTAAAGAATATTATGACTAAGATAATATACAACAAATTATCATTAGTCTTCAACAGGGAAAAATCTGATAGAATACAATAGACTACAAATTTTAGATCAACAACTGCAGCGGAAACAACAATCCATTAGAAGAGTCACATAGAAAATGAATTCTACTATCTTCTAAGATTTAAAAGTTCATCATCAATATTTTATCCCTGTAACAACAATTAATATACATCTTTAATCAAATATTCATCTTTGCACTACAGGCCAAAGATATTCATTTGTGTCACCAGTTGGTCATGTTCATCTCAACACCTATTCATCTTTGCACTACGGGCCAAAGATATTCATCAGTTAATCATTCATCTTTGCACTACTGGCCAAAGATATTCAGCAATATCATCATTTAAGACTGAGGATGATGAAAAATACTTTAAAAAAAATGAATCCAGTGAGACAGAAGGACAAATATTAGGGATTTGTATAACAATTTATCCAAGATCAATAATACTTCATAATAATCAATTGTGAAGCAGAATTTAAAAATAAAAATCAAAACATGGATACAATCAAAGATAATAGCCAAAATAGATATCTTGGACAAAAAGGAAATTTTTTATTTTTCGGTGAATAGTGCCATATTCGTGAATAGTGTCGTATACGTGAATAATGTCGTATACGTGAATAGTAACTCCGACACAAAAAGTTCTAAATTTGATTAAAAAGTTCATCAATATTTCGGCATAATGATATTGAAAAAAATAATATCATTTAAGAAGAAAATAACATCCCTTACCTCAAAATAATGGTACTTCTGATTGGAATATCGGATAGAAAGTTGAATGAAACTTGTACCGAACAACAACTCTCAGAGTATCAAAATACTCACAAAAATACACTCGATAATCTAGAAAGAAAGAAAACTTGTTTCTGGTGTGATTTTCAATTCTAACATAAGCGTCTATTTATAAGAAAATGCTAGAACGCCATAGGAGACTAAATAATAAAATAATATTATTTCTATTTCTTTCTTCCACGCATGCCTCTTGACAATTCTCAGCCACCAGCCATCTTTGAACCAAATTGGCAGCCCACATGTTGTAAAACAAAAGTGGGCCCCACTCATAATTTAATAAAAATCATTTTATTTTCTAAAACTTCAGTAATTTATAGAAAATAGCCCGTTTATCAGAAAAATACGAATTTTATATCCATTCTACCTGAAATCGAATTCTCTACAACTTTGTAACTTTGAGTTTTTCAAATTCCAAACAAAAAATATCCAAAATCCACAAACGGGTGATTTTTAATACTCCCCTTTCGTTATAATACTGATAAAACACCTCAGCATTAATTCCTTCATTTATAACCATATAAAATAAATAAATCCATCATTTATATCCACGTCAAATAAATATTTCCTTATCATATAAATCAATAATTAATTATTCACAAATAATATTACAGAATCACACTTATAACGACCAGGCAGTTCCCAAGAAAGAGGGGGCTTTTCAATAAGAATTTCTCCTTACTGGCGCACAATTAGGTGACCAAACCTCTCCTTGACAGAACTTTCTAGACATTGTCAATTGTGAAACCCCAGATTTTATGAATAAAGAATTAATTTTCTCGAAATAATTTTTTTATATTATGGTGTGAATTTGAGATAATAGTATAGTTGTGGGTAGTATTTATAAATTTTGGAAAGTATGCAAGTTGTTATATTATATTCGATTGGTCAGGGAATATTCTTTGTGTCGGAAAAATATTCGTACGACGGTACAATTATTGGTGGACCCCACAACAGAATTATTGTCGGATTGAGAAAACGACAAAAATATTTTATTGAAAATAACGGCGGAAGTTTTACCGTTGATATTGTTGAACTACTGGGTAGTAAAAGTACAGTAATACGCGTTGTTGCATAGTAGCACACGGTATTGATTATTGATATTTATGTGAGAAGTCGCTCAGTTTAATTCAATTATTGTCGATTAATAATATGAATTATTATAGCGATGATGACGTTTTGTTTTATTCGTATTATTAACGTAATAAAACAGAAACATCTTTTTATATAAAACAGAATACTTTATTAAAGTTATTTTATAAATAGAATATATTATATTTTATTATGCATAGTGTCGCATAGTGTTTTGCATAGTGTTACATAGTGTTTACATAGTAAAAATCTTTTTATATAAATAGAATATATTATATTTTATTTAAAAGATTTTTCTTTAAATATGGACCGTCAGATTAAAGTAAATCAATCTGGACCGTTCATGGATTAGTTACTATGCATTCCATTTTCCTATAAATAGAAGCTCATTCCTTCATTATTTTCTTACGAATTCATTGAAACTCTAGAGAGAGAAATTATAGAGAGAAGCTATAGAGAGAAAATTATAGAAAGAAAGAAGAAGAGTGTTCTGCTACTTCACTACTTCTATATCCAGTTTTTGTTACGGTAAGGGGTGTTATTCTTTCTTATTCATGAAGAGAACTATTGTTATTCCATTTCTTACTATTCTGTTGGAATAACCTGTATACGCGGTCTACCCTATACTTGGTGACATTCTTCTATCATTCTGTTGGAACATCCTGTCTGTGTGTTTTACACCGGACCTGGTTCCGTCTTTATTATTATTCCGTTGGAACATCCTGTCTGTGTGTTTTACACCGGACCTGGTTCCGTCTTTATTATTCTGTCGGAATATCCTGTCTGTGCTATACGCCGGACCTGGTTCCATCATTTATTATTCCGCATTTATTATTCTGTTGGAACATCCTGTCAGTGTGAATTTCACCTGACCTGGTTCCGTTATTTAGTATTCTGTTGGAATAACCTGCCTGTGCGAAGTTCCGCATGCATGGTGATTTCTGTTGTTATTCCATTCTTTATTATACTCAGTTGGTTAAAGTTTTGACTTCTATACTCCATGAAATTAGTAGAATATCCTTGATATTTGCGCTTCATCCAGTATCTTTTCAGGAAAATATTCTTCTGAGCATTCTTGAATTTTACACCACAAAATAGTATCGTGTGGACAATTTGGACGTTATTGGTTCATGGACAAATTAATTCTTGAACTTGTTTTATTAAATTCTTATATCATTGTCATCATCCTCATGTTTATGTTACGTTGAAAGTCATCTGTGGCCTGTAGTGCATAGATGGACTTGGTATGATTATGACCAGGGATTATGCGGTGTAATCATGACCGTAATATTACAAATGATGTAGAAAAAGTCCTCATTGTCCCGTAGTGCATTGATGGACAGTTTTTGGTATGATTATGGCTATGGATTCTCATCGGCCGTAGTGCAAAGATAATTGTTTTATGGCATGATCAGGACCGTTGATGAAAACACGATTATCTTTGGCCCGTAGTGCATGGATAATTCGTGGTCGTGATACTAATGAATATCCTTGGCCTGTAGTGCAGGGATGATTTAATGATATGGATTATTTATTGAGCTGAGTCTCAGCGACAAAAGTGATGAAAAACTTTTTAAATCATAAAAGATAGTAGATTCAATTCTCTCTACTTGACTCTTTTAATGAATTGCTTATTCCGCTGCAGTTAAACTTGATGCCTATTATATTTTATCAGTTTAACATTGTTGAAGGCTAATGATAATTTATTCTGCATTATCTTAGTCATAATATTTCTTACTGGGCTAGTTGAGCTCACCCTTTCTTTCACTGTTCTCTTCAGGAAATGAGAATATAGCTGGGACGAGTCAGGGAACGGAGTGATGGACCAAAGAATAGTATTAGTAGTCCTCATTATTCTGTTAAATAGTGTAACAATAATTGTATTGAGGACTCCTTTTGAGTTTGTATGATCTCTAGTAGACAATTATTGTATTCAAACTCACAGTTGTATTTTGTCGTATTATACACGACAGTGGTATTAGTAAGTTGTATTTGAATTCTGTACCATGTATCTGACGACTCAAGATGGGTGATGTATACCTAATTTTGGGGGCGTCACAGTTGGTATCAGAGCTTAGGGATATGATCCCTGGCTAAGATGAGAGATAAGAACTAGGAGGGGAGAGACGGGGAATTCCTTCGCTAGTATGACCTACCTAAGTTTATGTGCTATTTAATTGGTCGGTCAAAGTATAGGGATAATATGTGATATGTTAATTAACCCTTATTTTGTGGCAGTGTTTGAAAATGGCATCCGAGAATGTTGAGATTATCAATGGAGCTCAGGAGACCGTTGAGTCCCCACAGATCAATAATCAGGACAATGTGCAACAGGATGGCGATAATCCTCCTGTAAATAACAACACTGATCAATTGACGAACGACGGTATGTTTAGGAACTTTTTAGAATTCATGCAACATTAGGCGAAGGCGACTCCTGTTCATAATACAGGTAAAGACAATGGCAACCCACGGTTGGTCACCGCTAAGCAGTTCAAGGAGTTGGGACCACCGGAGTTTTTGGGAAAGCCAGAACCACTTAAGGCGGAGACGTGGTTAAAGCAGATCACCAAGATATTTGATGTCTTGGGATGCTCCGAGGAGCAAAAGGTTCCTTTTGCCACCTTTATGTTGCGTGAAGAAGCAGATCATTGGTGGGAATCTGTAAAACGTACCCAGACTGACGCACTCAAGATGTCTTGGGAGAAGTTCCAAGAGCTGTTCAACGACAAGTACTTTCCCGAAAGTATTCGTCACATGAAGGAGGTAGATTTTATCAAGCTGGAGCAAAACAATATGACCGTGTTGCAGTACGAAGCTAAGTTTGCGGAGTTGTCCCGGTTTGCATCCCATTTGGTCGATAATGAGGAGCGAATGGCGCGAATGTTTCTGCGAGGTTTGAAACCCGATATACGTCAATACCTCATTTCTCATAAACTTTGTTTATATTCAGATATTGTGAATAGGGCTCAGTTAGTGGAGCGCGATAATGAGTCATCACAACCAAAAGGTAATGATCAGCAACACGATAATAATCATACCGGTGGCAACGGCCATCGGAACAATGATAACCATCGCGGGGGAAATTATCATACCAAGAATGGTAACCACTTCGGTGGTAATCATGGCCAAAATAATAAGAATGGACATTTCAAGAAGAGAAGGTTCAACAATGACGTAAAGACGTCAGCACCAGCAACCGTTGTTAAGGAAGAAGAACGACCACCGGTCGTATGTTTCAGATGCGGACAGGAGGGACACATCCGTCCAAACTGTACGCAGCAGTCCAAAGCATGCTTTAATTGCGGAAGAGAAGGTCACCTAGCTCGATTCTGTCGTATGATGAAGTCAATTCCAGCTGGGATAATGATGCCAAAGGATGTCCCAGACAAGCCAAAGCCGGTAGTTTAAGAGAGAGCGTTTCTTTTTCTCTCGTGACGAGGAACCTGAATAAAATTATCACGGGTAAGTTAATCATAAGCTCTTACGAAGTCTATACCGTGTTAGATACCGGTTCTACTCACTCTTTTATTTCACCTAGTTGTGTTCAATGTTTGTACTTAACTCCAGAGAAGTTAAACTTTGATTTATCTATTGAAACTCCATTGGGAGAAACCTTCGTTACCTCCGCTGTTTATAAATCTTATTTGATTCAAATCGACACTTTCACGTTACGTGTTGATCTTGTCTCTTTGAAAATACTTGTCTTTGATGCTATTTTAGGAAACGATTGGTTAACTACTCATCATGTTTTTCGTAAGGTTGTTAGCTTTCGTATTCCTAACCAACCTATTATGCGAATTTAAGCAACCAAACCACTAAATTCAATCATTGTCATATCAAGCCATAAGTAAAGAGCCCCGATCCTTTTGTTGATGACTTCCTTGTGTGGAATGGACCGAAGCCGGAATTTCTGTAGGCGACGTCGTGAATAACGATAACAAGTTGATAGGTATCATTGTGAGGTGCTATCTAGGTTAAGGGATAGAAGTCACAGTCGGTATCAATGTGACGTACTATCCAAGTCTTGAATGGGAGTAACAGTTTTGAATGATATTTTTATCATTAATAAATTTCTTGACGTATTCCTGAAGACTTCTTAGCCTACCCCAGAGCGTGAAATCGAATTTTGTATTGACACCAGTACAAAACCCATTTCTTAAACCCTCAAATATTTTCTTCACCTAAAACGAACGTATAATGTGCCAAAGATGTTAGCTCGAGCTGTTGAAGATTACGATCGCACCATGCAATATTATCGTGGGAAAGCGAACATGGTAGCTGACGTGCTGAGTAGAAGATCGTATGCGTTTACAAGTGCGATGTTGTTAACACAAAGACTCATTTCGTATAACTTGCAAATGATGAAGATAGAGTTAAAGACTCTAGGAACTCACGTGAAGATAACGAATATACGAGTAAAATTGACTTTAATCGATAAAGTTAAAGACGTTCAAGCTACATACCCGAATCTGATGAATGTGAAGAAGAAGGTTCAAGAGGGTGTTATTTTAGAAGCAAGAGTTGCTGAAGAGCGGAAATCTCAACCCTCAATTTAATTGGCCCATTTGAAATCCTTGATTGAGTAGGAACTGTGACTTATAGACTCGTTTTACCGCCAAATATATTGCGTGTTCATAACATTTTTTTTTCGTATCGATGTTACGTAATATGTGGACGACCCGAACCACATTATTAATTTAGAACCGGATGAGATAGCGGATGATTTAACGTATGAAGAGATATGTGTTACAATCTTGGATAAGAAGAATCGTATTCAACACTCAAAGGTTATATCTCAAGAGTTAGAATTGGAAGTGAAGTCAAGGTATTCTCACCTGTTTGGCATACCAGGTACGTACGTAAATTTCGAGGGCGAAATTCCATAAGGAGGGGAGATTGTGAAACCCCAGATTTTATGAATAAATAATTAATTTTCTCGAAATAATTTTTTTATATTATGGTGTGAATTTGAGATAATAGTATAGTTGTGGGTAGTATTTATAAATTTTGCAAAGTATGCAAGTTGTTATATTATATTCGATTGATCAGGGAATATTCTTTGTGTCGGAAAAATATTCGTACGACGGTACAATTATTGGTGGACCACACAACAGAATTATTGTCGGATTGAGAAAACGACAAAAATATTTTATTGAAAATAACGGCGGAAGTTTTACCGTTGATATTGTTGAACTACTGGGTAGTAAAAGTACAGTAATACGCGTTGTTGCATAGTAGCACACGGTATTGATTATTGATATTTATGTGAGAAGTCGCTCAGTTTAATTCAATTATTGTCGATTAATAATATGAATTATTATAGCGATGATGACGTTTTGTTTTATTTGTATTATTAACGTAATAAAACAGAAACATCTTTTTATATAAAACAGAATACTTTATTAAAGTTATTTTATAAATAGAATATATTATATTTTATTATGCATAGTGTCGCATAGTGTTGCATAGTGTTTGCATAGTAAAAATCTTTTTATATAAATAGAATATATTATATTTTATTTAAAAGATTTTTCTTTAAATATGGACCATCAGATTAAAGTAAATCAATCTGGACCGTTCATGGATTAGTTACTATGCATTCCATTTTCCTATAAATAGAAGCTCATTCCTTCATTATTTTCTTACGAATTCATTGAAACTCTAGAGAGAGAAATTATAGAGAGAAGCTATAGAGAGAAAATTATAGAAAGAAAGAAGAAGAGTGTTCTGCTACTTCACTACTTCTATATCCAGTTTTTGTTACGGTAAGGGATGTTATTCTTTCTTATTCATGAAGAGAACTATTGTTATTCCATTTCTTACTATTCTGTTGGAATAACCTGTATACGCGGTCTACCCTATACTCGGTGACATTCTTCTATCATTCTGTTGGAACATCCTGTCTGTGTGTTTTACACCGGACCTGGTTCCGTCTTTATTATTATTCCGTTGGAACATCCTGTCTGTGTGTTTTACACCGGACCTGGTTCCGTCTTTATTATTATGTCAGAATATCCTGTCTGTGCTATACGCCGGACCTGGTTCCATCATTTATTATTCCGTATTTATTATTCTGTTGGAACATCCTGTCAGTGTGAATTTCACCTGACCTGGTTCCGTTATTTAGTATTCTGTTGAAATAGCCTGCCTGTGCGAAGTTCCGCATGCATGGTGATTTCTGTTGTTATTCCATTCTTTATTATACTCAGTTGGTTAAAGTTTTGACTTCTATACTCCATGAAATTAGTAGAATATCCTTGATATTTGCGCTTCATCCAGTATCTTTTCAGGAAAATATTCTTCTGAGCATTCTTGAATTTTACACCACAAAATAGTATCGTGTGGACAATTTGGACGTTATTGGTTCATGGACAAATTAATTCTTGAACTTGTTTTATTAAATTCTTATATCATTGTCATCATCCTCATGTTTATGTTACGTTGAAAGTCATCTGTGGC